>CM046452.1:38473517-39088517 GCA_025506515.1 Flaveria trinervia | reverse complement strand
GCGCCCGTAGGTCCACAAAGGATGAGCAATCTTCAATGATAATCAAATTAAACTTGCAGATAGATTCGAATGATGATCTGGACTAAAAGCCCTCTATCAATTTTGATTCTTGAACTCCAGAGGGTGGTGTTCGACTAGTTGCAACCTCACGATAAAGGTCATGATTGAATTCAATGTATGTATTTGTTTCAGGTGCAATTTAAGGTTGTAATCGATTAGAGATAGATAGATGATTGTTTATGCTAAGTTAATTCGATTATTATTGTGTTTTAATGTCTGAACGGCTATGAATTAATAAGCTTTCAGTTACACGAACAAATAAGCTTTGTAACCGGTGTTTAAACTCAATTAGGGTAGTTAATCGAGTTCAATTCGAGTCCAAGAACGGTTGGCATGGTTTTGGGGGTTTCAATTTGAAGAAAAATTGAGGTTTTAGGACCACCGGACTCCGGCCGAAGGGTGGCCAGAGTTGTGGCCAGAAAATCGCGGGGAAAAGGGGGGTGGGGGTTTTGGGTTATCAAAGTTACACATTTAGTCCCTGAAATTTCTTACCTTTATTATTTTATGCCAAAAACTTATATTTAAGACACAATGACCCCCTCAACTTAATTAAACTTTAAGTTTTAGTTATTTTTAAAACTTATTAATTGTTTAAATTTTATAAATAGTTAATTTTTATTATTTAAAATTTTTATTTTAATTTGGCTATTATTATTATTATTATTATCATAACTTATTGTTGAAATTTTATAATAATAACAAAAGTGGTAATTATTAGAATTAGTTTATTAAGTTTTAAATTAACAAAGACACAAGTACAAACAAGCCCTCAAAGTTTCATAAATGACATAAATGATCCTTACAAATGAAGAATAAAGTTAACTTTTATTTAACTAAAATGGCGTATGTTACATCATTATTTTCATTGTTGTCGGTGGCCATCTACAAAATTTAGCAAAGTTTAATTTTAGTAATTTTGATATTATCATATTTTAATAACTAAAGCCCTTTTAGTGTCTTACACAATTTTAAAATTCTAGAATCTAACATTACATTTAAATAGTGGTTAGGTTACCTTTATCCCATTATTTAAATTAACAAGGTAGTCAACATTTTGACAATTGCAACCCTTTGCAACTTCTAGAGGTATGGGATCGATTTTGAATATCATATGTCTAGTCGGTATGTTTATCCTATCAACACCTTTGTAAACCACATTGTATGTGATTCACTAAACATGGTTTGCAATCAAGCTACCCTACTTACACATACATGTGGGTTACCACACAAGTGGTTAGGTGACCTTTATCCCACAATATTGTATTCCCACCTTAAATCACAAGTTCCCTCAAGTGGTTAGGTGACCTTTATCCCATTAAGAGTTTCTAAGTGACTCAAGTGTTGTGCAAAAGGATGGTGTTAAACTTGTTTTCAAAAGAAATTTTAAGTTTTCAAAACACTAGTTTAGAAAACTCAAGGTACCTTGTAAGGCCCCATTCTCGGAGACCTCACAGTTGGTCATTCACGACATTATATACATTAAAAACATTATAAATTTACAAACTTAAGCAGGGGAATCATTTTAACAAAAACCATTCATTGCATTAAACAATGTTGTTGAGCAATGCACTATTGTTTAATCGAATACCAAAGAACTATTTAATTGCATTACAAAACAACAGCAATAATAAGTATGAATGGATGTTAGTCTTTCCCTGCCGAGTAGCTTCACCCTCGTGCCATCCTCAACAATATTACCTGCCAACTGAAAATGTATAAAAGTTAGCGTTGCTGAGTGAGTTCGAGTTTTAAAAGTAATAAAATACTTTCTGTAGGTATACATATGAAACTACTCTTTTTATGAAAATTTCATCTCTTTATACATGAGCATGCATTAACTATACAATTAGGTAATGCTTTATCTCTTTACTGTATGCCTTGTGTACTCTGTATACTTTTTATTTATCTTTCACTATCTATGGTGACCAATGAGCAATACCCTAAACTATGTGCGCGGGGGAAATGGTGTTGGGCCCTCTTTTTCCCACAAGGAGCTCTACATACTGTATACAAGGCTGACCCAGACACCTAGGGTATGCTGCAAAGGTCCGCCAGTCTCAATTGACTGGCCCCGTGTGCATCTGAAGGTAGCTAACCCGCATCACGGTTGAGCTGACGACCTCATGGTCGTGTCCCTCCTATAAGCTTGCAAGACTTGTTAACATTTTAATTAAGTTCTACTTCTCTTTTTCTTTACTCTTTCACTTTATCATTAGTAATACTTTACGTTACGATTATAACACACCACGTAAAGTCACATACTAATAATCATAATATTATTAATAATATTATTAGTAACAATAATAGTAACAATAAGGAGCAATCATAAAACAATCATAATCATGCATGAAACCCATCTTTAATAAACCCTAGTCAAACCTCGGTCAAAACCCTAAAAGCATAGACTCCCAAAAATTCAAAAATAAATTCTAAGTGGTAGGCGCTTAGACACTATTTTGGTGCATGGGCCTTGTTTGGGCGCTTCATCACTATACAGGCGCATCAGGCCAACACTCAACTGCTTTAACACTTAGGCGCATGAACCATTCAGGCGCATGGACACTATTCGCGCGTATGACCCATTCAGACGCATGGACACTTCGACGCATGGACTATCTGGGCGTATGGAAACTTAGGCGCATGGGGTTATTCAGACGCATGGGTACTATTAGGGTGCATGGCCCTACACTTAGGCGTCTGACTAATTTTCTAGGCGCATGAGGGCACTGTTCAGGCGCATGAGATACACTTAATCATTTCTACGGAAATTTCAGGCGCATGGGCCTTATTTAGGCGTATGAACCTTCTGTTCAACGTGTTCCTAGGATAATTTCGAACCCAAACATCAAGCCTATCTGTTCTAAGCTTACCAAGGCCACTCTAAGCATGAACAACTTATAAGCATCCAAGAATCATCACCAAACATGCATAATACATACGGGTATACATACATAAACATTTAAAAATCGTTTTAATACATTTTCAGCCCAAGAAAAGTTTAAAACAAGTAAAACCGGGGTCTAGAAACTCACCTGGTGCAACTTGGGTGTTTCTTCCTTCTAACCCATTTGCAGATGAGTTCAAACACCTACAACACACCAAACACACACCCACGGACACACACACAAGCACATAAGCATATAACCGAGACAAAACCCAATATGAATACTTAAAACCTTGAATTCTTACCTTGAATTCAATCTTCTTCTTCTTCTTCTTCTTTTTCTTCAAACCCATAGCTTTCTGCTCTCTTTCTCTCTAATCCGAAAGAAATGGTGATGTGAAGTGAGGGTGGGCGGCCATGCCCACCTTTACACCAACTTTTTGTACTTTTGTCCTTTTTACACTTTTAACCCCTCAACTTGGGTTAAATTGCATTTCCTATTTATTCTTCATTTCTTATTCTTCTTTTAAAAGAATAACTGGGTGTTACAAGTCCACCCACTTATTTAGGTTTCGTCCCTGAAACCTGTTATTCCTTGAACAGACGTGGGTAATGCTGTCTCATTTCTTCCTCAGTCTCCCACGTAGATTCGGATCCCTTTCTGTGCTTCCACTGTACACGCACCAGAGGAACCACTTTATTTCTCAGTCTCTTCTCTTTTCTATCGATGATTGCCACTGGTTGCTCCACATAATTGAGCCTTTCATCTACTTTGATGTCTTCCGGTGGAACAATCATGTCTTCTTCAACTAAGCACTTTCTCAGATGAGATACATGGAATGTCGGATGAATTCCCCTTAACTCATCTGGTAACTCCAATCTATAGGCCACCTCTCCTACTCGGACAATGATTCAGAAAGGGCCTATATACCTTGGGCTCAACTTGCCCTGCTTCCTGAATCGGATAATACCCTTCCAAGGTGAGACCTTCAACATAACCCGGTCACCCACCTGGAACTCAATCGGTCTGTGTCGTTTATCAGCATACGACTTCTGTCTATCTTTGGTTACCTTCATGAAGGCTTTAATCTTCTCAAGCTTCTCAGTGGTAGCCTCGATTTCCTTGACGCTCCCCAATTCCTTCCGACCAATATCACCCCAACTAATGGTGTTCTGCATCTCCTACCGTATGGCATCTCATATGGTGGCATACCAATGCTGGCATGATAGCAGTTGTTGCATGAGAATACAGCTAACGGTAAGTGGTCATCCCAACTTCCCCAAAAATCAATCACACATGCCCAAAGCATGTCTTCCAGTGTCTGAACGGTCCTCTCTGACTGACCATCAGTTTGCGGATGATAAGTCGTGCTAATATGTAACCTCGTCCCCATGGCATCGTGGAATTTCTTCCAAAATTTGGATGTAAACCGGGTGTCACGATCGGATACAATAGACAACGGCACACCATGACGAGTTACAATTTCCTTGATGAATAGATCCGCCAACCTCTCAGATGAATATGTCTTGCGGATTGGTAGGAAGTGAGCACTCTTCGTCAGACGGTCGACAATCACCCATATGGCATCGTACCCTTTCGGAGTACGTGGCAGCTTCGTAATGAAATCCATGGTGATGTGTTCCCACTTCGATTCCGGTATATCCAAAGGTTGAATCTTCCCATACGGCTTCTGATTTTCAGCCTTCACCTGTAAACAAGTAAGGCACTTACTCACATACCCCACCACATCGCGCTTCATACCCGGCCACCAATAATCTTTCTTCATATTTTGATACATTTTCGTGGTACCAGGATGAATGGAGTATCGTGTCTTGTGAGCTTCGTCCATAATCTTCACACGTAGATCCCCAAAACAAGGAATCCACACCCATCCAAATCGAGTTTTAACACCAAGTGTGTTTTCACCCAATTCCCCAACCAGACCTCTCATCCTTTCAGAGTTAAGATGATTTTCTTTTAGTGCCTCATCTTGAAAATCTTTGATTTGCTTCATCACATCAGAGGTCATGATCAGCTGATATGCTTTCACCTGAATTGGCTCGGGCCTCTCCTTTCGGCTAAGGGCATCAGCCACCATGTTAGCCTTGCCGGGCATCAACCATCTTCTCTGCCTCATGTTCAGGTCCTTCTACTCAAAGAAATACTTCAAGCTTTTGTGGTCAGTGAAAATGGTGCACTTCGTCCCGTACAGATAGTGCCTCCAAATCTTTAGTGCAAAAACCACGGCTGCTAGCTCCAAGTCATGAGTAGGGTAATTGACCTCATGAACCTTCAACTGTTGGGATGCATAGGCTATAACCTTCCCTCTCTGCATTAATACGCACCCCAACCCCGAGTAGGATGCATCTGAATAGACCATCAAGTCCTCGCTTCCTTCGGGTAATGACAGGACAGGAGCTTGAGTCAACCTTGCCTTTAACTCCTCGAATGCTTTCTCTTGAGCTTGACACCATACAAACTTCACATCTTTCCGGGTCAACTTGGTTAGTGGAGAAGCGATCTTGGAAAAGTCTTGGATGAGTCTTCTATAGTAGCCCGCCAAACCCAAGAAACTACGAATCTCAGATGGCGTCTTTGGAGATTTCCATTGCATCACTGCCTCCACCTTTGCGGGGTCTACCATAATCCCGTCAGGATTCACCACATGACCTAAGAATTGAACTTCGCGCACCAGAGCGCGCACTTGGAGAATTTGGCATACAACTTCTCTCTTTTTAATGTCTCCAACACCTCCCAAATGTGACCGACATGCTCTTCTTTGCTCTTTGAGTAGATCAGAATATCATCAATGAACACAATTGTTGAACCTTATATGCCCAAGACAGATTCAAGATTGATGTGGTTAGTACGTTATGATCGAAGTCAGGTCATACCCAATAACAAGCTAAACAAACACCAATTGGTATTTATTTGTTGATGAGATCATACAAATAAATACCGACACCAATTTAGAAAATGGTTTTTTCTAAAACGCTGCTTTTGTAAAAGAACAACATTATGTGGATAATTTGTTCATGAGAAATTTTTGTTTCATTATTTAACTTAGTTAAATAATAACAAATAAAAGTGTGTTATTGTTATAAAATTAAAAGAGGTTTTAATTTTATAAATATGAAGGGTAAGAGTGTAAACTTTTATAAAAACAATTTTGGGGGGGAAACCCCACTTAGGGGCTTGGTTTCGGCCGCCCAAAGTGGTTCCTTTGGGAATCCCTTTTGTCTTGTGATTTGCAAGTCATTAACCAAGACAACACTCTTCCATCATTTCACCTTTCTCTCACACACACTTCTCTCTAAGCAACTCAAGCAAGACTCTCTCAAAGTGTGGCTGAAATTCGGATTTTGCAAGGAAAAGGCTGAAATTTTCGGATTATAGAAGAGCTACAAAGTGAGTTCTTTGGTGTTGAGCATCCTAACTTGCAAGGTGTTTGTAAGAACTTGTGGGTATCACAACTTGAGGTTCTCTCTCTTGAGGGCTGGACATTCAACAATATCTCCATATTCATCTCATACATCTACAACATTTGCATAACAAAGGTTGTTCCTATGTACACCTTATGGTTGTTGTTTTGTTTTGATAGAACATTATTTCACATATATATTTTGATCCTTGTTCTTGGGTTTTGTTTATGTTTGAAATGGTGAAAATTTTTAGATTACTAACCATATCTTTAAACCATATATCCACTACGTTTTCAAGTTTAAATGTTAAACTTAGTGTTCTGATCTATCCAACATCACTGGCACACTCGATTCATCAAATCCATAAAGGCAGTTGGCGTGTTAGTTAGACGAAAAGACATAACGAAGAACTCGTAGTGTCCATAAAACGTACGGAAAGCTGTCTTAGGAATGTCTTGTTCTTTCACCTTCAATTGATGGTAGCCAGATCGTAGGTCTATTCTCGAGAACCAACTGTCACTTTGGAGCTGGTCAAACAAGTCATCAATCCTTGGTAACGGTACCGATTCTTCACCATCAACTTGTTTAGCTCTCGATAGTCAATGCACATTCGCATACTTCCATCCTTTTTCTTTACAAACAATACCGAAGCACCCCACGGAGAGATACTCGGTCGAATGAATCCCTTATCCATCAACTCCTGCAATTGGCTCATGAGTTCCTTCATCTCAGTCGGAGCTAATCGATATGGTGTTTTGGCAACGGGTTGAGCACCGGGTATCAAATCGATTTGGAACTCAATCTCGCGATCCGGTGGCACGCCGGGTAAGTCTTCGGGAATACGTCCAGAAAGTCGCCACCCATTGGTACCTCAGATAATTGCGGTACCGACACATCCACATCTTTTACATATGCCAAGTAGGCACTACATCCACGTTTCATGCACTTCCCCGCCACCGCCATCGAAACCACCTTCGGATCGTAGTAACGTGATTTCCATAAATCGTAACCAAACTCCCATCTGGCACAATTAATCAAATCATCTTCTTGCGACATACGATGTTTGCTTCATAGGTTGCTAACCAGTCCATCCCTAGTACTACATCAAATCCACCTAGGGGCATCACTTGTAACCTAGCAGCAAACCTATGACCTTCTAGTTCTATAGCACAGTCCTCTATCACATTAGTAATTCTAGTGGACTTGCCAATAGCGGTTTCTACATCGAATGGTTCACTAACATTTCTACTACTAATAGGCAACTTAGCACAGAAAGTAGTGGAAATAAAACTCCTACTGGCACCAGAATCAAACAATACAGAGGCACAAGTTTGGTTTACTACAAACATACCTGACACAACATCGGGATCAGCTCTGGCTTCCTCCCGGGTCATGGTGTAGGCTCTAGCACTTGCCCTCTGCCCTCCTTCCTTCGGCTTCTTCTTCACTCCAGAATTCTCCGCC
The DNA here is from genome assembly GCA_025506515.1 of Flaveria trinervia. Lineage (NCBI taxonomy): Eukaryota > Viridiplantae > Streptophyta > Magnoliopsida > Asterales > Asteraceae > Flaveria > Flaveria trinervia. The sequence goes on along the minus strand of CM046452.1, from coordinate 39,080,686 downwards.
CTCGGCTTCATACAGTCTTTGGTCGCGTGGCCCTCTCCGCCACAGTTATAGCACTTCAGCACCCTACAGTCTCTAGCGATGTGGCCAGGCTTACCACATCTGAAGAATACATTCATTCCCATCTTGCACTCACCGGCATGCTTCCTTCCACATCTACCACACTTTTTCAACTCTGATCTTGACGACACCCCACGGTCGTCCACCTTCCTCTTCTTGTTGTTTGGAGTGAAACCACCACGTCCAAACCTCTTCCCATTCCAGTTCTTACCATCCCCTCTCATCTTCTTCACCTCCACCACAGTCTCCTCTCGCTCATCATACAATCTACCCACCAAATCCACCACGATCGAAAGGTACCTGGCTAAGCAGCAATCAGGTGTCTGTGAATATCAGTCGGCACTCCCTGGATGTACCTCTTGATCTTCCTTGACATCGGCGTCACCTGATCCGGCACCAACCTCGCCATCTTGTTGAATTAGTGGTGTACTGCCGGGGGGTCATGGTTCCCGCTTCAACTTGCAAGAACTCCCTCTCGATTTTATCGAGCTCCCTGTGAGGACAGAATTCCTCGACTACCAACTTCTCAGCTCACTCCACCTCATTCTTCTGATTGCCCTGGTGCCCTCAGCTTGGACAATATTGTCCCACCAACACAGCGCTGAATCAACGAAAGAGTGAGTCGCGAACTTCACCTTTTGGTCCTCATGGCACTCACTGATCTCTAAGACTGCCTCCATCTCTCTCCACCAGCGGTGAGCGGCAGTAGCATTCCCATTGCCATAAAAAGTCGGGTTCTTACACCTTTGGAACGCCCCACTAACTGCACCCTCCGATCGTTACCCCCACTACATCATCCTCCTCCTCATCGGACAACACAATCTCAGGCTCCGGTTGTTCCTCCTCCCCCTCTGCTTCCCTTACCCGTTGATCCTTTCTATTCTCCTTCCTTTCTCTTCCTCCCTCGCTTCTCACAGCCCTAATGACTTCAGTCACCATAGACGATAAGACTGTCTGCATGACCTGGTGTACTTCATCAGCAATCGCCTCCCTAGCTGAGGCATTCAAGCTAGCATTCTCATTCTCTTCGCTCCGGCCATGAACCTCAGGGTTCTCATGGTCGTCTCACGAGCCTTAGCACTACTCCTTGTCACACGTGGACGGCTTCTGCCTCTAGGAGTCTTGGAAGATTTCTGTCCAACCATCCTCTAACGCACTATAAGATTCAAACACTAACGCGGTCATTCAAGGTAATAACTCAGTTTATGTCAAGTATAGTAAGTCCTAATTACAGTGCCCAGTTGTGATTAGCCACTTACTTTACTCTTCATACCCCAAACATTTCCTATCCTGACTTAATCGGTATCTAAATCTACTAAGAGCACATAAATCAAATAGCATGTGCACATAATGCCGATTAACATTAAAAAAAGACATACCTGATGGCACGTAGCTACTCAGGCTGACATACCTCCAATGGTCCCATTTTCAGTTTAAGTTTAGGTTTTAAAAATTTAATTAACCTAATTCTCTTAAACTTTGGCTCTGATACCAACTTGTAAGGCCCCGTTCCCTGAGATCTCATAGTTGGTCATTCACGGCATTATATACATTAAAAACATTATAAATTTACAAACTTAAGCAGGGGAATCATTTTAACAAAACCATTCATTGCATTAAACAATGTTGTTGAGCAATGCACTATTGTTTAATCGAATACCAAAGAACTGTTTAATTGCATTACAAAACAACAGCAATAATGAGTATGAATGGATGTTCGTCTTTTCCTGCCGAGTAGCTTCACCCTCGTGCCATACTCAACAATATTTACCTGCCAACTGAAAAGTAATAAAATACTTTCTGTAGGTATACATATGAAACTACTCTTTTTATGAAAATTTCATCTCTTTATACATGAGCATGCATTAACTATACAATTAGGTAATGCTTTATCTCTTTACTGTATGCCTTGTGTACTCTGTATACTTTTTATTTATCTTTCACTATCTATGGTGACCAATGAGCAATACCCTAAACTATGTGCGCGGGGGAAATGGTGTTGGGCCCTCTTTTTCCCACAAGGAGCTCTACATACTGTATACAAGGCTGACCCAGACACCTAGGGTATGCTGCAAAGGTCCGCCAGTCTCAATTGACTGGCCCCGTGTGCATCTGAAGGTAGCTAACCCGCATCACGGTTGAGCTGACGAACTCATGGACATGTCCCTCCTATAAGCTTGCAAGACTTGTTAACATTTTAATTAAGTTCTACTTCTCTTTTTCTATGCTCTTTCACTTTATCATTAGTAATACTTTACGTTATGATTATAACACACCACGTAAAGTCACATATTCATAATAATAATATTATTAATAATATTATTATTAGTAACATTAATAGTATCAATAAGGAGCAATCATAAAACAATCATAATCATGCATGAAACCCATCTTTAATAAACCCTAGTCAAACCTCGGTCAAAACCCTAAAAGCACAGACTCCCAAAATTCGGAAATAAATTCTAAGTGGTAGGCGCTTAGACACTATTTGGGCGCATGGGCCCTGTTTGGGCGCTTCATCACTATACAGGCGCATCAGGCCAACACTCAACTGCTTTAACACTTAGGCGCATGAACCACTCAGGCGCATGGACACTATTCGCGCGTATGACCCATTCAGACGCATGGACACTTAGACGCATGGGCTATCTGGGCGTATGGAAACTTAGGCGCATGGGGTTATTCAGACGCATGGGTACTATTAGGGCGCATGGCCCTACACTTAGGCGTCCGACTAATTTTCTAGGCGCATGAGGGCACTGTTTAGGCGCATGAGATACACTTAATCATTTCTATGGCAATTTCAGGCGCATGGGCCTTATTTAGGCGCTTGAACCTTCTGTTCAACGTGTTCCTAGGATAATTTCGAACCCAAACATCAAGCTTATCTGTTCTAAGCTTACCAAGGCCATTCTAAGCATGAAGAACATATAAGCATCTAAGAATCATCACCAAACATGCATAATACATACGGGTATACATACATAAACATTTGAAAATCTTTTTAATACATTTTCAGCCCCAAGAAAAGTTTAAAACAAGTAAAACCGGAGTCTAGAAACTCACCTGGTGCAACTTGGGTGTTTCTTCCTTCTAACCCGTTTGCAGATGAGTTCAAACACCTACAACACACCAAAACACACATCCACGGACACACACACAAGCACATAAGCACATAAGCATATAACCGAGACAAAACCCAACATGAACACTAAAACCTTGAATTCGATCTTCTTCTTCTTCTTTCTTCACCCGTAGCTTTCTGCTCTCTCTCTCTAATCCGAAAGAAAATGGTGATGTGAAGTGAGGGTGGGCGGCCATGCCCACCTTTACACCAAGTTTTTGTACTTTTGTCCTTTTTACACTTTTAACCCCTCAACTTGGGTTAAATTGCATTTCCTATTTTTATTCTTCATTTCTTATTCTTCTTTTAAAAGAATAACCGGGTTTACATACCTTCTATTTGCATGCTTTCAAATACATGGTACCCTATGTTCACTTTTTATTAAAACCCCTTTTATTAAGATCATTAATCCTTTTAATAACCTTTTATTAATCACTTAATGATAAAGAGCCATCAATTTTTAGCTTGTTATGTTTGTTGATAAGTTTGTTATGCATATCCAAATATCAAGCAACAACCATAGAACAAAAACCAAACAAGCATAATCATATAAACACAAGTGCATAACCGTAGCCACTAAGTTGACAACACTTGTTTGTCATCACAAGTGTTGTCATTAGGTCTTTCCTAAGGGTTAACAATGACACACAAAATGTGTTCATGTCTTTTGTGTCCTTCTTTGGATCTTCATCTTGTGCATCTTCTTTTACAAATGATATCCTAATACAATTTTTCTATTAAAAGAAATGCACCTAATCTATTTATTACATAACCAATGAATAAATAAATTACAACTCAAAATACAAACACAAATATTACAACCCTTTTGTGACACCCCGTATTTTCAGGTTAACATCGTGTTAACAATTGCATTTGCATCTTTTAAATTTTCATTTACATATTGAATCTACCATCATTATTAAAATTCAATAAATAATAAGATAAGTTTATTAAAAAGGCTAACTTTAATTTAATTTTATAATAATAACAATAATATGTATTATTAAGATAAACCTTAACAAACCCCCCTTACTTACCCCTCATCTCATGTAACCCACACCCTATATTCCTTAACCACCTACATTCGAATCACTTTTAACTAACACCCCTCTCATCTTCCATTTGAACAACCCAAAAACCCTAAAGCAATCTTTTGTTGTCGATTGCTTCCACACGCAACTACAACCTCCGACAGCTCCCTCATCACCCGTGCAACTCACGAGAACGCTTTGTCCTTCTTGTTCCTCTCTCGCACGACAATATTGACGACTATCACCGCCGCCATTATCGCGTCTTGTGCGTGTGGATCAGCCCCGATAGTTTCCTGTTCGGATAGCACATCGTCGATCATTCGAATCAACTAGGTATGTCCTCTCCGTTGGGTATGCTCGTTCTCTACGGTTCGGTTTCGATTTGGTTCGGCGGGTGCGCGATGCGAATGGTTGCTCCTTTTGTGATTTGCAGAGTGTTGTGTGTGCGCGTTCTCGTGTATATATGTGTATATATCTTTTTATGTGTGTTGTGTTATTATATATATATATATATAATCTACGTGTATATAATGCATATATATATAAGGGTGCGTGAGTGTGTTCTCTTGTGTGTGTTTTCTATGTGTGGATTCATTGTAAATATATATATATATATAATATATATATATATATATAATATATATATATATATATATGTGTGTGTGTGTGTGTGTGTGTGTGTGGTGTGTGTGTGCGTGACTGTGGGTGTTTGGTCGATGGATATGCATTGCATATGTGCTTCCATGTATATATTTTATAAATTTATGTTTGGTTTATAAATTTTTTTGGGAATTGCATTATGTGGATACACACGCATGTGGAGATGAAGTTGGTTTGTGGTGGTGCATGTGGTTATTATATGATATATGTTTGGAGTATTAATGTACATGGGCAAAGTTTTGGTACAGATTCATTTCAATTGTGTGTGTGCATTGTGAGTGTCTTTCTTTTGGTAGCATGTTGGTGTGTATATGTACATTAGAATTATACATGTGGGATATATATATATATATATATATATATATATATATATATATATATATATATATATATATATGCATGTTATTCAAATTCAATATATGTGAGCGTGTTACGTTAGGTTGTTACGCGTTCGTGATCGGTTCTATAAAAAAGAGTCATATAATAAAGTGTATAAAATGCACCTTTATACGTGCTAATTAGGTTTATACATTCGATGTGTATGCGCATTGAGTTGTGGTTTTGTTGAGGGTGTTGACTAGTAAATGGGTATAATCGATAGCTGCACCGTAACCAAGTCATGAAACACAAACCGTACTACCACACCATTATTATTTAATATTGATTACATATTAAATGTACATTCAGTTAATTAGGAAAAACAAATCATTTGTGATTTCAATTACTTATTGTTGTGCATTTAGGTGAGTCTTCACGGCCCCTATTTTACATTACTTTCTTTTTTGGGGGAGAAAACATGCAAACTTTATTTATAAATGGTTTCTAGTATTATTGTTTATCGCCTGTTACGTTAGTGCAAACATACTTAAAAGTCCTTACATCTCAAACCATTAGTAATGTGTAACGAGGTAATTCTGAGTAGTACTACTAGATTTGACAAACCCCGCCCAGGCTAGTCGCGCTAGCTTGATTGGAGGTCGAACGGGTGCGTTATTGACCTAACATTTGTCACTGTCTGGGTTAGACGTGACGAGAAGGCAACAAACATACAAACAGTCAGCTTCGGTTTGAAACGCTAACTAACTTGATTATAGGCTAGCTACCTATCGATATGCTTTAATTACTTTGCCATTCGAACAGTTACAAACATTTTTATCTGTTATTAAACCTGTGAACTCACCAACTTTATGTTGACACACTTTAGCATGTTTTCTCAGGTCACAAGAACGCTTAAACTAATGTTGCACAATTAGAGAACGCACTCAGGACATGCATCATCAAACTCATTTATTTTTCTTTGAACATTTTATTTGGCATAGTACTTTGGGAACTTCTAGTATTGGTTTACATTTGTCTTTACGTTTCCGCACTGATCTTTATTTCGTTTATGACTACTCTGATTTAAAGTTCAAACGTTTATTTAAATTCATATAGCGTCGTTTGATATGACCGTGTCTGAGATCTTGGTTTGTCACACGTCTCGCGGTAAAACCCTGCATGAGGGTGTGACAGATTGGTATCAGAGCCATTGGTTATAGAGAACTAGGATTGCATTTGCATTTAGACTATAGCCTTAGACACAACACTAGCATTGCACAGGCACACTTACTTGTACAAACTTTGTACGAACATTGCATGGTATACTCGCATTGCGTTACAGAAAATCCATATCATTATCACTTGTACCATCCATGTCACTTGTATCATCCTCGGCTAATAGAGAGGCGAAAGATTATGCTCGCTTGCCTTCGAACATCTACATTTGTTTCTTAACCCCCAGAGTCTAAGAGACGCCGACTTGAGCCTACCATTGCCACTACGGGGCACGGGGAGCCCTTAAATGCCCATGACTCACCTAACACCCACGATCGGGACTGGTTACCAGGATTGATTGCCTGATGGATTAGGGAAAAGAACATGCCCTACCCTCCTACTCCCTTCACACCTGCTTCTACTCCTATCCTACCATATATTCCTCACCCGCCTGAACAGTCATTCGCCACATTTGTAGCTGCGATTAAACATGAGATACACAATATGCGTCAGACAACCGGAAAGATTAGAAACCTATCAGAGGATCAGGTTCGGACACATAGATGATTAGAGCTTGAGAAAGAAAGCCTTGAATTCACTGAAAAGTTCCAGAATAGACTCGTTAAGAATTCAAACAACTGGTGGCATGTGTTAACACTTTAGAGGCTAGAGCAGTGGAATCTGAGCAACAGTGTATTCAAGCAACAGTGAGGATTGCGGAACTAGAGGCACAGGTCGAAGCTCTTGTTGCATAACAAGAAGAAGTGGATAGAAAAGTATATTGATGGTTTAGCTCCTTAGATTCAAGCTAGTGTCATAGTTGTTGATCCTGATACTATTCAGCATGCTATTCGGCTAGCTCACAAGCTCACTGATCAGGCAGTGGCGCAGGGCACGCTGCCTAAACGTGGCTCTACATCTGGTTCATCTGACTATAAACAAAAATGGGATAGTACCACTAGCAAGTCCTCAAACTCGAACAACACTCAGCAACTACAAGTCAGAAAGTTTGATTCCTCTAGAAGCTACACAACTAATAATCACAACAACAGCAACAATGGTTAGGGATCGAGTAACTACGTAGGCAAGTACCCAAAATGCAATAAATGCAATTTTCATCATCATGGCCAGTGTGATCGTTTTCGTTGCCAAAGGTGTGGAAGGATGGGTCATGTTGCTAAAGACTGCAAGGGTGAATTGATGACTAGACAAAAATCTCAGCAACAACGACAAGGCGAAGCAACAAGGGGTTGTTTCGAATGTGGCAAAGAGGGTCATTACAGGAAAGATTGCCCACAACTAAAGAACGGGAACAAGGGCAATAATAGAAACAACAATTATGGAAATGGCGCTAAGGGTCGAGCTTTCGTGATTGGGTCTAGTGAGGCAAGGAATGATCAAAACGTAGTTACCGGTACGTTTCCTCTGAACGACTGTTTTGCTTCTGTATTATTTGATACCGGTGTTGATAGGACCTTTATCTCTGTCAAGTTTAGCAAACTTATAGATGTAACATTAACCGAAATAGAACCTAGTTACACCATAGAACTAGCTAATGGTAAAATAATTGAGGCAACACATATTCTCAAAGGATGTAAACTAGGACTATCGGGACACAACTTAGATATAGACCTCATGCCTGTTACACTTGGTAGCTTTGACGTAGTCGTCGGCATGGACTGGTTATCTAAGAACCAAGCTGAGATTATCTGTCGTGAAAAGGTCATTCGTGTACCACTTCCTAGTGGTGAAATCATATATGTTCAGGGCGAGAAATGTGGTGTAGTCTCTGGCATCATATCGTACATGAAAGCCCAGAAATGCTTACGTAAAGGCCATACCCCTATTTTAGCTATGATCACAGAAAGGACTATCGAAGAAAAGAAGATTGAGGATATCCCTATTGTTCGTGACTTTCCTGAGGTTTTCCCTGAAGACTTACCTGGTCTTCCACCGCATCATCAGGTCGAGTTCCAGATTGATATGATACCTGGAGCCGCACCTATTACGAGAGTGGCATACAGACTAGCTCCAAAAGAACTGAAAGAACTATCCACTCAACTATAAGAACTTTTAGATAAGGGATTTATCAGACCCAGCTCATCACCATGGGAAGCCCCAGTCCTGTTTGTCAAGAAAAAGGATGGGACTTTCTGTATGTGTATTGATTACCGTGAACTGAACAAAGTGACGGTTAAGAATCGTTATCCTCTTCCCCGTATCGATGATTTGTTTGACCAACTTCAAGGGTCGAGCTTTTATTCCAAGATAGATTTGAGATCAGGATATCATCAACTGAGAGTCCAAGAGGAGGACATATCAAAGATAGCATTCAGAACTCGTTACGGTCACTACGAGTTTTTGGTTATGCCTTTTAGGTTGACCAATGCACCGGCGGTGTTCATGGATCTCATGAACCGCGTGTGCAAACCCTACCTGGACAAGTTGTCATCGTTTTTATTGATGATATTTTGATATATTCAAAGAACAAGGAGGAGCATGAGGAACATCGTCGATTGATTTTGGAATTACTTAATCAAGAGAAACTGTATGCCAAGTTTTCGAAGTGTGACTTCTGGATTCGGGAAGTCCAAATCTTGGGCCATGTGGTCAATGAGAAGGGTATACATGTTGACCCAACAAATATAGAAGCCATCAGGAACTGGGCTACGCCTAAGACTCCAACTGAGGTACGACAGTTTCTTGGATTGGCTGAGTATTATAGAAGATTCATTGAAGGATTTTCGAAGATCGCTCAACCACTTACAGCATTAACTCATAAAGGCACAGTGTACAATTGGGGTGACAAGCAAGAGTCAGCATTTCAATTCCTAAAACAAAAGCTTTGTACAGCACCGATACTATCCCTACCTGAGGGAACAGATGATTTTGTAGTATATTGCGATGCATCCATCCAAGGTCTTGGTTGTGTGTTAATGCAACGCGAGAAGGTCATCGCATATGCCTCCCATCAGCTAAAAGTTCATAAGAAAAACTACACGACACACGACTTAGAGTTAGGAGCCGTTGTGTTCGCACTCAAGATATGGAGACATTACATGTACGGTACCAAGTGCAACATTTATACCAATCACAAGAGTCTTCAACATATTTTTTAGCAAAAGGAGTTGAATATGAGACAACGTCACTGGTTCGAATTGTTGAATGACTATGACTGTGTGATCAAGTATCATCCGGGTAAGGCAATGTAGTAGCTGACACCTTAAGTCGAAAGGAGACACCTAAGCCAAAGCGAGTTCGAGCATTACATCTCACCATCCACACCGGATTACCTGATCAGATACGTAATGCTCAACTTGAGGCTTTGAAGGACGAGAACCTGAAAGCAGAGTCCATGCGAGGCATGGAAAAGCAGTTAGAGATCAAGTCTGACGGAGTTCGTTATTTCATGGAACGAATATGGTTTCCTTTGTATAGGAATTTATGAGAACAAGTGATGGACGAAGCCCATAAGTTTAGATATTCTATACATCCGGGTTCAGATAAGATGTATCATGACTTGAAAGTTCTGTATTGGTGGCCGAACATGACAGCTGATATCGCCACCTATGTTAGTAGATGTTTAACCTGTTCTAAGGTTAAAGTGGAGTATCAAAGGCCATCTGGTCTACTTCAACAGCCAGAACCTGTATGGAAGTGGGAGCAAATCTTGATCGATTTTGTCACGAAGCTGCCTCGAACTCCTAGCGGGTGCGATACCATTTGGGTAATAGTAGATCGATTTACAAAATCCGCACACTTCCTACCAATTAGAGAGACTGATAGAATGGAGAAGTTAACTCGTATCTACCTAAGGGAAATAGTATCTCGGCATGGTGTGCCAATTTCTATCATATCCGATCGTGACGCTCGATTTACTTCTCACTTCTGGCAATCTTTGCAACAATCATTGGGAACACGACTAGATATGAGCACTGCATATCATCCTCAAACTGATGGTCAGAGTGAGCGTACAATACAAACACTGGAAGATATGTTACTTGCTTGCGTAATTGACTTTGGCAACCATTGGGAAACTCATTTACCGTTGGTTGAGTTTTCTTACAATAACAGCTATCACACATCGATCAAAGCTGCACCATTTGAAGCATTGTATGGACGTAAGTGTCGATCACCTATTTATTGGGCAGAAGTTGGAGAAAGCCAACTTACCGGTCCTGAACTTGTGCATGAAACAACTGAGAAGATAGTGCAAATTCGTAATCGCATGGCAGCAGTACGTGACCGACAAAAGAGTTATGCAGATAAACGGCGCAAACCGTTGGAATTTCAAATTGGTGATAAGGTACTTTTGAAAGTGTCACCTTGGAAAGGTGTAGTTTGTTTCGGGAACGTGGAAAGCTAAACCCACGCTACTTTGGACCTTTTAAGATTGTCAAAAGGGTTGGCCCAGTAGCCTACCAGTTGAACCTACCAGAAGAGCTTAGCGGAATACACAATGTGTTCCATGTTTCGAACCTAAGGAAATGCCTTACAGATGAGACTCTTGTCGTTCCATTAGACGAGATACATATGGATGAACAACTGCGTTTCTTCAAGGAACCGGTGGAAGTTATGGACCGAGAGGTCAAAACCCTCAAGCATAGTCGTATTCCTATTGTCAAAGTCCATTGAAACTCAAAGCATGGACCAAAGTTTACCTGGGAACGCGAGGATCAGATGAAGAAGAAGTACCCACAACTATTCAACGATCAGGTATCTACTTCTTAAAGTATCATTCTCACGATATCTTTTCTTTCAATTTCGAGACGAAATTCCTTCAACAAGGATGATATCACAACTCTCCAAAAAACTTACAAAGTCTTATACGTTATAAATCGCTGAATCTCATACATTTGACTAAACCTATCATTCTAATTTTTGGGACGAAATTCCTTCAACAAGAGGATGATGTGACACCCCGTATTTTCTGGTTAACATCATGTTAACAATTGCATTTGCATCTTTTAAATTTTCATTTACATATTGAATCTACCATCATTATTAAAATTCAATAATAATTACAAAATTTAACTTAACATTAACTTAATAACAATAATAAAGATAAGTTTATTAAAAAGGCTAAGTTTAATTTAATTTTATAATAATAATATATGTATTATTAGATAAACCTTAACAAATCGCCCTTACTTACCCCTCAGCCCATGTAACCCACACCCTATATTCCTTAACCAACCCACATTCGAATCATTTTTAACTAACACCCCTCTATACGTGATAATTGGGTTTATACATTCGATGTGTACGCGCATTGAGTTGTGGGTTGTGTTGAGGGTGTTGACTAGTAAATGGGTAATAATCGATAGCTGCACCGTAACCAAGTCATGAAACACGAAACCGTACGACCACACCATTATTATTTAATATTGATTACATATTAAATGTACATTCAGGTTAATTTGGAAAAACAAATCATTTGTGATTTCAATTACTTATTGATGTGCATTCAAGGTGAGTCTTCACAGTCCCTATTTTACATTACTTTCTTTTTGGGGGAGAAAACATGCAAACTTTATTTATAAATGGTTTCTCGTATTATTGTTTATCGCCTGTTACGTTAGTGCAAACATACTTAAAAGTCCTTACATTCTCACCGTTAGTAATGTGTAGCGAGGTAATTCTGAGTAGTAGTACTGGTTTTGACAAACCCCGCCCGGGCTTGTCGCGCTAGCTTGATTGGAGGTCGAACAGGTGCGTTATTGACCTAACATTTGTCATTATCTGGGTTAGACGTGACGGGAAGGCAACAAACATACAAACAGTTAGCTTCGTTTGAAACGCTAACTAACTTGATTATAGGCTAGCTACCTATCGATATGCTTTAATTACTTTACCATTCGAACAGTTACAAACTTTTTATCTATTATTAAACCTGTGAACTCACCAACTTTATGTTGACACACTTTAGCATGTTTTCTCAGGTCAAAGGAATGCTTAAACTAATGTTGCACAATTAGAGAACACACTCAGGACATGCATCATCAAACTCATTTATTTTGCTTTGAACATTTAATTTGGCATAGTACTTTGGGAACTTCTAGTATTGGTTTACATTTGTCTTTACGCTTCCGCACTGATTTTATTTCGTTTATGACTACTCTGATTAAAAGTTTAAACGTTTGTTTAAATTCATATAGTGTCGTTTGATATGACTGCGTCTGAGATCCTGGTTTGTCACACGCCTCACAGTAAAACCCCGCACGTGGAATTTGAGGGTGTGACACCTTTCAAGAACAAAACCAACATGACAAAATCACAACCAACCAAATTCAAAACACATAAGATCAAGGCTATGTTATGCACCATAATATGTATCATATACAATATACAAGAACAACCATGAACCCCTTTTTAACCTTAAAGTTTCGGCCAACATGAACCAAAACTTTAGTGTTTTGTCCAAACAAAATAATCAATCATTTGATGTAAATCTTTCAAAGTTTATACTAAAGCGTGTAAGATAAAACCTTGAAACATAAGAGATCCATTCATCCATGACAAAACAGCCCCTAATAGGTTGAAAAAGTCCATAAAAACTAACTTTTAAAGGACTTTTGTAACAAGTATTCCACATAACTAGCTCTAGATGCCATTGTTGGGTTTTGTTACATGTTTATCAAAGCTAATTTAACCATTTAAACTACAAAACGCAGCGGATATAAGGTGTTAAAAGTGAGTTTACAATCTGAAAATATAAACCATTTTAAGCCCAAAACAAAACCCATGAACAAGGATCATATGTATGTGAAATGAAATGCTATCAAAACGAAAAGAACAGCCAAAAGGTATTCTTGAAACTACCTTTCAAGAACAAGAGGATGTTGTATGGATGAGAAGAAGGTGATGATGCTTCTTGAATGTCTAGCCTCCAAAAGAGAAGTCCTCAACCTTGTATACCCACAACCTCTTGCAAACACCTAACTTGTTAGAGAGTTCAACACCAAAACGCTCTTCCTATGCCTCCTTCAAAAAATCAAAATTTCAGCAACCTTTTATCTTAGATCAGAAATTTTCAGCTTGTTAGGAGAGTGTTGTTGCAATTGTATGTGTGAGAGAGAGTGTTAGTTAGGTGGAGTGCAAGAATAGATTAAACTCTTGTATAAAAACAAGACATGCAATCCCAAGGATAGGCAACCCTTGGGCGGTCGAAAATAGGTTTAAAATGGGTTCCCCCATTTTAATTTTTATAAAACTTGCACACTTTTTAACACATAAGTTTATAAAATTAAAACCTATTTTAATTTTATAACATTAACACACTATTATTTGTTATTATTTAAATAATTTTCATGAACAAATATCTATATAATTTGTTCTATTACAAAAACAATATTTTAAAAAACTTTCATTTTCTAAATTGGTGTCAATATTTATTTGTATGATCTCATCAACAAATAAATATTTACTGGTGTTTGATTAGCTTGTTATTGGGCATGACCAGGCTTGGATCATAACATACTAACCACATTAATCTTGTATGTGTCTTGCGCACACAAGATCCAACAATAATAAAGCGAGACACTCCATTCCATTGATTGTTAAAGTTACGAAAGTTGAAGCTAGATAAGGACAAGGGCTAAAAGCATCATTAGACCTAAGAGGTTGAAATTAATTCCAAAGAGGTAGAGGTCACGTAAACCTTCATACATATTTCTTCTTCTTGCGATTCCTGTTTTGAGAAAACACAAAAAAGGCCACCATTCAAGCTTAACTTAATCAATTCCAGGATTCCTTGTTTGATCTGAAGCTTGGTTTTGGAAGCGGTCTAATCGCAACTTATGGTAACCATTGCATATCTTGACTCATGATTGTAATGTCACAGTTTGGCTTGACAATGATGACCCCTTTGGTCAGTGATCATCTTCACTGTTCACGTGCATGTACCATCGCTAAGGATTTACACCAAGAAGTTAACCATGAGTCAATTCATCTTCTTTAAACATATGCTTGTTAATAACAGTAACTTAACATTTGACCAACTGCTATTGCTTACCTAAAAGAAATGCTTGAATCCAAACCAAGAATACAAAGTTCAAACCCATGTCAGAGCTTATTTAATAAACAAATCTGAATCCAAGCTTCATAAGCGAGCTCAATTAGATTCTCTAGCCAACATATGCGAAAAACTTATTAATCACAGGTTGAACTCAGAAGTTTAAAAATTAAACTCAACATATTATATATAATAATAATTACCAATTTTCTTATGCATTATAGGTTGTACAACACGTTATAAGGTTTGTACAACTTTTTGTCTTATCCATTTTTAATCTTTAGTTTTTTTATTTCAACCCAATATTTTTACATTTTTTACCATTCACCTCAAATATTTTATTTACTTTTAACTTTGGTCTTTATATTTTTTATATTTTAAAAAATTTACGTTATATGTTTCGTTCTACATTTTGCGAGTAAAAGTCGCAGCGTGCGTGTGTGGTTCAACATTTTTACGTTTAATTTTTTTCCCATTTGGCAGTCGCCGCAACGCATTGGTCCAAGACCGACTTATTGTTTCTATGTTTTATGTCCATCTAACTATGATGTGTCATTAGTCTTACATTTCCTCCAAGAGCAATTTTGCTTTTTTTGTTTTGTTACATGAGATTTTCGGCGTTGGTTGTCGCTAACGGTGACGTAGCCTTTGGTGCTATTTGGTATGGTTTTACGCTTCTGTGGCAAAGCAAGGGGCTTAATGCTAGTTAACCTACAAAAACCATGGTCGAGCTTAGTAGAGCTCAAACTCAGCTTGTTTATGGCCTACGTTCCATTCACCCTGGACACTTCTTCTCATTCTATGTTCTTATGTATAAAGAGATTCGGTACTAAGCTAGCATATGTGGAGATCTTTTTGCAGGCTGGCTGGTAGGATTCTTAACCATAGGCAGGAGCAACAAATATTAACACAAGATAAACAGGCTTTAAGTATCCATTTCATACAAACCACATAATATTGCAAAATACACATCTTAAAAACATTTTGACAACAAAACACCAGCAGAGCAAATGACACAGCCAAATTACTGATACTAGATTAAGGGCCGAGTCTAAACATGCATTCGGCAACATTTATAGATTAAGGGCCGAGTCTAAACATGCATTCGGCAACATTTATAGATCAAGGGCCGAGTCTAAACATGCATTCGGCAACATTTATAATGATAGATTTCCTTCTCTCTTATTATTTCAACTCATGCTCAACAAAGAAAAGCTTAGACATGTCAAGCAGATGGCTCAGCAACCTGCAGACTGGAGGATTTCCACTCAACAGCTTCACCACAATGCTTGCCTGTAACTTGGGAACCACCTACATTGGTCGCCCCCTGGTCAGACCTGCCAACAAGAGTTTCTATCACAATTGGAGGTCTGGTGGCAATAGTTTTCAGGCGGTACCGCTCGGCTCTAGATCCAATAACCTGTCCCAGGACAGAGGCTGCAATTGTAAATGCCATGGCGGTTTTTGGCATTAAAACCGACTTTCGGAGCATGGCTATAAAAGGAACCGCTGCATGAACAGCTACAAACCAAGAAGGTGAAAACTTTTCAGTGTGTTCCCGCCATACCCCTAATGGGACATTAGCCGCCATGCCCAGCACCCCAATCGCCAGTATCTTTGCAGGCAATGGTTGTGGTCTGAGATTCTTTGCAAACGCAGTTCGTGCTAAAGCTGCCCGGGCCGCCACGATTGCTGGTGGGCATTTGTATTGTATCCCTGATGGTGGTTTGAATGCCTTGGCCACAAGAGGTAGAACATTACTCACTGCCCTGTATGACTTGGCAATCGGACACTTCCCACTTTGTAGCCACTCCTCACCCATTGCCTCATGATTCGAGTCTCCTTTCTGTGATTAGTTGAAAAAAGATTTATGTAAATTCCATATTCAGCAATTTTTATGGCCTCGTGTGTTTAAAAAGTGATTACATGATATTAAATAATCAGGATCACATATAGTAAACATGTGATAAAGTGGTAGCCTGCATACCTGAGAAGAGTTTTTCTTGGAAGATTTGTTTTTTTGTTGATTCTTAAACATCTCACTGAATGCATCAAAACCAAAGGATCCTCCAAAACCACTAAGACTGATAGTGGCAGCCTTTGCTGCTAAAGGATTAAACTGCTGTGACACTTGTTCGGGCTTCACTTTTTGGGGAAACTGTAATGTTCCCTCAGAAAGTGGGACAACACCGTTTTGCCCATGGAAAAGCCTAAAGGCCATATCAAAACTGGGACCATCCTCGAATATTGGACCTTTGGCTCCGCGGGCCTGATAAGAAAATTATGATAAAATTTAGATCATATGGATATATTTTTTGGGGAGAGTAGAAAACAATTTTTACGTAATCATTCCCTCGCATATTTGGAAGATAAAAAACAACAATGAAGTGGCGTGAACCCTAATACTCCAATCTGAACCATAAGTTTATATCTGAATTAAAAGTTTCCCTTTACCCAACCCACACATTTTTTCCACTCCAAGTGAATCGACAAGGAAATAAGAAACTTACAGGCAATGGGAAAGCCATGGCTGAGGAAAATGAGAAATTAGTTGGTTCATTAATGTTGCGCAAAAATGGGCACCGAACAATATCATGCTGTGATGGTGAAGATTCATCAGCCATATTCCTACAGAAGAAATTCATTCTTTGAAAGCAGGAAGGCCTGCACATATGATACAAACGTAATTCAGCATAAAACCACACAAATTACCACATATAAAAAATGGTTATATGGGCTAGTTGGGCACTGGTACGTTTTTATGTCAGTCGGGTTAAATTGACCCAAAAAACCTTTTTGTCAAAGAAATATATCCTTCTCATAAATAATTAGTGTGTCAAAGCATAGTCACAGGAAGCGCTAAACCCCTTGCGAATCGCGTACCAGTTCGAAGGTCAAGGTTGTATACCTAATAACATTAAAAGATTTTTCTATTATGAAACTCAAACAGCTTTGGAACAGTAAATTCCAAACAAAAATCCATAAAGGCAACATAAATTAACTAACAAACAAGGTAAGCTTTTAGTGTTGTGTCATGCAGTTTAATGTGTTTATATTTGCCATACATCACTCATCAAAAGCTACACAAATAGCAACTATAAGTTCAATAAAAACTTGTGAGAATGTAACACAAAACACATACGCAAGTGTTAAGAGTTATGCAAACACAAATCTCATTCATGTTATATGATAAGAAAAAACTTGTACAAAAGGCAGCCCACTGTTTGGCAACTTCTGAATAATTAAGTGTTGAACCAATAAAAGGTTTGAACCATTAAGTGCAACACCATTAAAAGATCTGAACCATTAAGAGTTAGTATATCGCTTACTATTCAAATGCAAATGTCTGACTAATTCAGATAAGAGGTCATAACCATTCAGTGTTAAACATCTTAATCATTCAACATTAGTATAATGCTTAACCATTCAGAGGCAAATGTCTGAACCATTCAGAGACAAATGTCTGAACCATTCAGACGTTTGCTCGCGAAAAAAAGAGTCTGAACCATTAAGTGTTGAACCATTCAGACATCTGAACCATTAAAAGACTGTCAAACAACCCTAGTTGAGAAAAACAAGTAGATCTATTTAAATACAATTAAAATCAAATCTTCCAAAATCTAGGATCAAGAAGTCATCAAATTATAATTATACACCATTTTACCAAATCCAGACGCTAAACCAATATAGAACACAAAGTGAACATTGTCAAGTCTTCAACTCACATACCTACTCCACGCAGATGTAAAAAGTTTTTTTTTTCTAAATCAACATCATGAACTTTAAAGCTACAAATCATATAGTTAACCTAGTTTTCAATTTCATCAAAACTACACCAACAATTCAATCTAAAACTCAAGTTGTTAACCAGCAAGTTACATAATCGCATATACAATTGAAGTTCAATGGTATTAGATCTCAAGAACAAAACTGTGAATTGTGGAAATCCTTTTACCACATTACTTTATTAATTGATAGCAGATTGCTTTTCCTATTTAATTGGCAGACTTATCTATTCCAATTTATAGCAGATTGCTTTTCCCTTCAAGCTTATCTATTCTTATTTAATTGGCAGACTTCTTCCTGCCTTATTTGACTCAAATTCAAACTCATAAAACAAGATAAAGCATAAACTTTAATATAAAGACTAAATGACCCCTTAACTATCAAAAGTTGTCAAGATTAGTCCAACAATCACCCCCCTAATCTTGACCTTGAATCTTCTATCTTCTTTACTCCCAAGGATTCTCTCATTTCCATGAATTTGATTCGTGGCAGTGCTTTAGTGAGGATATCAGCTCGTTGTTGATCCCCGCTGATATGTTCGACTTTAATTTGTTCATACTCTACACATTCTCTTATAAAATGATACCGCGTGTTTATGTGCTTACTCCTTCCATAAAAAACTGGATTTTTCATTAATGCGATAGCCGAACTATTATCTACCTTGATCACAACTTGCTCCTCTTTTCTTCGTGTAATCTCAGCAAGCAGCCATCTTAACCAGATTGCCTGACATGCTGCACAAGTTGCAGCCATGAATTCAGCCTCGCATGAGGACAAGGCGACCGTTCCTTGTTTTTGTGAATTCCAGGCAATTGGTCCATCATCAAAGTAGAAAACCAGTCACGTTGTTCCCTTTCCATCATCCATATCAACAGAATGACTGTTGTCACTAAAACCAAGTAGACTATCACTTCCGTCCCTTCGATAGTGAATTCCCAGATCTGTAGTCCCTTTAACATACCTGAGTATTTGCTTAACAGCCTGTTGATGGACTGTTTTAGGGGCCTGCATGTATCTGCTAACATATCCGACTGCATATGAGAGGTCTGATCTTGTATGGGTCAAACAACGAAGACATCCGATTGTCTTCCTGTACTTTGTTGCGTCTACACAGTCATCTCCATCATGTTTTGACAGTTTCAGCCCTCGTTCCATAGGAATTTAGTGGGGTTGCATTCCCACATACCAGTTTGTTGTAGCACTTTTTGTGCATATCCGATTTGTCTTAATTTAATTCCATCTTGGTCTTGAATTACTTCAATACCAAGATAGTATGAGAGTGGGCCTAAGTCGGTCATTTCAAATTTGTCTTCCATTTGCTTCTTGAACATGGTTATTATCTCTTTGTTACTTCCGGTTACTGATCATCCACATATATTCCCACTATAATGGAGCCTTCTTTTGTCTTTTTCGTGTAAACCGCCGTTCAAGTTTGCATCTTTGAAGGCTGTATTCCTTTAAAACACCATTAAGTTTTGTATTCCATGCTCTAGGCGCTTGTCGTAATCCATAGAGTGCCTTTGAAAGCTTGTAAACCTTTTGTTCTTGTCCCTTCTTTATGAACCCTTCTGGTTGGGTCACAAACACTATTTCTTTGAGTTCACCATGAAGAAAAGCGGAGTTTACGTCTAGATGATGAACCTCCCAACCCTTTTGTGCGGCTAGTGCCATGATCAACCTAATTGTTTCGAGTCTCGCCACCAGAGCAAATACCTCAATAAAATCCACTCCATGTTGTTGGATGTAGCCTTTTGCAACCAATCTTGCTTTGTGTTTTGTAATTGCCCCTTTTGCATCCCGTTTAATCTTATATAGCCATTTTAAGCCTATAGGTCGATGTCCAGATGGTAAATCTGTTAGTTGCCAGGTTTTGTTCCTTTCAATGGAGGCTATCTCATTCATCATTGCTTGTTCCCATTCCTTATGACCCTTTGCTTCTTTATAAGTAGATGGCTCTCCTTCCATAAGAAGTAAGTTGTGACGATCAACAACCTGATATGGAGCATTGTTGTATACTTCATGGAGTTGTTTTCTTCCTTGGACCGATGTATCATCATATGTTTCATGTTCAGCCACTGTAGGGTCCGATGGCCAACCATATCTGTGGGTATTCAGGACAGGGCAGGCCCTCGGCCTTTCACAATTGACTCCGGACCTTCAGACTCAGATTGTGGGGAGTTCTCTTCACCAGATGTAACTCCAATACCTGCTGGATTATACGTGTGCAATGGACTGTTATTTTCAGTGGAGATGCCTTCGGGTGGACTGTTTGCAACTGAGCTTAATGGGCTGCCCAGTTCAGCTGATTTATCACTGTTTTCTTGGGCTTCAGAAGCTGGTCCAGTTGGTTTAAGATGTACTGAAAACTCAGTCCATTCAGGGGTATCATCTCCGACATCCTTCAGATACTTTTGCCAATCCCACTTCCGATTTTCTTCGAATTTTACATCACGGCTTACTACCACTTTTCCTCTTTCAACATCATACATTCGATAAGCTTTTGTACCAGGTTCTATACCTAAGTGAACCATTGGCACACTCCTGTCATCAAGCTTCTTCAAATGGTTTGGTGGAAGTTTGACATGACCTACACACCCGAAGATTCTTAAATGGTCCAATCTTGGTTTTGTTCCCTCAAAGCCTCGTAAGGAGTTTGATTAGTCAAAGCCTTCGTAGGAAGTCGGTTTAGGACATAAACTGAATGCCTAACACTTCTGCCCAGAACTTTGAGGTAACCCCATGGCATTTAAAATACTCCTTGTTGTGCTTATTACCGTACGATTCCTTCGCTCCACTATTCCATTCTGTTGGGGCGTGTATGGCGCTGTTAGTTGCCTGGTAATTCCCTCCTGTTCACAGTATGAGTTAAACTCTTAGGAAGTAAATTCAGTCCCTCGATCAGTCGTAATACTTTGATCTTTACACCAAGTTCGTTCTCCACAGTATTCTTGAACCTTTTAAAGTACTCAAAGGCTTGATTTTTAGTCTTCAACATGTATGCCCACATGTACCTGCTATGGTCATCTACAAAGAGCAAAACGTACCTGTTTCCAGCCTGGGTTGTAGGTGTAATGGTCCCACAGAGGTCTGCATAGACCTGCTGCAACGGTCTGGATGCTCTAAAACTTGAGTGATCGGGGAAGGGTTGCTTTGAATGCTTCCGGCTAGGCATGCTTCGCACATCTGAGTGGGATGGTTGATGTGGGGAACCTCGTAAGCCAGCTCTTTTGTCACAACATGTTTTAGAGCCTCAAAGTTCACATGTCCTAACCGGGCATGCCAAGTCCAGGCTAGGTCATCAATCTTAGCATGTAAACACACAAGTGTTCCAATCCTAAGTTGTATTTTGTACAAACGGTTGGGAGATCTTTTTACTTTCAACAGCAACCTGCCATCAGGCTCATACATCCATAGATGTTCTTGTCTCATCAGTACCTCACATCCGACTTCAGTAGCTTGCCCAAGGCTAATTTTGTTGTTCTTTAAGTAGGGGATGAAGTATACGTTTGTTAAGAGACGTTGCTCTCCATTCCTACATTCAAGCAAGATGGAGCCTCTTCCTTTGATTTCGACGCATGACCCGTCTCCAAATCGGACTTTTCCTCCAATATTCGTGTCTAGTTTTGAAAAGAGGTTTTCCATTACCTGTCATGTGATTTGATGTTCCATTGTCAAGATACCACAAAAGTTCTTCACTGGTAAATGATGCAAACTTGGAAGGGATTACTTTTTCTTCATTCAAGTATACCAACTCCTTTTGACCTTCAATTGCAACGGTCATCAACAGTCCAGGTTCATCGCCATTGGCCTGTGTCAAGTTGACATTTTCCTCCTTTTTTCTTGTTGGACAATCTGCCGAAAAATGACCAAATGCATCACACCTGAAACATTGGAGTTTAGAACGATCCTTCTTTTGGCTTGTCCAAGTTTGGTTCCCATCTTGTGATCTTTGGCCTTGACCAAGACCTCTGCCTCGACCACCTGATCTGCCATGGCCGCAACCACGGCCCAGGTGTCTTGTCCATTACCTCGTCCACGGCCTACACCCCTATCGTTCCTTTTTTTATTTTGCCTTTCTTCATATGAAAGGAGCAGTTGCTCAGGTTTAGACCCTTGCGAGTTGCTCCCCGGCTTAATCCTCTCTTCGAATGCCTTAAGCCTTCCAATTGCTTCCTGTAGTGACATCTTTTCAAGTCTGCAAACTGTTCTATAGAGGCGACTACAGGTAAAAACCTGTCAGGCATTGATCTAAGGAACTTTCTGACTAGTTTTACCTTTTCAAACACAACCCCGACATTGTTTGCCTTTGAGACCAACCCAGTTAGCCGTCCTGCAAAGTCTTCAATTGATTCTCCATCCTTCATCTTCATTGTTTCAAAATCAGCTTGCAAGGATTGAAGTCGAGCTTCCTGGACTCGCTCGACGCCAATAAATCGGTCCTTTAATGTGTCCCAAATCTTCTTGGCCGTGTTGAGTTGCGCGACCTGCAGGACCAGCTCTTTTGGTATTGCTTGATATAATAATGCTACAGCCATATCATCTTTCTTTGAATCAACAGTCCCCCCTTTTGGTTCAATAGCTTCCAATATCCCATGGACTTTAAATACAGCCTTGATTTTGATAGCCCAGATGTTGTAATTGGAGCTGCTTAGAATCGGGCATTGAAGGGAAGTTGTATTGCCTTCCTTGGCAGTGACAATCGCCCTGTTTTCAGTTTGATCGCCCATCTCACCTTGCTTTGATCTTCTTTGTATGTTTTCCCTGTTCTTGAATCTGAATCTGGTGATTGATCCGGCCCTTCGAATCAATTGTTGAGTCGTCCCCTCCTTTGAACAAAGCTCTTATACCAATTGAACTATTGAAATTCAATGGTATTAGATCTCAAGAACAAAACTGTGAATTGTGGAAATCCTTTTTCCACGTTACTTTATTAATTGATAGAAAAAGAAAATGCATCAAAAGAAAAACCTATTCCCCTATTTATAGCAGATTGTTTTTCCTTTCAAGCTTATCTATTCCTATTTAATTGGCAGACTTCTTCCTGCCTTATTTGACTCAAATTCAAACTCATAAAACAAGATAAAGCATCAACTTTAATATAAAGACTAAATGATCCCTTAACTATCAAAAGTTGTCAAGATTAGTCCAACAACAAAGCACACAGAACATTCTTTCATGTATCTTAGAAAAACTGAACAAAAAATAGCCCTCAAACCAAAAGTCAAAACATCATCTAATTAAACTTGTTCTCAATTCTATCAAACTCATCAGCAATCCCATCTACAAGTTAAAGTCAACGCTTACAAAATCAAATATAGAGAAACAACTAGGTGTAATTCCAACATGACTTGTGGTAACTAAAAAAAATAAATCTAAATTTTACTGAATCAAGATCTTCATGAACTTTAGCATCAAAGCCCCATCCACACAACTTAGTCCTAAAATCGATCAAAATCATCGATCCACATGAAAATGCATGTAGAAATGCGCATAAATTGTCTAAGATCGCCATCAACGGTATACTAAACGAAATTTGGGAAATAAAATCACTAGTTCACGGAAGAGTAAACGATAGCGATTTTAACTATATCAAGGATCAAATCCGCAACGAAACACCGTATGATCAATCTAGTTGACGATTTTATCAAATCCCCATCAACAATTCAACCAAAAGCCAAAAGTAAAGCAATCAATCACATGAACAAATCGAATCATACCTTGGAACACGTCAATACGGTAGAATTGGGAGTAGATAAATGAAACCCAGATGAGTTTGAGATCAATTTATCAGATATAAAAAGGAGATGAGAGAACCGAAAGAAGGCAAGGGAATGGAAGAGTAGGTGGGATAAACGCACAACGAAACAACAAAAGGGGTAATATGCTTTCCACACTCCTCAGGGACTTGTGGAACGACGCCGTGTCGTGCACAAGCCAAGTTTGACAATTGTGACTTTGCCCGATCAATTGGTGAGGATTTGGTGGCTGCCACAATTATTATGAAATATGTGTGGACACGAAAATCATACTTCTAAAAATATCGATTTGAATAAAGTATATACAAACACTACTTAACTGTTACATAATAAATAATAGTTATAGTTTGATAATCAAACTTAATAACCTACAATTAATTAAAGTTAATTACATAATATTTGGATGCGTTAGTTGTAAAGATAACTATAACATCATCGGCAAATTTGATATCACTTTTGAGCATTAGAAGTTGTATATTATAAGTGTCCATCAATAACTACAACTAGTGACTTTTGGGTTTTATCGAAGCTCACCCAATATAAATAACATTTAACAACTACTTTAACACTAGTTATCGCATATAAGACAAATAATTCACTTAAAGTTTGACTTTTTTAAAACTTGCAGGATCGGTGTTTGTAACTTAAACACAAATGTTTTCTCTCAAACTCACCTAGAATCACACTCGGGTAAGAATCAAGAAAAGTTGATCACAATATGAAAAGTAACTAAGAACACAGAAAGATAATTTCAAGATATTTTTATATATTGATTCTCAACTCAAGATACAAAGACTCTTACAAGCAGATTGTGTGTGTTATGAGTTACAAGGAGAACCTATATATAATACTATCTACAGCCGGATATACTTTGATACTAGCTAGGATCCTTTAGCTAAAGCCTATACTACAAGACTATAGTTTAAGGTATCTCGGATAAAGTTTTATCTGAGATTTGGTAGTCAGGACATGTCCCTGACTTACCTTTTGTCACCAACTAAAGATGGCAACTGTACTATCATGAAAAGGTAAACAGTGGAATAAAGTATGGTCAACAACATGGTTCTTTAAGAAGAAGCCATGCTGTATCAGAAGTCTGCAGCGGAGTGTCAGAGACCATACTTGTGTCCACTGGTTATAGCAGTGACTTCCGAAGGTTAAATGGCTTCGGAAGAGTAAGTACTTCCGAAGCCACGTTATACTTCGGAAGAGGCTGCTTCTTCCAAGACTTGGAGACTTCTTCATCATACTTCGAAAGTGGTCTTCACTTTATTCTTCTAAGTCTTGAACTTCGGAAGTATGCATTTGTCTTCGGAAGTAGAGTTCTGTCTTCGGAAGCTGGACTTTTCCTTTGTCTTCGGAAGAACTCCACAACCTTCGGAAGTTCCATGAAGAGCTTCAGAAGCCTTTGCATGTAGCATCAAAATAACTTAAGTGATATAGTTTTGGTTGCATTAGCCTTCTTCTTGATCCAACAAACTCCCCCTAGGCTGATGCTACCAAAACTTCACTTACCTCGACTTCTCAAAACTTCCAGCACCAAAGAGAGCAAATATTTGTCTGTCTCCTTGTTTTTCCCTGATGTGGTGCTGAGAAGCTTGTATAGATCCTCGGTAGACAGGAAATCTAGTCTGTCACCTTGGATAACATGTACCCTTTGTTGTTGCCCTCTGAAAATAGTTAGTTGATGGGAACTGTAATCATATTCCCATCGAACTATAGGTTCCAATTCAGGACCTTCCACCATCTGTAGAAAGGCAGGACCTTTGGTGGGAGATCTTTCTTTGTCTTCTTGTCTTCTCAACTTTAACTCTTCTTCAATTTTTGCTTTTGCAGTTAGCTCAACCAAATGAAGACTGCTGAGATGATTTCTGACGAGTGCAGTAGTTTCAGAGTTGGAGGGGTCGGAGAATGGTTTCTCTGCTAACTCAGCAATGTCAAATCTGCTGGAGTGTAACAAAGATGTTGCATTGAGTCTGTTGACTTCACCATTCTCTCTTTCCACAACAAAGTTGTGAGAAGGTTCATCGAACCTCCACTGGATTATCTTCCTTCTAGGCACAAGAGGCTGACTAGGAATCTTGTCCTCTTTTCTTGTATCCAGTAGAGTCATCAGTTTCCTTCTGAGCTTCTTTTCTTCCTCATTTAAAGAGTCTGAATTGAGGCCCAAAAGTCTTGCAGCCTGGTCCAAAGTTCCTCTAGGCAAATCAAGGAATCTGTCTCTTGTGAGGGAACATGAAGATCCGTCTACATAGGTAATGTTAACGGAGTCTTCTACACAAGAAACTTCGCTCAAAGTGGTGCAATTAGTGAGCTTCGTCTTGATTGCCTTAAACTCCTCAAGGGAGAGATGTTGAGAAGGCTGAAGGGATGGTTTGGATGGTAATTGGGTAGGTTTAGGTTCAGAGGTTCTGGCTAGTGTTTTGGGTTGGATGATGGGAAGTTTAGGAGGTTGTGGTGAGGGAGTAGTAGTGGGAAGTGATGTGGATTCAGGGGTGAAGGGTTCAGGTTTAATGGTGAATGGTGAGGATGAGGGTTCAAGTTGTGGTTGGGTAGAAGCAGTGAAGGTCATCCCTTTTACCCTTCTATACATCTCTTTCCTTTTCCCAAATCGGATGTCAGCCTTAATTTCACTAACAATCCGTTGGAGTGTCCTTTCAGACATAGGACCCACCAGCCTACCGGAGAAGCCATGAGCCCAAAGATAGTCCTTCATCCAGGCTTTCTCAGTAAGCTTCTTGGAGGCGGTAACCCTAGCCTCTTCTTCTTGCTTCTTCTTCTCTCTGGCCTTTTCTTTTGCAGCCTTCTTCCTTTCTTTCTCCATTAGATCCTGCTCTTTGTTGAAGAGCCAGAGGATCGTGTCATCGTTGTGTGGAGAGAGTTCTTGAAGATCAAAGCCTCTGGAGAGTAGGAAGTTTATCCTGTCTCTCCTCAGTTGCAATTCATCCTCTTTCTGTTTCTTTTCCTTTTCCTCTAAGGCCAACCTGGCTTCTTCTTCAAGTTTCAGCCTGGTTGCCTTCTCCAGATCCATCAACTCCTCTAATGGTAGCAGGAGTGTTTCTTCATTGACAGCTCCCATTTCAATGAGCTGGTCAATAATCTGCTCTCTTCTTTTATTGATTACAACTTCCTGATTGGAAGCAGCTGCTTTTGTGCTAGCAGCTAGCAACTTCTCAGTCTGAAGTCTTCCTTTCTTCTTAAGTTTCTCAATCTTCTCCTCTTCCTGAATCTCTTCCGTAGTCATCTTCCTTTTACCTTTATCCTTTGAAGATCCTGGCTGTGGTGGTTCTTGGAGAGAGGATTCTGATTGTGAGAGAGTCAGAGATGGAGTCTGAGATGGAGGTGCAATTGGAAAGTCCTCGCTGCTCATTTCAGATGCTATTTCCAGGATAGCATCTGTGATGATCAGTTCCTCGGACATTTTAAACAGTCCTTCCGCAGCTTCCATTTCAGCTTCGGAAGATTCAGCTTGTTCTTTTGAGGCTTTAACTTCAGCTTCAGAAGTTAAAGGAGATGCAGATTATGTCCCAACTATTTCAGTTGCTGGGCCATCAGTTCCCATTTCCCCTTCGAATTGAATCTTAGGTTCCACGAGGACCTTAGGTTGACCAACTTCTTCCACAGTGGTAGAAGGTGCAGTTGGCCTTTGAAGTTCTTCTGCTCCAAAGTAGATCATTGCAGCATCATGGCTTGGCTGCTCAAAGGAGGATCTTAACAGAAACTTGGTGAAGAGTCTGTAGAGATCATTGAACATCCTTGGATCAATCTGAAGAGTGACCTGAGATGTTTCAGGTGTAGAGATGATAGGAGAGGAAGATGTTGAAGTGTAAGGCCGGCTCTGTGTTTTCTTGTGTGTTTGTCTTTGAACATTCTTCCCCTTTTTGGTAGCATCATCTTGAGAGCTAGATAAGCTGGAGGAGGAAGTCAGGGAGACCTGAATAGGTACATGCCTAACAGACCTCTCTGTCTGTTTCTCAGCTAGTTGAGCCTTGAGATTGTCAATCTCAAGTTGCTGAGTGGCAGATCTTGCCTCTAAAGTCCTAACCTGAGATTCCAGGTTTGAGACTTTGGAAAGAAGATCTTGAATGAGGAGTTGCATACTTCCCTCATCTTCTTTCGAAGAATCACGGGGAGATGAGGTAACATACCTAGTATATTCAGCCTCACCACCAGATGTGGGTTCTTGGCACCCTGGTTTCCCATGCTCAATGATGTCTCTTTTAGAGTCATCAAAGGGCTCGGTTGCCGTAGATTCAGTCTGAGAAATGTTATCACTGTCCAGAAGATCCATTGAGGCACCTTCTGTAGTGGCAGCTGAATCTACATGAGTCCCCTCCACATCCGTGGGACTCACCTCAGTTGTTGTTGATGGGGGCTAGAGATAAGAGATTTCTCCGGGCTCTATTGATCTTGGAGAGGGTGTTGTAGATCAACTTCATTGCCATAGAGAGATTTTATCTCTTCATCAGTTTTAAATAAAAGGTTAGTGAAAGATAGGATGGTTAAACCTACTCACCCGGGACTTGGGTCAATGTCTACAGACATTGAGCCTCTGGTGGGGCTGTCCCTTATTGGCTGCTCAGGGGAGTATAGAGACTCACCCTGAGGGCTTTCAGCTTGGGGTGTGGGCTCATGGGTCTGAGACTGAGGAGACTTAGGACCCATATTGAGGTCAATTATGAAGGATGGTTGGACCTCAGGCTGAGTGGGAGCCCTTGTTCCACTCTAGCCTTTTTGGATTGAACAGGAGGAGCTTGTTCAATCAGAGTAGATTGAACAAGGGTCCGTTTGGGACGTCTCTGATAAGTGATGGTGATGGATGGAGAAGGTAGTGTTGGCATAGTGGGGGTAGTTGCTGGTGTGGTTTATCACCTGTGGGGTTAACAGGGATGTCACCAGGAGTCGTTGGCCCAGTCATACCTGAAAGAAGTGTAGTATCTCTTCCTGTGAAGTTGTGGAAACTCTCTTAAAAGTCTTGAAGATAGTCGGCCTCATCTGGGGAGCAGTCAGAGCAGCTGCATAGACAAGCGTGCTCTGGTCTAGCTCACAGTTGATTATATGCTGGAGAAACCTGGGATACATGAAGAAGGTGTCTTTCTGAAGATTTCCCATGAGGTTAGTCAACACAAATCTTGAGTAGTTGAAGTGGAGGCCTTTTACCAACCCATGAACAAGGCACCCAAGTTCAAATGGGATTTGATCCCATCCTTCGGATTTATTCGACAAGCAGTGAAGGACCACGTGTAGCAGGAACTTCCACTTGTACGAGAAGTTAAATTTGTAGACAGTTGACCTGCTAACGTCTCCTCCATATCCTATTTGGAGATAAGAGTTGTCCAAATCTGCTTTGGGGAATTCCGTTGGAGCGCCCTCATCATGAAGCTCTAAATGCTCCCTGATGAGCTGTTTAGTAATGACCAACTCCTGGCCACAGATGCTCGATCGAATGACACGGACCCCGTTTAGGGTTTCAATCTGACCATTTGCCCAAAATTCAGACATGTGGTTTGTGTAAATTGTGGGGTTAACAGTCAGAGCGGTGTAGTAGGAAGATTGGGTTAGGAAGGAGATGATATCTGAGAAATCGGCATCTCTTGATGAATCAAGAAGTGCGGCTTGGTTGTGTTGTGGGTTGAAGGCCATTTGGAAAGGTGAATGGGAATGATTTGAGCTGGGTAAAGATGAGTAGAAGAAATTTCTAGGGCTGTAAAGTTTGCAAGTAAGAGAGTGAACGTGAATAGTCGAGATTTTTAAAAGATTGTGGAGAGGCGGTAATGGGGGTTAGGATAAGGTGATGTGATGGTTTAGTGGATGAAATGACAGCAGCGGTAAGGTTAAAAATCAGTTAAATAATCTGACATCATTAACAAAATCTTTGCTTTTTACAGTGTGGGGCCCAAGAAATTTACGTTACACAGTGAGATCTCTCTTCCGAGTGTAAAACATTTCCGCCGAAGGCAATTCTTACTTCCGAAGCCAATTCTATGCTTCCGAAGGTTAGAGTTGCTTCCGAATAGAGAATTTGTAAGTTTCGAAAGTAGATCTGATACGTAATCAATCGCTTCTTCCGAGACCAAAAATTCTTCCGAGAAGAAAGTTATCCTTTGAGAAATTATGCTTCGGAAGATATAACTATGTCTTCCGAAGGTTAATGTCTCTTCGGAAGGAATTTACACTCGGAAGAGAGATCTCACTGTGTAACGTAAATTTCTTGGGCCCCACACTGTAAAAAGCAAAGACAGGGAAGTGTACGTATGCCAACCTTGATGTAAAAAAGCAATTTCTTGGGCCCCACACTGTAAATTTCTTAATGTCAAGTGTGCTTTTCTATATGTGGGGCCCCACACCCGAACTTGCTGGTAGTTGGGTTCTGAGGGAAGTGCCTTCCGTTCTCTTAAAGAACTTCTTTGCTCTGTAAGTTAAAAGAGCCATTTGCTGGACAATGTCCACGTACTCTATGTCATCTGGGCTGAAGCACTCAAGATCATCAAAGCAGTATTGAAAATCTCCTGAGTGCCCACCTCCTAAGACAAAGGCACAACTTTCCTGGAAGGAGTTGTTGATCCTGTTGAGACCTTGGAGGGATGGCTGCTGATAAGTCAGGAAGTGCTGAGGTTGAGGGGTTAATGAGCCTTGAGCAACCATTAAAGCGTTGCTAGCAGGAAGACTCATAGATCTGCTTGTTTGGTGGCCCTTCTTACTCTCCATCTCTAGACGGTATCCATCAAGGATGCCATAGAGCTCAGTCATGGAAAGAGTGTTCAAGTTTTCTATTCTCTTGATAGAGACACAGTAGAAGTCCACTCATTTGGAAGAGCACTCATGAACTTTCATGTGAGATCTCTAAGTTCAGGAGTGATCTTTACAGATTGAAGGGAAGAGATAAGATCCATGTACCTGAAGTACTGCTGGCTGAGGGTCTCTCCAGCAATATGAGTGAAGTTCTCGAACTGCTGCTTCAGTGAGTCCTTCTTTGAGTCGTTGGGGCAAGAATACATCTGAGCAAGTGCATCAAACAATTCTTTGGCAGTCTTGCAATGCTCGAACCCCACCATAATAGAGTTCGGTATTGCAGTCATGAGAATAGTCATAGCATTGCTATCGATGTCCATCTTCTTTCTGTCTTCATCAGAATAGTCCTCGATAGCTTTCTCTATCATGGCACCGTTTCCACCAGGTGAAGCCACCTTTGGCTTGTACGATCCATTGACAATCGAGTTCACATTTTGCTGTCTTGGTATCTAATGAAGCCTTCCATTCTTCTACTCCAAGACCTGAAGTTTTCAGGGTGATGATTGGCGCTTTGGTCATCGTCCCCATTTCTACTTCAGATTTGTTGAGGGCCATTTGAGGGAGTGGGTGGTAGGGAGGAGTGAAAACAGGTTGATTTGGATGGTTAGATCACGCAATCAAGAGCCTGAGAAGCTCTGATACCAATTGCAGGATCGGTGTTTGTCACTTAAACACAAATGTTTTCTCTCAAACTCACCTAGAATCACACTCGGGTAAGAATCAAGAAGAGTTGATCACAATATGAAAAGTAACTAAGAACACAGAAAGATAATTTCAAGATACTATTATATATTGATTCTCAACTCAAGATACAAAGACTCTTACAAGCAGATTGTGTGTGTTATGCGTTACAAGGAGAACCTATATATAATACTATCTACAGCCGGATATACTTTGATACTAGTTGGGATCCTTTAGCTAAAGCCTATACTACAAGACTATAGTTTAAGGTATCTCGGATAAAGTTTTATCTGAGATTTGGTAGTCAGGACATGTCCCTGACTTACCTTTTGTCACCAACTAAAGATGGCAACTGTACTATCATGAAAAGGTAAATAGTGGAATAAAGTATGGTCAACAGCATGGTTCTTTAGGAAGAAGCCATGCTATATGAGAAGTCTGCAGCGGAGTGTCAGAGACCATACTTGTGTCCACTGGTTATAGCAGTGTCTTCCGAAGGTTAAATGGCTTCGGAAGAGTAAGTACTTCCGAAGCCACTTTATACTTCGGAAGAGGCTGCTTCTTCCAAGACTTGGAGACTTCTTCATCATACTTCGGAAGTGGTCTTCACTTTATTCTTCTAAGTCTTGAACTTTGGAAGTATGCATTTGTCTTCGGAAGTAGAGTTCTGTCTTCGGAAGCTGGACTTTTCCTTTGTCTTCGGAAGAACTCTACAACCTTCGAAAGTTCCATGAAGAGCTTCGGAAGCCTTTGCATGCAGTAAAATACTTATTTTTTGTTCAAAAGGATATTTGATAGCTAATAATTTCAATATAAACTCATTATAGGTCACTTTTAATTGAACGAAATAATAAAATAAAGTAAGATTTTAAATTACAACTATATGTTGTTATTGTTTAACACTAACCTAACACCTATCTTTATGTTGTGTTTTATAGTTATTGTACCAAAGTTATTAACAAGTAAAGAACATGTTGATGTCCTTCTAATGTTTTCACTACAAAAAAAAGTAGTAAGAAAATTACTAACTCGAACAACCAGGGGCTTTGATAAGTTGACTTCTCGAACATTACTTTCCTATTTGTTAATCTACAAGTATGAATCAACAATTAGTGAATTGTCGTGAATATATAGAGTTTATAACCATTTTTTCATAAAAATTCAAACTAATCACAAATTTTCTACATCAACAATCTCATTTTTATGCACCAACGATCTCATTCTAAGCTTTATCATAAATGTTAGCGTATGCATGGCCATTATAAAATGCTTATTAATTGATATAAAAATAAAAAGACATAAGTTAATAATATTCGAGGATATACATACACACACAGTACGTACGTACGTACCTACATACATACCTACATACATACCTACATACATACACACACACATATACATACACACACATACATACACACACACATACATACACACACACATACATACACACACATACATACATACATACATACATACATACATACATACTACATACATACATACTACATACATACATACATACATACATACAACACACATACATACACACACACATACATACACACACATACATACATACACATACATACATACATACATACTACATACATACATATACACATACATACATACATACATACATACACACACACATACATACATACATACATACATACATACATACATACATACATACATACATACATACATACATACATACATACATACATACATACATACATACATACATACATACAAACAAACATACCTACATACAAGACGGCTGTTTAATTTCATGTTTTAAATAATTTGGTGATGTTTTAGATTAATCCCAATGATTCTTTTGAGCTTATTCAAGACGGCTGTGGAAAATGATCGCACGCATTTGATTCATCATTTTAGGGAAGTTTTCGTTTGCCTTTCTCTACTTAATATGTATTGTGAATCACATTGAGGATAATGTGAAGTTTAAGTGTGGGGAAGGGTAATACATCCTTGATACTTTGCTTATAAATAGGTCTAAGTTATAATTAAATCTTTTGCAAAAAGTCATTATAGTTTGTTGCAACACTGGAAACGATAAAACAAAATATAAATATATGTTTTCGAGAAATAAATAAGCAAATAAAGCAAACCCAAATAATCTTAAAAATGTTTTTTGTAATATCTTGAAAAGCAAAAAGAGTTGGTGAAAATATTCAAACATGTAAAATGGAACACTTATACCCAATTCCATCCGATGTGTGAGCTTATTTTTTAGCCTTAAACAAGCTTTGCATTTATGCATTTTTTTGGCTTTCATTATGGATATATTGAGGGTACCTTATGTTGCGTGTGAATTAGAACTTGTTTTGTGTATGCATTTCAAAACCTTATAAGTGTTTCTTGCGTAAAAACGATTTAGGCAATTAGGAAAACCCGACATTCGAGCCTCTACCATTTCAAATATCCTTACCCAAACATTATCCCTAGTTAGCCCTGTTGAGCTTAAAAGTTTTCATTTTCCATCACCCAAACCACTAAGCCACTTAACCAAAAAGCCTTCAACAATACCCGTTGTCGTTAAATACATGTTTTGGCTTATTTCAAAAAAAAAGAAAAAAAAAGAAAGAAAAAAAGAAGGAAGAAGAAAACTAGTTCCATCATTAAATGGTATTTCAAGATATGTGTTCGAGAAAGGAAAAATGATATGAAAGATTCCTAACTTGTGGGGAACTAGTTTCATGAAGGAAAATGCAACAAAAACCAAACCGAATCCAAGAATTCGACATCCAAATCCGTTGGGTGCTTATATGCTCAAAGTCGAACGACCCTAAAATAGAAAGGATAGCTATGTATATTATCGGGTTAAGGAGGAGGTGCAGTTTTTGAAAATGCAACCATAAACGAGTCCTCAAGTTAGAATATCTCTTCTAGCTTGAGTATTGTATAAGAACCATTTTATTGGTTTCCCTGTAGTTTATGAAATAAGTCAAGACCGTTGTTTTTTTAACTTTTAGCCACTTTTTCCCAAATAATCCATACCTTAACTTGAGCCAAATTACAACGCATCAAAGACCTGATGATTTATGCAAGTAAGTACTTAACAAAGGTGGAGATTTGATCCCTTACCAAGCATATAGTTTCACACGTATTCATACTAGGCAATTAAGAGTAGTAGTCATACTTCATCTTATGTATGATTCCATATATATAGCCGAGTGTGAGTGCACCTTGTGAGAAGTGTGAATTTTTACATGGTAAAAATATTTAGAAACCAGTTTATTACTTGAAAGGATATCATTCCACATGTGCTTAACTATTATATTTGGGTAAACCAAGTTTGCTTGTATAATTCTCGAAAGACATATTTATGTCTTGATTTATTTGATTTTTGGTGGTGTTGCTATTTTGAGTGATTTTGCTTGAGGACAAGAAAAGTTTAAGTGTGGGGATATTTGATGTGCTTCAAATTATACATATAAAACACATCAATTGCACATCAATTCTTCTATAAACTCTTACTGAAAATGATGATTGATACTTAATTCGTTCATATTGTGTTTTCAGGCTTGGAAAAGACCAAGATGAACAAAAGAAGCATAAATAAGAAAAAAATGAAGAAAACCAAGTTTTGGAATTCAAGCATGGGGCTGTGCTTTATGAGGCACACCCCCATGCCCAGCCTGAAACACACCCCGATGCTTAAATCAACACACCCTTGTGTTTGTTGGTCCGAAAAGACAAAAAGTACGATTCCCCGACCCAAGGCACGGGGGCATGCCCTAGGAGGCACGAGGC
Source organism: Flaveria trinervia (assembly GCA_025506515.1). NCBI lineage: Eukaryota > Viridiplantae > Streptophyta > Magnoliopsida > Asterales > Asteraceae > Flaveria > Flaveria trinervia. The sequence continues at coordinate 39,045,466 of CM046452.1, read as the reverse complement.
CATGCCCCACCACAAACACGGGGCCGTGCTTAAACACTCCAGAAAGCCTATAAATAGGACTTCATTTGCAAATTGAAGATGAGGTTTTGGGAGGTGAAGTGTCGGTGTTCCCTCTCGGGAACCCAAACTCTAGAGGTCCTTAGAAGGTTTTGGAGGTAGATTCAACACTTAGAAGAAGCTTGGGATTGTTTAACATCATCCATAATGGATCACCGGTTTGATTCTTCTAATTTACCGATGATTTCATTACTATCTTTTATCTTTGTTGTTATGTTCAAGCTAATTATGAGCTAAACTTCATGTGTTATCCTAACTTAATGAAACTTATGTAATTTGTGATGAACTAATGTTGTGATAAATATTATGTTAATGTTATGGTGGTCTTGGGAAAACAATTGATGGGTAGCATCTACATTTGAATGGGAAGTTATATATTTATGGTTTGTGATTGTGATTGTCATACACTGTTGAAAAACATATGATCAACTTTCATTCGCAAAACTGGTCTTCATAATAAATCCATGGCTAATGAACTAGAAATGGTTATTAGAAATCATATCGCTTTAACTTTCTGATCATTTGCGGGTTCCCTTTTATTAGTTTGAGAAATCTTTAGTAATTTTTATGGTTTTCTAAAATTAATGGTATGTTAGGAAGGAACCTGATCAACTCTCTTTTTAACATTAAGTTATGTTTTCAGAAATCGTATGTCAAATAGGTCAAAAAAGATTTACCTACATTACTAGGGCTTTGATCTGAGCAGTAAAACTCAGCCTGACAGGATCTAGTCACTATGACAGCAGGATAGACAAGAAATCGCGCTAGCTCATCTTTATAAACATTAACATAATTACATTATTCAGTATCTCTAATCACACCACCAGTTCATCATAGTTATATAAGTGTAATCTAAATTAGAATAACAGCCTTACTTCACTGAAAGAATCACCAAAAGTCTCAACCTATCTTTATTTATCTTTAGTTATTGTTATCATTTTAACTTATCATTTTCTAAAAACATAAAACTGATAGTCAATTATGAGGGTTGTTGAGTAGGCTTAGTGTGTCCACGGATTGATACTCGGTTCTTACCAACACTATATTACCACACGACATGTACACTTGCCTTTTGTGTGTGTGGTTTTGTATTAGTAATAGCCAATTAAAACTTAATATGTGCGTAAAATCTTTATCAAAATATATATACTATCCACATGCATCAAACACCTGCGTTCACAATATGAAATATTTCATCATATTGAGGGTGAATCAATTTCTCAATAACTCCACAGGTTTATGCAACTTGTTACAGAAATGAATATTTTGGAGTTGAAATACACAAATGAGGAATTGAACAAGAAAATGCTCCATACTTTACCAGAAAGTTGGAAGCAAACTATATCCATGTTCAAGAATACCATAGATCTCAAAGCAGTCGGATTAGATACTCTAGTGGCTAAGGTTGAGGCTCTTGAAATAGATGAGAAATCAAGAAACAAGAGTCTGAGAACTCATGTATCACCATATCATTTTAAAGAAACAAGAAGCGCTGGAAGTGCCTTCATGTCGAATAATGATAAATATATCTCTTGTACTTTGAGTGAAGATGAAGAGGAAGTAAGTTTCTATGCTTTGAAACCTCCTAAGAAATCTTCTCAAAGTAAGTCAAGAAAAGAGAAAGAAAGAACATATGATCAAAGAGATAAATCAACCAAAAAACCATCAATCAACAATCAATCAGAGTCTATCACTATCATTCTAGACTCTGAAGAACAAAAAAGCAGCTTTTGCAGCTTTCAATTCAAGCTTTCAAGCTTACTTAGGAAGTTCATTGCCTATTGCCAACATGTGCCAACAAGATTTGGAAGAACTACCTCAGGATGTAGTGGAGGAGATGGATCTACAATGGCAAATGGCAATGATTGCTTATAGAGCCGAACAATATCTAAGAAGAAACAAGAATTTGGCTGCTGCAAGTAAATCATCACGGATTAGCGTTCATAAGTCAAAGGTAAGATGCTTCAAGTGCAATCTCTATGGACACTTTTCTAGAGAATGCAATCAACAAAATGCTAACTCAACACAACATCAGCAACATCAGGCTAAACAACCTTCATTAACTCAAAGACTATTCAGACAGCCACAACTTGCCAACTCATCCCCACTAGCCACTAATACACCAGCAGGAACTAGCAACTCAAAAGAATCTAGGATGATCATTCTTCAAGATGGAACCTATGACTGGAGTATGTATGAGAAGGAAGTCTTGGAAGAAAATCAAGCTCTAATGGCTCACATGGAAAACAAAGTTCCACCCATGGCAAGTGAGGTAAAAGACAGGTTGTGTTCATCAATATGTGTTGAGGAAGTAGAGAGATATAAAGTCCATACTCAACAATTGGCTGATAAAGTTAAAGAAACAATGATTTTGAATGAATCTCATGTAAGAGAACATAAATTATATCAAATAAAATTTAACTCTTTACAAAAGGATTTAGATAAAATTGTTTCTGAAAATTACAGTTTGAAAGCACAAGTTGAGCATCTGACCACTTCCTTTACCAAATCCCACATCAACTGAAGTTAAACTTCACAAGTTTCAACTTTCATCTCAGCAATATGAGATTATTAAATTCTCATATTGAATCAAAGAACAGGTCTGGGTTGGGTTATAATGCTGTGGCACCTCCGATTAACAATAATTATATTCCTTTGCTTGAATCAATGACTAATAACCTATCAAAACATTTTGTGCCAAGCACCAATATAGGAACAAGCTCTAATCAACCAAACATTGATAATAAATCTAAGGTGAATGAAACTGAGTCTTTTGAATCAGACAAGATTAATCAATTGAATCAGAATTTGACTTTGTTGAGTGGGATGACTTGGATGATTCTGATGAACATGATGATGATCTTCTAAACAAGGGTAAGAATATTGCTTTTGAAACAAATATTCCAAAAGTGCTTGAAGAAACAAAGCTGCCATACCCTCCTAAACAAAGAAACATGCTGAAGACCATCTGCAAGAGAATAGCTCAATTAAATGAAGGTCTACAAGAGCTAAATCAGCAACAAAAATCTTCCAATGAAGTAAATGAGAAGTGTGACTCTACTAAGGAAAGACACAAGTCATCCGTGGAAAAAGGAAAGAAAAAGGCATCAGCCGATCATCAGCGGAAAAAGAACCTCTCTCCAGTACCGGATTTGCGGAAGAAGAAAACCTCTTCAGTAGAAGTTAATGTTGATTACGGAAGAGGAATTCAACAACAAACACACAAAAGCTACACAAACTGGAAAAGAAAGAATCTACTCCAAAGCTGAAGAAGGATGAAAAGCCTCAAAAGTTGGCAAACCATAAGAAATTAAATGATTCTGAGAAAGAATCAGATGAGATGTATTGCAAATGGTGTGACATGAAAAACCATAATACTGAAGTTTGTTACTTCAGTAGTTATTGTTCTATTTGCAATATGAATAATCACATAACTTCTGACTACTACTTCAACAAACATTGTGCTATCTGCAACAAAATAACCATTCCACTCAGGAATGTTAATAAGATAAATTTGAATGAGACACTCAATCTACTGATTGTGAAAAGGATTCAAAACTGAAGAAGTCTGAACAAAAACCAAAACCAAAATCAAAGGAAAAGACATCCTCAAGTGTTCATCATTCAAAGAAAAGATCAAATTTCCAGCAATCAAAAACACCTCATAAAAAGGGTAGATTTGACTAAAAAGGAAACAAAGGATGATGATGTATTCTTTGATAATTTTGAAAAGGGAATTCATGTACCTTATTCAAAAACAAAAGATTGTAAGACATTTAATCATAAAGATTCATTATCAAATTCAAAGCCTCAAATGAACAAACATAAGATGAATCAAGAAGAAATTGGGAAACAAGAACCTAGTTCATCATCATCCCGTTCAACAGAATCATCCTCATCTGAAACAACTCAGAATGAATCAAACAAAACTAAAACTGAAACTTTAAGACTTATTCATGAAGAAGTCACTATTTTAGACACTGCTGGCAATCCCAAGATCATTAAGGCTTGGGTTGTCAATTCTAACTGATTTATTTCTGAATGCAGGAACAATATTGGAGAGCTGACAACAAGTGGTATGTTGACAGTGGTTGTTCCAGGCATATGACAGAAAACTGTTCACTTCTCCATGACTTCAAACATAAAAATGCTTCTTATGTGGCACTTGCTAGGGATAAAAAGGGAGGTAAAATTGTTGGTGAAGGAATGGTAACAAATGGTGTGCTCAAGTTTCAGAAATTAAATTATTGTGAAAATTTACAGTATAATTTACTGAGTGTGTCTCAAATTTGTGATCAAAACTATACCACATTGTTTGATAACACTAACTGTTACATTCTTAAGCTAGGTTTTTCTGTTCCAGAAGATTGGGTCATTCTTAAAGCATCAAAAAAAGGAAACACTTATGTTTTGGACATGAACAACACCTCACTCACAAAACATGAAACATGCCTCCTATCTAAGTCATCAGAATATGAATCTCAATTGTGGCACAGAAGGCTTGTCCATTCTAACATGAAGAACAAAAACAAACTAGTGAAAAATGACTTAGTCGTTGGACTGTCAAAGAAAGAGTTTCATTGCTCAACTCATTGTTCTCCTTGTTACAAAGGAAAACAACATAGAGTGTCTCATAAATCCAAAACTATCAATAGTAATACTACACCACTCAAATTGCTTCACATGGATCTGTTTGGTCCTACCAATGTGATGAGCATTGGAAAAAGGCAATATTGTTTGGTGATAGTTGATGATTTCACAAGATTTACATGGGTCTTTTTCTTAAAACAAAAGAGTGAAACGTCAGAAACATTAATGGACTTTGTGATATAGATTGAGAATCAACTTGATGCAAAAGTTAAAATTTTTAGGAGTGACAATGGTACTGAATTTGTCAATTTTGAATTGGATTCCTTTTGCAGGAGCAAAGGTATTGCAAGGCAATTCAGTGCACTAAGAACTCCACAACAAAATGGAGTTGCTGAAAGAAGAAATAGCCCTCTTATTGAAGCAGCCAGAACAATGCTAGCTGATTCACAATTGCCGATCATCTTTTGGGTTGAAGCAGTGAATACTACATGTAATGTTCAAAATAGAATATTAATTGTCAAAGAACACAACAAAACTCCTTATGAGCTCTTATTTAAAAAAAACCATACATAGGATATCTTAAAGTTTTTGGTGGTCATGTATCTGTTTTAAACATAAAAGAGTCATTCGGAAAATTTTCAGAAAAAGCATATAATGGTTTCTTTGTTGGATATTCTTCAACATCTAAATCTTATAGGATCTATGTTCCAAAACATAACATTGTGGAAGAAACTCCTAATGTATCCTTTGATGAATCTATATTTACTAAATCAGTTAAATGTTCATCATGTTTGTTTGACATAGATGCTCTAACTGAATTATTTAACTAGATTATTTGAACACTGCAGGATCCGATGAAGTATGTTATCCATTTGTTCCACCTCATATGAATGAAGTAACAATATCTGCTGATCCTCCAAGGATACACACATCCTCAAGTGGAAACACTTCAGCAGTAGCTACTGATACTGCATGTGCAGATGAACACTGTGCATCCAGAGATGTGAATGTTGTCCCTGCAACAGGTCCATGCTCTCAAGTGAATACAACAAACATTGGAATTGTTTCAAGTCCTCACTTATCATCCGGAGAAGTTCCTACAACTCCTACGGAAGAGCTAAATGATTCTGGAGAAGTTCCTGTAACTCCTACGGAAGAGCAAATTGATTATGGAGAAGCCCCTACAGCTCCAGCAGAAGACATTCATGATGCTATTGATATTCAAGCTTCTAAAGATCATTCAACACCACATGTTGAACATTTTGACTACTTCCTAAACTCTCAACCTGGTTCGGATCAGACTGCAACAATGGACATGACTAACCTGGAATCATCTATTCCAGTTGAATCAACTCCATCAACAAGAATCCATAAGACTCATCCAGTCAACAACATCATTGGAGATCTTCCAAAGATAACTACAAGAAACAAAAGTGGTACTACCAACATTTATCTTTTCAGTTGTTTTCTTTCACAAGTGGTTCCTCCAAACATCACTACTGCTTTAAAGGACAATAGATGGATTGAAGCTATACAAGAAGGGCTTCAACAATTTAGAAAGCAAAAAGTGTGGTCTCTAGTTGATTTTCCTGAAGGCTAACATCCTATTGGAACAAGATGGCTCTACAAAAACAAACTGGATGATAAAGGGATTATTGTAAGAAATAAAGCAAGGTTGATTGCTCAAGGATAAACACAAGATGAGGGAATAGACTATGATGAAGTTTCTGCACCACTTGCAAGAATTAAAGCCATAAGAGTGTTTCTAGCTTAGGCATCATATAAGAAGTTCACTATGTATCTAATTGATGTTAAGTGTGCATTTCTATATGGGAAAATTGATGAGGAGGTTTATGTGTCACAACCCCTGGTTTTGAAGATCCTCATTATCCACATAGGGTATACAAGCTTCATAAAGCCTTGTATGGTCTTCACCAAGCACCAAGAAAGTGGTATGAGACATTATCATCTTTCCTACTCAAACATGACTACAAAAGGGGAACCATTGATCAGACTCTCTTTCTGAAACAAGAGCATCAAGATCTCCTAGTTGTTCAAATATATGTTGATGATATTATATCTGGATCAACTAATAAGAGATTGTGTGTAAGTTTCGAAGAATTAATGAAATCAGAATTTTAGATGAGTTCAACGGGAGAATTAACTTTCTGTTGATACATGTTTGTCCCTAGATCATGATATGTGATGTAATAGATGTTGTTTGGTATGATTAATGAACTGATATTGATAGTCTGTTGGGTATAATGTTTAATAGTTCATTAATGAGTTGTGACTGAATTGATGGGTTTATGATTACTTGAATGATTACATATAATATTATATTAATTAACTAAAACATTCAAACTTAACTTAATGAAGTTCCCATGCGAATGGCTCATGCGAATGAACCATACACATGAAGAACTTCACACGATTAACTCAGTCGCACGACTGAACCATGAGACTGGATCAGTCGTACGACTGTAACATAAGATTGGCTCAGTCGCACGACTGAACACTCAGTCGCACGAATGAACCAACCGCATGGTTCAATCGCACGACTGAACCAACTAATGGTTCAGTCGCACGATTGAATAGTGCCAACCTATAAGTACAACTCAATTCGTGAAAAACAAGGACACTCGATCAAGTACGATTCCAGACGAACCCTAGCCATCCAGAACCTTCCAAATCATTCTCCAAGTTCATAGAACACAGTAGATCGATTCCTTATCGATTTCTAACGTTAGTTTCAATCCTTGATTGATTCTTCGTGTGTTCTCACTGATGGATCGCCAATCAAATAGGATTCCGCACTATTGATCTGGTATACACGTGATCTCTAGGTATTTCAGTCAAATACCAGGTCCTAACAAGTGGTATCAGAGCTATTGGCTCTTGATTACATGTTGATTCAATCAAGATTGCATAAAAGTTTGTGTTTTTACACTAAAAACGCAATCTTTGGCATCAAAAGTGATCTTGGAAGTTCCCTGCTCATCGACGTTTGGTTTCTACGGACTTAGGCGATTAGACTTGTGAAATTTCGAATTTTTACGGCTGAAACCCGTCAAACCTAGAAATTTTCGCAAAACAGCAGCTTCAGTCGCACGAGTGACTCATTCGCACGACTGGACCCCATTCGCATTGCTCATACGCACGATTGGACCTAGTCCTACCCTCATTCGGCCGACTGAACCGTTCGTTCGCATAGCTCATACGCACCAGATTCATTCGCACGACTAAACCAATCGCCCAGTTCATTCGCACGATTAAACCAATCGTAGAGCTCATACGCACGATTACTCATTCGCATCCTTCAGTCGCATCAGTGAAAGTTTGTTTGATTAGATTATAAGTTTTTCGTCATGGAAGATCAGATTCAGCCTTTACTGCTGGGAAGGACTCAAGGATACAGAACTGCTGTTGCTTGAGAGTGAGGTGGGGAATCACAATAAACCACCAAAGCTTTTGACTTTAGATGAGTTTCCCCACTGGAAACACGTTTTGAGATCTACCTTAATGGAGTAGATCCTAATCTGTGGAAGCCATTGAGATAGGTTATAGTACACCGGTGGGAGCTGATGGAGTTAAACTAACATTAAGCGGGATGACAGACGCACAGAAAGTAAAGTACAATGCAGAGAAAAGAGTTTATGCATTGATCACTCAGTCTATCCCCAAAGACAATATTCCACCAGTATTCAGAGACAAGCAGTCCAAGAAACTGTGGATGCGCTAGAGAAAAGATATGATGGTAATGCATCATTGAAGGCAATCAAGGCAAAGGAGTTAAAGAAGGAATTCGAATAACTTCTCATCAATTGGTAATGAAAGTTTGGACGAAGTCATAGACAGATTCTACCACTTGATGAGCGAATTGCATACACATGGAGTGGCCACTACCATGGAAGAGAAAGTAAGCAACTTCGCAGATGGGTTGCCTGATAAGTGGGCTACATTCATGTCTAACCTGAGACAGAATGGAATCCTTGTAAAGCTGGATATAAATGACTTCATTCTTAAGTTGCGAGAAGAAGCACTAAGGATGAAGTATAGAGCTCAGAAGTCTTCGTACACACAAAATCCAGCTTTATACAACGCCACGCCTCAAGCTAAGACATCTGGAGCACCCCTCCAGACTGCTTTTGTGTCTAGCTCGTCAGGTCCTTCACATGCTTCTCCTTCTGGATCAGACACGTCTGGGTCATCATGTACCCATCATATTGGATCAGAAGCAAACGCTACCAAACTGAAGATCGAGAACCTCAGTAATGTGACCGTGGAAGTAGCGCGAGAGCATATGGATCTTTTAGCAGCAGTGGTTCATTCATATGATGGACTTGTTGCCGGGAAGATTGGAAAGTGCCATCTGGCAGATGAGGACTACGAGCAGGTGGATGAGATGGAACTTGAAAGAATGGATATAATGTGGGCCTTAGCAAGTGCTGTCCGGAGGGCGAAGAAGTTTGTGAAAAAGACTGGACAGAACTTGGTTGCTACTAAGGACACCACCTTTGGCTTCGACAAGAGTAAAGTGACCTGCTTAACTGTGGTGAGAAGGGGCACTTCAAACAAGAATGTGTCAAGCCAAAGAAGACGGGGAATGGGAACCCGTTCTCATCCTTTACTCGCCAAGACAAGCAAGCCTCTAGTTCTACTTCATCAAACAAGGATCCAAAAGCCTTAACTGCTCATGATGATGAAGGACAGGATTGGAGTTTCAGGTTTGTCTCACCAGGAGAATCTAACATTGCCAGTGTTGAGGATATTGACGATGATTCTGCGAGTGAAGGTGATATAGCAGTTGAGATTGCAATGTCATATAGTGAAGAAAAACACTGCAGCCGAGGTCAGTTACAAGCCAAATGAGGAAGCTTCCACGTCAGAGACAGAAAAGCCAGAATCACCAGAACCAGAATCATCTGATGCTGCAATGATGGCTAACTCTTCTGAACCAACTCAGGTAAGTACCACTGACCAAATTTTTAATAACCTGCTTGTTCTGATTGTGACACTTTTAGGAATAGCATAGATGAAAAAATTTGCTAGGTTATTAGATCATATGATAACTTAGTAAAAGATTTACGTCTTGCACTGAGGCTAATAGAGTACTAAAACAAAATGAGCATAGTTATAAAGAAAAGATAGACCTATTGACTAAACAACTTAGGGAAACCGAAGTAGTGGCTTTAACCAAGCAAATGACATTAGGTACTATCTAAACTCCCTAGAAGACACTAAGAAACAAAAGGCAGTTCTAGAAGTCGAAGTTAATTCATTAAAACAGAAACTGCATAGTTGGACTAGTTCTTCACATATAGTCCAACACTTAGTGAGAGAAAGGAATAACGGGGAGGGATTAGGCTACAAAGTGGTTCCACCACCACCTGAGACCTTGATGAACACTAAGTCTAGACCAGTAAATAATAATCCCATCAAGGATCATGTGGTGACCACTCCTCTGTTACTGATCCAGACACATCATGTTCATCTACTGAATCTGGTCAGAAACAAAAGGAGTCCACTTCAAAGGCAAAGGGTAAACTGCCTTGCGTTAATCTGGAAAATGAATTTGAAAAAGTTAACTAAAGTCAGGGTCAAACAAAGTCAAATCAGAACCTAAAAGGCTTCAAATGCTACTTTTTCACATGCTTCAAGTCAAAAACCAGTTAACCAAAAGTGTGAAACAGGTTAAAACAGTAAATTTTGTTAACCAGAGAAAACATCAAACATACAAGAGTCAAAAAATAAAGTGATTGATGTTACTAGAGTGTCATGCACTTCTCCACAAAGAAAGTTTAATCATAAAGTTGATAGCAGAGCGTGCTACAACTGTGGAGAATATGGACACATTGCTTCCTACTGTAATTTTTATCAGACACCCAGGAAGAAGATTGACTTCAGGACTCAAAACCTAAGCTTCTAAGAGGAGCTCTTTGACTCCACCTAGAAGAGCTAGTGAACCTAAAGTCCAACCTGTAAGCCAGACTATCATTATAACAGCATTGCACAAATCTGGCTTATGGAAAGAAAAGTCAACCCTCGTGTCTGATACTGATACACAGAAGGAACCTGAGCTACCCTCACCCTCTAAGGGTCAATGGGTGGAGTTTATGATGTGTGATGCCTCTGGGAAACCCAAGACAGTCAAAGCTTAGGTTTTAACCTAAACTGATTCATTTACTTGTATGTGCAGGGTGTTCGATATAGTGCTGAGACTAACACGTGGATTATAGACAGCGGAGCATCCAGGCACATGACAGGAAATAGAGCCCTTTTATCTAACGTCAAACAAATAAAAGGAGGGCATGTTTCCTTTGCAGGAAACAAAGGAGGCTATATCACAGCTCAGGGAGAAGTGGGAAATCAGAAAGTTAAATTTGATAAAGTGAACTACGTTCAACAACTTCAGAACAACTTACTTTCTGTTTCCCAAATCTGTGATAAAGGATTTAAAGTCATCTTCGATAACCAGAAGTGCTACGTGCTGAAGAAAGAATATATGATCCCAGAGGACCAAGTTCTGATGACTGCTTCAAGATATAAAGACCTTTATGTCTTGGATCTGTCAACAGCTGCCACAACGGATCATGAGGTTCAGTGTTTTTTATCTAAAGCTACTGAGAAGGATTCAATCTCATGGCATCGGAGAATGGGACACATTAGTCAAAGGAAGATGAATCATTTGATTCAGAAGGATTTAGTGAGAGGAGTGAATGTCAAGAACTTCCAACTTCCTGACTTTTGTGTAGCTTGCAAGAAAGGCAAACAGACAAAGAAGGCTCATAAGGAAAAGAAAGTTCATTCAATAGAACTTCCTCTTGAGCTTCTTCACATGGATCTGTTTGGTCCAGTTAGTACAAGGAGCATTGCAGGCGACGTGTACTGTTATGTGGTCACTGATGACTTTGGAGACATTCAAGGAATTAGTAACCACACTGGAATCACTCTACAAGCTAAAAGTTCGACAAATACGCTCAGACAACGGAACAGAATTCAAGAATCAAGGGATGGAGGCATACTGCAAGGAAAAGGGAATTGTGCATCAATTCACTTCTGCCTACACACCTCAGATGAATGGCGTTGCTGAGCGAGAGAAAGAACAGGAGTTTGATAGAGACAGCCCGGACTATGCTGGCAAACTCGAAACTGCCTATCCAATTCTAGAATGAGGCAGTGGCAAATGCGTGTTATACACTGAATCGAGTCCTAATAGTCAAGCGCCACGGAAAGACATGTTATGAGCTACTTTAAAGACGCAAACCGAATTTGGAGTATCTTGAACCTTTTGGCGCACCGTGTACACTTCTGAAGAAGACACAAGAAGGAAAATTCAGCGAGAAGGTAGTTGAAGGAATTTTTCTAGGATACAACATACCGAACAAGCGAGTTTACAATAACTCAACGGTCTTGTAGAAGTGTGGTGTAATGTCGACGTTCAGAGATATACTACACCACCTACAGGCAAAGGACCTGCATACTTCTTCGATTATGATGGATTCTTCAAATCCTTCAACATCCCTCTCTCTCCCTCGGATGATGAGTTAGCTACTAGGATGATGTATGATATTCTAAATACACCATCTAGCACACAGGGAGAATCATCTACTCAGTCAGAAGGGGTAGTCGATGACAGTGACTCCTCTTCTAAAGATGGAACTGAAGCAGATGACCAGAACAGTCAGGAGGACCAGGTTCCAGTTCCGGAAAGTCCACAAGCATCCATAAGTGATGCACCCTCGACTTCAGAACCTCAAACTCCAATCTCCTCAGATGCAGAACAACATGTTCACAATCTTGGTTCGGAGGTGACTGTGCCGACTACTCCAGGATCATGACTAAACGTCTATCATCCCTTGACAATGTTATTGGAGATGTCCGATCAGGAGTACAAACCCGAAATCAGCTATACTCAGCTGATTACACCTCAGTTATGGAGAAGGGTTACATTCATGATGGTGCTTATCGATGTTTTGTTTCGCAGGTTGAGCCAAAATATGTCAGTGAAGCACTGAATGATGAGCGTGGGTGAGTGCCATGCAAGAAGAACTTCTGCAGTTAAGAAGTTAGGTGTATGGACTCTGGTTGATAGACCGAAAGGTGCTAAAGTCATTGGCACCAATGGGTACTAAAATGCAAGAAGGATGACCAAGGAGTCATTATCAGGAACAAAGCTCGACTGGTGGTTCAAGGTTTTCGCCAAGTCGAGGGAATTGACTATAATGAGGTGTTTGCACCCGTGGCAAGGATGGAAGCTATTCGTATCTCCTGGCCTATGCATCGTACATGAAAATTAAAGTCTACCAATTAGATCTGAAGAGTGCATTCCTTCATGGAAAATCAAGGAAATAGTCTATGTAAGTCAACCCGAGGGATTTGAAGACCCTTATCATCGGGATAGAGTTTACAAGCTCGACAAAGCTTTATATGGGCTTCATCAAGCTCCTCGAGCTTGGTATGAGAAACTCTCGACTCATCTTGTGAAACACGGCTTTCGCAGGGGAGTCATTGACTGTACACTGTTTATTAAGAAAAGATGGCGACCTACTGCTTGTGCAGATATACGTTGATGACATAATCTTCGGGTCAAAGAACGAAGAGTTATGCAAAGAGTTTGAAGCAGTGATGAAGAAGAGTTTGAGATGAGTCCTATGGGGGAGATGAAGTTCTTTCTCGGATTACAGGTGGATCAAACACCTAATGGGATCTTTCTACATCAGACCAAGTATGTGGAGACATTCTCAGTCGCTTGACATGGAGAATGCTTCTGCTGCTGGGACTCCACTTGCTACGAATCATGATATAGCACCTGATGAGAATGGAGATCTTGTAGATGCCACTATGTACCGAGGAATGATTGGATCCCTCATGTATCTCACTGCCTCAAGACCTGATATCATGTATGCTACATGTTTATGTTCCAGATATCAGGCTAAACCTAAGGTCAATCATCTGATCGGGGTCAAAAGGATCTTTCGCTATCTAAAGGGTACACCCACACTAGGGTTGTGGTATCCTCATGATGACGATTTTGAGCTCACAGCGTATAGTGACTCGGACTATGGAGGCTGCAAAATGAACTACAAGTCTACATCAGCGGGGTGTCAATTCTTTGGGAGAAGATTAGTTACATGGCAGTGTAAGAAGCAGACATCGGTTGCATTGTCAACCTGTGAAGCTGAATATGTTGCTGCTGCAAGTTGCTGTTCACAAATCATTTGGATTCAACAGCAAATGCAGGATTATGGTTTGAGATTCTCATCTACTCCTATTTTTGTTGATAACTCTGCTGCAATTGTAGTAACCAAAAATCCGTTCAACATCCTAAGACCAAACACATCGGTATTAAATACCACTTCATAAGAGACTGTTTTGAAAAGAACTTAATAGATGTGGTTAAAATTAATACTGATTTTCAACGTGCTGATCTCTATACTAAAGCCTTTGATAAACCACGTTTTCAATACTTGCTAGAGGTCAACAGCGTTAAAAAGAAAAGTGAGGTAATTCCTGATGAGAATAATGTGTAGTCCGATGTAGTTTCGTTAAAGTTTATTTTATTTTATGTACCTTTTTTTTCTTTTGTCTGTTATATTTAACCCATGTTATTCTGCTGTTTATTAAAATCCAAAAATAATTAAATCCGCAATGATTTTAGTATTTTAGGGGGAGAATATGTCAGCAAGTTAACATTAAAAAAAACAAAAAAAAAAGAGGGAGAAGGGGTAACTAGCTGAAATAAGGTAGATTGTGTCTGTGATACCGATTCAATACCTTTGAATATGATAGTACACAGGAACAAATCAAGAGGGACTTTAAAATTTAAGTTTTGAAAAGATGCAAAAGTTCAAAGTATAAGTCTGTGTAGTCTAAGCAAATAAAAAGGGAAGATGATAGAAAACTGGCAACTCCTAAGGTGACACAAAGAAAGTAGACTTAGAGGCTGCTAGACCACAAATGATATGTTGGTAGATTCAACACAATAGACAATTAGACCTGATTGGTGATCTCAAGATCAAACTAAGTTGTTCAACTGACTGTGGGCTTCCATCTTATCACTGGTTAACACAATCAAATATATTCCAATAAGGGGTATGAGCATTTAAATGCCACAAAAGTGTGCGGATAACCATAATTAGAGCAAAGCTAATAAAAATAAAAAATGAAAGACAAATGCAATAAAGCTAATGACTTATGTTGTTGGTGCATATGTGTCAAATAAAATAAGCTGCTCTAACAAGGAGATAGGTTGTGTGCCTCTCTGCTGTGCGATGGCACTGACCTGAGGATAAGCATAACCTAGATATTCTAGAATTCATTGTTGTTTGCCGCTCTCTGCTGTGCGGGGCACTGACCTGAGGACAGGCTTCTCTTTGAAAGCTCTAAGAATAGTCTCTTCTTGTAATAATACCCGTAGACCGCTCAAAACCTCTGAGGAATGTTGATTACCATATAAGTGTGGGATCCACAAATGTTAGCTGAAATAATTAAACCTAAATCAGTCACCAGTCTGCGTCAAAAGTCTGTGTATGGATTTAAGTGGACAAACATACTGACAATCTTAGTGGCTACATTCTCAAGAGTTCAAATCAATGTGAAAATCTAAGAGTTTCAGTATGATTTCCTAAGTTGCTAACGACTCTGGATGAACACCGAGAATTTAAGCATCAAAAAGTTTTAATCACAAATCCCAAATGATTTGATGTTCCTGTATGATTCCAAAATTGAGTTGGTCCAGATATGATCAATCTAAGTTGAAGCTGTCTACTCCTAATCAAATCCCTTGGATTTCCATCTTAGGGCTTTATCTCTCACAAAAAGTCCAAAAATAAACTTTAGTTGTGTAGTTTAGTTTAAGTTTCTATGTTTATCTGTTAATTGTGTGTCTGTCGGACTACATCAGGGAAATCAGAAGGGAATTAACTTACCAAAAAAGGGTCATGTCTGAGATGGCCACATGTTTTCCAAAATTTAAAAGGTCATGTCTGAAGTGACTGAATTGGTTAAGAGCTTACAATGTTATTATCAAAAGTGAAAAGGGTCTGAATAGTAATGTTCAAAATGACTGTAAACTCACAAAGTGTGACCCATTCGCACTATGGATCATGGTTATCGACCAACTATGCGAATGGCTTCCAATCGGCCGCATGGACATGAAAATGATCCATTCGACCGAATAGAAGGGGGAGAATGAAACAGGAGACCGACTGAGGCTCAGTCGGTCAACTAAAGAGGCAAATGAAGGAGACCGAATGAGTCAGTCGGCCTCTTGAATGCGATTGACTAGGCCAATCGTACGACTGGACCTCAGTTGCCCGAATGAACTGAGCGAATGAGGCCAGTCGGCCGATTGAAATTAGGGTCAGTATTTAAAGGGCCTCAGTCGATCGCATCTCACTCATCACTCCCAATCGCACCCCAAATCGCTCTCTTTACCGTTACTCTGCCAAAATCTCTAGAGACAGTTATTCACATTGCAATTCATCTTCTGACTTTTGATTGACAAGAATCAAGGTACATTGCCATTCAATCTTGTAGAAATCAGAAGATTTTAAGTCCAAATTGGGTTATTCGAATGAAACCTTGATCGGACTGAAAAATGCCCTAATAACCTACATAAACTAAGCTAAACGTTAAAATCAAGTTTGCTAGGTCATTAGTGACGAGATGGCGACTCAAATGAACTTGATATAGAGGTTTAAAACAAAAGATTGGTGAAACTGAAAATGTGAATCGCACAGTGGGTCTTCATGCGAATAGATAGCAAGATGAACTTCAGTCGCACGACTGAAGGGCCCAAACTGCCCATACGCATGGCTGAACCATGCGTATGAAGTTAGTCGCATGACTGAGGTAACCGCATGAAGGTATATGCGTAGAAGCCCAATCGCACACACTGAGATACGTATGGGGTCAATCGCACGACTGAACCCCATTCGGACCATTCATCGTACGACTGAACCCCTTTCGCACGGTTCAATCGCACTGTTGAACTCAGTCGCACAACTTCAATCGCATGACAGAAAGATGTTCTTCAAGCTTAATAAGTTCATGACTTTCTTATTAAGTGGTACTAATGTTTACTATCTTTGTGTAACAGATGGCGAGTAGATGGACAATGAGCACTAAGCATATATATGTGCTCATCTGGACTTAACATCCAGAAATGCTGCAGAATTCTCTAGCATTATCACATTTCTACTAAGATCACGGATTGCGCATGCCATCTCTACCCCTTGCACCCCATACCGATCCATTCAACAAGCCTTCTGGGAAGACGCTACAGTTGATAGATCATCGGATCCTCACTGCATAAGAAGTTCCATATTTGGCAAGGATATTACAGTTTCTGAGGAAGACTTACGGGTTGTACTTCAATTGGGGGATGACGGTGACTGCCCAACCCGTCTACACCCCCTCACTGTCAGAGGATGTTTTCTCAGAGCCAAATACTCTGGGGACATCAATTCAGGGGTACTCAACAAGAGTAACCTCTGTCCTCAGTTTAAGTACCTTGCACACGTGCTGCTCAAGTGCATGACTTCAAGAAAAGGTGGGTTTGATGAGCTATCGGATCAAATGCAAAACGCATACGTTGCATTGGTGCTGAACCATCTGTTCAGCTTCTCTAAGATGATCTTCACCTATCTGGTGGAGAACATCGAGGGGAAAGGAAAGGAAGCCTTCTGTATGTACCCACGGTTTATGCAAATGAATAGATCAGAAGCTTCCTTCCCTGCCAAAAGACAGGAGGATTCGGTGGTATTGGAGGTCATGGATGACACCACCCTGGGAAGGATGAAAGTATACCGGGGAAAGCTAGTGAAGCCTCCGGTCAGGAGGTTGTTCGGTCATCTTGCCAGAGAAGACTATGTAGTGCCGGAAAGGAGGAAGTGGCGTCACGAGGATAGTGACTTGAGGTGGAACAGATAGTCCTACCCACTCTTGACTCAGATGAGGATGACAGTGGGGATGCTGCTATTCCACCCAGAGGCACTGTGTCTGACTCTGTTCCCCCTGTGTCTGTCATCTGCTGAAGTAACTGAGTCAGCAGGATTTCATCAAGATTTTGTTCTTAACGAGGAGGATGAGGATGAATCTGATGAGGAGCCACTGACCCGAACTGTGGGAAGGAAAGTTGTTCCCACAAACATGGGTTGAGGGTTGTTGGTGAACAACCGAGAGGCTCCGGAGATACAGAAACTGATCCAACTTATGCTCCGGGGTCCTCAGGCGGGATTGGAGGGGGAGCATCCACCTCGAAGGGAACGAGGAAAAAACGGATGGCTCAACCCCATGGCCAGAAAAAGAAGAAGCGTAGGGTAACCTTTATCACTACCACATCCACCATACCTTCCACCACTACCACCTCTTCAGACACACCATCCACCACCATACCTTCCCCCACAGCAACCACAGACACCACCATACCGACCACCACAAGCCAGACCCCAGCCACCACTACATCATTCACCCCACACTCACCACCACTATCATCCCGACCTGACCCGATATTCACCACCACCACCACCACCACTAGCCACCAAACCGAGCCCTCAGCCTACCCCTCACACACCTATAGATCTCCTCTACCTCCAATCGGGGTAGAGGAACAGCTGTCAGCTTTAAATAGAATGGTGTTGCTATTGCTGGCGGCTGATGAGGAAAAGACCACTCAGATCCGCCAGCTTACCGACCTGACTACTGCACAATCGCATAAAATTGCAGAGCAGGATCGAGTAATTGAGGAGCAGGCCCAACAATTGGCTGCTCAGAACACTCAGATGGACCAACTCCAAGCTCAAAGTGTCACAGCAGGTAAGCAAATAGAGGAGTTGGAAAAAGCTAAGAGGACCATTTTGCTAAAATTGAAAGGATCAAAGGAGGAACCTCTAAAGATAAGGGATGGAGACAGAGATAATGAAGATGATGATGATGATGATGATGATGACAGTGATACTGATGAAGAGAAAACCAAAGAGTGGTGTGCAGATGAAGACACTGAAGAAGGAGAAGCAACTGAATCTGTCTCAGCTCCAGGGCAAGAGAAGAGAACAAAGAACAGACAGGATCAGTCAGCTTCTGCTTCTGCACCTTCACATGAAGAGTCTAGCATTCAGGATAAAATTAAATAGTAGATGTTTATGTATTTATTTACTTTTGTATTCTGTATTGAAAAACCATGTACTAAATGTTTATATTAAGTTAATGCACTTTGTTTGATAAATTACTAATGATTTGAGTGTGAAATGTGTAAATCAAACAGATCCAAAGTACCACAGAGATGAGTTTGATATTGATCCCCTTCAACAGGTCAAGTCTCAACTCACAATGATTCTTGATCTGCAAGGGATTTTCAGAAGGTCAGTGAGTTATACCCCTGAAGAAGGTGAAATAATTCACGACCTATCTAACGAGCAACTGTCAGAGATGTTCAGACTCAATCCTGATGCCATTGTCAAGGATGCTCCAACAGTTGATTCAACCAGTGACGACGAACTACATGACGTTGATGAAGTTGAGATTGAAGATATTGCTGCTGAAGAGTACCCTCAGTACGCTGACAACGAGGGTAATGTGGTCCCCAATCTGGGTGAGTCCCTAGTTAGTGATATGTTTTAGGTACTAGACAAGATGGAGCAGGAAGCTGGAAAGACCGAAGGAACAGCCCAAGCCTCAAACGATGACGTATACATTCGAAAGGCTGAGTGGGCTGAATGTTTTAAAGAAGTCAGAGCCCAACGTGCTGCACCGAAGAGGGATGCCTACACCAAGTTCTACACCGTCAAGAAACATCTTATGGTGTCAGGCAGGATTATAGCATGGGCATATTTTGATGATCTTAACGTTTATGCCGTTAAGAGGGAAAAGGGCATAGAGTACTTTAGATTTCCACATGATCTAAAGACTCTACCAGGATTTGAGCTCAACCAGCTGGCCAATTGAAGCTGTTGTATGCTGACCCGAGAAAGATGTTAGGCTGGTTTGAGGCTGCCCTAAAGAAAGAGTACCACACCAGGTGGATTAACTTCAGACCTCAACAACCTACAAGGTATATTAGAAGGTCTGAGATGGATGCCATTACTGGGAAACCAAAGATTGTGTTGAAGTGGAGTCCTCCGCGCACTATGTCGAGAATCCCTCTCAGGGAAATGCCACAGGACTTCACTCCACACTTCAAATGGTGGTACTATGATTGGAGAACTACTGAAGCTGTCATAGTTCTGAACAAAGGGGACCAAATGGATACTGTCAGGGTATTCGACCCAATGTGGCTAACCAACTTGTCTGCTAATGATGTCTATACATTATACAAGTGGCCACTGTTCTACGACACACAAGACATTATACAAGCCCTCCAGTTCCAAAATGTTATACGACTTTGCTTCGCGTTTGATATTCACGCGGGAGTCACACAAGAGGACAAGTACAAGAAATATGAGGAGGTAATGAAGAAAACAAGACATTAGAGAGATCTAGGTCCAAGGGGGAGTTTGTTGATACATGTTTGTCCCTAGATCATGATATGTGATGTAATAGATCTTGTTTGGTATGATTAATGAACTGATATTGATAGTCTGTTGGGTATAATGTTTAATAGTTCATTAATGAGTCGTGACTGAATTGATTGGGTTTATGATTACTTGAATGATTACATATAATATTATATTAATTAACTAAAACATTCAAACTTAACTTAATGAAGTTCCCATGCGAATGGCTCATGCGAATGAACCATACACATGAAGAACTTCACACGATTGACTCAGTCGCACGACTGAACCAGGAGACTAGATCAGTCGTACAACTGTAACATAAGATTGGCTCAGTCGCACGACTGAACACTCAGTCGCACGAATGAACCAACCGCATGGTTCAATCGCACGACTGAACCAAACTAATGGTTCAGTCGCACGATTGAATAGTGCCAACCTATAAATACAACTCAATTCGTGTAAAACAAGGACACTCGATCAAGTACGATTCCAGACGAACCCTAGCCGTCCAGAAACCTTCCAAATCGTTCTCCAAGTTCATAGAACACAGTAGATCGATTCCTTATCGATTTCTAACGTTAGTTTCAATCCTTGATTGATTCTTCGTGTGTTCTCACTGATTGGATCGCCAATCAAATAGGATTCCGCACTATTTGATCTGGTATACACGTGATCTCTAGGTATTTCAGTCAAATACCAGGTCCTAACACTTTCTTTCTTGGTCTTCAACTTTATCAAAAGACGGATGAGATATTCATCAATCAAGAAAAATACATACATCAAATTTTGAAGAAATACAATCTTGCTGATGTATCCTCATGCAAAACACCAGCCTCAACAATTGAAAAGATTGTACCTGATCCGTCAGGAAAATCTATTGATCAAAGCTTATATAGATCAATGATAGGATCTCTTATGTATCTAACTGCTAGTAGACCTGACATTATGTTTGTTGTGTGTGTGTGCTAGGTACCAATCTGATCCAAAGGAGTCTCATTTAAATGTTGTGAAAAGGATCTTCAGATATCTCAAAGGAAAACCAGGACTTGGTCTTTGGTATCCAAAAGATGATGACTTCACACTCTACTCATATTCAGATAGTGACTATGGTGGATGTAACAACAATAGAAAATCCACAACTGGTGGATGCCAATTCATCAGACCAAGACTAGTATCATGGCAGTGCAAGAAACAAACCAATGTATATGTATCCATAGCTGAGGCTGAGTGCATAGCTACTTTAGCTGGTTGCTCTCAAGTCCTTTTGTTGCGAAACCAATTGCTTGACTATGGTTATAATTTCCTTCAAAATTCAATTTACATAGATAATTCTACTGCTATGTGTATAACTGCTAATCTTGTGCAACATAGTAAAACAAAACATATTGAGATAAGATATCATTTTTTGAGAGATTGCTCAGAAAAGGGTTTGATTAAGTTAGTCAAAGTGGATACAACAAATCAGCTTGCTGATTTATTCACTAAAGCCTTTAATCCAGTCAGATTTAATTTTCTAATTGAGTCTCTGGGCATGATTAACTTAGATTAATCAATATTAACAAACACAGAAAAACATGTGTTTGTAATTTGTTATAAATAGATTACCTTCAAAAGAAACTTTTGAAGTGTCTTCCAAAGCAAATGATGCTTCAGCATGGCATATGCATGGGAAATGATAGTACACTATATCTTTGCTTATTCCTGAATTCTTAAATATCATTAAAATCTGAGCTAGTTTCTTGATATATGAGTAGTGAACAACTTGAGTAGAAACTACACTTAGTGCATGCCAAACATAGTCTATTACGATGTGACCAAATCACTCATCTAAGCACACTATGTACCAACACTTTATAATATTTATCTTTGCAACTCATACTCCCTCTGTTTTGTGTAAACAAAGACCTTGGTGTATGATCACCATGCTGTATATCAATTACCAAATGGTGAAAAGATCATGATCCTCATCATCCTTTTGGTTTGTGTAAACAAAGACCTAGGTCCAAGGCACCTCTGTTTTACGTGAGTAAAGACCGGTGGCCTGATGATGATCGTATCTAAGCTCTCAAAAGAATCCTATGTGATCAATTGTATATTAATCTAGAGCTTTTATATCAATGCATTAACGAGATGTCCAATGCATCTCAAGATAGAACTTATAACTTAAAGTGCATAGTTATCAAGTGTGAAAAAGTGATGATTTGACTCGCAAAGGGAGGACAAAATCTTCATGAATTGAATGTGAAGCCCATAATAATTATTTCCTAATCATATGAAAACATGATAAAACAACATGCCTAGTTGATACATTAACTCTTGTATGGATTTAAGTGGACAATATACTTGCAAATAGAACTAAGTTCAGGTATCATTTTAATAAAATAACTCATCAGGAAAAAGCTTAGTATTATAGTATGATCCCCTTATATGTGTACACATATGCTTGTGCATTATGACACTGCAAATGTTCTTCATGATAACCTTTCTTTGAAATTTATGATAAATGCATTTTTTCATCATTAATCACAAATTTAGGGGGAGTAGAATTCATGAAGGAAAGTTAATCAATCACCTGGACACATGAAGTTTTTAAAATTTAAACTTTCTTAGAAACCTTTCTTAGAAACCTTTCTTAGAACCTGAGCACCTGGACACATGAAGTTTTTAAAATTTAAACTTTCTTGTGCACAATTGTGATGAATACGAAGTGTAAGGCCCCGTTCCCGGGACACTTACAGTTGGCCAATCATCGCACATAAAACGTATAATTACATTAACTTAAAATGAATGTTGCAACGAAAATATTAAAATCAACATTTTCATTAAAAATGCTTTTGCAAAATAATAAAACATTCATTACATAATTTCATTTGTTCGCATTACAATGCAAAAACATTAAACAAAAAAATGCCATCCAAAAGAGCCAAGTAGCCACCCGGTGCCATCCTCAGCAACTTTACCTGTCAATTGGAAAATGCATAAAAAGTCAGCATTGCTGAGTGAGTTCTAGTTTTAAAAAGAAACATACATTATCTTTCTTTTAAAATCGTTCTTTACAATCGTACGTGATCATGCATTATACACACCCATAGATAATATCATTATTATCTTCATCATTTATTCGTTAACTTTCATTCATACATTCATCTTTACTTCTTTACATTCCATCCAAAACCATGAACTTTACCCCATCGTCATGCATAAGCAGGTACTGGGCCGAGGTCTATCATAGACCCCCCATCATGGTGCATAGCAGCCGGGCCATAGTACCTAGGGTAAGTTCAGGTCTACCATTGTCATGTGCTATACCCCACCGTCATGCATAAGCAGGTATTGGGCCGAGGTCAATCATAGACCCCTCGTCATGGCATATAGCAGCCTGACCCATACACCTAGGGTAAGCGACAAAGGTTCTATACAAATGGTTGGACATAAAGACAGACCCCAGTGTGCATCCTTCTGGGGTAGCTAACCCGCACACAATTGAACTAACACCCTTCATTGGGCGTGTTTCCACATACAAGGCTTGCAAGACTTTCTTTACCATCTTTTATTCATTAATGCATACATTCTATCATTATGTTCCTCTTTTCTTTATCTTCCACTTTACGTTACATAATACTTTTCATTTCATTCATTAAAATTCAACGTAAAGCCACAGGAGAATAAACATAAATAATAAGGAACATAAACATAAACATACAACATCACCATACAGGGCATCATCATACATCCATAACATACATCATACCATCATCCACAAACACCAACCATACATCATCAATCATGCCCAACATAACATCTATGATGTAACACCCGGTTATTTTTAAAAGTCAAGATACATATAATAAAAGCAATAAAGGGCAATAAAGTCCAAGTGGAGGGACTAAAAATGTCCAAAAAGGATAAAACTTTCACAAGTTGGTGTAAAGGTGGGTATGGCCGCCCACCCTCACCTCACTCCACCATTTTCCTCGGTTTTAGAGAGAGAGAGAGCAGAGAACACTCTCGGTTGAAGAAGAAGAGGAAAAAGAAAAGTGAATTCGAGGTAAGAATTCAAGGTTTTTATGTTTTTATGACGGGTTTTATCCCGGTTATGTGTTTATGTGCTTATGGGTTGTGTTTGTGCTCGGGTGTGTGTGTTTTTGGTGTTGTTTTTAGGTGTTTTGAACTCTTTGCAAGTGGGTTAAAAGAAAGAACACCCAAGTTGCACCAGGTGAGTTCTGGACCCCGGTTTTAACATGTTTTAAACTATCTTTGGGGCTGGAAACGTATTAAAATGATTTTACAAAGTTTATGTGTGCTTACCCGTATGTATTGTGTATGTTGGATGTTGGTTCTTGAATGTTTACAGGCTACTCATGTTTGGAATAGCCACATTATGCTTAGGACAGATAAGTTTGAGTATTGGAGTTGAAAACATCCTAGAAACATGTTTTACAGAATGCTCATGCGCCTAGATAAGTGTTCATACGCCTAAAATTTGCCTTAGAAAGAATTAAGTGTAAGCCATGCGCCTAAACAGTAGCTCATGGGCCAAAAATTTGCCTTAGAAAAGTCTAAGTAAAGCCCATGCGCCTGAACAGTGGTCCATGCGCCTAGAAATGTTAGTCGGATGACTAAGTGTAGGGCCATGCGCCCTAATAGTGCCCATGCGCCCAAGTTGCCCATGCGCCTAAGTGTTCATCCATTTGAATAGTACCCATGTGCCTAGATTGGGCTAGAATTTACTAAGTGTTCAGACGTCCAGGATTCCCCATGCGCCTGAACAGTACCCATGTGCCTGAAAGTGGCCCATGCGCCTAAGTGTTCCCCATGCGCCTGAATAGTGTCCATGTGCCTGCATAGTGCCCATGCGCCTAAGGACTTAGAATATTTTTCTGATTTTAGGGGAAAATGTGTAAAGTAGGCTTTGACTTGGGAAATTCCCGGGGGACTATAAAAGTTGACTTTTAGGGTCATAGATAGTATGGTGGGCATGTTATGTATTATGATTGATGCTTATGATGATGATGATGATAATGATGATGATGTTGCATGGTTATGCATGATGCATGTTATGTATGTATGATGCCTTGTATGATGATGTATGAATGATATGTTCCTACGATGATGAATGTTTATTTTTCCACGGCTTTACGTGTTATGTTAATGAATGAACCGAAAGTATTATGTAATGTAAAGTGAAAGATAATGAAAGAGGAACATGATGAATGAATGCATGAATTAACCAATGAATGAACATTAAAAGTCTTGCAAGCAAATGTATGGAGGTCCACACCCAATAAAGGGTGTTAGCTCAACTGTGTGTGAGTTAGCTACCCCAGAAGGATACACACTGGGGTCCAATCCTTGTGATTGACCATATGTATAGGATCCTTGCCGCTTGCCCTAGGTGCTGGAGTCAGCTTCTTTCACAATGTTTGGGGTCTATGAAAGACCTCAGCCCAGTAACCAACTTCGTGCACAATGTTCGGGGTCTATAAAGACCTCTGGCCCAGTACCCAGCTTCGTGCATAATGTTCAGGGTAATGTACATGTCACTAGATGTAATGAATGAACGAAGGTTAACGAACGTAATGGAAGATAATAATGATATTATCTGTATGTACGTATGATGTATGGTCGCGAACGAATGAAACGTATAGTATGGACTCTAAAAGGAAACAAATAATGATTTTATGTTTGTTTTATTATATAAAACTAGAACTCACTCAACAACGCTGACTTTTATACGTTTTCAGTTGGCAGGTAAACATTACTGAGGATGGCACGAGGTGGCTACTCAGCTCTTTTCGATGGCATCCATTTATTTAAAGCTTTTGTGATGTAATACAACAATGTAATTTTGTAACCGACAATGATGCATTATTTTGCAAAAGTTTTTATGATGAAATGAAATGCCATTTGTTTTATGTTTCCGCTACAATGTTTTATGAATGATTAAATGTAAAGTATATGTTTTATGTGCGATGATTTACCAATTGTGAGCGTCCCAGGAACGGGGCCTTACAAGTTGGTATCAGAGCCAAAGTTTAAGTAAAATGGGTAAATTTTCAAAATAAACCTTATCTTAAACTGAGAATAGGACGGAATGGGAATGGGATGCCAATCTGAGTAGCTGCATGCCATCAGGTATTTTCGTAATGTTAACCGGTTTATGTGCGCATGGTATGTGGTTATGTGTTGTATGTAGATTTAAATACTGATGTAGTCAGGACAGGTAATGCTCAGGGTATGAAGAGTAAAGTAAGTGGCCCATCACAACTGGCCACTGTAATTAGGGACTTACTATACTTGACATAAACTGAGCTGTTCCCTTGAATGACCATGTTGGTGTTTGAATCTTTCAGTGTGAGTTAGAGGATGGCCGGTGGTAGATCGTCTAAAGCTTCACGTGGTGGTGGACATGGTGCCGAACCACAGGTTACGAGGGGAAGGCCTAGGGCCGAAAAGGTGGTTCATGAAGAACCAAAAACCCCTCATCCGGAGGGCGGAGATAAGAGTGCTAACCTGAGAGCCTCAGTGAAGGAGGCGGTTGTGGAAGAAGTGCACCTAGTCATGCAGACGATCCTACCATCTGTGGTGACCAAAGTGATAAAGGCCGTTAGAGAGGGAGAGAGAAGGGAAAGGAGTGGACCTACAGGCGAAAGAAGAAAACCCGAGACTAAGACAGTTCCATCTGATGATGAGGACGAGGAAAAAGAGCCTGCGTCGGAGGCGACCCGAGTTTGCAACTACGGGGTGTTTATGAGATGCAAACCCCCTACTTTCGATGGAAACGACACTGCCGCTGCTGCTCACCGGTGGGTGAGGGAAATGGAGGTGGTACTTGATATCAGTGAGTGCTGAGGAGACCAGAAGGTTAAGTTCACTACCCACTCATTTGTAGACTCGACTCTATGCTGGTGGAACAATATAGTCCAAGCCGAGGGTAGTTGGGCGATCGGGAGAATGAGATGGTCTGAACTGAAAAAGTTGGTGATTGAGGAGTTTTGTCCTCACCGGGAAATGGACAAGGTTAAGAGAGAGTTTCTGCAACTGGAGGCGGGAACTATGACACACTAAGAGTACACCACAAAGTTCAATGAAATGGCATGACTGGGGCCTGATCAGGTGACACCACTGTCACGAAAGATTAAGAGATATATCTAGGGGCTATCGGCAGATATCCGTAGGCATATAATCACCACCCGACCGAGCACTTTTAGGTCGGCGGTTGATTTGGCTGGTAGACTATATGATGAGCGTGAGGTGGTAGTGGCTGAGGAGAAGAAGACGAGTAGGGATGGGAGAAACTGGAATGGGAAATGGTTTGGACGTGGTAGAGCCGCTCCAAACCATAAGGTGGCGAGGGTAGGTGACCGACGTGTGGTCACAGCTGGTGCTGAGTTGAAGAAGTGTGGCAAGTGCGGGAAGGAGCACGGTGGCGAGTGTAGATGGGGGTCGAATGTTTGTTTCAAGTGTGGGAAGTCTGGCCATATGACTAGAGATTGCGGAGGCATAAAGTGTTTAACTGCGGGGGAAGTGGTCACATGAGCAGGGAGTGTAAGAAGCCAAGGGCCGAGGGTTCCGGGGTGAAGAAGGCTCGAGGAGAAGGACAGAAGGCAAGCGCTCGAGCTTTTACGATGACTTGGGAGGAGGCTAGGACAGACCCTGACGTGGTGTCAGGTATGTTTCTAGTAAACCAAACTTTTGCATCTGTGTTGTTTGATTCTAGTGCTAGTAGGAGTTTCATTTCTGCTGCCTTTGGTGCTAAGTTTTCCAATAATAGTAGATGTATTGGGAGCCATTTGATGTAGAAACTGCTATCGGTAAGTCCACTAGAATTACTGATGTGATGGAGTATTGTGCCATAGAACTATAAGGCCATAGGTTTGCTGCTAGGTTACACGTGATACCCCTAGGTGGATTTAATGTAGTACTAGGGATGGACTGGTTAGCAACCTATGAAGCAAATATTGTGTGTCGCAAGAAGATGATCCGATTGACAGCACCTGACGGGGATAAGTTGACGGTTTATGGTGATCGAGTCGCGATGATCCCGAAAGTGATTTCGATGGTAGTGGCGGGGAAGTGCATGAGGCGTGGATGTAGTGCCTACTTGGCCTACGTAAAGGACGGGGACGCGCCAACACCATAACTATCGGATGTACCAGTTGTGTGTGACTTCCCGGACGTGTTCCCGGAAGACTTACCCGGTGTGCCACCGGATCGTGAGATTGAGTTCCAAATTGATCTGATACCCGGTGCTCAACCCGTTGCCAAGGCACCGTATCGGTTGGCTCCAACTGAGATGAAAGAGTTAATGGAGTAATTGCAAGAACTGCTAGATAAGGGGTTCATTAGACTGAGTATCTCTCCATGGGGTGCTCCGGTATTATTTGTCAAGAAGAAAGACGGTAGTATGAGGATGTGTATTGACTACCGAGAGTTGAACAAGTTGATGGTGAAAACCGATACCCCTACCAAGAATAGATGATTTGTTTGATTAGCTCCAAGGAGCTAGTTGGTTTTCGAGGATAGATCTTCGATATGGTTACCATCAGCTGAAAGTGAAGGAGCAGGACATCCCTAAAACAGCTTTTCGCACGCGCTACGGTCACTATGAGTTCCTCGTTATGTCGCTTGGTTTGACCAATGCGCCAGCTGATTTTATGGATCTAATGAACCGTGTGTGTCGGCCTATGTTGGATAAATCAATGATTGTGTTCATTGATGATATCCTGATTTATTCGAAGAGTGAGATTAAGCATGCTGGTCATATTCAGGAGGTTCTGGAGATGTTAAGAAGGGAGAAGTTGTATGCAAATTCTCCAAGTGCGCGTTTTGGTTGCGTGAAGTTCAGTTCTTGGGTCATGTGGTGAATTCTGATGGGATTATGGTGGACCCGGCTAAGGTGGAGGCAGTGATGCAATGGAAATCTCCAAAGACGCCATCCGAGATTCGTAGTTTCTTGGGTTTGGTGGGTTACTATAGGAGATTCATTCAATACTTTTCCAAGATCGCTTCTCCACTGACCAAGCTGACCGGAAAGGATGTAAGGTTTACGTGGGGTCAAGCTCAAGAGAAGGCATTCGAAGAATTGAAGTCGAGGTTGACTCAAGCTCCTGTCTTGTCATTACTCGATGGAAGCGAAGATTTGGTGGTGTATTCAGATGCTTCTTACTCGGGGTTGGGGTGTGTGTTAATGCAAAGAGGAAAAGTTATAGCCTACGCATCCCGACAACTGAAGGTTCATGAGGTCAACTACCCTACTCATGACTTGGAACTAGCGGCCGTGGTCTTTGCACTAAAGATCTGGAGGCACTATCTGTATGGAACGAAGTGCACCATCTTCACCGACCACAAGAGCTTAAAGTACTTCTTTGAGCAGAAGGACCTAAATATGTGGCAGAGATGATGGTTGGAGCTCATAAAGGATTATGATTGTGAGTTCCATTACCATCCGGGCAAAGCTAACGTGGTGGCTGATGCCCTTACCCGAAAGGAGAGGCTCGAACCAATTCGGGTGAAGGCATACCAACTGATTATGACCTCTGAGGTAATGAAGCAAGTCAAGGAGTTTCAGGATGAGGCACTGAAAGAAGCTCATCTAAACTCAAAAAGAATAAGAGGTCTGGTTGGAGAATTGGGTGAGAACACGCTTGGTGTTAGAACTCGATTTGGACGGGTGTGCATTCCTCGTTTCGGGAATCTATGTGTGAGGATTTTGGACGAAGCTCATAAGACTCGATACTCCATCCATCCTGGTGCCAAAAGATGTATCAAGACATGAAGAAAGATTATTGCTAGCCGGGTATGAAGCGTGATGTGGCGGAGAATGTGAGTAAGTGCCATACTTTCTTGCAAGTGAAGGCAGAACATCAGAAGCCATATGGGAAGATCCAACCTTTGGATATACCGGAATGAAAGTGGGAGAACATCACCATGGATTTCATTACGAAGCTGCCACGTACTCCGAAAGTGTATGATGCCATATGGGTGATTGTGGACCGTCTGACGAAGAGTGCTCACTTCCTACCGATTCGCGAGACATATTCATCTGAGAGGTTGGTTGACCTGTTCATCAAGGAGATTGTAACTCGTCATGGTGTGCTGGTGTCTATTGTGTTGGACTGTGACACCCGGTTTACTTCTAAATTCTAGAAGAAATTCCACGATGCCATGGGGACGAGGTTACATATTAGCACGACTTATCATCCCCAAACTGATGGTCAGTCAGAAAGGACCATTCAGACACTAGAAGACATGCTTCGGGCATGTGTGATTGATTTTGGGGGAAGTTGGGATGACCATTTACCGTTAGCTAAATTCTCGTACAACAATAGCTATCATGCCAGCATTGGCATGCCACCATACGAGATGCTATACGGTAGGCGATGCAAAACACCCGTTTGTTGGGGTGATATTGATCAAAAGGAATTGGGGAGCATCGAGGTAATCGAGGCTACGACTGAGAAGCTTGAGAAGATTAAAGCCTTCATGAAGGCAGCTAAAGATAGACAGAAGTCGTATGCCAATAAACGATGCAGACCAATCGAGTTCCAGGTGGGTGACCGGGTTATGTTGAAGGTCTCACCATGGAAGGGAATTATCCGATTCAGGAAAAGAGGTAAGCTAAGCCCGAGATACATAGGACCTTTCCGAATTATTGCTCGAGTAGGAGAGGTGTGCCTATAGATTGGAGTTACCAGATGAGTTAAGTGGAATTCACCCGACATTCCATGTATCTCATTTGAGAAATTGCTTAGCTGATGAAGACATGATTGTTCCACTGGAGGATATCGAAGTAGACGAATGGCTAAATTATGTGGAGCAACCAGTGGCAATCATCGATCGTAAGGAGAAAAGACTGAGAAATAAAGTGGTTCCTCTTGTGCATGTATAGTGGAAGCACAAGAAGGGATCCGAGTCTACATGGGAGGCTGAGGAGGAGATGAGGAAGCATTATCCTTATATGTTCGAGGAATAACAGGTTTCAGGGACGAAACCTATATAGGGTGGTGGACTTGTAACACCTAGTTATTTTTAAAAGTCAAGATATAAAGAATAAAAGCAAGAAAGGGCTATAAAGTCCAAGTGGAGGAACCAAAAGTGTCCAAAAAGGACAAAACTTTCAAAAGTTGGTGTAAAGGTGGGTATGGCCGCCCACCCTCACCTCACTCCACCATTTTCCTCGGTTTTAGGGAGAGAGAGAGTAGAGAATACTCTCAGTTGAAGAAGAAAAGGAAAAAGAAAAGTGAATTCGAGGTAAGAATTCAGGTTTTTATGTTTTTATGACGGGTTTTTATCCCGGTTATGTGTTTATGTGCTTACGGGTTGTGTTTGTGCTCGGGTGTGTGTTTTTTTGGTGTTGTTTTTAGGTGTTTTGCACTCTTTGCAAGCGGGTTAAAAGGAAGAACACCCAAGTTGCACCAGGTGAGTTCTAGACCCTGATTTTTACATGTTTTAAACTATCTTTGGGGCTGGAAACGTATTAAAATGATTTTACAAAGTTTATGTGTGCTTACCCGTATGTATTGTGTATGTTGGATGTTGGTTCTTGAATGTTTATAGGCTACTCATGTTTGGAATAGCCACATTATGCTTAGGACAGATAAGTTTGAGTATTGGAGTTGAAAACATCCTAGAAACATGTTTTACAGAATGCTCATGCGCCTAGATAAGTGTTCATACGCCTGAAATTTGCCTTAGAAAGAATAAAGTGTAAGCCATGCGCCTAAACAGTAGCTCATGGGCCAAAAATTTGCCTTAGAAAAGTCTAAGTAAAGCCCATGCGCCTGAACAGTGGTCCATGCGCCTAGAAATGTTAGTCGGATGACTAAGTGTAGGGCCATGCGCCCTAATAGTGCCATGCACCCAAGTGGCCCATGCGCCTAAGTGTTCATGCGTCTGAATAGTACCCATGCGCCTAGATTGGGCTGGAATTTACTAAGTGTTCAGACGTCCAGGATTCCCCATGCGCCTGAACAGTACCCATGCGCCTGAAAGTGGCCCATGCACCTAGGTGTTCCCCATGCGCCTGAATAGTGTCCATGCGCCTGCATAGTGTCCATGCGCCTAAGCACTTAGAATATTTTTCTGATTTTTGGGGAAAATCTGTAAAGTAGGCTTTGACTTGGGAAATTCCCGGGGACTATAAAAGTTGACTTTTGGGGTCATAGATAGTATGGTGGGCATGTTATGTATTGTGATTGATGCTTATGATGAAGATGATAATGATGATGATGTTGCATGGTTATGCATGATGAATGTTATGTATGTATGATGCCTTGAATGATGATGTATGAATGATGATGTATGAATGATGATGTATGAATGATGATGTATGAATGATATGTTATGTTATGTTCCTATGATGATGAATGTTTATCTTTCCATGGCTTTACGTGTTATATTAATGAATGAACCGAAAGTATTATGTAACGTGAAGTGAAAGATAATGAAAGAGGAACATGATGAATGAATGCATGCATTAACGAATGAATGAACGTAAAAAGTCTTGCAAGCAAATGTATGGAGGTCCACACCCAATGAAGGGTGTTAGCTCAACTGTGTGCGGGTTAGCTACCCCAGAAGGATGCACACTAGGATCCAATCCTTGTGATTGACCA
This sequence comes from Flaveria trinervia, assembly GCA_025506515.1. NCBI lineage: Eukaryota > Viridiplantae > Streptophyta > Magnoliopsida > Asterales > Asteraceae > Flaveria > Flaveria trinervia. Next base: position 39,012,702 of record CM046452.1, on the reverse strand, counting down.
TATGTATGGGATCCTTGCCGCTTGCCCTAGGTGCTGGAGTCAGCTTCGTGCACAATGTTCGGGGTCTATGAAAGACCTCAGGCCCAGTAACCAGCTTCGTGCACAATGCTCGGGGTATAGCATATGGCATTGATCCGGAATGAAAAAGAAAAGATAAATGGTGAATGTACTTGCCCTACGTACTGGAGTCAGCTTTGTGCACAATGTTCAAGGTCTATGAAAGACCTCAGGCCCAGTAACCAGCTTCGTGCATAATGTTCGGGGTAATGTACATGTCACTAGATGTAATGAATGAACGAAGTTTAACGAACGTAATGGAAGATAATAATGATGTTATCTGTATGTATGTATGATGTATGGTCGCGAACGAATAAAACGTATAGTACGAACTCTGAAAGGAAACAAATAACGATTTTATGTGTTTTATTATATAAAACTAGAACTCACTCAGCAAGGCTGACTTTTATACGTTTTCAGTTGGCAGGTAAACATTGTTAAGGATGGCACGAGGCGGCTACTTAGCTCTTTTGGATGGCATCCATTTATTTAAAGCTTTTGTGATGTAATACAACAATGTAATTTTATAACCGACAACGATGCATTATTTTGCAAAAGTTTTTATGGTGAAATGAAATGCCATTTGTTTTATGTTTCCACTGCAATGTTTTATGAATGATTCAATGTAAAGTATATGTTTTATGTGCGATGATTTACCAACTGTGCGGATTCCGGGAACGGGGCCTTACATATGACCTCAAAAAGTCAACTTACATAGCCCCCGGGAACCTCCCAAGTCAAGGCCTACTTAACACTTTTTCCCCAAAAAGTCAGAAAATATTCTAAGTCTTCATCCGCAATTCCTTTTATTCATCCGCATTTCTTTTTGTTCATCCACATTTCTTTTACTCATCCTCATTTCATTTTTGTTCATCCACATTTCTTTTACTCATCCGCATTTCCTTACTCATCCGCATTTCTTACTCATCCGCATTTCCTTAGTCATCCGCATTTCCTTACTCGTCCGCATTTCTTTTACTCATCCACATTTCCTTACTCATCCGCATTCCTTACTCATCCGCATTTCTTACTCATCCGCATTTCCTTAGTCATCCGCATTTCCTTACTCGTCCGCATTTCTTTTACTCATCCACATTTCCTTACTCATCCGCATTTCCTTACTCATCCGCATGTCCTTACTCATCCGCATTTCCTTATTCATCTGCATTTCCTTATTCATCTGCATTTCCTTACTCATCCGCATTTCCTTACTCATCCGCATTTCCTTGTTCATCCGTATTTCCTTACTCATCCGCATTTGGAACACTTAGGCAAATTCTAAAACTTAGGCACATGAGCCCTATTTGGGAACATGAGCAGCCCCATTCGCACCTAAACATCAGATTCAGTCCCCAAACACCATCTATCATGTTCTAAGCTTAAAACATACATTATAAGCCTTCGAAACACAACCCTAACATCATGAAACATGAACATAGTCCAAAATCAAACCCCACCTGCAACATACACACATACATACATATGGGTATAAAATCCAACTTTTGTAAAAAGTTCTTACATGCATTTCCAGCCCAAAAATTAGTTAAAAGATGTAAAAGAGGGGTTTTAGAACTCACCTTAGCAGCCTTTTCGGGTAAGACTTTCTTCAAAGCCCGATTGCTACAAGTTCTCACCTAGAAACCCACTAAAAACACAAAACCGAACACACACAACATACAGAAGCACACAATCGAGGATGTAACCAGCTAAGAACATCATAAACACACAAATTCTTATCTTGAATTTGACTCTTCTTCTTGTTCTTCTTCAAAATCCGAATCTGCCCTTTCTCTCTCTAAAATGTCCGAAGATTTGGATGTTGTAAGAAGAGAGTGGGCGGCCATGCCCACCTTACACAAACTTTCAAACCTTTTTGTCCTTTTAACACTTTTAACCCCTCAACTTGGGTTAAATAGCTTTTCTTTCTTTTTTTCCCTTAATTCCTTCTTAAAATAACCTGTTATTTTAAAATAACCGGGTGTTACAAGTCCACCCCTCTTATATAGGTTTCATCCCCAAAACCTGTTATTCCTCAAACAATTGTGGGTAATGCTGTCTCATCTCTTCTTCAGTCTCCCACGTAGACTTGGACCCCTTCCTGTGCTTCCACTGTACACGCACAAGAGGAACCACTTTATTCCTCAGCCTCTTCTCTTTTCGATTAATGACCGCCACTGGTTGCTCCATAAAATTGAGTCGTTCGTCTACCTCAATATCTTCCAATGGTACAACCATTTCTTCGTCTGCCAAACATTTCCTCAGATGAGATACATGGAATGTCGGGTGAATTCCACTTAACTCATCTGGTAACTCCAATCTATAGGCCTTCTCTCCTACTCTAGCACTGATTTGGAAAGGCCCTATGTATCTCGAGCTCAACTTCCCCGCTTTCTGAACCGAATAATACCCTTCCAAGGTGAGACTTTCAACATAACCCTATCACCCACCTGGAACTCAATCGGTCTACGTCACTATTCAGCATACGACTTTTGCCTATCTTTGGCTGCCTTCATGAAGGCTTTGACCCTATCCAATTTCTTAGTCGTAGCCTCGACCACTTCGACGCTCCCTGACTTTTTATGTCCAATATCACCCTAACACACGGGTGTTCTGCATCTCCTACCATATAGCATCTCATAAGGGGGCATACCAATGTTGGCATGATAATTGTTGTTATATGAGAACTTAGCTATCGGTAAGTGGTCGTCCTAACTTTCTCCAAAGTCATTGATGCATGCCCAAAGCATATCTTCTAGCATCCGAATCGTCCCTTCCGACTGACCATCCATCTAAGGATGATAAGCCATATTAATACATAACCTCATCCTCATCGAATCGTGGAATTTCTTCAAAAATTTTGCTATAAACCGGGTGTCACGATTAGACACAATAGACACCAGCACACCATGACGAGTTAGGATCACTTTAATGTAAAGATCCACCAACCTCGGATGAATATATCTCGCGAATTTGTAGGAAGTGAGCAATCTTCGTCAAACGATAGACTATCACCCATATGGCATCATACCCCGCGCAGTACGCGGCCGCTTCGTTATAAAGTCCATGGTGATATGCTCCACTTCCACTCTGGTATATCCAATGGTTGAATTTTCCATACAGCTTCGGATGCTGTAGGTACATGTGTACCTAGTTTAGGAGCTTAATGTAAAATGTCTTTTATGTCTTACATATATGTAATTGAATGGTTATGAATGAAATACAATGTGTGGTTGATGCATATAATGTTTAATATTTCATTGTTTATTGTGTGATAACACATATTGGACTAACTATATAGGTTTGTGGTTGTTTACATAATTCTTAGTCAATAAGGATTCAAAAACATGTTCAAACTTAATCGTGTGAAGTTCTCATGCGAATGGACCATGCAAATGGACCATACGCATGAATACTTCATGCTAATGGACCAGTCGCTCGACTGAACCAGGAGACTGGATCAGTCACACGATTGAGACATAAGATTGACTCAGTTGCACGACTGGACCTTCAGTCGTGCGAATGGATCAATCGCATGATTCAGTCGCACGACTGAACCATGCTAATGGTTCAGTCGTACGATTGGAAGACCCTAACCTATAAATACCACCTAATTCGTGGAAAAACGAAACAATTCGAATAGCTACGCACATAATCGTACCCAAGCCATCCAGAGACTCAAGAAAACCTATTCTAACTTCATTGATCACAGTTGATCGTGTTCTAATCATTCATAACGTTTCATTAATCGTTAGATTGATCTTAACTATGTTCTCCCTGATTGGATCACCAATGAAATAGGATTCCGCACTATTTGAGTTGGTATACGCGTAGAATCAGTTAGTACTCTGTACGTACACGGTCCTAACAAGTGGTATCAGAGTTTTGGCTCTTGATTTTGCGTGTGATTCAATCGTTTTGGTGTAAAAATCACGTTTTATCCAAAACACCCTCTTTTTGAGTAAAACCGTGTTTTCAACGTCTCCAGATCAAAAAGTTCATGTTTTTAGGCTTATGGCAGAGTAGGGTTTGTGAAAAATTGTATTTTGGTGTCAAAGTACCAAAAATATTTTGACAGGATCAGTGATCACAAGTTTGATGTATTAGAATGCAAAGCAGCGGAATACAAACTAGAATTAGACAAATTGTAGCAAGCAAACGATACTTGTAAGCATTAAGAGCGCATACGGTTATAGGGAGAGAATATATATTTCTAATTTGAAGGAATGTTTATAGAGGTAGAATATTTCTAATCAAATCATTCATTCATTCCATTCATTCAACGATTACAATAAGTTGTCACTCCTTATATAGAGTGCAACAATCACTGCTGTTATCACGGAAAGTGACAACTGGCAGATCTAATACAAAAATAACTAATTCTTAACAAACTACTGAAACATTCACAACTACTGAGAACATATCAGCATGTTAAGTACAAAATACAAAACTACTGAAACTACAACGACTGAAGAACAAGCTCTTCAGTCGTTTTACAAAACTACTGAAACATAAAAATATAAACTACTGATATCACAACTACTGAAGAAGTACTCTTCAGCAGTTGTGACAAACTACTGAGGCTTCAGTACTTGATCTTCAGACTTTGACCTTCAGGAGTTTCATCAGCTGATGACTTCAGTAGATATCATCAGCTGATGTCTTCAGTCTTTGTCTTCAGACCTTGTACATCAGTTGTTGATCTTCAGCACTTGTAAACTCTTCAGCTGTTGTACTTCAGTACTTTGGTCTTTCAGCTTCAGCACTTGTGTTCTTCAGCTGTTGTACTTCAGCACTTTGGTTCTTTCAGCTTCAGCACTTGTGTTCTTCAGCTGTTGTACTTCAGCACTTTGGTTCTTCAGCTGTTGTACTTCAGCACTTGGTTCTTTCAGCTTCAGCACTTGTGTTCTTCAGCTGTTGTACTTCAGCACTTTGGTCTTTCAGCTTCAGCACTTGTGTTCTTCAGCTGTTGTACTTCAGCACTTTGGTTCTTCAGCTGTTGAGGTCTTCAACACTTGATCTTCAGCTGTTGAAGTCTTCAGCACTTGTCAAACTACTGATGAGGCTTTCAGCAGTTGTTGTGATACCATGTGGGACTTAGAGGTTTTCTGATCTTGGCTCATTGGTTCTTTTGGTCCAACAAACTCCCCCTGAACCAATGCAGCCAAAACCTCTAACTTATTTATTCTCCCACTTATTGATGGCAAAATGTTGGTCTTTTTCCTTCTTGATCAGTAGAGAAGATGACCCATGTAAGCTCCGGCCTGGGAAGAACCTCAAATATTTGTTTGGCAGAGTATGAATGGGAACTCTGTTTTGGGGAACAGGACACAGAGTTGTTATCCCATTCATGAGATTCACTTCCCCATAATGAGTCTATACGACTCTCTTGTGTAGGCCTCAAGGAAGGTGATTTGTTCCTCCATGGTTAGCTCTTCAGCACCTCCTTTAAACAATGATTCCAGCCCATAATACTCAGACAGGTATTTGGCCTGTTTCCCATTCTTTAGCTCCACAGTTGTTATTATTCTGTAAGCAAACTCATCCGGGTGATTACCCTCTAGGAACAACTGGAGCTCATTTTTCCTGACTTCCTTAAGCCTCTTGTAAACTAACCCCTTTTTCACTATTTTGTTTTCCAGCATCTTCTGAGGGGTTAGATTAGCTTTGTAGGCCTTCTTGAAGTCTTCTAGGATTTCCCAGGGTGAAACTACAAAGACCAGAGAGATCACTTCATCTACGATCTTTTTCACCTGGCCAATGTATCTCCGAGGTATATTGTTCTTATGAATCGGTGAGAGACCCTGGGATCAGGCCAAATCCTCACTCTTTCCTTTTGATATTGAAAGGTATGCCTGAGAGTGTAAGTCTGAGGGCTTGCTCCTTCATATTGATGATGGAAGATGTGGCTGCATAAGCTTTGTCAACTCTCTTCAGCAATTCCTCATCATGCTGTTTATGAAGCTCTTCTTCTTCTAGCTTTACTTTAACCATTTGTCTCTGGACTTCAGGAGTAATTGCTGAGGAGTGACTTGTGGCCTTAGGCAACTGAAGCACAGCTGAGAGCGGCAGCCTGTCTTCATCATCTTCTTCATCTTCTTCTAGCCTCAATATCCTTCTCTTCTTCTTCAAGGGTATATCATCGGCTATGGGTTTTGAGGGTAAGGGAGTTGGTTTGGTGGGTTGTGTTTTGGGTGGTTTTGGTGTGGGAATGTTGACAGGCTGTGCTAGCATCCTTGAGGTAAGTGTGGCTTTTGATTGCTTGGCTAGCTCAGTCCTGCTCCCAGCACCCACTTCATTCAAAGCCTCAATAACAAGCCCCTTAGTGTATGCTTCAGACGAACAGATCTTGGTGGTGATTGCCAAGATACTGTCCCTGGACCATGCTTTGATTTCAATCATTGATCTTCCAAGATATTTTGCAATAAATCTTATCATGATTTCAAGCCTTTCTCTTTCTAACACTTCATAACTTGCCCATCTATTCTGGATTTCTTCAATCTCTAGTCGTCGAATCTCAGAGTCAAGTTTGTTGGTGTCATGGCCTTGCCTGAACAACTGATCAATGATGTTGTCCATTGATCTGTTGTGTTCGGCATCAGCCTCTTTTATCAGTAGCTCCAAGGCTTTATCTTCAGCAATGTGCTCATCAGCACCTTTCTTCCGCTTGTAGGTGAGCATTGGTTGTTGTTCTTTCTCCTCCTTTTGGGCTTGCTTCGCTTCCTTCTTTTCCTCGGATCTTTTCCTCTTCTTTTCTTTCACTGCAGTACTCTCCCCCTTTTTGGTTGCATTGGAAGGGGTTTGTACCGCAGAAAGAGTCTTTTGGACAGCAGCATCAACCAAGGGCTGTAAAGTTGAGGAAAGCCTCTCATCAATGGCTTTGATCACTATATCAGTGATTATGGGTGTGAGGAGAGGGAGGGAATTTTGGAGTACAGCACCTATTTGCTCAGGAAGGTTCTGTTCCTGAGAAGTAGGGCCTGAAGCAGAGGCAGGTGGTTGATTTTGGAGTGGCTCGGTGTTTGGGAAACCTTCAAGTGAAGGTGCCATCTGTGGGTGGATAGAGGCAGATGGTCTTTCTCCTTGTGAGAGTTGGTCAAGTAGGTTTTGCAGCCTACTGACTTTCTCTTCAAGGAGTGTGTTCTGGGCAAGAACATCATAGAAAAAGCCCAGGTCATCATCAGCCGAAGCTGAATCAGCTGACCTCCTGCTTAGAGCAGGATTTACATGCACTGGGTGTAGACCAGTTGGTGCATGTGCCCCTTGTGCTTGGTACTGGGGACTTCCAGCCTCAGGACAATGTCCATCATCAGCTGTTGCCTCTAGTGAGGTCTTAGCAATGTTACCAGCCTCACTCTGGTCATGTGCTGAGTCAGAGGAGGTGGCAGCCTCACTAGATATTCTAAGCTCCTTGTCTACACCAGGAGATAGAATTGGGAAACCCCTGTGCTGTGGGTTCTCAAGTGCACTGTGTTCCTCCCCCTCAATTGTAGAGGTATTCCCAGTAGTAAGTGGTTTCTGGGGGGGGGGTGAGGAGTGCAATTGAGTCAGCACTTGTGCAACTATTAAAGTTGGGCTGTGAGGGGCGGTTGTTTGGGGTGAGGGGATAGAAGCAGTGTGCACCTGGGGAGGTTGGTGCTCTTCAATGGCAATCTCCTCAAGTGAGGAAGATCCTAGATAAGTAGGTACCCCTTGTGTGGTTGCTGCAGGCTCCTGTTGAGAGGAAGCCTGAGCGGCTGTGGCTGGAGGAGTCATTGTATCCACTAGGGGGTTTGGACTAGTGGATATATCCTGCGTTTGTGTTGCAGGGGCATCCTCAGGGGACTCAATTCCCTGAGTAGCCGTTTTGGGTTTCTTTTTGGTGGGTTTGGTGGGGACTTTGGATTTGGAGGTGGTGGCTGTGGGTTCCAGCTGCGTGGGTTTTCGTAGCTTGGCAGCCATTTTGAGTGTCCGGTCAGAGTTGTGCCGGGAGTATACTTCCGGCAGAACAGCCGTAGCAGGGACTCCCAAGCCAACAAGTCCCTCAGCATTAAGCTGGTCAGTAATAATGGCCATTATGAACCGTGGATAAAGTATCCAACGGTTGGCAGTTAGTTTTTGAGCCATATCTTTGAGCTCTGAAAATATTAATTCTGAAAAGTTTAGTGGTTGTTGCTCAAGGATAGAATACATTACCTGCTGCCATTTGGTGGACATTTGATCCCAAGACGACGTCTTAGGGGCCAAACATACATTTACCATGTGAAAAATCAGGCGCTCAGCGTCATTAAAGTGTTTCTTCATGATGGTGGAGGCACTGAGATCGCCTTGATATCCATGTTGAGCAAAGGATAGATCTATGGTGCCCTTCGGATATCCAGCAGGAGAAGTAGCATCATTCAGTTGAAGAATTTGGCGGATTATTGCAGGAGTAATGACTACTTCTTTGTTGTTGACGACCGACCGGAGGGATGGTGTGTTGTTCTCCCCAATGGTAACAGTAACGTTCATCCAAAATAGGTGCAAGGATTCAGCATGTAAGATGGGGTTCAGAAGAAATGCCTTGTTGTATTGGGACTGAACCATAAGATCGATAGCAATATCGAACTTAGTCCAGATCGGCGATTTAGTGAGGTAGGCAACACAGTTGTGTCGCGGTTTAATTTGCATAGACGCCATTGAGAAGAGGGAAGTTTTGGAGAGGAACGTTAGGTTTGAAGAAGATGAAGCAATGAGAGCTAAGGTTAGGGGTATATATAGGGTACGGGTAAGGAAATGACTGAAGGATGTGGTGTTAGTCATTAGTAGTTTTAAACGACCGTTGACATGGTATTATCCTTTCAGACGTTGAAACAGCTGAAGTCGTGGTGTTAGGCATCATTAGTTTAGAAAACTACTGAAGACCGTGGTTTTGACTTCAGATGATTGAAACAACTGAGGACTTGGTGTTTGTCATCAGTAGTTATGAAACTACTGAAGATAGTGGTTTTGTCATCAGCTGTTGTAAACAACTGAAGACTAGGGATTAGTCATCAGTAGTTATAAAACTACTAAAGACGTGGTTTTGCTTCAGTTGTTAAAATGAAACAGCAGTTGTACAAACGACTGAAGAGAAAGTTCTCTTTAGCTGTTTTCGTCAATTCTTAGCTTTTCAGCTGTTTCAATCTGTCCTCAACACATTCATCAGTCTTTTTGGCTGATTTCAGTTGTTTCATAGGACATCAGTACTTATCTGTTTTTACTGATTGCAGTGGTTGTAACTGCATCAGTAGTTGTGACTACATCAGTAGTTTAGAACAGATGAAGTACTTCAGTACTTGTGAGACATTTAGCCTTCAGTAGTTTTTAGTAAAAGAGCTCATCAGTACTTATATGTGACATAGGTACTTATGATCATCAGTATGAATTACTAAGATCATCAGTAGTTGTCACTTATTCTAGTTGCAGCATACCAAGCCTTAACACCAGGTTTGGAAAGTTGAACTATCCAAAGGCTTAGTAAAAATGTCTGCAAGCTCATCAGCACTAGGCACAAACTTAGGATCAATCAGACCTTTTTCAAAACAATCCCTTATAAAATGATGTCTGATCTCTATATGTTTGGTCCTAGAGTGCTGGACTGGATTTTTGACAATACAAAGAGCTGAAGCACTATCCATTAACAATGGAGTCTTAGTCTCTGTATGCCATAATCCAAAAGTTGGTTTTGAAGCCAGAGTACCTGAGATGTACAACTTGCAGCAGCAATGTACTCTGCTTCAGCAGTGGATGTAGCAACTGAGGTCTGTTTCTTGCTCTGCCAAGAAATCAAGCAGTGCCTAGGAATTGACATCCACCAGAAGTTGATTTCCTGGTCAACTTACACCCTGCATAGTCACTGTCAGAAAAAGCAACTAATTTACCAGAATGTCGGTAGAATACCATAAACCTAGAGATGGAGTGCCTTGCAGATATCTAAAGATCCTCTTGACTGCAATCAGATGAGACTCTTTAGGTGCAGCCTGAAATCTAGCACAAACACATGTAGCAAACATAATATCTGGTCTAGAAGCTGTTAAATACATCAAGGACCCAATCATACATCTGTAAAGTGTTTCATCAACCACTTTACCTTTCTGATCTGAGTCCAGTTGTGTGGTGCTGCTCATGGGAGTAGAACAAGGCTTACAGTTTTGTAAATCAAACTTTTGCAAAAGATCTTTTGTATTTGGACTGATGAATAAAAATTCCATCAGCCTTTTGTTTGATTTGCAACCCCAGAAAGAACTGTAATTCTCCCATGGCACTCATTTCAAACTTCTGTTGCATCAACTTTGTAAAGGCATCACACAACTTTGGATCAGAGGATGCAAAAATGATATCATCTACATAAATTTGAACAAGTAGATTATGCTGCCCAGCTTTCTTAATGAATAAAGTCTTGTCTATGGAGCCTCTAGTGAAATGTTTTCCAGAAGAAAGTTTGATAATGTCTCATACCAGGCTCTGGGAGCTTGTTTTAACCCATAAAGAGCTTTATCAGCTTATACACCCAATTAGGATGTTACAATTTGACAGGATCAGTGATCACAAGTTTGATGTATTAGAATACAAAGCAGCGGAATACAAACTAGAATTAGACAAATTGTAGCAAGCAACGATACTTGTAAGCATTAAGAGCGCATACGGTTATAGGGAGAGAATATATATTTCTAATTTGAAGGAATGTTTATAGAGGTAGAATATTTCTAATCAAATCATTCATTCATTCCATTCATTCAACGATTACAATAAGTTGTCACTCCTTATATAGAGTGCAACAATCACTGCTGTTATCACTGAAAGTGACAACTGGCAGATCTAATACAAAAATAACTAATTCTTAACAAACTACTGAAACATTCACAACTACTGAGAACATATCAGCATGTTAAGTACAAAATACAAAACTACTGAAACTACAACGACTGAAGAACAAGCTCTTCAGTCGTTTTACAAACTACTGAAACATAAAAATTAAAACTACTGAATCACAACTACTGAAGAAGTACTCTTCAGCAGTTGTGACAACCTACTGAGGCTTCAGTACTTGATCTTCAGACTTTGACCTTCAGGAGTTTCATCAGCTGATGACTTCAGTAGATATCATCAGCTGATGTCTTCAGTCTTTGTCTTCAGACCTTGTACATCAGTTGTTGATCTTCAGCACTTGTAAACTCTTCAGCTGTTGTACTTCAGTACTTTGGTCTTTCAGCTTCAGCACTTTGTTCTTCAGCTGTTGTACTTCAGCACTTTGTTCTTCAGCTGTTGAGGTCTTCAGCACTTGATCTTCAGCTGTTGAAGTCTTCAGCACTTGTCAAACTACTGATGAGGCTTTCAGCAGTTGTTGTGATACCATGTGGGACTTAGAGGTTTTCTGATCTTGGCTCATTGGTTCTTTTGGTCCAACAAACTCCCCCTGAACCAATGCAGCCAAAACCTCTAACTTATTTATCTCCCACTTATTGATGGCAAAATGTTGGTCTTTTTCCTTCTTGATCAGTAGAGAAGATGACCCATGTAAGCTCCGGCCTGGAAGAACCTCAAATATTTGTTTGGCAGAGTATGAATGGGAACTCTGTTTTGGGAACAGGACACAGAGTTGTTATCCCATTCATGAGATTAACTTCCCCATAATGAGTCTATACGACTCTCTTGTGTAGGCCTCAAGGAAGGTGATTTGTTCCTCCATGGTTAGCTCTTCAGCACCTCCTTCAAACAATGATTCCGGCCCATAATACTCAGACAGGTATTTGGCCTGTTTCCCATTCTTTAGCTCCACAGTTGTTATTATTCTGTAAGCAAACTCATCCGGGTGATATTACTCTAGGAACACTGGAGCTCATTTTTCCTGACTTCCTCAAGCCTCTTGTAAACTAACCCCTTTTTCACTATTTTGTTTTCCAGCATCTTCTGAGGGGTTAGATTAGCTTTGTAGGCCTTCTTGAAGTCTTCTAGGATTTCCCAGGGTGAAACTACAAAGACCAGAGAGATCACTTCATCTACGATCTTTTTCACCTGGCCAATGTATCTCCGAGGTATATTGTTCTTATGAATTCGGTGAGAGACCCTGGGATCAGGCCAAATCCTCACTCTTTCCTTTTGATATTGAAAGGTATGCCTAAGAGTGTAAAGTCTGAGGGCTTGCTCCTTCATATTGATGATGGAAGATGTGGCTGCATAAGCTTTGTCAACTCTCTTCAGCAATTCCTCATCATGCTGTTTATGAAGCTCTTCTTCTTCTAGCTTTACTTTAACCATTTGTCTCTGGACTTCAGGAGTAATTGCTGAGGAGTGACTTGTGGCCTTAGGCAACTGAAGCACAGCTGAGAGCGGCAGCCTGTTTCATCATCTTCTTCATCTTCTTCTAGCCTCAATATCCTTCTCTTCTTCTTCAAGGGTATATCATCGGCTATGGTTTTGAGGGTAAGGGAGTTGGTTTGGTGGGTGTGTTTTGGGTGGTTTTGGTGTGGGAATGTTGACAGGCTGTGCTAGCATCCTTGAGGTGAGTGTGGCTTTTGATTGCTTGGCTAGCTCAGTCCTGCTCCCAGCACCCACTTCATTCAAAGCCTCAATAACAAGCCCCTTAGTGTATGCTTCAGACGAACAGATCTTGTGGTGATTGCCAAGATACTGTCCCTGGACCAAGCTTTGATTTCAATCATTGATCTTCCAAGATATTTTGCAATAAATCTTATCATGATTTCAAGTGATCACAAGTTTGATGTATTAGAATACAAAGCAGCGGAATACAACTAGAATTAGACAAATTGTAGCAAGCAAACGATACTTGTAAGCATTAAGAGCGCATACGGTTATAGGGAGAGAATATATATTTCTAATTTGAAGGAATGTTTATAGAGGTAGAATATTTCTAATCAAATCATTCATTCATTCCATTCATTCAACGATTACAATAAGTTGTCACTCCTTATATAGAGTGCAACAATCACTGCTGTTATCACGGAAAGTGACAACTGGCAGATCTAATACAAAATAACTAATTCTTAACAAACTACTGAAACATTCACAACTACTGAGAACATATCAGCATGTTAAGTACAAAATATAAAACTACTGAAACTACAACGACTGAAGAACAAGCTCTTCAGTCGTTTTACAAAACTACTGAAACATAAAAATATAAAACTACTGATATCACAACTACTGAAGAAGTACTCTTCAGCAGTTGTGACAAACTACTGAGGCTTCAGTACTTGATCTTCAGACTTTGACCTTCAGGAGTTTCATCAGCTGATGACTTCAGTAGATATCATCAGCTGATGTCTTCAGTCTTTGTCTTCAGACCTTGTACATCAGTTGTTGATCTTCAGCACTTGTAAACTCTTCAGCTGTTGTACTTCAGTACTTTGGTCTTTCAGCTTCAGCACTTGTGTTCTTCAGCTGTTGTACTTCAGCACTTTGGTTCTTCAGCTGTTGAGGTCTTCAGCACTTGATCTTCAGCTGTTGAAGTCTTCAGCACTTGTCAAACTACTGATGAGGCTTTCAGCAGTTGTTGTGATACCATGTGGGACTTAGACGTTTTTTGATCTTGACTCATTGGTTCTTTTGGTCCAACAAGAAGACTAGGGGTGAAGGACTGAGGGCAAGCGCCAAAGCGTTTATGATGATGCATGAGGAGGCTAGGACGGACCCTGATGTTGTGTCAGGTATGTTTCTAGTAAACCAAACTTTAGCCTCTGGTGTTATTCGATTTTGGTGCTAGTAAAAGTTTTATTTCTGCTGCTTTCTGTGCTAAACTGCCTGTTAGTAGTAGGAGTGTTGTTGTGCCCTTTGATGTAGAAACTGCCATAGGTAAGTCTACCAGGATTTCTGAGATGATAGAAGACTATGATATGGAACTAGAAGGTCATAAATTTCCTGTTAGGTCGTTTGTGATGACCTTAGGTGGTTTTGATTTAGTTCTTGGGATGGATTGGTTAGCGGACTACGAGGAGAATATTGTGTGTTGCAAGAAGATGATTCATTTGACAGTGCCTGACGGGAGTTTGGTGACGGTTTATGGGGATCGGGTCATGACGATCCCGAAAGTAATCTCACTGGCGGTGGAGGGAAAGTGCATGAGGCGTGGATGTAGTGCCTACTTTGCTTATGTGAAGGATGTAGAAACACCAACACCATAACTGTCTGATGTGCCAGTTGTGTGTGACTTCCCTGATGTGTTTCCCGAAGACTTACTTGGAGTGTCGCCTGACAGAGAGATCGAGTTTCAAATTGATCTGATACCGAGTGCCCAACCTATTGCCAAGACACCGTATCAGTTGGCTCCGACTGAGATGAAAGAGTTGATGGGGCAGTTGCAAGAGCTGCTTGATAAGGGGTTTACTAGACCGAGAATCTCCCCTTGGGGTGCTCCTGTCCTGTTTGTGAAGAAGAAAGACGGTAGCATGAGGATGTGTATTGATTACCGTGAGTTGAATAAGTTGAGAATAAAGGATCGATACCCCTTACCAAGAATTGACGATTTGTTTTTTCAGCTAAAAGGTGCTAGCTGGTTTTCAAGGATAGACCTTTGATCTGGTTACCATCAGTTGAAAGTGAAGGAGCAGGATATCCCTAAAACAACTTTTGAACGCGTTATGGTCATTACGAGTTTCTTGTCATCTTTTTCAGTTTGACTAATGCCCTAGCTGCTTTTATGGATCAGATGAATCAAGTGTGTCAGCCGATGTTGGATATATGAGTGATGGTGTTTATTGATTATATCCTGATTTATTCAAAGAGCGAGATAGAGCATGCCGGTCACATTCGGGAGGTTCTAGAGACGTTTAGAAAGGAGAAGTTGTACGCCAAGTTCTCCAACTGTGCATTTTGGTTTTGCGAAGTTCAGTTCTTGGGTCACGTGGTGAATCCCGAGGGGATTATGGTGGACCCGGCAAAGGTGGAGCCGGTGATGTAATGGAAGTCTCCAAATACTCCATCCGAGATTCGTAGCTTCTTGGGTTTGGCGGGCTACTACAGAAGATTCATTCAAGACTTCTCTAAGATCGCTTCTCCACTAACCAAGTTGACCCCGAAAGATGTAAAGTTTGTATGGGGCCAAGCTCAAGAGAAGGCGTTCGAGAAATTGAAAGCGAGGTTGACTCAAGCTCCTGTTCTGTCATTACCCGATGGAAGTGAAGATCTAGTGGTTTATGCTAATGCTTCCTACTGGGGTTAGGGTGTGTGTTAATGCAGAGAGGGAAGGTTATAGCTTGTGCTTCCCGAATGTTGAAGGTTCATGAGGTCAATTATCCTAGTCATGACTTGGAGCTAGCAGGCTTGGTCTTTGTGTTAGAGATTCGAAGGCATTACCTTTACGAGACAAAGTGCACCATATTCACTGACCACAAGAGCTTGAAGTAATTCTTCGAGCAGAAGGACCTGAATATGAGACAGAGACAATGGTTGGAGCTCATAAAGGATTATGATTGCGAGATCCATTACCATCCGGGCAAAGCCAACGTGGTGGCGGATGCCCTTAGCCGAAAAGAGAGACCCAAGCCGATTCGGGTGAAAGCTTACCAGTTGATCATGACCTCTGATGTGATGAAGCAAGTCAAAGAGTTTCAAGATGAGGCATTGAAAGAAGATCATCTTAACTCTGAAAGAATGAGAGATCTGGTTGCGGAATTGGGTGAAAACACGCTTGGTGTTAGAACTCGATTTGGATGAATGTGGATTCCTCGTTTTGGAGATCTATGCATGAAGATCATGGATGAAGCTCACAAGAATCGATACTCTATTCATCCTGGTGCTACAAAGATGTACTAAGACATGAAGAAAGATTATTGGTGGCCGGGTATGAAGCCGTATGGGAAGATCCAACCTTTGGATATACCGGAATGGAAGGGGGAACATATCACCATGGATTTTATTACGAAGCTACCACGTACCCCGAAAGGGTATGATGCTATATGGGTGATTGTTGATCGTCTGATGAAGAGTGCTCACTTTCTACCGATATGCGAGACATATTCATCCGAGAGGTTGGCCGTTCTTTTCATTAATGATATTGTAACTCATCATGGTGTACCGGTGTCTATTGTGTCTAATCGTGACACCCGGTTTACATCAAAATTTTTGAAGAAATTCCACGACGCTATGGGGACGAGGTTGCATATTAGCACGGCTTATCATCCTCAGACAGATGGTCTGTCGGAAAGAACCATTCAGACACTGGAGCATATGTTTCGTGCATGTGTCATTGATTTTGGAGGAGGTTGGGATGACCACTTATCGTTAGCTGAGTTCTCATATAACAAAAGTTATCATGCCAGCATTGGTATGCCTCCTTATGAGATGCTATACGGTAGGAGATATCGAACACCCGTGTGTTGGGGTGATATTGGTTAGAAAGAATTAGGAAGCGTCGAGGTAATCGAGGCTACGACACAACAACACAAAGAGGAGATTAACTAAACTTTGATCAAACAGTAAACTGGATTAACCAAGGTGATATATTAAGAACACAAGTAATGCAGGAGACAGAACACAAAGAACACAAGTGTATGGTTTCCAAGAATGATGAGCATATTTAAAAGATACAAGAACATGAGATACTTATACTACATCCTACAGTCGGCTATACTTTGATAGCCAGCTGGATACAATTGACTAGACACAAACAAAATCAATCGTAGAGTCAAAAGGCAGATTGCCTTTTGACTTGTGACTATGACATGCCATAGCTCACATCATTATCTATTACAAAAAGGATAAAGTACATAATGTAGAAAGTTACAGACTCAAGACCTCAATGTACAATTACCAAAAGCATGGACCTTTTCACCAACTCATGTAAGTTGGTGACTTGCAGAGATGTAGCGGAAAGGTGTCTAGCTTTATGGAACAGTACATCAAATAAAGCATGTTACTAAAAGTCTTCGGAAGAAATATGTCTTCATGAACTTGAAGCTTCGGAAGACTTTGTCTTTGAGTCTTCGGAAGACTTCATGTTTCTTCGAAGATATTGGTCTTGGCTTCGGAAGATTTCACACTTAGAGTATTTTCTGTTTTATGTGTGAAACTTCCTAAGCTTCTTCTTTAATGCACTTGTGCAGCATGTAGGATAGACTTAAGATTTTTAGGTTGCATCAGCCTCTTTATTAATCTTTACAAACTCCCCTTAGGCTGATGCTACCAAAACACTTACAAGACTTCAGATATCAACAGTCCTCATTAGGATGATCACCAATCCTTTCTTCATAAGGTGATCAGGATCCTTCAGACTGTCAAGGTGTCTTCTCATATCAAAGAGGTCATGCAGAGGCAACTGAAACATATCTTGCCATGTGTAAGTGTCTTTAATGCCTTAATCTCTAATGACATGCCATCTTTCTGGATTTGTGGTGTATGTCCAAGACAAGATGGGTCTTCCTGATGCTAGAGGAGCTGTTTGAATTGGAGTTGATGTAGCATCCTCTGGCTGCACAATCTCAAGATGTTCTGAATCATCCTGGGATTTTGAAGAGGGTGCAGTCTACTTCTTTGGCTTTGGTTTAGAAGCCATCCTCTTCTTTCTCTTACCAGATTTTAACTGAGAAGAATGGCCTGCAGCACTAGATTGATCTTCACTGTCTTTCTCAGTTGGGACTTCCTCTCTCTCAGGCTTAGAAGGAGAGGGAGGTTGACCCTGCTGTGGATCAGAAGATGAAGCCTACTGAGTTTCAGCAGGAGGTCCAGGTTGTGTTGTCTCTGGTTGTTCAACCTTAACCTCCACTTTAGGTGGGGCTTGACTTGGAGTGGAGTGTAAGTCAATGAGCTCTCCATTTTTGATCTTCTGCTTGATCACCCTAATATGCTCATCCATAGTCGATAGAGACATGGGGCCAAGTCTCCTTCCGAAGAATCCATATAGCTTCAAGAATCTCATCATCCTCTGCCTGTTAGCAGACTTTTTCATGCTCTTTTGGATGATGGCTCTTGATTTTGCAGCTTCTTCCCTTAGTTTCTTCTTAGTTGTCTTTTTGTCCTTGATTATCTCAAGTTCAAGCTACTTTAAATACTCAAACTCAACATAGTCATAGGACAAAGGAAGGAGTGCATCTTCACCAGCAGGTCAGAAGGATTGTGGATCTCTACAGCAATTGATGATGATGAGACAGGGCTCTCAGGTTCAGCCATTGGGACTTCAGTCAAGGATTCCCCTATGAAACTAATCTTAGGGTCCTCCTCAACATCCAGTTGACCGATGGCATTGCCTGATTGCCTAAGTCTCCTTCTTAAGCTGAACTCTGTAGTGATCCTGTCTTGGATTCTTTTAGCCAGTCTGTCAGCTTGTCTTGATTGGCTTGGGTCGACAAGTGGCATGTTGACTACATCTAGACCTTCATAGTACTTCAAGGTCTGAAAATTGAAGACTTCTTGTTGTCCTTGAACTCTTATGATAATTAGGGCTTTTCTGATGTTGTCATACCTCCACCTAATGATGTGATTGAAGATGGTGAAGGTGACATAGCCCTTGGTATCCCATCCTCAAACAAACTCTGTATGAAGGACTCTGTGTAGTCCACATCAATGTGAACTTGAGGAGGTTGCTGAAAATGCACAATTGCAAGTGAGGATGGTGAGTCCTCAATGTCCATTCTCTCTGAAGAACTCCCAGGTTCTGTGGCTATAATGATTTTCTCCCCCTTTTTGGTAGAATCACCCACTTGCATAGGTGAGCTGGAAGATAGGTCAATCACATCCACAGGTTCTTGTGTTCCTGGTTGAGCTCTTCTTAAGGGTCTCCTAGCTAGTTTTTCCTTAAGATATGAAATCTCAAGTTGCTGATCACTGATCCTGTTATGTAAGGTAGTCACCTAAGATTCAAGGTGACTGAACTTTGAGACTAAGTAAGTGCATGTTTTAGACAGTTTTTACACCAGTAGTCTCAGATTCCCCTCATCTTCATCAGAAGATTCATTGGGGGATGAGATGATTGGACCAAAGTCCTCTCTGTCACCACCAGCTTGAGGTTCTTGGCTGTTGGTTTTCCTCTGCTCACTGGAAATCTCAGTTGAGATGTCAGTGGGCTGAGTTTCCATGGTTGAGGTCTTAATGATGTAATCACTTTCAGAAGTGAGAGCGTCTTCCATATGGATATCCTGAACAGGTTCAGGAGTGTCAACCTCAGTTGAAGGTAACTGATGTGGGATAGATGTAGGAGACTCGGGAGTATTTATCTCTCTTTGAGTAGCGGAAAAGAAGAGAGACTCATTATACTCACTGAAACCTAGATCTTCATCGGTATAGAAGTCAAGGTTGGGAATTGGTTGTTTGAGATCTATAGGCTTGGGATGGTAACTGTCCCCTAAAGGTTGATCACTTGAGTGTTGAGACTCAGATTGGTGGCTTAAGGCAGTTAGGCTAATGAGCTCATCAGGCTGAGCATAAGGAACCTCAGCACTGATTCTTGAAGAGATGGGAGTGGTCTGCTCCTCAGGAGAAGTGGGAGCTCCAGTGTCCACTTCTTCCTGTATGGGTGAGTATATGGGGGGCCTCCACAGACTGAATAGCCTGAGCAGGGGTTCGTTTGGATTTTCTTTGGTAAGTGATGGTCATTTGAGGCTCAACACTAGCTTGTGTTGCTAGGTTGTCACCTTGAGCAATGAGCTCTAACATTTTTGGGACTAGGGTTGTTTTTACCCTAGAGAATCCAATAGTGGGCTTTCTCAGAATTTTAAAGATGCCGGGCTTCATCTGTCCCAATTTAAGAGTGTTACCTGATTCCCTCAACTGTGAGCCCAGTTCACAGTTAAGAATGTACTGGACATATCTAGGAAATATGTAATACTCTAAGGAGTCTAAATTAGCAAGTAAATTCTATAAACAAATTGAGAATACCTAAATTTGACCCCCTGAACCATTCCATGGATTATGAAGGAGAGATCCTCAGAAATCTGGTCCCATCCACCATGCTTGTTTGATAAGCTGTGGATGACCACATGGAGCAGGAATCTCCATTAGGATGAGACCTTCCCTTTCCTAACAGTCTTTACAGAGAAATCTCCCTCATATCCCATCTGCTCAAAGGAATGATTGACAGCATCCTTTGAGAAAAACACCTCACCTTCTTCATCATCCAACTGAAGATGCCTATTGATAATGGCCGGAGTGATGAAGATTGTTCTCCCCTGCACTGTGGCAGACATTGCCTTCTCCCCGTCCATAATGACCTCTTGGCAGGTCTTCCAAAATTCAAGTAGCTGATCCTCATAGAGTGGAGGATCTATGGTTAGGGAGGTGAAGTAGTTTGATAAAGCTAAGAAATGACAGACCTCTGAGATATGAGAATCTTTCTCAGAGCTTAATAGAGCAACCTGATTATGTTATCTGTGTAGTTGCATGGTAAAGTTAGGATCATTTCTATGAACAAGGTTGGCCATTTTGAGGTAGCTTAAGGATGAAGAAAGAAGAAAGAAAGAAATTTCAGAAAGAAATTTGGGATTTTAGGTTTAGAGGAAGAACAGATGACAGAAAGAGGGGGAAACCGTTGGGTTTATATGTGAGAAGGATTTCAAATAAAGTTTAATGAAAGAGGATAAACTTTGAAATCCGGATGTTGGTCCCACCTTTGAAAAAGTAGTTTACTTTTGCTCAAAAAGTAGTTTTCTTGGAAGTCAAAAAGCTTCCGAAGGTTAATTATCTTCGGAAGTTCTAATTAAAAAGCTTCCGAAGCTAAAATGACTTCGGGAGAATTTCCTAAGAGTTTTGAGAAGTTTGCTTCGGAAGAGAAATTAAAACTTGAGTGCTTTGTATATAAATCAACAAAGCTTCTGAGAGTTAATTTTGCTTCGAAAGTAAATGGTCCTTGAAAATAAGTAAGTGTCTGAGACAAGTATTTAAGCTTCGGAAGATAAATCTGAAAGCTCTTCCGAAGGTAAATTTCTTAGACAATTATTTATTTTGAAGGCATGATTTGCTTCCGAAGTTAAAAGCATAACTTCCAAAGTATTAGATTTTTTCAAAAATCTAAGGAAAGTCTTCAAAAAAAATTTATCCAAAGAAAACATGAGCTTATGATAGTGATGAATAGACAACTTAGGACACACATATTTTTTTTAAGAAATAATAAGAATTAGTTTTAAGAAAAGCTTACTCAAAGTTTATCATCCCAATAGCTGATATTAGATATTTAAATCTCTGTTCATCAAAAGCCTTTGTAAACAGATCAACATATTGTTCATCTGTGTGAACTTTGACCGGTTTAATTAATCCCTTTTCATAGTTATCTCTTATTAAATGATACCTGATATTGATGTGCTTTGTCCTTGAGTGCTGCTCAGGGTTCTCTATGATTGAGATAGCACTGTTGTTGTCTATGTGAATGGGAGTCTCCTTGAAGTTTAACCCATAGTCCAGTATCTGATTTTGAATCCAAAGTACTTAAGCACAGCAACTTGCAGCAACAATGTATTCAGCTTTAGCAGTTGATCCAGAGACACAAGATTGTTTCTTGCATGGCCATGAGACAACCCTTCCACCAAGACATTGACATCCCCCAGATGTAAACTTTGCAGACATATTACAACCACCATAATCACTGTCTGTATAGGCATATAGATCGAAGTCAGGATTCTTGGGATACTATAAGCCAAGTGTTGATGCACCTTTGAGGTATCTTAGAATCCTCTTAACAGTGATAAGGTGAGACATCTTAGGGTTGGCTTGATATCTTGCACAGATGCAAGTAGCAAACATGATATCAGGCCTACTAGCAGTAAGATACATAAGAGACCCAATCATAGCCCTGTATAAGTGCTCATCTACAGACTCCCCCTCAAGATCAGGTCCAAGGGAGTGGTTCCTAGCTATGGGTGTCTTAGCAATCTTACAGTCAGTCATGTTGAACCTCTTAAGTATGTCTTGAACATACTTTGACTGACTTATGAAGATGCCATCTTCAACTTGCTTCACTTGCCATCTTCAACTTGGTGGTTGAACTCAATTACAGACGTGTTTGGAAGAAGCCATACTCAAGAGCTGCTAAGGTGGGTTCTAGAACCCCTCCTTTACTGGTTTTTAACTGATTTTTAAGACTGGAAATGCATGAATGTATGTTTTTATAAAACTGGGGTTTTTACCCGTATGTATGAATGTGTGTATGATGTGATTTAGATGTGATGTTAGGCTATGTTCATGCTTGTTGATGTTATGGTTGTGTTTCTAAGGCTTAGAATGTAAGATTTAAGCTTAGAACATGATAGATGGTGATTGGGAACTGAGATCTGATGTTTAGGGCTTGTATGTTTAAGTTTTAGAATCTGCCTAAGTATGCAAAAGCAATGCGTATGAGTATTGGAAGTCAATGCAGATGAACAGTTAATGCGGATAAGCATTAACCACTAAGTAAGCCAATGCGGATGAGTATTGGAAGTCAATGTTGAACAATTAATGCGGATGAGCATTAACTACTAAGTAAGCCAATGCGGATGAGTATTGGAAGTCAATGCGGATGAACACTTAATGCGGATGAGCATTGACTAAGTATGGGAAATGCAGATGAGCATTGACTAAGTATGGGAAATACGGATGAACATTGACTAAGTATGAGAAATGCGGATGAGTATTGGGGGAAATGCGGATGAGTAAAGTCAATGCGGATGAACTAAAACACATGTGGATGAACAAAAAGGGCAAATGCGGATGAACTAAAACAAATGCGGATGAACACTTAGAGAATTTTTCGACTTTTGGGGAAAAAATGAAATTTAGGCTTTGACTTGGGAAATTCCTGAGGCCTATGTAAGTTGACTTTTTGAGGTCATAGATGATGTGATGGGCATGATGTTATGATGTATGTTTGATGCTTTGGCATGGTATGTATGACGGTATGTATGATGTATGTTAGTATGTATGATGTCTTGTATGATGATGTTGACCGTGTATAATGATGTTCCTTATTATGTATGATTATTTTCCCATGGCTTTACGTTGAATGTTAATGAATGAATGAAAGTATTATGTAACGTAAAGTGGAAGATAATGAAAATAGAAACATGATGAAGGAATGCATGCATTAATGAACGAATGAACGAAAGAAGGTAATGTAAGTCTTGTAAGCCTTGTATGTGGAACACGCCTAATGAAGGGTGTTAGTCCAACGATGTGTGGGTTAGCAACCCAAAAGGATGCATAAATGGATCTTTCTTTGTGATTGACCATTTGTATAGAACCTTTATCGCTTACCCTAGATATTGTGGCCATGCTGTTGTTTGCCATGACGGAAGGTCTATGATAGACTTTGGCCTAGTATCCACTTTATGCATGACGGTGGGTATAGCACATGACAATGATACAATGAACTTACCCTAGGTACTGTGGCCAGGCTGTTGTGCGCCATGACAGAAGGTCTATGAAAGACTTTGGCCCAGTACCAGCTTTATGCGTGACGGTAGGGTAAGGTTCATGGTTTTTGTTGGAATGAAAAGATGTAATGATGAACGTATGAATGAAAGTAAGGTAGTATGAAGGAATGAGAATGAAAGTAATGAAAGGGAATGGTAATGACTTACCATGAATGAACTAAAGTTAATGAACGAATGATGAAGGTAATAATGATATTATCTGTGCGTACGTATGATGTGTGATCACATGCAAAAGTAAAGAACGGTTCTAATGAAAGTAAAGTATGTTTTATTACAAAACTAGAACTCACTCAGCAACGCTGACTTTTTATGCATTTTCTAGTTGGCAGGTGAGCATTGCTGAGGATGGCGCGAGGCAGCTACTTGGCATTTTGGATGGCATTCTTTTGTTAATGTTTTTGCATTGTAATGCGAACAAATGGAAATGTGTAATGAATGATTTTATTAACTTGCAAAATCATTTTTAATTAAATGAAAAGTTACTTTGATGTTCTGCTGCGCTGTTTTATGAAAGTTAAATGTAATTATATGTTTTACGAGCAATTATTGGCCAGCTATAGGCGTCCAGGGAACGGGGCCTTACAATTGCCCAGAATAAGAATAAGTGTTCACTCATACACCCCAATAATGTTGATGCGCCTGAAAGTTTCCCATGCGCCTAAGTGTTCCTCATGCGGCTTAAAGACCATACGCCTGCATAGTGCTCATGCGCCTGCATAGTGTTCATGCGCTTAAAAACTTAGAATATTTTCTAAATTTTTTGGGAAAAGTGTAAAAGTAGGCTTTGACTTGGGAGGTTCCTGGGGGCATAGTAAGTTGACTTTACGTTGAATGTTAATGAAAGAAATGATAAAGTATTATGTAACGTAAAGTGGAAGTTAATGAAAAGAGGAACGAAATAACGATTGCATGCCTTAATGAATGAATGAAAGTATGAAAGGCTTGCAAGCAAATGAAAGGAGGTTCACAACTCATTGAGAGTTGTTAGCTCAACTCTGTGTGATACAGCGTGCGATTTCGGCTAACTCATAAGGATTCATACACACAATAAGAGTTCAATCTCGGTGACTGCTCCAATACGTGTGATTTCCTAATTACTGTGTGTTATACATCGTGCGATTTTGGCTAACCCATAAGAGTTCACACACACAGGGGGAGTTAGTCCTGGTGACTAATCCATTCGTGCGATATGGGATCCTTGCTGCTTAACCCTAGATGATATAGCTTTGTGCTCAAGAGGGGGGTTAAGTACAAGACCTAGATAGAAGTGAAAGATAATAAATGTACCAAAAGTGCGATAAGTACGAAATATGCGAAACGTGCGAAATGTACGAAACGAACAATGATGAAGATAATAATTATTAACTTGATGTATGTATGATGTGTGATCACGTGCGATAGTAAGAAAATGTTTTAACGAATGAAAGGTAATAAATGTTTTATAAAACTAGAACTCACTCAGCAACGCTGAATTTTTATGCATTTTCCAGTTGACAGGTAAGGTTGCTGAGGATGGCACGGGACGGCTACTTGGCTCTTTTTGGATGGCATCCATTTTTATAATGCTTTTGTGATGTAATGCAACAAGTAGTTTGTAATATGATAACGATGTATTATTTTGCAAAAGCTTTTATAATAAAATGGGATGTTTGTTTTATTGTTTCCGCTGCAATGTTTATTTATGTTAATATAATATATGTTTTATGTGCAATGATTGGTCAGCTGTAAGCGTCTATGGAACATGGCCTTACATATTCAGGCGCATGGGCAACTACTTATGACTAACATCATCATAATTCAGTCCCCAAAATCACATCCGAGCATGTTCAAGCCTAGTTCTAACATCCTAAGCAACATAAATATCCAGAAGAACATGAACATAACCTTAAATTATCCCAAACATACACTCACCCACATTCACACACATATACATACGGGTACACAAGCCCAACCTTATAAAAACATTTAAACATGTATTTTCAGCCTTAAAATCAGTTAAAACATGAAAAAATAGAGGTTCTAGAACTTACCTTCTGCAACTTTCAAGTAGAACTCCTTTAAACCCGAATGCACTTTGAGTTCAACTGCTTAAAAACCCACTAAGATCACATAACCGAACAAACAAACACATATAAGCACAAACTTGAGGCTAAAACTAGCCAAGAACACTTAAAAACACCAAATTTTTACTTTGAATTCGCCCTTCTTCCGGTTCTTCTTCAAAAACCCGAAATCTCTGCCCTTTCTCTCTCTAAAATCCGAACAAAAACAATGTGCAAGGTGATCTGAGCGGCCATATCACATTTTGTACAAAATATATTATGATATTGCCCTTTTAACATTTCAACTTGGGTTTTATTGTTTTTCCTTCTTTATATTCTCTTTTTCTTTCTTTTCTTTAAAATTCCGGGTGTTATAAATATCCGTCACTTTTTCTTGATGTTGAGGTGGGGGACATAGCGTTCCTTGATCACTAAGGTATTTTAAACAACTGCTTGTTGAGCAGGCACATTTTCAACCTTATATAACTTTCCAAACTTCCTCAACAAATATAAACCATAAAAATTGACTTTTGATGACTTTTCTTTGTCGTCATGTTGGAGAAAATCAGAAAATCCTTGGCTTGACGAAAACATGTCAAAAGTATCCATATTGGGAACAAGATTAGTGTGATTCTTGTTGATCAGCACTGGGATAAATCAGGGAACATCAAATAAGTTTCCTTCTTTGCTCCTATAAGATTCCTTTTGAACTCGATGAAGACTTTGTTTGAATAGTTTCAGTTGGAATTGATGAGAGAAATAAACGCTAAGGAGTCCACGATTTTAGTTGATGTGATCCTCTATTTCATGAAAAAAAATTTTAAAAATACAAAACATTTTTAAATTGGTGTTTTTCAAAATTAACATTGTTATGAATTAAGTCAAATCAATTAAATTTTGAAGTTATAATAAAAAAATTTCTAAAAATGACATGTTTCTAAAAAAAATTATTTTGCATCAAAATGTTTTACTTCTTTTTGAAAAATAAAAATAGTTTGAAACAAAAGTTAATAAAAATAATATGATTGTTTTTTCCTTATAGTTTTAGTTATTTTTAATTTCAGTAATATTGTATTTCAAAATTTTGTTTATAATCAATATAATTTCGTTACTAATTATTTAATTTATTATTAATTCAATCGGAAATACTGTTACTAATCTAAAAGAATATATAAAAACATCCACTAGCTAAATCCGGTCAAATGAACTGTACACACATTCATCATCAATATAAGTAGGGAACACGTCTCATATTCAACACATACATCGTCCTCTCCAATTTCTAGGATTTCCTATATTATCGCAACAAAATTCTTATTTTCAATCTCCAAAATCTAAGGAACAATCAAAAGATTGTGATTCGATTTGAGGAACATCCAGGTTCATGGTATGTCTCTGTTCATACCTCCTCTATTCTATTCAATTGTACACAGTGAAGTACTTTATTGATTGAGCTTTTCTGTTATTGTGGTTTGATGTTTACCCTTCTCTTAGGCGAGTGAAGCTTCAGATTTCAAATATGAAGAGGTATTATTCAAATCTTTTAGATCTGGATATTGCTATGTGTTGCTCTGTTTTCTAAAAGAAAAAAAAATAAAAAATAAAAAATAAAACTCTTTACTTGGATGGACACATGTGGGTTACTGTAGTGTTGGTATGAAAATTTTCAGGAATATATTGTAAATTCGAAAGGATTAAAGCTTTTCACGTGTCGATGGCTGCCTGTTGATACTGAACCAAAAGCTTTGATCTTTCTTAACCACGGCTATGGCATGGAATGCAGTGTCTCAATGAAAGGTCAGGTGGTTTCCCCCACGCCTTATTTCCGTTTTAAATCCAAAATTTATAGGTTTTTGAATTGGAATTTAAACAGGGGCTGCGTTAAGGCTCGTGAAGGCAGGATTTGCAGTTTATGGAATTGATAATATAGGTCATGGAAAATCTTCTGGAATTCCGGGTTATATCCCCTCTTTTGATGAACTTGTTACAGATTGCTCGGACTTTTTCACAAGCATTTGTGGTAATTACATTTTATTAATAAATAATATATTTTTTATTCAATAATCTTATATTATTAATCTCAATTCGAAAGGTTGAATTTTCAAAGTTTGAACTGGTCAATTAAGGCCAAGTTGGATGAGAACATTGATTGGATTCTTGGTTTGTAGGATTACTACGATCATATAAATACATTAAAATACTATAGATATATTTGCTTCTCTAATTTGTTTCATCTATTTTGCATATTATACTATAGAAAAGAAAGAAAATACAAAAAAGATGAGAATATTGCTGGGAGAGTCCATGGGAGGAGCAATGGTTCTTCTACTACACAGGAAGAAACTAGATTACTGGGATGGTGGAGTCTTGGTCGCACCCATGTGCAAGGTGTGTGCTTCTTTTCTTCTTCTATTTTTCAATTA
This sequence comes from Flaveria trinervia, assembly GCA_025506515.1. Lineage (NCBI taxonomy): Eukaryota > Viridiplantae > Streptophyta > Magnoliopsida > Asterales > Asteraceae > Flaveria > Flaveria trinervia. The sequence continues at coordinate 38,984,832 of CM046452.1, read as the reverse complement.
ATATCTCAAAATACCGGAATGAGATCGACAAATCAGAAACTCAAAGCAATTGTTATGAGTATTCGTGTACCACAACAGTAGTCGCGCATAATATTAGAAAATGTTAGGTGTTTAGACTCTTACGTATTTTATTTAGATGATACTTGTATGTTTAAACATGCTCATCCAAACAAAGCTGAATATATTTATGAAAAAGATATGTAAATCTGTTCATATCGTATTAGCATACTAACTTTAGTAACCCCGTGTATTACACGGGCTGAATAAACAAAATATTAAATAAAATAAAAATTATTTATTATAAAATAATAGACTAAGTCATGATATGATTGAAAATTATGCATGAGTAACAACTATAAGTAATAAAACAATAATATAAAACTAGACTAGTTGTTTAAGGGTATACACAAAAAGAAAGAATTGACTACACAGATGTTTTTGCTCCTGGGGCAAGACTGGAAGCTGTTAGGATATTCCTGCCATTTGATGTCAAGTGTTCTTTTCTCTATGGGGTAATTGATGATAAGAGGTGTATGTCAAACAGCCACTTGGCTTTGCAGATCTTGTTCATCCTTATTATGTCTGCAGGCTTGATAACGCTCTTTATGGGCTGCACCAAGCACCAAGAAAGTGGTATGGGACTCTATCTTAGTATCTCTACAAGCATGGATACAGAAAAGGTACTATCGATAGAACTCTCTTCATCAAAGAAATAGGAAATGACTTGATGCTAGTTCAAGTATATATGTAGATGATATCGTTTTTGGTTCAACTAATCCAAAGCTCTACTAAGACTTTGAGAAGCTGATTAAGGATAGATTTAAAATGAGTGTCATGGGAGAACTCAGTTTCTTTCCGGGAATTCAAGTGAAGCAAGTTGAAGATGACATATTTATAAGTCAGTCAAAGTATGTTCAAAACATACTTAAGAGCTTCAACATGACTGATTGTAAGGTTGCTAAGACTACCATTGCAAGATACCACTCCTTTGGCCTGACCTTGAGGGAGAGTGTGTGGATGAACATCTCTTCGGGACTATGATTGTGTCTCTTATGTACCTTACAGCTAGCAAGCTTGATATCATATTTGCCACATGTGTGTGTGCAAGATATCAAGCCAACCCCAAGATATCACAATTTATCACTATCAAAAGAATTTTAAAATATCTCAAAGGTGTCTAAACACATGGCCTTTGGTATCCTTTGGAATATATGGCTTTTTGAAGATATCCTTCACTGTCAAAAGAATTTTAGAAGATTTTCCTTAGATTTTTGAAAATCTTAATCTTTTCTATCCTTCGAAAGATATGGCTTTATATTTAGAAGAAACTTATGCCTTTAAAACAAACAACTGCCTAAGTAAAATTGCCTTAAGAAGAAATTTCTAAAATATCTTCTGCAACTTAATATTTTCCTTAAAAATTTGAATGTTTTCAATGAAAATTTTCTTTCGAAGCAAATTATCCCTCCGAAGCTTTATTCTTAATTGAATAAAGTATCAAAGACTTAATTCTTTTCCGAAGAAAAATTTCAAAACTCTTAGGATATTTTTCCGAAGTCATTTTGGTTTCGGAAGCTTTATCATTAAAACTTCTGAAGACAATTTACCTTCGTAATATTTTCGACATCCAAAAAACTACCTTTTGAGCAAAACGCAAAGTACTTTTTCAGAGGTGGGATTGATATTCGGACTTTAAAGTTTATCCTATTTCATTAATTTTATATTAAATCCATTTCGTATACAAACCCAATGGATCACCCTCTTCGTTTATCATCTTCATCTTCTCCAGATCTAAATTCCCAAACTACTCTCTAGAACCATCTTTGTTCTTCTTTTCCTTCAGCGCTAAACTTTCTCAAATGGCCAACTTCAACCGCAAAAATAACCTAGATTTTTCCATGCAGTTACACACGCAACACAATCAGGTTGCTATGTTAAACTTTGAGAATGATCCACATTTCTTAGAGGTTTGTCGATTCTTGACTCTATCAAACTACTTCACCTCTCTTATCATTGATCTTGTTCTTTATGAGGATCATTTGCTTGATTTTTGAAACACCTGTCAAGAGGTCATCCTAGATGGAGAGAAACCACTGTCTGCTACAATACAGAGGATGACAATCTTCATCACTGCAGTCATCATAAACACTCATCTTCAGCTGGATGATGAGGAAGGTGAATTATCTTTTCCTAAAGAAGTTGTCAACCAATCCTTTTAGCAGATGAGTTATAAGGGAGATTTCTCTGTAAAGAGCTTCATGATAGGGACGGTCTCATCCTAGTGCAAGTACTTACTACATGTAGTCATCCACAGCTTGTCCAACAAACATGGGGGTTGGGACTAGACTCCTAAAGAACTCTCCTTTATAGTGCATGGAATGGTTCAGGGGGTCAAGTTCAGGTACTTTCAGCTTATTTATTCAAATTTGCTTGCTAACTTGGACTCCTTAGAGTATTATATGTTTCCTAGATATGTTCAACACATTCTCAATTGTGAACTGGCTCACAGTTGAGGGAAACAAATAATATTCTTAAACTGTGACAGATGAAGCCCGACATCTTTAAAATTTTGAAGAAGCCAACTGTTGGTTTCTCTGGGGTAGAAACAACCCTTGTCATAAAAATGTTAGAGTTCATTGTTCAAAGTGACAACCAAGCAACACAGCTAGTCTTGAACCCACACCTTTAACCTCTCAACCTCCAAAAAAACCACAAATCACACTCACCTAAAGAAAATCCAAACGAACCCCTAAACAAGTTACTCAGTTTATGCAGGCCCCCATACTACTACCCACACAGGAGGAAGTGGACTCTAAAGCTCCCACTTCTCCTAAGGAGCAAACCATTACCATTACTTTAACTATCAGCCCTGAGATTCCTCATGCTCAAACTGATGAGCTTATTAGCCCAACAACCTTAAGCCTTCACTCTGAGTCTTTAGATCTCAACCTTCAGGGGAAAGTTACCATCCTCAGCCTTTAGATCTCAACCAACCAATCCCTAGCCTTGATTTCTTTGATGATAAAGACTTGGGATTCAGTGAGTATCATGACTCTCTCTTCTATTCCCCCACTCAAAGAGAGATGAGTGCTCTTGCTTCCCTCTTGCTTAGCCCATATCATCTACCCACTACAAAGGTGGATGTCCTTAACTCTACTCAGGAAGTCTATATGAAATAGGTTCTCACTTTTGCAAGTGATTACATCTTTAAGACCTCAATCATGGCAACTCAGCCCACTGATACTCCATCTGAAGTAGTCAGTGAGCAGACGAAACCCAGCAACCAAGAACATCATGTTGGTGGTGAGATTGTGGACTTTGGGCCAATTATCTCATCCTTCAATAAATCTTCTGATAAAGAAGAGGGGAATCTGAGACTAAAGGTGCAAAAACTATAAAAAACATGCGCCTATCTAGTCTCTAAGGTTAGTCACTTGGAATCGCATGTGACTACCTTACATAATAGGGTCAATGATTAGCAACTTGAGATTTCTTATGTCAAGGAGAAACTAGCTGGGAGACCTTTAAGAAGAGCTCAACGAGTACACAAGAACATGTGAATATGATTGACCTAACTCCTAGCTCACCTGTGCAAGAGGGTAATGCTACTAAAAGGGAGAGAAAGTCGTCAAAATTACAAAACGTAGGAGTTCTTCACAGAGGGTAGACTTTGGAGACTCACCATCTTCACTTGCAACTATCCAAACTTAGCAACTTTCTCAAGTTCACATTGATGTGGAATCTATAGACTCCATTCAGAGTATTTTTTAGGAAGGCATTCCAAGGGCTGTGTCATCTCCACCTCAAGGAACTTCCAATTACATCATAGGGTGGATATATGATGCCAACAGAAGAGCCCTCATTCTTCAAAGAATTCAAGGACAACAAGAAGCTTCAATTTTTAGACCTTGAACTAACATGATGGTCTTGGCCTTGTCAACATGCCATTTGTTAATCCAAGCCAATCTAGACAAACTGACAAGTTGGCTTAAAGGATACAAGACAGGATTACTGAAGAGTTCAGCCTCAAAAGGAGACAGAGGCAATCAGACAATGTCATTGGTCAACTGGATATTAAGCTAGACCCTACAATTAGCTTCAAAGGGAAAAACTTGACTGAAGGCCAAGTGATTGAACCTGAGAGTCTTGTCACACCTACACCTGCTGGTGAAGGTGCATTTCAACCTTTCTCTTGCCAGAGCTTGGATGCTACACCAAGCAATGAAGGCCAAAGCTCTCTCCATATTAAGTCACAAAGGTCTATGAGTGACAGTGGTAAAAGGAAAATGACTTCCTAGGAGATTAAGGAGGATGAGAGAGAGAGGAAGAGGAAGCTAAGGGGAGAAAGTTCTTTTGTTGGGTCTGCTGGCTTCATGGAAGCTGTAATTAGGGCTGCTCCCAGACCAAACACTCAGAATGATGACATGAGGGCAGTCAGGATTGCCTACTTATAAACCAGGAACTATGATATTGATAATATCATCTCCCTCCCTTTAGAGGAACTAAATGAACTGGCTAACATGGAAATGTTAAGAGAAAGGAAGGAGGCTGAGGATGCAAGATTGCTTCTCTAAATAAAGGAAGAAAATAGACTGAAAAAGACTCTACAAACATGTTCCTACTCTTTCACCAGTTCAAGAAAGTCCTGAACAAGATGATGTGGCTCCACAAGAACCTTAGGTAGACAAAGAAACTGATAGGATCAATATGATCAACTACCTGAGTGCCACAGACTTATATCAGACAGATGCACTTCTTTCCTTGTCCTTTGAGTACATAGAGTTTGAGTATCTCAAACAGCTTAAACTTGAAGTACTCAAAGAGAGAATGACAACAAAGAGAAATATGAGAGAAGAAGCTGCAAAGAAAAAAACCATCATCCAAAAGAGCTATCATCCAAAAGAGCATGAAGAAGTCTGCTGTAAGCAGAGGATGATGAATTTCCTAAAGCTGTATGGATTCTCCGGAAGGAGACTTGGCCCTATGTCTCTATCCACTATGCATGAGCACATTAGGATGATCAAGAAGAAGATCAAAAGAGGAAAACTTGTTGACTTACACTTCTCACCAAGTCAGGTCCCTCAAGAAGTGGAGGTTAAGGTTAAACCTTTTGAGACAACGCAACTCGGACCTCCTGCTGAGTCTCAACAAACTTAATCTTCTAATCCATAGCAGGGTTCTGTCCTCTCTTAATCTGAACCTGTAAGAGAGGAAAACCCAACTAAGCAAGGCAAAGATGATCAAAAAGGTGCTGAAGGCTAGTCTTATCAGTTAAAATGTTCAAAGAGGAGAAAAAGTATGACTTCTAAACCAAAGTCAAAGAAGAAAAAGAAAGAGGCATCCATCTCCAAACCTCAGGATGAGTCAAAACATCCTAAGGATGTGCAACAAGAGGTAGCTCAACCAACTCCAATCCAAGTAGTTCCTTTGGCATCAGGAAGACCCATCTTATCCTAAACTTATTCTACAAATCCAGAAAATTGGCATGTCATAACAGATCAAGGTGTTGAATAGTTTACACTTGGCAAGACATGTTCAATTTACCTCTGCATAATTTCTTTTAGATTAGAAGATATTTTGAGAGTCTGAATGATCCTGACCATCTTATGAAGAAAGGTATGGTCATTATCATAATGATGATTGTCAATATCTGAAGTATTCAAATGTTTTGGTAGCATCAGCTTAGGGGGAGTTTGTAAGGTTTCATATAAAGCTGATACAATCCAAAACATCCAAATAGTCTATCCTGCATGCATACACAAAGTGCTAAAGTAGAATACTTCGGAAGTTTCACATTCTGCATTAGAAAATATTTTAAGTGTGAAATCTTCCAAAAGCAAGACCAATATCTTCCGAATCCAAACATGAATTCTTCCGAAGCCAGTTTATGAAGACAGATTTCTTGCAAAGACTTTTGAGTACATGCTGTATCTGATGTACCTTTTACCAAAAAGCTGGACTATCTTTCCGCAGCAACTCTATTTGACTCACCAACTTTCACAAGTTGGTGAAAAGGTCCATGCTTTTGGTAAACTGTACATTGAGGTCTTGAGTCTGTTTATTTCAACTTTATGTATTTTTTTCCTTTTTGTAATATATTAGGATGTGAGCTATGACATGTCATAGTCACTAGTCAAAAGACAATTTGACTTTAGACTCTATATTGATTTTGTTGTTGTCTAGATCATGTATCCGGCTGACCTTCAAAGTATGACCGGCTATAGGATGTAGTATAAAATGTCTTTGGTCATTTGCATCTTAATGTATGCTTTGTAACACTTGTAATTAGAGAGCAATATATATCATTCTTGAAAACCAAACACTTGTGTGTTTTGTTCTTGTTCTATCTCTCATTTACTTGTGTTTTTTAGTATCATTGTAACTGGTTACTAGTTCCTCATTTGATCTGTTAAGTGTTCTATTATCAACCTCTCCTCATTATGTGTTGTATTGTAAGTGATCAAACTCCACTCAAACGGTCCTGCAGAACTTCTTAATGTAATAGGGGTCGTTATTATGTGGAAAATATCTTGTAATGGGAAAAGTTTATATCTTTTCCTAAATAATCTTTTTTAGAAAAAAAATAGGTTTTATGTCACTATTCCCTAGGATATTAAAAGTGTTAAGGATGCAAAGCAAAGCTTACATATTTGATATCATTTTTGGATTTGTGGATGATATTATCACTTCAACATATATGACAATAATATGAACCTGACGCTTAATTTTTGTCGAAAGTTGTAACCCGTTTGGTAAATGTTACTTATCTATAAACGAGATTGAAAACATAACAAGATCAAAGTTTAAAATATGAAATTAGAAAATGATGTCATCTGCCATATATTTAATAATGTTTGAGGGTGATTTCTAGGTTGGTTTATTTTTATTTATTATCATCCATCATGACCACAATAAAATATATCCTTTTATGCTATTCAATCATTATTTTTAAAGTTGTAATTTATTTTTAATTTTTTAATTTGTTTATTTCTTAGATTGCGGATGATATGAAGCCACCTCAATTAGTGATTGATGTGTTAACGAAACTTACAAAAATAATCCCAACATGGAAAATTGTCCCCGGTCAAGATATTGTTGATGTTGCTTTTAGAGATCCTAAAATTAGGGAGGAGGTAATAATAATCTATATACATATTCATTTTCAGGTGTAATGCATATAAACTTTTTTTGTGTGCCAGGTTCGTAATAACCCCTTATGCTATAAAGGTCGTCTGCGTCTACAAACAGCCAATCAACTACTAAACGTTAGCTTAGACCTCGAAAAGAGGCTCCAAGAGGTGAGTTTATTGCTTCTTTTAACTTTTAGGAATTATATAACCAAAAGTAGTCATGGAAGTAAGGTGACAATTTCGGTTTAATTAGGTGACACTTCCGTTTTTTGTTTGTCATGGTGAAGTGGATAAGGTGACCGACCCAACAGTGAGCAAACTTCTATATGAAACTTCTTCAAGCTTTGATAAGACATTTAAGTTGTATCCAGAAATGTGGCATTCTCTTACGTATGGAGAGTTCACTGAAAATATAAATGTTGTGTTTCTCGACATAATTAGCTGGATTGATGGAAGAATTTCTAGTGGAAACTCAAGATTAGAGAGGGAACAAAAGAACATAAATGACGAGTTACATACAAATATCTCAAGCATGAAGAAGTTGGATGATTGAATTGGCCACACATATAACTACCTGCATATAATTTTTCTTCTATCTTTATGTTGGTTACACAAAAATTGATGAAATGTTATCTATATTATATTTAAAGTAATCTTTGTACCATATCAACATGGTAAGATCCTAGAAGATCACTGTTAGTAGTGTATCAAAATATATAAAGACTAAAGTTGAGTTTATTTAATACCTCATAGATTGTAGTTGTGGCTTTTAGATTTAATTTGACTAGCCCACATTTTAGCTTAAGCCCTTCTCATTAGAGATGCTAAAAAATATGTTAATTGACTAAAAGTAAAATATAAATTGGTTAACCACCTATCGTTATATAAGTTTTACCTTTTAATATCAACGTTTGTAACAGTCTCCTGATTTTTATGTATTTACTTGTTCCTGTTTGACATCCCCCTCGGATTTTAGTATAAGCAGCTCATGTGTGTATTTATTTGATTACAACACAATTCTAGCTTTCAAGTATTGAAAAAATGGTCAAAATCACACACAAGCTTAAGTTTCAACTCACGAAATGCTCAATGGTAAGCTCAAGTGGCTAAAGTTCCGTTGGTTTTTGTGAAAACCCATACTTTTCAGGTTAATCCCCGCAACTTAATCTTTCATCATTCGATTATTTTCCCCGTCATCGTCAGTCTTTATAATTAACCTAGTGAAATTAGAATATAACCTAGTCTAACTAAACTAATAATTACCAAATTTAACTTAATCACGTTAATACATTATTATTAATAGTAGACAACGTAATTTAATTAACTCGTTGGCCCTAAGTGTTAATTCTTTAACTTGGCTAATAAATATAACCACACTCACTTTCGTAAACTTAATTCCATGTGAGAACCCTTGTTGTTTCCCATTCGTAACCATCACAACCGTTGGCCAAGAAATCATATCCGACAACCCCTTCACTTGCCATTAAATGTCACTCGATGGTCACCGTCACCATGCTCGATAAGTGTAACACCCCGAATAAAGTCTAGGCGAGACAAATAATAATAATAGGCTTAGACGAGATTATTTAATTTAAATAAGATGGATATGAGTTATAAACTGAGTTAACTTTTTGGGTTATGTGTCCGGCGAGTTAAAGGTCCCGAGAATGACCGGTATATATAAATGGATCAGCTTGAGCAACTATCATTTGCAACTCAACACCCCAATTCTAGAGAGAGAGTGTAGAGAGAGAAAGTGAAGAGAATTGAAGATTCAAGGCTCGGTTAATCAAGGAATTGAAGATCGGTGATCGTGGGCATCCAAACAACAAGAAAACACAAAAAATCCAGGTAAGAAACGTCATTTAATTGTTCCTTTTGATGTAAACCCGGATTCTAGGGCTTGGGGTTTTTAAAATTGGCAAAGATTCGCCCAAACTCACGTTTTTGTGTAAGAAAACATGTAAGAAGCTTAGATATAGCTTATTGGTGATAAACAAAGGTTTTGGATGTAAAAGATTGAAGTTTTGGTTTAAAAATGGGTTGGTTCGTAATTTTCAGCCCATTCTGCGAAACTAAAGGTTCATCTAGCAAAATTGCGTAGTCGTCCAGCGAAACTATGAAAACTTCCTGCGAAACTATAGTTTTGCAGGTAGTTTCGCAGACATGGTAATCCAACGAAAGTTGGGCGAAACTGATAGTGAAGATGCCAGCGAAGATGCCAACGAAACTAGCAGTGAAACTGCTGGCGAAACTAGCAGTGAAACTACTGGCGAAACTAGCATTGAAACTGCTGGCGAAATTAGCAGCGAAATTAGACAAAAATTAACTCTTTTGAGTTTTAACTTATCTGCAGGTTGTGTAGTTCATCCCTTGCTTTGAAAGCTTGATTGAGAAGCTACTCATCGAGTCCAGGTGAGTTCTAGATCCCCTATTTTAAAGGTTTTAAACTAGTTTGGGGTTAGAAATACATATCAAATATACGTTTTAAACTAGCACGACCCCAGCTAGGGGTGTTGCCCCTTGGACCCCACTAGGGCCTGCTGCCCCTAGGACCCTGCTGTCAAGGGCTGCCACCCTCGAACCCCCACTGTCATGCGAAGAATCAGTTATGTTTTATGATGATTTATGCTTCTGGTGCATATGTGTATGTATGTGAATGTACGATGCATGATGCTTATGATGATGTGTGATGGTGTATGTTATGTATGATAAGGCGTGATGATGTTATGCTTATGTATGATATGTTTTCTTATGTTCCTTACTACGTATTATGATGTGACTTTACGTGGTGTGATTATGATAATGAACGTAAAGTATTATCTTAACGAAACGAAAGATTTAAGATAATGACAATGGAACATAATGAATGAATGAAAGAAAGACTGGCAAGCAAATGAAAGGAGGTTCACAACTCATTGAGAGTTGTTAGCTCAAAAGTGTGTTTACAACGTGCGATCTTGGCTAACCCTTAAGGGTTCACACACAAGGGGAGTAAGACTACTCCATACGTGCGATACGTGCAATATGTGCGATATGGTGTCCTTGTCGCTTAACCCTAGATGATATAGCTTTGTGCTCAAGAGGGGGAGTTAAACATATGACAATACCTAGATAGAAGTGAAAGATAATAAATGTACAAAAAGTGCGATAAGTATGAAACGTGGAATATGTACGAAGCGAACGATGATGAAGATAATAATTATTACATTGATGTACGTACGATGTGTGATCATGTGCGATAGTAAAGAAAATGGTTTAATGAATGATAAGTAATATAAAGTTTTATAACACTAGAACCCACTCAACAACGCTGACTTTTTATGCATTTTCCAGTTGGCAGGTGAATGTTACTGAGGATGGCACGAGTTGACTACTTGGCTTGTTTTGGATGGATCCATTTTGTATAATGATGATGTTTTTTCATTGTAATGTGAACAAATGATATTTTGTAATTGTTAACACTGTTGTATTATTTTGCAAATGCGATTATTTATATGAAATGAAATGATGGTTTAAATTCATTTCGCTGTGATGGTTTAATTAAGTTAATGTATATCATATGTTTTATGTGTGATGATTGACCAACTCTGAGAGTTCCGCGAATGGGGCCTTAAAATAAGCCACTTGATCCGGACAACACCTATAATCAATAATCTCTGACATATCCGACATCTTCAATCATCAATCGAACAACCCTGTTCGATATGTTTTTTTCATTTGCTGTTCACTTGTGCTCGTTACATTATGATTTCGGGATCACTAGACTATGGTTTCTACGTACTTTCTTGGTTGTGTGTATGTAAAAGTTATACTTAGAGGCTGATGCAACCAAAGAAATGTAACGCCCTGTTACTTTTAAAGAAAAAGAAAGAATGAATAAAGCGAAGAAAAAATAAGGAAAATAAATAAAACCCAAGTCTAGGGGTTAAAAGTGACAAAAATGAAAAAAAGTTTAAAAGTTGGTGATAAAGGTGGTATGGCCGCCTAAATGGTCACACTTACCTTTTAAATCGGATCTTGGTGTAGAGAGAGAGAGAGAAGGAGCTGAAACTCTCAATTTTGAAGGAGAAACAAGAAGAAAAGTGTGAATTCAAGGTAAGAATTCATGTTTTTATGGTTTTCTTAACTGGTTATGTCCTCGGGTTTATGCTTATGTGTGTTTGTATGTGTTCGGGTATGTTTTTATTTGGTTTCTAGGCGATTGAACTCAATTGAAAACAAGTTTGGAAGAAGCCATACTCAAGAACTGCAAAGGTGAGTTCTAGAGCCTCTCTTTTACTGGTCTTTAATTAATTTTGGGGTTGAAAATGCATGAGTGTATGTTTTAATTAAACTGGGTTTCGGACCTGAATGTTTGATTGTGTGTATGTTGAATTTATGATGTGATGTGTGGCTATGTTCATGCTTGATGATGTATGATGGTGTTTCTAAGGCTTAGATGGCAAGACTTAAGCTTAGAACATGATGGATGGTGATTGGAACTAGAATCTGATGTTTAAGGCTCATAAGTTCAGTTTTAGACTTTGCCTAAGTATGCAGAAGAATTGCGGATGAGTAATGGAAGCCATGCGGATGAGCATTACCCATTAAGTAAGTCAATACGGTTGAGTAATGGAAGTCAATACGGATGAGCAGTTAAATGCGGATAAGCATTACCCATTAAGTAAGTTGAAATCACCTATTCACTATTCTCTCCTTTATCTTTAAAATCTCAGTTCGAACCATCAAGGAATGACCCTCTGTTTTTTGATTTTGATCATCGAAGCTTTTTTCATGCTTTGATTTCTAAGTTTGATGCAAAACATTGAATAAATCCAACTCAAAGAAGAAGAAATTCCTAAGAAAATCATTCTTGAATCTTTAGAACTTTTTCATTTTAGGTGTGAACTTTGAACTTTTATGCCACGCAACATGACTTTTGGATGATTGTTGCAAGTTTTGTTTACAAAAAATAGTTTTTCTTGAAATCTGAGGTTCCATTAAATGTTTTAAGCTAGAAAATAAGTTTTGAAACAATGTGTGTGTGAGTGTGTGTGGGCCGTAAGTATGTGTATGTGTATGTGTATGATGATTTTGTGTTTTGATGATCTTTCAACATTTTGTTGATTTTCTCTTACATGCAAGATGATAAAAAGTTTGATTTCAAGTTATGAACATCATATGAAACCTATCTCCAAAAGGAGTCTATCATAATGATGAAAATGGGTAATACATAATTCTATGTAAGGGATGATGTTCTTGAACCCATCTTGCTCTTTGATTTCATAAAGGATTGAGATGATCCATGAATAATGGTATCATGATATGAAATCTTTTGATTTTGAAATATGTTTTGTTGAAATAAAAACTAAGAACATAGGATAAAATCTATGATTTAGACTATGTATGTATGAAATCGTGTATATATATGTATATATGGGTTACACTTTTGTTCCTGATTTGTTATTCACTTATAAGTTTAGAGATTATTAAAATGATCCATGTATATAGTGATCATGATCTGAAGATTTTAAAGTTTTTACTCACATTTAAAAACGGTGTTCTTGGGTCTAAAACAAATAATTTTGCACAAGTATGGTATTGCCTGAAATAGACTAAGTGTTGCTCATGTGCCCCAATAGTGCCAATGCGCCTCAAAGTTGCCTATGCGCCTAAGTGTTTCTTATGCGCTTGAAAGGCCATGCGCCTACATAGTGCCCATGCGCATAAAGACTTGGAATATTTTTTGATTTTTGGGGAAAAGTGAAATATAGGTTTTCACTTAGGAGGTTCTTGGGGGCTATGTAAGTTGACTTTTTGAAGTCATAGGTGATGTGATGGCGATGTATGATGATGTATGATTGATGCTTATGCATGATCGTATGTATTATGTATGTATGATGGTGCCTTTTATGGTGATGTTTGTATGTTCATATTTATGTTCCTTATTATGTATGGTTATTTTCCCGTGGCTTACGTTGAATGTTTATGAATGAAATAAAAAGTATTATGTAACATGAAGTGGAAGATAATGAAGAAAGGAACATAATGAAAGATTTCATGCATGAATGAATGAATGAAAGTAAGAAAGTCTTGCAAGCAATGTATGGAGGTTCACACCTAGTGAAGGGTGTTAGCTCAACTGTGTGCGGGTTAGCTACCCCAGAAGGATACATACTGGGGTCTAATCCTTGTGATTGACCATATGTATGGGATCCTTACCGCTTGCCCTAGGTACTAGAGTAAGCTTCGTGTATAATGTTCGAGGTCTATGAAAGACCTCAGGCCCAGTAACTACTTCGTGCATAATGTTCGAGGTATAGCATATGGCATCAGTCCGGAACGAAAGAGAAAAGATAAGTGGTGAATGTACTTGCCCTAGGTAATGGAGTCAGCTTCGTGCATAATGTTCGAGGTCTATAAAAGACCTCAGGCCTAGTAACCAGCTTCGTGCACAATGTTCGGGGTATTGTACATGTCATCGAAAGTAATGAACGTACGAATGAAAGTAAGAAAGTTATGTATGAAAGTGAATGAAAGTGAATGATAAAGACGTACGGTGAATGAAAGAAAGTTAACGAACGAATGATGAAGATAATAATGTTATTATCTATGTGTAGTACGATGTGTGATCATGTATGAAAGTATAGTATGATTTGAAAGAAAGTAAAGAATGGTTTTAAACGAAAGCAAATTATGTTTTTTTGCAAACTAGAACTCACTCAGCAAAGCTGACTTTTATGTGTTTCCGGTTGAGAGGTCATAGTTGCTGAGGATGGCACGAGGCGACTACTAGGCTCGTTTTGGATTGCATCCATTTTTATAATGTTTTTGTTTTGTAATGCAACAAGTATTTTGTAATTTGAGAACGATGTATTATTTTATAAAAGCTATTATAATGAAATGAAATGGATGTTTAACTGTTTCCGTTGCATGTTTTTAGTAAGTTAATACAAATCTATGTTTTATGCGCTATGATCGATCAGCTGTGAGTGTCTTAGGAACGGGGCCTTATAAGTTGGTATCAAAGCCAATGTTTAAGTGAAACGGGTAAATTTTCAATTTAACCTAAACTTAAACTGAAAATGGGAAGAAAAGGGAAGGGATGCCAGTCAGAGTAGCTGCGTGCCATGCGGTATTTTCTTAATGTTAACCAGTATTACGTGCGCATGTTATGTGGTTTAGGTGCTATTAGTAGATTTAGATACTAATGTAGTCAGAAATAAAAATGCTTGGGGTATGAAGATTAAAGTAAGTGGCTAATCACAACTGACCACTGTAATTATGGAGTTACTATACTTGACATAAACTGAGCTATTCCCTTGAATGACCGTGTTGGTGTTTGAATCTTATAGTGTGTTTAGAGGATGGCCGGTGGTAGATCATCAAAGGCTTCACGCGGTGGAGGTCGTTGTGGACGTGGTGCTGAACCACGGGTCACAAGAGGAAGGCCTAGGGCTGAAAAGGTGGTTCATGAAGAACCGAGACCCCTCATCCAGAGGGCAAAGACGAGAGTGCTAACTTGAGAGCCTGAGTGAAGGAGGTTGTTATGGAGGAAGTGTATCAAGTCATGCAGATGATCTTACCATCTCTGGTGACCAAAGTGATTAAGGCTATGTGGGAAGGGGAAAGAAGGGAGAGGAATAGGTCCTTAGGAGGACGCAAGCAACCAGAGACTGAGACGGTTCTCTCCAATGATGAGGAGGAGGAGGAAGAGCCTGTGCAGGAGACGACACAGAGGCTGTAACTGCGAGGCATTTCAACGATGCAAGCCCCCTACTTTTGACGGTAACGACACTGCTGCTGCTGCTCACGGTGGGTGAGAGAGATAGAACTTGTTCTTGATATCAGCAAGTGTCGAGAAGACCAAAAAGTGAAGTTTGCCACCCACTCATTTGTGGACTCGGCTTTGTGCTTGTGGGACAATATTTTCCAAGCCGAGGGTAGTTGAGCAATTGGAAGGATGAAGTGGGCGGAGCTGACGAAGTTGGTAATCGAGGAGTTCTGTCCTTATTGGGAAATAAATAAGGTGCAAAGGGAGTTCCTTCAGTTGGAGGCGGGAACCATGACACATCAACATTACACCACCAATTTCAATGAGATGGTATGGCTGGTGCCGGATCAAGTGACACCTTGTCATGAAAGATCAAGAGATATATGTTGGGCTTACCGGCGGATGTCCGTAGGCATATGGTCATTGCCCGACCGAGCATGTTTAGGTCAGCGGTTGACTTGGCAGGGAGGTTGTATGATGAAAGGACCGTGGTGGTGGCTAAAGTCGGCAAGAAAGGTGGTGGTGATCGGAATTGAAATAGGAACCGGGTTGTACGTGGCGGGGCCACTCCAAGCAACAAGGGTGCACAGGTGGATGAACGACGTGTGGTCACATCCGGTGCGGGACTAGGAAAGTGTGGTAAGTGTGGAAAGAAACACACCGGAGAGTGTAGATGGGGTTTGAATGTGTGCTTCAAGTGTGGGAAGCCTGTTCATATGACGAGGGAATGCAAGGTAGGGAGGTGTTTTAACTGTGGCGGGGAGGGCCACATGAGTAGGGACTGTAAGAAGCCAAGGGTTGAAGGTTCGGGAGTGAAGAAAACTGGAGGAGAAGGCAGAGGGCGAGTGCCAGAGCTTTCACAATGACGCAGGAGGAGGCTAGGACGGACCCTGATGTTGGGTCAGGTACATTTCTAGTAAACCAAACTTTAGCCTCTGTGTTATTTGATTCTGGTGCTAGTAAAATTATTAATTTCTATTGCTTTCTGTGCTAAAATGCCGTTAGTAGTAGGAGAATAGATACACCCTTTGATGTAGAAACTGCCATAGGTAAGTCTACTAGGATTTCTGAGATGATAGAGGGTTGTGACATAGAACTCGAAGGTCACAAGTTTCCTATTAGACCATTTGTGATAACCTTAGGTGGGTTCGATGTAGTCCTAGGAATGGATTGGTTGGTGGACTACGAGGCAAATATTGTGTATCACAAGAAGATGATTCGATTGAAAGCGACTGATGGGAGTTCAGTGACGGTTTACGGTGATCGAGTCACGACGATTCCGAAAGTGATTTCAATGGTGGTGGCGGGAAAGTGCATGAGGCGTGGATGTAGTGCCTACTTGGCCTACATAAAGGATGTGGATACGCCAACACCACAACTAACCGACGTACCGGTGGTATGTGACTTTCCAGATGTCTTTCTTGAAGACTTACCAGGAGTGCCGCCTAACCACGAGATCGAGTTTCAGATTGACTTGATACCAGGTGCCCAACTTGTTACTAAGGCACTGTATCGGTTGGCTCCGACCGAGATGAAGGAGTTGATGGAGTAATTACAGGAATTGCTTGATAAGGGGTTCATTAGACTGAGTATCTATCCCTGGGGTGCTCCGGTCTTATTTATGAAGAAGAAAGACGGTAGTATGAGGATGTGTATTGACTATCGGGAGTTAAACAAGTTAACGGTGAAGAACCGGTATCCGTTACCAATGATCGGCGACCTGTTCGATCAACTTTAGGGTGCCGGCTGGTTTTCAAGGATAGACCTGTGATCTGGTTACCACCAACAAAAGATGAAATAACAAGACATTCCTAAGATAGCGTTTCGTACGCGTTATGGATACTACAAATTTCTCGTCATGTCTTTTGGATTAACCAACGCGTTAGCTGCCTTTATGGACCTTATGAATCGGGTATGTCGATTGATGTTGGATAAATCGGTAATAGTGTTCATCGATGACATCTTTATTTATACAAAAAGTGAAGAAGAACATGCGGATCATATTCGAGAAGTATTAGGGACGCTCAGAAGCAAAAAGTTATACGCTAAGTTCTCTAAATGCGCATTTTGGCTTCGAGAAGTCCAATTTCTGGGTCATGTGGTTAATCCCGAGGGGATCAGGGTGGACCCTACAATGGTTGAAGCAGTGATGCAATGGGAATCTCCAAAGACGCCATCTGAGATTCGTAGTTTCTTAGGCCTGGCAGGTTACTATATGACGTTTATCCAGGATTTCTCCAAGATAGCTTCTCCTTTGACTAAGCTGACCCGGAAGGACGTGAAGTATGAATGGGGTACTGATCAGGAGAACGCCTTCCTAGAACTAAAGATGAGGTTAACTCAAGCCCCTGTCTTGACGTTACCTGAAGGGAACGAGGATCTGGTAGTCTACTCGGATGCCTCGTATGGAGGATTGGGTTGTGTGTTGATACAATGAGGGAAGGTGATAGCCTATGCTTCAAGATAATTAAAGGCCCACAAAGCTAGTTATCCTACCCATGATTTGGAGTTGACTGTGATGGTGTGTGCATTGAAGATTTGGAGGCACTACCTGTATGGGGTGAAGTGCACCATCTACACTAATCATAAACGTCTGAAGTATTTCTTTGAACAAAAGGAACTCAACATGAGGAAGAAGAGGTGGTTGGAACTGATCAAGGATTATCATTGCAAGATCCATTACCATCCGGGCAAAGCCAACGTGGTGGCGGATGCCCTTAGCGGAAAGGAAAGACCCGAGCTGATTCGGGTGAAGGCTTATCAGTTGGTTATGACCTCTGATGTGATGAAGCAGGTCAAGGAGTTTCAAGATGAGGCATTGAAAGAAGATCATCTTAACTCTGAAAGAATAAGAGGCCTAGTTGCGAAATTGGGTGAAAACACACTCTGTGTTAGGACTTTATTCGGGCGGATGTGGATTACTCGTTTTGGGGATCTACGTGTGAAGATTTTGGGTGAAACTCATAAGACTCGATACTCTATTCATCCCGGTGCTACGAAGATGTACCAAGATATGAAGAAAGATTATTAGTGGCCGGGTATGAAGCGTGATGTTGCAGAGTATGTGAGTAAGTGCCTTACTTGTTCATAAGTGAAGACAGAGCATCAGAAGCCATATGGGAAGATTCAACCTTTGGATATACCGAAGTGGAAGTGGGAGCATATCACAATGGACTTTTTAACGAAGCTACCACGTACCGCGCGAGGGTATGATGCCATATGGATGATAGTTGATCGTTTGATGAAGAGTGCTCACTACTTACCGATTCGCGAGACATATTCATCTGAGAGGTTGGCTGATCTTTTCATTAAGGAGATTGTAACTCATCATGGTGTGCCGTTGTCTATTGTTTCTGATCGTGACACTCGGTTTACATCTAAATTTTGGAAGAAATTTCATGATGCTATGGGATGAGGTTACATATTAGCACAACTTATCATCCTCAGACAGATGGTTAGTCAGAAAGTACCATTCAGAGGCTAGAAGATATTATAAAATCTTGAAATTTTGTTAACTAAGAGTTAACTTTGTTTGTTCTTGTCAGGACTAGTTATGCCTTTTATGAAACTTGTGGGATTGATTATGCTTATTTGATGGTACGTCTATTATATTTATAATAAAAATTATAATAATAATAACAAAAATAATAATTATGATAACAATAATAACTAATTATAAGAGTACTAATAATTATGTTAATAATAATAATAATAATAATAATAATAATAATAATAATAATAATAATAATAATAATAATAATAATAATAAGTTTTACAAGTTAGAAAGTAAAATTATATAAAACTTAAAGTTTGATTCAATTCAAGGGGCCATTTTGTTAATTTAGAAACTTTAACACTAAAGTTTGGGCATAAAATAATAACTTTTGAAAAAACAGGGACCATTTGTGTAAATAAATTAAACCTAACCCAACCCCCCCTATTTGAACCGCAATTGCGGCAGCCAATGCCGGCGAAGCTCCGGCGGCCCTCCAGCCACTCCAAAACCCCCAAAATTTGTCATTTCATAAGCTAAAAACATCTACAAATTGTTTTAGAACTCAAATCGAACATAAATGCATCGTTTAATCAAGGTAAAGCATGGGTTATCACCTAAACAATCGCATAACCAAAGCCTTAAATCGTATAGCTGTTTGAGGATTTACACCTAATAATAATCTAATTAAACCAACCTGAATGATCATTTATCAATTCCTAGTCGAATACAACTTATAATTCCACCTAAAACAAACACCAACACCAAATTCAATCCAACTCAATATCACGACCCACACTCCACTCGAATACCATTATCAGACTTCAAGTCCTGAAATTTACAAAGGGCTTTCAAACATCGACTATCGTGGAAGCTTCCGGTGCAATTAATTGAATTATCATCATCGTTTGTAATCAGACTTACTCGCAACATAGTCACGGTTGTTCTTCGATTGTTCTTGACGTGTTGAACTCCAAATCTAGAATTGAGTTCATCTACACACTTGTGTTATCATAGGGAGCAAAAGCCCTATGGTTCCAAACATTTACTTAATCGTTTTGAACTTCAATTTGGGGCAAGAACGATTCTAGGGTTTTTGTGATTTGGGGGAAATTCCTTAAAAGGGTTTAAAAGAATTTAGAACTTGAGGAAACCAAGGCTGCGGCCCTGGTTCATTGGTTAAGTTATTGTCCTCCTAACATGAGGTTCCGGGTTTGAACCCGGGTACCATCCTGTTTTATTTTAAAGGCTTTAAGGCTAAAACTAATTCCAGAAAACTTTTAAAATGTATAAAAATATTTTTATAAATTTCAAATATTTTCAAAAGCTTTCAAAGATTTTCTATAAATTTTCTAAGTTTAAATAAAAATGTTTTTATTGATAAAACATTTTAGCAAAGCTTGTTTGAATAATTTTTAATAAAATGGATTACAAATAATAATTAGTAAATTATTATTGGTTCAAATATCCATTTTCAATTAATTTTGTTTGTATAGTAATAAATTTTTAGTTATAAAAATTTATTTAAACTTTATATAGAACCTTTTAAATTATTATAATTGTTCTTTTCACAACTTTGCATAAAATATAAATATTTATTTTTCCAAGAATATATAAATTTATTCCATTTGTTTAAATATAATCATTTGACGAATTCCACCTGAAACCCTAGTTCTTCTTTAAATTGTTAAACTTATTATAATTAAACTTAAAGCTTATAAATATTATATTTAGGTGCCTTGAGATGGTTTATGTTGGAACAATTATTATTTCCCATTAATCATCAATTATATATTTATTGATCATATGAGTATTTCTGTACCCTTTTTTCATATTTTTGTACTTTGGGGTGAAACATGTTACTTTATAATCATTGCACTTGTAAATTCGTTTGATTCTTGTAAACTCTTGGCAATTCACTTATATGTTGTGGTTAGTTGATCTTTGTAATTACCATGTATTGACGATTATATGTGCAATCATTAACTATTGCTTGCCTAGCGACATCATAGATCTATGGGCTTGACAATCGTATAAACTTGTAAACGTTGAGACTTGTAAACTGTCAAGGTTTGATTGTGCATCTGTCTTACATCCCTAGTTATTTTGTTCTCTAACTTATGACATGAATTTCCATCTTTTATATACTTATGTATTGGAAACTATAGAAATCTCACCAACATATTGTTGACCTTTTATTTTTAACATGTTTTAGGAAATGCGCAAGTTTGATTGTCATCTTGAAGTTCTTACACCTCTAGGATTGGACCTAGCTAAATTAATGAAATGACTTGGTTTGTTTACATTTTATGTTATTTCTATTTTCATATTTGAGACTTATGCTTGTAATGTTACTTTTGAAACTTATGATTAATATAATTGGGTTTATTAATAGCGTTATGTGGCTGTGAACGATCTTAACCCTCACATCTTGACGTTTCCGCTGTCAAGGTTGGGGTGTGGCAGATTGGTATTAGAGCCCAAAACTATAGGGATTTAGGTTATTAGAAATGGTGACCTAGACTATAGCATATGCATGAACCTTATAGAATTATATTTCTAGCTTGTAAAATGTATGGTTTGCATGCTACATAATGCTATGCCTTGTGTGCAATTTAATGCCTTAGCATAGGATTGCTTAAACTTTGTTATCTGTCTCCCTTAAACTTATCTTTGACTCTTTGATTCTCCCCGAACATGAAGCCTCTTAATCATATTCTCGATGACATGTGGGATCATATACTTATTGTTTATGTCCTGAACTTTAAAGTTTATCTCTAATCTATACAAATCTCATCAAGGTTTTGATTTCATGAACCTAAGAAACATTGTGTGACACATAAACACCTGTATTCTGGATTTCCTGGCAAAAGGCTTTCAGGCTAAGGTAAGCATTTCGCATAAATCCTACGGGACTAGTTATGCTTACCTGGGGATTTCTGGGATGAGTGATAAACTATGGTCAACATACATAAGTTCCTAAGGCAAATGGGTCAATTTACCTTGACGTGTCAACGTTTCCAAGTGGTCATGTGTTACCAAATGGAACCATTTTGTGTACCTTACAACTCTTAGTTTATTCTTGTTTAAATTACTATCCTTTGTTATCCTCATTTTCGTGTCTTTGGAGTTCTAGCCTATACTTTCTAAACCACGTGTTAATCTGGAAAGATCCTTCACAGTCGAAGTCGCCGATGGAAAATCTATCGTCCTTGACGTCGTAATACGTGATTGTACCTTGAGCCTTAACGAGCACGAGTTCTTCATCGACCTTATTCCTATGCAACTGGAAAGCTTTGACGTTATTATCGGCATGGATGGATTAGCCAAGCAACGTGTGGAAATTCTATGTTTCGAGAAGTGCATTCGAATTTCTTTACTGACGGGTGATACTTTGAAAGTCTTTGGGGAGAAATCATCCCAAGGGCTCAAACTTATGTCTTGCATCAAGGCCCGAAAGTGCTTAAGTAAGAATTACATAGCTTTCATGGCGTATGTAGTTAATACGAAAGCCAAGGGTAAGGAACTGAAAGTCATTCCTATATTGCGAGATTTTCCCGAAGTGTTTCCCGAGGATCTGAAGGGATTACCTCCCGTGCGGGAAGTTGAATTCAAGATTTACTTGATTCCTGGTGCAAATCCTGTGGTTAAATCACCTTATCTTCTTGCATCGTCTGAAATGCAAAACTGGCAAGTCAACTGCAAGAGTTGACTGATAAGGAATTTATTCATCCTAGTTCTTCACCATGGGGTGCACCTGTGCTGTTTGTGAAGAAGAAGGATGGTTCATTCCGTATGTGCATCGACTACCGGGAACTAAACAAGCTTACCATAAAAAACTGATACCCTCTTCCTCGAATCGACGATCTCTTCGATCAACTTCAAGGAGCAACCCAATTCTCAAAAATCGATCTAAGTTCTAGGTATCATCAATTATGTGTTCACGATGATGACATTCCAAAGACCGCTTTTCGTACTCGCTATGGACATTACGAATTCATGGTTATGCCTATTGGCTTGACCAATGCACCTGTCTTGTTCATGGATCTCATGAATCGAGTATGTAACCGTATTTGGATAAGTTTGTGATCGTGTTCATTGATGACATTCTTATTTGTTCCAATACGAAAATTGATCACGAGATGCAGTTGCGACAAGTTCTCGAACATTTAAAGAAGGAGCAATTATATGCCAAGTTTTCCAAGTGTGAGTTCTGGCAGGAAGAAGTTCAATTCTTAGGGCATATGGTGAATAGCCAAGGAATTCACATTGATCCTGTTAAAATAAAAGCCGTGAAAAATTGGTGTGTTCTCACAACCCCAACCAAGGTTCTTCTTTTCTAGGCGTAGTGGGATATTACCATAGGTTCATAGCAAACATTTTGAATATTGGTAAACCATTAACGATACTGACCCAAAACAACCGACTTTTTGAATGGGGAGCCAAACAAGAAGAGGCTTTCGAGACATTGAAACGCAAGTTGTGTAATGCTTCTATTCTAACACTCCCCAATGGAAACGACGACTTTACCGTGTACTGTGATGCCTCTAATCAAGGTATTGGTTGTGTTATCATGCAACAAGGAAAATTCATAGCATATGTGTCGAGGCAATTGAAGGTTCATGAAGTGAACTACATAACTCACTATCTTGAACTTGGTGTTGAGGTTTTCGCTTTGAATATTTGGTGACACTATCTTTATGGGATGCAATTCATAGTCTACACTGATCATAAGAGTCTCCTACACATGTTCAACCAAAAGGATCTCAACATGAGACAAATACATTGGATTGAGTTGATTAGCGACTACGACTGTGACATTCGCTCTCATCCTGGAAAGGCGAATGTTGTAGCCGACGCGCTGAGTCGCAAGGTCCACAACAAGATTGTTTCACTTCAAGAAATCCGAGATCGAAGACAATGGTTTGATACATTAGGGGAGTTTGATATTGAGATTCATGTGGATGTTAATGAGGCTACTATCATGTTTCAAAACATAAGGATTGATAGTGATCTCGAGTTATGCATTTGCGAGGCTTAACAAGCAGCGTTAACCGATGGAGGGAAAGATGAAGATTTGATGTTTAACATTTGGTCCCATTGGAAACAAAACTGAACGGCATGTGGTACTTCTTGAATCGACTTTGGATCTTAAATCGTGATAACCTTCGACACTTCATTATGAACGAAGCTCATCAAACCCGATATTCTCTTCATCCTGGCTCCGATAAGATGTACATGGACCTGCGTGGTCAATACTGGTGGACTGGAATGAAGAAAGATATAGCGTCCTATGTTTCTAGGTGTCTCACATATGCAACGATCAAAGCCGAGCACCAACGACCAAGTGGTTTACTTGAATAATCCAAAATCCCTCTATGGAAATGGGAACATATATCCATGGATTTCATAACCAAGTTACCTCACACTCCTCGCGGTCATGATTGTATATGGCTGATTGTTGACCGTTTGACCAAAACGACACATTTCATACCAGTACGAGACACATACAAAGTTTCAAGACTGACTCACATCTACATTGATGAAATTATGAGTCGTCATGGCGAGCCGGTGCAAATCATATCCGACCGAGACGCTCGTTTCACTTTGCACTTTTGGTCATATATGCACGGACTCTTGGGTAGTCAACTGGATTTTAGTACCGCTTACCATCCTCAAATTGATGGTCAAACTGAACGAACAATTCAAACCCTCGAGAATTTGCTACAACTATGTGTCATTGACTTTGGTGGTGATTGGGACACGCATTTACCGCTTGCGGAATTTTTGTATAACAATAGTTATCAGTCGAGTATCAAGATGTCACCGTTTGAAGCACTTTATGGTCGTAAATGCCGATCACCGATCGGCTGGACTGACATTGGAGAAAACTTCATCACTGGTCTTAAACTTATACAAGAAACGACACATAAAGTCTCCACAATCCGCAAGAACCTTGAAGTGGCAATAAGTCGACTAAAGAGTTATGCCGATAAGCGTCGTAAGCCGTTGGAGTTCCAAGTTGGTGACATGGTTCTTCTTAAGGTTTCACCATCGTAAGGTGTTGTTCGCTTTGGAAAGAAGGGTAAACTGGCTACAAGTATTGTAGGACCTTTCAAAATCCTAAAACGGATTGGGAAAGGGGCTTATAGACTGGAACTACCTTCCAACCTTAGTGGAGTTCATCCTGTGTTCCATGTATCAAATTTGAGAAAGTGTTTGGCCGACGAGAGTCTGCATGTTCCACTGGAAGACATCCATATTGACGAGTTATTGTACTTTGTGGAGAAACCTGTTGAAATTATGGATCGCATTATGAAGAAAATTAGAACCACAACTACTCCAATTGTCAAGGTTCGTTGGGAGAATAAGTGTGGAGCTGAGTTCACTTAGGAGTGTGAGGACTATACGAGGGAAAAATATCTGCATTTTTTCGCTTAGTTCATTCTTAATTTCGGGATGAAATTCTTTTAAGTTGGGGAGACTGTAACATCTTGAAATTTTGTTAACTAAGAGTTAACTTTGTTTGTTCTTGTAAGGACTAGTTGTGCCTTTTATGAAACTTGTGGGATTGATTATTCTTATTTGATGTTATGTCTATTATATTGAATAATAATAATTATAATAATAATAACAAAAATAATAATTATAATAACAATAATAACTAATTATAAGAGTAATAATAATTATGTTAATAATAATAATAATAATAAGTTTTACAAGTTAGAAAGTTAAATTATATAAAACTTAAAGTTTGATTAATTCAAGGGGCCATTTTGTTAATTTAGAAACTTTAGCACTAAAGTTTGAGCATAAAATAATAACTTTTGAAACAACAGGACCATTTATGTAAATAAATTAAACCCAACCCAAACCCCACATTTGAACCGCAATTTTGGTAGCCAACGCCGGCGAAGCTCCGGCGGCTCTCCAGCCACTCCAAAACCCCAAAATTTGTCGTTTTGTGAGCTAAAAACGTTTCCAAACCGTTCTAGAACTCAAATCGAACTTCAACGCATCGTTTAATCAAGGTTAAAGCATCGGTTATCACCTAAACAATTGCATAACCGATGCCTTAAATCGTATAGCCGTTTGAGCATTTACACCTAATAATAATCTAATTAAACCAACCTGAATGATCATGCGACATCCGTCACCTTCAGCTCCGTCAATTGACTCGAAATCCGTTAATTCATTTTGTCGCGCATTTATTATTTTGTGTAATTCATTTGTTTTCAAACCAAATCTTGTCGTATCTCCCTTCGTGCCAACCTTAATATTTAATGATGCTAATAATATAAATTTTATTTTTTGTTTTTATTTTTATTTCTGTAAATATTGTTAATATTATTATTAATAATAATATTATTATAATTAAGTCCAGGGTTTAAATGGTAATTTAACTAAACATGGGGATTAATTAATTTAAAGTATAGGGTCCTAAGTGTAAAATGAAACCCTACCGCCGTGAACCCTCCACCGTGCACCACCCATTCAAGCCCCATTTCGCCACCGTTAGCTGCAATCGGTTGCCGTCGTCTTGTCGTGTAACCGTTTCGCAGGTAACGGTCATCGTAAACCTCGTTTCGTCTCATTTTGTTTCGTTTCGGTTTGTCTTTCCGCTCGGTTGTTCGGTTCGATTCGCGCGTGTTTGAATCTATAGATACATATACATGTTTGAACCTGTGTGTGTTCTTATCACTGTGTGTATCTGTATTTAGTTGTGTGTGTGTGTCTGCGGCTATGTATAAATGTGTATATATGCCTATATGTTGATCGATGCGTGTATGCACCGGTTGTATGTATATATACGTGCGTTGTCTGCGTGTCGGATGATGGGTATGCGATGTGTGTATTCGTATGTATATAGGTATATGTATATGCCAAATGTGTGTGTGCATGCCATAAATGTATACTGCGTGTGTGTGTGTATATATATATATATGTGTTTTGAATTGTGTCTGTATGTATATATGCACAGCAGTAATGCATAATGTATGCATTCTATGTGTGTTTTGTGTGTGTGTTGTGTGTGTGCGTTGGGTGTGTGTGTGTGTTTTGTGTGTGCATGTGGTGTGTGTATGAGTGTGTGTATCGTGTGTGTCTGTGTGTTTTGTGTGTGCAATGTGTGTGTTATGTGTGTGTGAATCGGTGTGTATGTATGTATATATATATGATTGAGAGTGTGAGATGATGTATGTATGTATAATGCATGTATGTGTGCGTGGTATGTGTGGCGTGTGTTAGTGTGTATATGTATGTTAGTGGGTCGATCGCGTGCACGCATGTTTGTTGAATGTTTGTGTGTATGTTGTTCAAGCGAAACAAATGCAGTAGCCTTCTGTTTCTATATTCGCGACGAATGGATACGTTTGGCGTGTATACATTGATATCGTATACGTGTGTTTGCAGGTACATGTAAGTATATATATAGATATGGGAGTGTTGGATGAAGATGAGTAACTATATATATATATATATATATATATATATATAATATATATATATATATATATGTGTGTGGTGTGTGTGTGTGTGTATGATATTGTTTGAATGCAGATATGGTGTACATATGGGTGTGTGTGTGCTCAACTGCATGTATATATATTGTGTTTATTTAATTGTGTGTTATTATTATTATTATCATTATTATTATTATTCATATATTATTATTATTATTATTATTATTATTATCAT
The DNA here is from genome assembly GCA_025506515.1 of Flaveria trinervia. NCBI lineage: Eukaryota > Viridiplantae > Streptophyta > Magnoliopsida > Asterales > Asteraceae > Flaveria > Flaveria trinervia. The sequence continues at coordinate 38,957,756 of CM046452.1, read as the reverse complement.
CGTTATGATTACTATTATTATTATTATTATTATTACTAATATAGTATGTTGTGTGGTGTGAATTATATATTATATGTGTGAGTTGCATCTCGAACCCAAATCGACCGAACCAACCTAAATCGACCGGACTTATCTATTCTCGTTGAACATGACTAAAAACTTAGATACAACTATTATAGGTGTTTGATCGTTCATTGCCCTCACTCGTTGAAGCGTTTTATTCATTCTTTATCATCACATTCAAGGTGAGTTTCACAGCCCCATTTTCATATTAAACATTATAAATTAGGGGGAAATGTATTCTCACCCTTTTATGTTGTGAACTTATTTAATTCTTTTGGGACTGTTGTGTTTACTGTTATGTAAGTATTTATCTAGTACATGCATGAGTTGTCTTTGTGGTTCTGTATTCACAACTATTTAACTCCGGTGTTGGAGCCGACGAACAGATATTGATAGTACTATTGGGTTGACACCCCCACTCTTGTTTGTTAGTATGCTAGTTAGGACTGACAGTGGCCAGGGATGGGCCCTAGGGTGAATATGTTCCGACAAATTCTTTGTGTACGTCGTAGGCTTAGTTGTGATGCTTATGATTACATATGATATTTCTTGCTTATAACTGTATACACTCATGTCCTACCAAACTTTTACACAGCATCAAGTTTTGTTTATTATTTAAACCTAGAAACTCACGAACATTATATTGACCATTGTGAGCATATATTTTCAGGTAATAATCAATGAGGATTGCTAAGTAAGCTGGCCTTAGCGTTGACCTTAGTCTTACATTATCTTAAACTTGGGTGCATTTGACATTTACTTGTTATTCATATTTTGGTTACTCGTTCCCGGGTTGTGAGATTTTTACTCTTTTGTTTTTCATGACTATGTTTGTTGTGGAACTGACTAACCATGACACAAGTCTCCACTTCTATCCGGTGACGTCATGACACATTGACTTTCATTATTTTTTGCATCTCTACTAATTATCAATGTGTTATGACGATCCTGTCCGTTACATCCTCGTGTTTCCACTATAAGCGAGGGTGTGACCGATTGGTATTAGAACACTTGGTTATAGAGAATTAGGTGTATCACTCGACCTAGAATATAACCTAGGAACCTTCATGTAGAATGCATACTAGGGTTTTGTGTGCATCCGATATACATGTATGTTCCTCCTATTCTATTTATCTATTCTTTATCTTTTGATTGCTTCATCTAAGAAAAAGTACATTTTCCTTATAGGATGTCTTCAACTAGACCTTCCGTTCCTGCAGTGCCCCGAGTTCATTTGTCCGACTCTGAGTCGGAACCAGAGGAGGTTCTCTCAGACCATATGCTGCCTATGTCATCTGACAGAGAGTCCGACCCTGAGGAGGCAGCAAGGGAGTCATCTGATGAAGAGGAGGCGGGTGATCATGTCATTTTAGGTTTGCCTGCCGTCCGTGCTGCACCACCTAGTCCTGCAGCATCTGAAGCCTTAGTTGCACCAAGTGCACCTGCTGTTCCCGCTACACCAGATGCTCCTGCCGTCCCAGTTGCTCCCGTGATGCATGCTAGGCTGGCTATTGCAAGGTACGCCCCTGTGGTGGGACCTTGGGTGCCCAGCTACCCTAGAGGACCTTACCAAGAGAACAGCGTTAGACGGGTGTTGCTGAGGACAACTAGGAAGAGAGTGTTTTTGGCCACTCGCATCAGGTTTCGTATGCCAGCAGATGAGGCTAGCTTGTGGGGCGACCACTCTGACCTGCCCCCAAGTCCTTCTAGCTCATCTGGCAGTGATGAAGAGCAGGACTAAAGGCACGTGAGCATTGATGAGGACTTGAAGGAGTAGAAGATTTATCTTGCTATTTTGTATTTCATTTTTTGACATTGTTAAACTATGAGTTTTCACACGCTTTGGGATATTATGCTACTTATTATCATGTTGAGACATTATGATTATGAGAATGGAATTTTATATTATTATTATGTTTTGGGGTTGTGGTATTTCACTATGGAAACTATGTGTGTAATGATATGCCTTATGAGACTGACTGAGTTGTGATGACATCTGATATTACTGAAACTTATATATTGTTTATGTTGACTAGAAAGATGCCGCCCAGAAGAATTACTCGCAGTGCTAGTCGTGGTGGTGCTGTTCCAAGAGGTAGAGGTAGAGGAGAGGTGCAGGAGGTAGGGGTGAAGCACCTGTAGGTGGAAATGAAGGTGGGCAGGGTGATAATAACAAGGGAGCTGGAAACCCTGAGTGACAATATGATCTGTTGCACCCTGAAAGGATGATACATGCCAATTCAATGGGTGATTTGATGATTGCTTTGCTGGAATCCCACAAGTCCAAGAATAAATACGAATGAAGATCCTGCTCAGAAAAACCAAGTGTTGTCTTCCGCATTTGTCAATGCTGAAGACATAAAACAAATACGGACAAGTATTTGTTCTTCCACATTGACAAATGTGGAAGACCAAGTATTAATACGGACAAGACTTTGCTCATCCGCATCTGACAAATACAGATGACCGAACAAATGCCTATAAGTATTTGTTCATCCGCATTAACCAATACGGATGACCAACATACTAATGCGAATGATCAAGTGAAGAAAAGTTGATCAAGTTAACTCATCCGCATTTGTCAATGCGGATGAACAAGCGAAGATGTGGATTAAAGACTTAGACTAGTTCCGATGTAATAGGTCAGGGGTAGTTTAGTCATTTTGTAAAAGGCATCTTGTCTGTCTATAAATAGAATAGATAATCTCGCACATGAGGTGACGACTGATAGACATAGAGAATTTTTGTTGTTATTTATTCTCTGTAATCAATCAACTTTCATATATATAATACAAAAGCATTTATGAGTATAATTCTTGCATTGAATGTTCCTTGTTTGTTTGTTTCTGCCATTCAATCATTGACTTGATTACCATATTCGTTTCTTAGTAAGAATCTCAATCTTACTTACCTAGTCAATTGGTATCAGAGCTTTGGCTCTCGGTTCTCTTTCAGATCTGCGCAAGAACTGAATAGAATTCGATTGATCTGGTAATCAAGTTGCTAGTAGAGTATATCATCATCTCTACTTAGTAAACAACAAAAAATACTCCTGTCAACACATTCTCACCAAAATATTCCCAATAACAAGAAACTCACTACAATCACAGATCTGATTCTGAAATCCGTTTGAACTATTTGGACAAGTTGGACTAATCAATCCTAAAAATCATCTAAATCTATATTTATACTAGTTAAACACTTTGTTAAAATGGATTCTAACAGTTACTCAGAACTTGGTCACACACCTAAACCTCCTATGCTTAAACATAAATCTGAATTTAAACAGTGGAAAATCAAGTTTAGGAATTACATCACAGGTGTAGATCTTGATTTCTGGATCTCAATATGCAAGGGGCCACGTATCCCTATCACTCTGTCTACAGATCAAGATGCAATTTACAAAACTTGTTAATCAGCATGAAACATTCCACCACACCAAGGGAAAGTCCATACCCAAACAACTGCACAGATTTGTACAGTTGGTAAATGATTTGGAAATCATGGGAGTCACTTACAAGATCAAAGAACTAAACAAGAAAATGCTTCATAGCCTCCCTGAAAGCTAGAAACAAAATGTATCAATGCTGAAAAATACTCTTGATCTTGAGAGTACTACTTTGGATATCATGATAGCCAAAATGGAAGCATTAGAACTTGATGAAAGAAGTAGAAATCTTGGTGGACCAAGAGTGATTAAGGCTTAGAAATTTCCATCAGAATCTCATTCTGTGGAAAATGCTTTCATCACTGAGAAGGATGATTTCATCTCATCAAGAGATCAACTGAACAATACTGGGTTCATTGCAACTCCACCAATCAATCATCCATCAACATCATCTCAAACATCCAGAGTCATTGCTGCTCCTCAAACCACTCTTGAAGACACAAGATCAGAAGAACAAAAGGCAACTTACAATGCCTTTGTTGCAAGCTTTGAAGCATACTTAGGAGGAAGACTCACTTCTACTCATCTAATTCAGGAAGATCTGGAGGAAATGGATCCTGATGATGTGGAAGAAATGGATCTACAATGGAAAATGGCTATGATTGCCATGAGAGCCAAGAAATTCTTTAGAAAAGGTAGAAAGCTGAGCCTAAATGAAAATACAAAACTTGGATATGATAAATCCAAGGTGAAATGCTTTAACTGTTGCATGGCTAGTCACTTCTCCAGAGAATGCAATGCCCCCAAGAGAAACAAATATCAAAGGAACTCTCAAAGCCATCCATCCTCACAGCCTAACTCAAGCTTTCACTCTAACAATCAACAGCAACAGTATCATCATTCTCATAAACACCAATCATATCAGAATCCACCCCAACTGACAAATCAAGCTCATGGAAGCAGTCAGTCTTCTGCTAGTGCTCTCGTGATAAAGCAAGATGGGGTATGTGACTGGAGCATGTATGCAGAGGAAGTCAAGCCTCAATTTTAAAATCATGCCCTTATGGCTCACATCAATGATAGTCCATCTCCAATGCCTACTGAGGTAAAATCTAACCTTTGTATTAATGAATTGCAAGGTTATAGGAAGCATAACCATAAATTGGCAGATAAAATTAAGGAAGAAAAGGTAAAGTAAGAGATGATAAAGAGAGAAATAAAAGGCTTTGAAATCAAAATCAAATCTCTTATCTCTGACATAGAAAAACTACATGGTGAAAAGTACACTCTTGTAGCTGAGAATGAGCTCCTGACTAAAAAGTTAGCTCAATCTAAGGCTGAACATTCCCTGACTGAAGTGAAACTTGAAAAGTTTCAAATGTCTTCAGTCAAGCTGTAAGAGATGCTTGATTCTTAAAAGGATCCAAAGGACATGTTAGGGATTAGGTATAATTCATGTCCTCCACCATACAATGACATCTACACTGTCATGCCTGAATATGTCTCACTCACTGAAGAAATTGAAACTAAAACTATGGAACCTAAATCTATAGTAAAACAAGTGACCAATCCTCAAAACAAACCTGATGTTTATATTGAAACCAATGAGGATAAAATCAAGTTAAGTTACCTAATCAAAATAAAAAAGTGTTCAGACAAGACTGTGAGTGTCATGAAACCCTCAAGCCCTATAAAAGCAATTGTCCCTTTTATAAAATTCATACCCTCTGTTTTACAAGGTAAAAAGAAATATGTGAAGTCAGTGAAACCCACTGCTGAGAGTAGTTCTGATAATGAGATCATATCTCCAAAAAAATCAAGCAAATCAGAAAAGGTTTCACTACAAAAGAAACAAACAGGATCACTGAGTTCAACACATAAAACATTTTCAGACCCTCAGTCTTCAAGATTAAGGCAGGGAGTTAGGTTTGATATCTACAACAAGGAACATGTTGACCAGTTTGAGAAAGAGAAAGAAATTGACTACTTGAACGCTGCCCTGAACCATTCTAGAGAAGAAGTGAGTGGCCATGTTGATACTCTTGCCATTCAGCCTATAGCTATGGAAGAGCAATAGAACATTATTAAAGAACAAGCTGAAATCATCTCCAATCTCTAAAGTCAAGTTGAAACTCAAACTAAAAGGATCTCTGAACTTGAATTGTTAATTGAAATTTAAAGAAGTGTTATGACTGGAGAAAACAAAAATGATGAAGAAAAGGTTATTGATGATGAGAAACAATCTTCCTCTGAGAATGATGAACAAGGAGAAGATGAAAGCTAGACAAAGAATAAGGAACAAAGCTTAGAAATGGTGATTTATTCTGGGCAATCAGAGGCTACTCAAACTGAGAAAGATGAATTTGAAGAATTAATCAATGCTATGGATAGCTTTACTTTAGAAGAATTCACAATAGATGAAGATTTTTGGGACTTTGTTGCAGACCAAAGGACCACCTCTGAACCTATTGTAGTCATTCCTAATCTCCAGTTCCATTGGAGAAAGAGTTGAGTATGCAGATTGTACCTGTTGTGGCACTGTCTGAGGAACAAAAAGAAATGATAATAGAATTATGTGAAAAAGAAAAGGAAAGGAATGAAAAAGAAATAGAAAAAGAGGATGATGATCAAGAAAACATACAAAAAGAGGCTGAAAAATTGCCTGAGGAAATGAAACTAGCTGAGTCCTCTTCTGGTCCTCCATTTCAAACTTATACCAGAAAGAGGAAATACTTATCTGATAAAGCTAAAGGAAAAAGACCCATGAAAGAAGAAGAACCAGCAAAGAAAGCCAAACCAGATAACCCAAGAAGTCTTGCTGCAATAGCAGAATTCCTGGAAGAACATGAAAAAGTTAAGGCATAATTGAAGAAACCAACTGTATTCATTGATTTAGAAGAAGGAGAGATTGAGGGAGGATATAATGCTAATGAGCATGAAGATGTTGACAGCCCTGTGGCAAAAGAGAGATGTGTGGAAGAAATGTTGTCAAAGGCTCAGACTGATGACCTGATGATAAAAGCAATGTTTTTGATCAATCACGGGTATGATCCAGATGTAGTCGACATATGAAGGAATGGAGGAACAAGAAGAAAAGGTGAATAAGCTACTTGATCCAAACTTAGAAACTGAGTATGAAAAATCAGTCAACAAAGAGGTTCGTGTGCCAAAAGTGTCTACAATGAAGAAATCAACCACAACTGAGTATGAAAGATCATTTTCAAGAAAGGTTCCTCTGCCTAAACTATCAACCATAAAGAAATCAACGCCAACTCCTGATCCACTATTTCCTGATCCTTATAACATGTTAGATAAGTGTTAGGACTTGGTATTTGAACGAAATACCGAATGATTAACGTGTAAACCAAACCAAATAGTGCGGAATCTTATTTGATTGGCGATCCAATCAGTAAGAAAGCACGTAGAATCAATAAAGTATTGAATCAAACATTAAGAATCGATTAGGAATCAATCTACAGCGTTCTATGAACTTGGAGTATCAACTTGGAGGCTTCTGGACGGCTAGGGTACGTCTGGAGTCGAAATAGAATGAATGCCTTACTTTTTCCACGAATTGGGTTGTATTTATAGGTTAGTCTTGTTCATTCGTGTGACTGAACCATTAGTATGGTTTAATCGTGCGATTGAACCATGCGGTTGATTCATCCGCACAACTGAGTGTTCAATCGTGTGACTGAGCCAATCTTATGTTACAATCATACGACTGATCCAGTCTCCTGGTTCAGTCGTGCGACTGAGTCATTCGTATGAAGTTATTCATGCGTATGGTCCATTCGCATGGGCCATTCGCATGAGAACTTCATTTTTTTAAGTTTGAATGTATTAATTAATATAACATTATGTGTAACAATTCAAACAACCACAAACCTAATTAACCAATTCAACATCGACTCATTAATAAAATATTAAACATTATAAATAACAAACAACCAATAACAATTCATTAATCATTCCAAACATTACATCAGAATCAGACAAACAAGATCTATTACATTCATATCATGATCTAGGGACATACATGTATCAACAAACTCCCCCTTGGACCTAGATCTCTCTAATGTCTTGTTTTCTTCATTACCTCCTCATACTTCTTGTACTTATCCTCTTTTGTGACCCTACATGAATCTCAAATGCAAAACAGAGTCTTATGATATTCTGGAACTGGAGGGCTTGTACTATATCCTGCGTATCATAGAACAGTGGCCACTTGTATAGAGTGTAGACATCATTAGCTGACAAGTTGGTAAGCCACATTGGGCCAAATACCCTAATAGTATCCATTTGGCTCTCTTTTTTTAGGACTATGACTGCCTCTCCTGTCCTCCAATCGTAGTACCACCACTTAAAGTGTGGAGTGAAGTCTTGTGGCATTTCCCTGAGTGGGATTCTTGACATCGTGCGTGGAGGACTCCACTTCAACACTATCTTTGGCTTTCCAGTAATGGCATCAACTTCAGACCTTCTGATGTACCTTGTAGGTTGTTGGAGTGTGAAGTTAACCCACCTGGTGTGGTACTCTGTTAGGATCAGTGATCTAAGTTTGATTAATTTGAATAGATTGCAGCGGAATTCGAACAATGAATTAGACAATTCGCAAGAACACAATTGATATTCAATGAGAAGTAAACGGTTATAGAGAGAGAACTCTACAAAGGAATATTTCATTCATACGCTTTCGTGGTGGCTGAATGTCACACTTACAACTAGGTTAACATTCCTTATATAGGGAATGTGACATCTGCTGATGTCACTTGATAGTGACATCTAACAGAATTATACAAACTACTGAAACTATGCAAACTACTGAGAATGTTCTCAACTACTGATTACGTCTCAGAGAATGCTAAGTACCAAAAACATAAAACTACTAAACTACAACTACTGAAACTATAACTACTAAAAAGTAAATTACAAGTACTGAAAGGAAATCATCACAACTACTGAAGTTAATAACTTCAGCTGTTGTGACAACTACTGATCACTTTGGTCTTCAGTCTTTGTCTTCAGTCTTTGTTCTTCAGACTTTTACTTTCAGACTTTGTCTTTAGTTGATAGTTTCAGACTTTGTCTTCAGTACTTTACTTTCAGACTTTGTCTTCAGTAAAAGTCTTCAGATCTTGTCTTCAGACTTTGTCTTCAGACCTTGTAATTAGCTGATGTCTTTAGCTGTTGTGATCTTCTTCAGCAGTTGCAATGTTTGTGGGACTTAGAGGTTTTTCTGATCAGGCTCATTGGTTCTTTTGGTCCAACAAACTCCCCCTGAATCAATGCAGCCAAAACCTCTAAACTTATTGATGATCCCACTTATTCTTGGCAGAAACACCCACTTGATCAGCTTCAGAGGTAATCAGTTAAGCACAGGCCGGGAAAAGGTTTCTAATCTTTTGATTGATGAAGTATGGAAGGGAACTCTGTCTTGGGGAAACTAGACACAAAGTCTTGTCCCAACCATGAAACCTAATTCCTATTAATGAGTCTGTAAGACTCACTTGCATAGGCCTCAAGGAGAACAACTTGTTCCTCCTTGGTGAGTTCTTCTGCTTCTCCCTCGAAGAAGAACTCTGGGCCATAATACTCAAACAGGTATCTCACTATCTTTCCATTCTTCAACTCCACAGTTGTGATCTCTTTATAAGCAAATTCATCTGGGTGAGAGCCTTCAAGCAACAACTGGAGTTCACTCTTCTGAAGATCTTCAAGTCTTTTGTATAACAACCCCTTCTTGATCATTTTGTTCTCAAGAATAGATTGAGGGGTTGTCTTGGAATTGTGAGCTCTCTTGAATTCTTCAATGATTTCCCAGGGTGAGACTACCATGGCCAATGTAATTGCAGCATTCAAGGTCTTCTTCACTTGGCCATGATATCTACTTGGTATATTCTTCTTATGAATTCTAGAACTTACCCTGGGGTCTGGCCAAATCCGCACTCTTTCTCTTTGATGTTGAAAAGTATGTCTAAGAGTGTACAGCCTCAGAGCTTGTTTCTTCATTTCTTGAATGGATGAGGACTGAGGGAAATCCTTGTCAACCATCTTAAGAAACTGCTCATCGTGCTACTTCTGCTGTTCTGCTTCTTCAATCTTTACCTTCACCATTTGCATTTGCAAGTCAGGTGTAATCACTTGTTGACTTCTGTGCTCAGGTGTTTTAAAGTTTAGAACATCAGAGATTGGCAGAAAATCTTCATCATCATCGTCTTCTTCATCTTCTTGTACCCTCAACACCCTTCTCCTCCTTCTGGGTGTATCACTGGGTAAGGTTTGAGGTGGTTTTTGGGGTAAAGGGATTGGTTTTATGGGTTGAGTTGTGGGTGGCTTTGGTTTAGGGATAGATTTGGGAGATTTTAGAGTTGAGGGTTGTGTTTGAGTGGGAGTTTGAGAAGACTGATCTAGCATTTTGGTGGTGGGTTTGGCTTTGGAGAGCTTTGCTATTTCAGTTCTCTTCCCTGCACTTGCTTCATCCAGTGCTTCAATGATCAACCCTTTATTATAGCCTCCAACAGAGCAGATTTTCTTGGTTATCTTCAAGATACTGTCTCTGGACCAGGACTTTATCTCTATCAATGATCTTCCAAGGTATTTGGCAATGATCTGATCATTATCTCCAATATTTCCCTTTCTAACACGCTATAACCAACCCATCTTGTTTGAATTTCTTCTATTTCCAGCCTTCTGATCTCAGGGTCTAATGTGGTTGTGTCATGACCATGTCTAAAGAGCTGATCTATAATTTTATCCATGGATCTGCTGTGAGCTTCATCAGCATCTTTGACAAGATCTTCTAAGGATTTTTCTTCATCATCTTTTCACTCAACACTTTTCTTTCGCTTGTATGTGATCAGCTGTTCTGAGATCAGTTCTTTCTCCACCTCATTCTCTTTTTCAGGTTCTTTCTCATCATCAACTCTTTTCCTTTTCTTTTCTTTCACTGCCTTAGTAGTTTCCCTTTTTGGTTGCATTGGGATCAGGGGCTTGAAAGGCAGAAAGAGATTTGTGAACAACATCATTAATGAGGGTTTGTAGATTTGAGGAGATCCTCTCATCTATGGCTTTATGGACAATCTCAGTAATGATTGGAGTGATGAGAGGTAAGGAGTTTTGAAAGATTGCAACCATCTGCTCAGAGGGGTTCTGTCCCTGAGAGGTGGTGCCAAAGGCAGAGGCTGGTGGCATAGTTATGTGTGTAGGCGAAGTGTTTGGTGAACCTTCAATTGAAGGTGCCATCTGTGTGGTTATTGGGGTAGATGGACTTTGATCCTGAGACATTTTGGCTAGCAGCTCTTTGAGTCTGCTTACCTCATTCTCTAGGATGGTATTATGGGCTAAAACATCATAGAAAAAGCCCAGGTCATCATCAGTCATTATTGAATCACCTGACCTCCTGATTGAATCAGGATGAACATGCTCTGAGTGTAGATCAGTAGATGCATGTGCCCCTTGTTCTTGGTACTGGGGACTTCCTGCCTCAGGACTAGGTCCTTCATTGGCAGTTGCCTCTGGTGAGGTCTTATAGATGTTACCAACTTCATCCTGATCATTTGCTGAATCAGTAGAAGTGGCAGCCTTACCAGATGTTCTAACCTCCTTTTCTACACTTGGATATTGAACATTGTAACCCCTGTGCCGTTGGTTATCAGAAGCATTTTGGTCCTCCCCCTCAATGGTTGAGGTATTCCCAGTGGTAATTGGTTTCTGGGGAGGGGGTGAGGAATGCAACTGACTCAGCACTTTAGCAACTATCAGTGTTGGGCTTTGAGGGGCGGTTGCATGTGGAGATTGGTCCGAAGCAGATTGCACCCGGGGTGAGAGGTGCTCTTCAATGGTATCCCTCTCAATGAGATAGGTTCCAGTAATGTGGGATCCCAATTGTGGTTGCAACAGGATCCTGTGAGAGGATACCTGTGCGGCTTCAGCAGGTTGAGTCTTGGACATAACTGGGGGGTTTAACCAGTATGTGCTTCCTGTATTGTGGTACAGGGGCATCCTCAGGGGACTCATCTCCTGAGTAGCCTTTTTGGGCTTTTTGGATTTGGGTTTGTGGTTTTGGGGGGATTGGGTTCCTCTGAATGGAGGCGGTGGGGTCCCTCTGCTGGGGTTTTGCATCCGGGCAAGCCCCCTTTTAGTTCCATGAAACACTATTCAGAAAAAAATTAGATTTTTTGGCGTTCAAAAGATAGAGTACAATGTACCTGTTGCCACCGTGAAGACAGCTGATCCCAAGAAGATGTCTTTGAAGCAAGGCAAACATTCACCATATGAAAGATAAGTCTTTCGGCATCATGGAAGTGCTTTTAAGAATGGTTGTAGCACTTAAGTCGCCTGCATACCGTTATTGATGAAAGACATATCAGTGGTGCCTTTTGGGTATTCTTTAGTATAGGTGCCATCATGCAAATTTAGGGTTTTGCGAATGATGTCGGGGTGATGAGCACCTGTTTTTGATTCACCAACGACTGGAGAGTGATTTGGCTATCATTCTCACAGTTGTTATAGAGACGTTGGTCCAGAACTGGGTTAAGGAATCAGGGTAAGGGTATATGGTGGATTCAGAAGAAAGGCTTTCGGTATGGGAATCCACCATAAGATCGATGGCAGTATCAACTTGTTCCAGAAAGCCGATTTCGAAAGGTAGGCAACACAGTTATTGTCGGGGTTTGAGTTTCATGGTCGCCATTGTTGAGAGAGAAAGGTTGAAAAGGCTAATGAAACTTGGCTATAAGTGCAGGTATTTATAGGTTAAGAAAAGGCTGAAAAGAAAACGACTGAAAGTGTTGGTGTTATCAGCAGTTGTATGAAAACAACTGAAGACTTGGTTTTAACTATCAGACGTTTGAAAACAACTGAAGACTTGGTTTTAGTCATCAGTAGTTATGAAACTACTGAAAACCTTGGTTTGTCTTCAGGTGTTGGAAAAAACTGAGGACTTGGTGTTAGTCATCAGTAGTTGTGAAACTACTGAAGACATGGTTTTGTCATCAGCTGTTTAGGGTGATGTGAACAATAGTTTGTGGAAACGACTGAAGAGAAAATTCTCATCAGTAGTTTTCGTCAATTCTTAGCTTTGCAGCTGTTTCATACTGTCCTCAACACTTACTCATCAGACTTTTAGCTGTTTTCAGTGGTTTCATAGGACATCAGTACTTATCTGTTTTTACTGACATCAGTAGTTATAACTACATCAGTGGTTGTAACAGAATCAGTACATATTTGTGAAATGTTTACTAATGATCATCAGTACTTGTTTACTGAGATCATCAGTAGTTATCACTATTCTAGCTGCAGCATACCAAGCCTTAACACAAGGTTTTGGAAAGTTGAACTATCCAAAGGCTTAGTAAATATATCTGCAAGCTCATCAGCAAGGCACAAAAATTTGGATCAATCAGACCTTTTTCAAAACAATCCCTAATAAAATGGTGTCTGATCTCTATATGTTTGGTCCTAGAGCACTGGACTGGATTCTTGACAATGCACAGAGCTGAAGCACTATCCATTAATAATGGAGTCTTAGTCTCTGTAATGCCATAATCCAATAGTTGGTTCTGAAGCCAGAGTACCTGAGATGTACAACTTGCAGCAGCAATGTACTCTGCTTCAGCAGTGGATGTAGCAACAGATGTTTGTTTCTTACTCTGCCAAGAAATCAAACAGTTGCCTAGGAATGACATCCACCAGAAGTGACTTTCTGGTTAACTTACACCCTGCATAGTCACTATCAGAAAAAGCAACTAATTTGCAAGAGTGTCCAGTGGAATACCAAAGACCTAGAGATTATGTACCTTGCAGATATCTAAAGATCCTCTTGACTGCAATCAAATGAGACTCTTTAGGAGCAGCCTGAAATCTAGCACAAACACAAGTTGCAAACATGATATCTGGTCTAGAAGCTGTTAAGTACATCAAGGACCCAATCATACATCTGTAAAGTGTTTCATCAACAGCTTTACCTTTCTGATCTGCATCCAGTTGTGTGGTGTTGCACATGGGAGTAGAACAAGGCTTACAATTTTGTAAATCAAACTTATTCAAAAGATCTTTGTATATTTTGACTGATGAATGAAGGTTCCATCAGCCTGTGTTTGATTTGCAAGCCTAGAAAGAACTGTAATTCTCCCATTGCACTCATTTCAAACTTTGTTTCATTAAACTTGTAAATCATCACACAACTGGGGATCGGAGGATGCAAAAATTATATCATCAACATAAATTTGAACAAGTAGCTTATGCTGATCCACTTTCTTAATAAACAAAGTTTTATCTATGGAGCCTCTAGTGAAATTATTTTTAAGAAGAAAATTTGAAAGTGTTTCATACCAGGCTCTAGGAGCTTGCTTCAACCCATAAAGAGCCTTATCAAGTTTATACACCCAATCAGGATGTTTATTGTCCTCAAAACCTGGTGGTTGACACACATAAACCTCTTCTTTTAATTTACCATATAAAAGGCACTTTTGACATCCATTTGAAAAACTTTAAGATTGTGGAGTGCAGCATAGGCTAAGAACAATCTAATTGCCTCTAGTCTGGCTACAGGGGCAAAGGTTTCATCATAATCAATACCTTCTTCTTGTGAAAACACTTGTACAACCAGTCTAGCCTTGTTCTTGACAATAAGCCCATTTTCATCAGTTTTATTCCTAAACACCATTTAGTGCCTATTGCACACTTACCTGGGGGTAGAGGAACCAGTTCCCACACTTGCTGCTTTTTGGAACTGAAGTCTCTCAAGCAACATGATAGTTCTTTGGCTCTAGCTGACTGATGAAGAGAGCATAGAAGCAGAAGTTGGACAATTGACTTCTGGTTGAGACACCAGCATTGATATCACCAATGATTGAGACATGGGGTGATTCTTCAGCTCTTGGTACACTATCCGATCAGTGCAAGTGTTTGTAGCCGGTTCAGCAGCAACATATGTGATCTAGATTCTTGAAACCAAGTATGAGATGGCAATTCACATGATGTAGAGGAGTCAGAATCTCATCAGCATTTGTTGTGGATGGAGCTGCTGAAGCTACAGGAACATCAAGTTTAGCAAACTCAGGCAGTTGATCACTAAACTTGAAAAGGTGAGTACTGATATTATCATCATCTTCAGTACCCCAGGTGGAAGACTTCTGCAGAAGATGATTTATCCACATGATCTGCAACAGCTGGAGTTGATAAGGAACATATTGCAGTATGTCCAAATCAAACAACTCCACAGGGTTTGTGGAATTTATCCTTAGGAGATTCATGAATTTCACATGCAAGGTTTCTTCAACTATTTGTTCTGCAGTTGAAGACTCTATAAGCCTTGCATGTGGATGAATAACCTACAAAATACCCTGCATCCACCTTAGGATCAAATTTGTGGAGTTGATCCTTTGTGTTGAGAATGAAACAAGGACACCCAAAGGCTTTGAAAAATGAAATTAGAGGAGCCAAATGATGTAGAACTTCATATGGAGTCTTCATCAACCTCTGATTTACTAGAACTCTATTCTGCACATAGCAAGCTGTATGACAGCTTCAGCCCAAAAGGTCAATGGCAAACCAGAGTCAGCCAACACAGACCTTGCAGCTTCAATTAGGGTCCTATTCTTTCTCTCCTACTCCATTTTGTTCTGGAGTCCTTGGAATGCTAAACTGCCTCTTGATTCCCTTTGATAGATAAAAATCATCAAGTGTATGGTTTCTGAATTCAGTTCATTATCACTCCTATACACTTGACTGATAGGGAATACTGCTTCTCAACATACAACACAAAGTTATAATCGTCTGAGCAACCTCATCCTTTGAATGCAAGAAGAAAGTCCATACAAATCTGGAGTAATCATCCACAATTACCAGACAGTATTTCTTCTTTGCCATGCTCATAACTCTCACAGGACCAAATAGATCCATGTGTAGTAACTGCAAGCAGGCAGTGGACTTAGGTTCTTCAATAGGAGGGAATGAGACTTTGTGTTGTTTTCCTTTCAAACAAGCAGTGCAGGTTTCAGACATGGAACTCCTTATTGGTAGACCTCTCACTAAACTATTGTGGATCAGCTGATTCATGTTTTGAGATTAACATGACCCAGCCTTCTATGCCACAGTTTAAATTCCGGAGGAGAGGCTTTGGAGAACAGGCAAGGATGACCCTTCAAATCAATCTTCTTTGACAAATCCAGGGCATATACTCTTCCAATCCTATGGCCTTCAGGAGAGTATGTTCATCCAATACCTTGTCAATCAAACTCAGAACTTGGGAAGACAGAATCCTGCAGTTCTGGTTGTGAAAAGTGCAACATGCCCTTTATCACACTGACTGACACTCAGTAGATTATACTTAGATTCTCCACATGGTTAACATCATCAAATCTGATATCTCCATTAGACACAATCCTTTCCCAATGATGTAACCCTGGCATCATTTCCAATGAAACAAATCCGTTCTTTCCTTGAGAGTAGTCATTAAGAAGAGAACTGCTCCCGTCATATGCATAGATCCTCCACTGTCTACATACCAGATGCTCCTTTGGCATGCGGAAGAACCTGCATTTATCATAAAGAACTAGTTAGGTTTTGAGACCAAACCTTTTGGTTTTGGGTCTATTTCATCAACAAGATGTAACATAACTTGTTCTCATGATTAACAGCTGATGAAGGTGGAGATGGTGCTGAAATGGATTCCTTGGATTTGGACTTGGAATACCTTTTCAGTGGTTTGATCACAGGTGCATCTAGTTGGTTAACTCTCCTAACAAATGCTGAACCATCATAACAAGTTGTGTCTGATTTGTAGCTAAAGCTTTCAGCTCTGGGACATATCAGTACTTGTTTTGATGATTCCTATAACCCACCATTTCCTCCTTGAAATTCACAGACTTAGTCTGATGTTTGTCATGAGGGAGCACTATCAGCTGTTCCATGATAAACCCTATCCTTTTTTGGATTTGGGTGAAGGCTTGGGTTTATCACATTGGGATGACTGTGGTACAAACTTGGTCTCAAAATCATTTTCATTTCATCCATCTAGATTTTAATGAGCTTATCTCTGTTGAGTTTGGAACCCTTTCTGTACCAACATTCATCAGAAAGATGATTGAATTTACCACATATTTTACATGGCTTATTCTTCATCTTGGATTGATCAACTGCTGATGTGGAAACTACTGAAGGTGTGCTCTTCAGTACTTTCCTCCTTTCACTACTTGTGTTTAGTACTGAAGGATCTAACAACTAAAGACTTGTTCTTCAGCTGTTCTCTATCCGTCCTGAAAGACCATATGCTAGATTCATCAGTAGTTGTTAATCCTTTTATTTCAGCTGATTTGAAATGCTTTTCAGATGTTGTGACTTGCCCTTCAGTACTTGAGGTACTTTAAGGGACAACATCTGAAGTACTCAGCTTCATGTGCTTATCAGTAGTTAAACCATCAGGCAATTGATTTGCTGAGGTATTAACACTGATTTCATCTTCTGATCTGGGAGATTACTTGAGGATGATGCACATGATGATGTGGTTTGGAAATTACTTTCACCTTCAGGTTTTACCATTGATTTTGGAGTAAAATCTGGGTGGTGCAATGTGATTGTACCTATTCCAAACTTCACATTCGAAGCAGATTGCTTGCTGAGCAACATTTCAAATCCCTTGTAGGATGATACCCAGTGGTCACACTCAACTTGGGTAGTTGCAAGTTTTTCTTTGAGTTCTCTATGGTTCTCAAGAATGACCTTTAGCTTAGCCTTTTCATCATTTAATTGGCATTTAAGCTTATAAATCTCATCATCTTTATCATTAAGAACAGACTCATACTCAGCTTTCTTTGGAAAGGGTTTGCTCAAGCTCAAGATTTGGATTTAGTAAAGCTACATTTGCCTCTCTAATAGAGATAAATACAGCTATGCAAGATTCAGAACATAGCTTGGCCTTAGCCTCAGAGGATACCTGGGTTACCTGTGATGAAGATGCATTGGAGCATGAACTCTCAGTAGACTCCAGGGCCATGAGAGCAAGATTCCCAAAAAGATGTTCACCACCATGTTGACCATCACACAAAAAATAAATGCTCATTACCAGAGAGATCATCTGGTAAACTGCTCCAGTCAACAACACTAGGGGTGAAGAAGCTATGATGAGGTTGTGATTAAGATGATAGATGGTAAAGGCTTAGGTAAGGCTTGAGGTTGTGGCAATAGGAACTTGAACTGGATTTGGCTGTGGCATGTAATAGCAGGGATATGGATATGACATTGGACCCTAAGGGACAAAATATGCAGGAGATGTAGGTTGTGCATGATGACCAGAACTAGCAGGATGTTGCCCTCTGTTTTGTGGACTATTGTTTGGAAAAGTCAAAAGGGTGCAGAGGAGTTAGATCCAGTTGATATACACTCTCTTGCAAAGTGTCCAAGCCTGTGGCATTTGTGACACCTCAACTTACTCTTGTCAAAAGCAACTTTGGTTTTGCCAGAGAGTCCTGGAAATTTCCTACCAGTTCTCTTGTAGAACTTTTGAGATCTGATATTAATCAAGGCCATTTGGCTTAGAATATCCATCTCTTCTAAGTCATTATCAGCAATACCCTTCAAATCATCCATAATGAAACAAAAATTGTCACTATTACAGCCTGACTGACTGTCAACACTAACAAATGCATGATCTGAACTGTTTGAAGAGAAATCTATATGCTTATCATAATTGCTTTTTGATGCAGCATATTCTGACTCGCGACCAACCTAGGCAGTGTTCCCTGGTACAAAGTCATCAGTGAGCTTTCCTGATGATGCCAGTTTCCTTTTCTGCTCTATCTCTCTTTCAAATGTAAGCAGTTTCCCATGGAGTTGGGTGAGAGATAGGCTATCCAGATTTGCACTAGAGCGTAGGACAATGGTGTATGTGTCCCATCTCTCAGGCAATGATCTGAGGAATCTGTTGTTTATCTGGCTATTAGTGTATTCATGTTTGACCATTTTCAGCTTAGAGATTAAATAGGAAAAACGCTCAAACTATTGAGTTAGTGACTCACCCTTCCTATGAGAGAATGTCTCATATTGTTGGGCAAGGATTTCTCTGTTGTTTGCTAAGACCTCATCTATTCACCAAATTGTTCCTTCAATGCATTCCAGAGGTCATGAGCAGTTTCATGATGCATAAACCCAGAATAGATTTCATTAGGCAGAGCCATGGCCAGAATACCATGCGCTTTAGCATCAATCTCAAACAGTTTTCGATCCTCATCTGAGTATTGTTCCTTCTTCTTCGGACCATTTGGTTGGTTTCCGGATGTTCACCATAGGCTTGTGTGGACCATGTACCCAGATGCCACAACCTGAACTGTTAACAGACAGGTGATGAAGCATTCTTCGTTGCCATATGTTATACTCAGTCCTACCAGCATCGAGGCTTGGTTGAGGAACCAGTATTGTGAGGGTCATAGAAGGAGTAGTCATTCTTAGATTCAACCAATTCAATTAAGTTTTAACTGATTTAGTGCAATACAACAAACTCAATATGAACCAAGAGAAAACTCAAAGCAAATAACCGAAAGCAGCAGAAATTCAATGATCTATAACCAATATATTTTGCAGAATTCTTTCTGTCTATAACCGTTTGTTCTTACCTTGAATATCTTTTGTGTTCTTGTGAATTGGCTAATTCATTGTTTGTTTTCCGCTGCTATACTCTCTAATCAATCAAACGTAGATCGCTGATCTTAACAAATGGTATCAGATGGTTAATCATTGATCGATCTAACAGTGATCATTGAAACTGCATTTGATATCTATGTTTGATTGAATTAGCTATTTTCAAGAACTGGTTATAGATTATTGAATTTCTGCCGCTTTCATTTATTCATTTTGAGATCTCTCTTGGTTCAATTTGGTTTGTGTGTTTTGTTCTAAATCTGCTATAGCTTAATTGAACTTGGTTGAATCTGAGATGACTACTCCTTCTAATACCCTCACAATACCGGTTCCTCAACCAAGCCTCCGATGCTGGTTAGGACTTAGTATAACATATGGCAACGAAGGATGCTTCATCACCTGTCTGTTAACAGTTCAGGTTGTTGGACATCTGTGGTACATGGACCACATAAGCCTATGGTGAACAATCCGGAAACCAATCAAATGGTTTCGAAGAAGAAGGAACAATACTCAGATGAAGATCGGAAACTGTTTGAGATTGATGCTAAAGCCCATGGAATTCTGGCCATGGCACTGCCGAATGAAATCTATTCAGGGCTTATGCATCATGAAACTGCTCATGACCTCTGGAATGCACTGAAGGAACATTCGGTGGAACTGATGAGGTCTTAGCAAACAACAGAGATCCTCGCCCAACAATATGAGACATTCTCTCATAGAAAGGGTGAGACACTGACTCAATAGTTTGAGCGTTTTTCCTGTTTGATCTCTGAGCTGAAAATGGTGAAACAGAATACACCAACAGCCAGATGAATAACAGATTCCTCAGATCACTGCCTGAGAGATGGGACACATACACTATTGTCCTACGCTCCAGTGCAAATCTGGATAGCCTATCTCTCACCCAACTTCATGGGAAACTGCTTACATTCGAAAGAGAGATAGAGCAGAAAAGGAAACTGTCATCATCAGGAAAGCTTACTGATGACTTTGTACCAGGGAACACGGCCTTGGTTGGTCATGAGGCAGAATATGCTGCATCTGAAAGCAATTATGATGAGCATATTGATTTCTCTTCAAACAGTTCTGATCATGCATTTGTTGGTATTGATAATCATTCTGGCAGTAATAGTGACAATCTATGCTTCATCATGGATGATTTGAAAGGAATAGCTGATGATGATCTAGAAGAGATGGATATTCTGAGCCAAATGGCCTTGATTAATATCAGATCTCAGAAGTTCTACAAGAGGACTGCCAGGAAATTTCCAGGACTCTTTGGCAAAACCAAAGTTGGTTTTGACAAGAGTAAGTTGAGGTGTTACAAATGCCAAAGGCTTGGACACTTTGCAAGAGAGTGTAGATCAACTGGATCTAACTCTTCTGCACCCTTTGTGACTTTTCCTAGCACTAGTCCACAAAACAGAGGGCAACATCCTGCTGGTTCTGGTCATCATTCACACCTGTATCTCCTGCATACTTTGTCCCCAGGGTCCAATGTCATATCCTTTTCCCTGCTATTACATGCCTCAGCCAAATCCGGTTCAAGCTCCTATTGCACAACAAACCACAAGCATTACCTGAACCTTAACCTTCCCAATCTCATCAACAACTCAACCTCAACAACACAGCTTTTTCACCCCAGGATTGTTGACTGGAGCAGTTTACCAGTGATTGGTGGTCATGAACAACTGTTCTCTGGTGCTGGTCAACATGGTGGTGACAGTCCTTTTGGAAATCTAGCCCTTATGGCTTTGGTGTCTGCTGATACTTCATCCTTTAATGCCTCTACACCACAGGTATCACAGGTATCCTCTGAGGCAAAAGCCAAACTATGTTTTGAAACATGCATAGCCGCATTTGCATCTATTAGAGAAGCAAATGTAGCTTAATTAACAAGAACATTGAGCTAGAACAAACAATTTCCAAAAGAAAAGCTGAATTTGAGTCTGTGCTTAATGATAAGAATGATGAGATTTACAAACTTAAATGCCAAATCACTGATGATAAGGCTAGGGAAGAGATACTTCTAGAGAAGTACAGAGACCTCAAAGAAACACTTGCAACTACCCAGGTAGAGTGTGATCGATGGGTAAATTCTTGCAAGGGTTTTGAAATGCTTCTTAGTAAGCAATCTGCTTCCAATGTGAAGTTTGGCATGGTTATAATCACACTGCTCCTCCTACAGATTTTACTCCCAGAGCAGAGGTAGAATCTGATGGTGAAAGCAATAACCAATCCTTTTCATCATGTGATCTACTATCTGATACAGCACCATCAGAAGTAGAAGTCAGCATTAATTCCTCTCAAAACCTATCAGCTGATGTTGATGGTTCAAATGCTGACAATCACATGATCAAAAAGTTGATCACTCCAGGTGATATTTCACAAAGTACTGAAAGTACTAAAAAGAATGTCATAACACCTGGAGAACAAGCCCAAACTACTGCATGTACTAAAGGGAAGAAAAATGCAAGTAGAAAGGGTGGGAAAACTACTGAAGAAGATATCAAGAAAACATGTACTAAAGGGAAGAAAACTGCTAGTACTGATAGCAAACTGCTGAAGAACAAGTCTTCAGTAGTTTCATCTTCTTCAGCAGATGATCAACTTAAGATGAAGAAAAAGCTATGTGAAATATGTGGCTTATTAAATCATCTTACTGATGATTGCTGGTATAAAAAGGGCTCCAAACTCAAACATAATGGAAACATTAAAGAGAAAATGGATAAAATGAAAACTGAGTTTGAAACCAAATTTGTACCAGCAACATCAAAACCTGTGACCCCAAAATCCAAAAAGAAATCCAAAAAGAAAGCGGTTAAACAGGCAACAGCTGAGGTTGCTCAAAGAGAGATGGTACAACACAGGAACCCATCAAACTCAAGCACTAATGTGTCTGATGAGCTGAAGGCTTTATCACAAAATCAGACACAACTTGTTATGATGGTTCAACATCTATGGGGAGAGTCAACCAATTAGATGCTCCTGTGTTGAAACCACAGAGAAGAAAATCAATGCCAAAGGATTCTTCTTCTTCACCATCTCCATCCCCTCAGGCTGTTATTCATAACAAGTCTGTTAGTTACCATCTGTGATATGACCAGACCCAAAACCAAAAAGGTTTGGGTCTCAAAAACTAGCTAATGTTTATGATTGCAGGGTTCTTCAACATGCCAAAGTAGCATCTGGTATGTAGACAGTGGGGGATCTATGCATATGACAGGGAACAGCTCTCTTCTTCATGACTACTCTCAAGGAAAGAAGGGGTTTGTTTCTTTTGGCAATGATGCTAAGGGTTACATCATTGGAAAAGGCTTTGTCTCCAATGGAGAAATCAAGTTTGATGATGTTAATCATGTGGAAAATCTCAAGTATAATCTCTTGAGTGTCAGTCAAATGTGTGATAAAGGCCATGTTGCTCTTTTCACCAGTCAGAACTGCAGGATTCTGTCATCCAAAGTTCTGAATTTGATTGATAAGGTGTTGGATGATCACACTCTCCTGAGGGCCAACAAGACAGGAAGAGTGTATGCCTTAGATCTTTCCAAGAAAATAGATCTCAGAGGCCATCCTTGCCTATTTTCCAAAGCCTCTCCTCAGGAATCTAAACTGTGGCACAGAAGGCTGGGTCATGTTAATTTCAAAAACATGAATCAGCTGATCCACAATAGTTTAGTGAGAGGTTTACCAATAAAGGAGTTCCACTGTGATGAAACCTACACTGCTTGTTTAAAAGGAAAACAACACAAAGTCTCATTCCCTCCTATTGAAGAGCCTAAGTCCATTGCCTGCTTGCAATTACTGCATATGGATCTATTTGGTCCTGTGAGAGTGATGAGCATGGCAAAGAAGAAATACTGTCTGGTAATTGTGGATGATTACTCCAGATTTGTATGGACTTTCTTTCTGCATTCAAAGGATGAGGTGCTCTGAAGATTATCAACTTTGTTTGTATGTTGAGAAGCAGTATTCCCTTTCAGTCAAGTGTATAAGGAGTGACAATGGAACTGAATTCAGAGAACATACACTTGATGAATTTTATCTTTTAAAGGGAATCAAAAGGCAGTTTAGCATCCCAAGGACTCCAAAACAAATGGAGTAGTGAGAGAGAAAAGACAGGACCCTAATTGAAGCTGCAAGGTCTATGTTGGCTGACTCTGGTTTGCCACTGACCTTTTGGGCTGAAGCTGTTAACACATCTTGCTATGTGCAGAATAGAGCCTTAGTAAATCAGAGGTTATGAAGACTCCATATGAAGTTCTACATCACTTGGCTCCTTAATTTCATATTTCAAAGCATTTGGGTGTCCCTGTTTATTCTCAACACAAAGGATCAACTCCAAAAATTGATCCTAAGGTGGATGCAGGGTATTTTGTTGGTTATTCATCTACTTGCAAAGCATACAGAGTCTTCAACTGTAGAACAAAGGTAGTGAAGAGACTTGCTGTGAAGTTTAATGAATCTCCAAAGGACAAGATTCCACAAAACCCTGTGGAGTTGTTTGATTTGGACATACTGCAATATGTTCCTTATCAACCTCCAGCTGTTGTAGATCATGTGGATAAATCATCTTCTGCAGCATGTCTTCCACCTGGTGGTATTGATGATGATGATAATATAATACTCACCTATTCAAGTTCAGTGACCAACTGCCTGAGTCTGCTAAACTTGATGTTCCTGTAGCTTCAACAGTTCCATCCACAACAAATGCTGATGAGATTCTGATTCCTCTACATCTTTTGAGTTACCATCAAATTCTTGGTTTCAAGAGTCTGCATCAACATCTGCTGCTCTGAAGGTTCTACAAACACTTGCACAGATATCATTGTTTATCAAGAGCTGAAGAATCACAATGTCTCAAATTATTGGTGATATCAATGCTGGAGTTTCAACAAGAAGTCAATTGTCTAACTTCTGCTTCTATGCTCTCTTCATCAGTCAGCTAGAGCCAAAGAACTATCATGTTGCTTGAGAGACAATGGATGGGTTGAAGCCATGCAGCTTGAGCTACTTCAGTTCAAGAAACAACAAGTGTGGGAACTGGTTCCTCTACCCCCAGGTAAGTGTGCAATAGGCACTAAATGGGTGTTTAGGAAAAAAACTGATGAAAATGGGCTTATTGTTAAGAACAAGGCTAGACTGGTTGTACAGGGGTTTTCACAAGAAGAAGGTATTGATTATGATGAAACCTTTGCCCCTGTAGCCAGACTAGAGGCAATTAGATTGTTCTTAGCCTATGCTGCATTTCACCATCTTAAAGTTTTTCAAATGGATGTCAAAAGTGCATTTTTATATGGTAAAATAAAAGAAGAAGTTTATGTGTGTCAACCACCAGGTTTTGAGGATAATAAACATTCTGAATGGGTGTATAAACTTGATAAGGCTCTTTATAGGTTGAAACAAGCTCCTAGAGCCTGGTATGAGACACTTTCCACTTTTCTTCTTAAGAATAATTTCACTAGAGGCTCCATAGATAAAACTTTGTTTATTAAGAAGGTGGATCAGCATAAGCTACTTGTTCAAGTTTATGTTGATGATATTATTTTTGCATCCTCTGATCCCCAGTTGTGTGATGATTTTACCAAATTAATGAAAAAGAGGTTTGAAATGAGTGCAATGGGAGAATTACAGTTCTTTCTAGGCTTGAAAATCAAACAAAAGGCTGATGAAACCTTATTCATCAGTCAAAATATACAAAAGATCTTTTGAATAAGTTTGATTTACAAAATTGTAAGCCCTGTTCTACTCCCATGTGCAACACCACACAACTGGATGCAGATCAGAAAGGTAAAGATGTTGATGAAACACTTTACAGATGTATGATTGGGTCCTTGATGTATTAACAGCTTCTAGACCAGATATCATGTTTGCTACTTGTGTCTGTGCTAGATTTCAGGCTGCTCCTAAAGAGTCTCATTTGATTGCAGTCAAGGAGGATTTAGATATTTGCAAGGTACACAATCTCTAGGTTTATGGTATTCCACTGGACACTCTTGCAAATTAAGCTTTTTAGATAGTGACTATGCAGGGTGCAAGTTAACTAGAAAGTCAACTTCTGGTGGATGTCAATTCCTAGGAAACTGTTTGATTTCTTGGCAGAGTAAGAAACAAACATCTGTTGCTACATCCACTGCTGAAGCACAGTACATTGCAGCCAAGTTGTACTTCTCAGGTACTCTGGCTTCGGAACCAACTTTTGGATTATGGCATTACAGAGACTAAGACTCCATTATTAATGGATAGTGCTTCAGCTCTATGCATTGTCAAAAATCCAGTCTAGCACTCTAGGACCAAACATATAGAGATCAGACATCATTTTATTAGGGATTGTTTTGAAAAAGGTCTGATTGATCCTAAGTTTGTGCCTAGTGCTGATGAGCTTGCAGACATTTTTACTAAGCCTTTGGATAGTTCAACTTTCCACAACCTAGTGTTACGGCTTGGTATACTGCAGCTAGAATAAGTGATAACCACTGATGATCTCAGTAAATAAGTACTGATGATTATTAGTGATATCACATATAGTACTGATTCTATTAAAACAACTGATAAAGTTACAACTACTGATGTAGTTATAACTACTGATGTCAGTCAAAACAGATAAGTATTGATGTCCTATGAAACAACTGAAAACAGCAAAAAGGCTGATGAGTAAGTGTTGAGGACAGTATGAAACAGCTGAAAGGCTATGAATTGACGAAACTACTGATGAGAACTTCTCTTCAGTTGTTTCTACAACTGCTATTCATCCTAAACAACTGATGACAAAACCATGTCTTCAGTAGTTCACAACTACTGATGACTAACACCAAGTCATCAGTGTTTACAACAACTGATAACAAAACCATGTCTTCAGTAGTTTCACAACTACTGATGACTAATACCAAGTATCAGTTGTTTACAACACCTGAAGACCAAACCAAGGTTTTCAGTAGTTTCACAACTACTGATGACTAAAACCAAGTCTTCAGTTGTTTTCAAACATCTGAAGTCAAAACCATGGTTTTCAGTAGTTTTAACTGCTGATGTCTAAAACCAAGACTTCAGTTGTTTCAACTTCTGAAAGGGTAATACATGTCATCAGTCGTTTAAAACTACTGATGAATAACACCAAACCCTTCAGTCGTTCTACCCTTACCCTATAAATACCCAATACCTAATCCTTAAGAGCTTCATCCTCTTCAAACCTAACGTTCAAATCTCCAAAATTCTCTCATTAATGGCGACCATGCAGCTCAAACCACGACATAACTGTGTTGCCTACCTCACAAAATCACCTTTTGGACAAAGTTCGATAACGCCATTGATGTAATGGTCCAATCTCCCTACCAAACGGCCTTCCTTCTAAATCCCACCATTCATGCCGAATCCTTACACCAGTTTTGGACGAACGTCACCCTTATAACTGGGGAGAACAACACCGGGTCTCTCCAGTCGTTCGTCAACAACCATCAAGTGGTCATCACTCCGGAAATCATTCGCCGAACCCTAAACTTGGATGATGCCACTTTCCCCGCTGGGTATCCAAAGGGCACAACTGATTTATCCTTTGCCCACCATGGATATCAGGGAAACCTCAGTGCCTCTACCATCCTGAAGAAGCATTTCCATGATGTAGAACGTCTTATCTTTCACATGGTAAATGTTTGCTTAGCTCCTAAGACTTCCTCTTGGGATCAAATGTCTACCGGGTGGCAGTAGGTATTATTCTCTATCCTTGAGCAACAAGACTTAAACTTTTCTGAAATGTTTTTCTTGAACTTAAGGATATGGCCTCAAAACCTCTTTCTAATCGATGGATATTATATCCTCGGTTCATTATGGCCATCATAGAGAATTAGCTGAAAGCTGAGGGACTTGTTGGCCTTGGAGTCCCTGCAATGGCTGTATTGCCTGAAGTATACTCCAGGCACAACTCTGACCAAACACTGAAACAGGCTGCCAAGCTGCGAAAACCCACGCAGTTGGAACCCACAGCCACCACTTCCAGATCCAAAGTCCCCACCAAACCCAATCCAAAAGCCAAAAAGGCTACTCAGGGAGATGAGTCCCCTGAGGATGCCCCTGTACCACAAACACAGGAAACACATACTGGTATTAACCCCCCAGTTGTGTCAAAGACTCAACCTGCCAAAGCCGCACAGGTATCCTCTCAACAGGATCCTGTTGCAACCAATATTGGGGAACCCACACTACTGGAACCTATCTCACTTGAGAGGGTTACCATTGAAGAGCACCATTCACCCCGGGTGCAATCTGCTTCTACCCATCACCACATGCAACCGCCCCCTAAAGTCCTACATTAATTGTTGCACAATTGCTGAGTCAGTTGCACTCCTCACCCCCTCCCCAGATACTAATTACAACTAGGAATACCTCTACCATTAAGGGGGAGGACCAACATGCATCTGATAACCCACAGCACAGGGGTTACAATGTTCCTCTCCTAGTGTAGAAAAGGAGATTGGAACTTCTGGTGAGGCTGCCACTTATCCTGCTTCAGGATATGATCAGGATGTAGTTGGTAACATCACTAAGACCTTACCAGAGGCAACTGCTGATGAAGGACATAGTCCTGAGGCAGGAAGTCCCCAGTTCCAAGACAAAGGGGCACATGCTACAACTGATCTACACTCAGTGCATGTTCATCCTGATTATATCAGGAGGTCAGGTGATTCAGTAACTACTGACGATGACCTGGGCTTCTTTTACGATGTGTTAGCCCAAAACACCATCCTAGAAGAGGAGGTGAGCAGACTCAAAGAGCTGCTTGCCAAAACTTCTGAGGATCAAAGACCATCTGCCCCTCAAACCCCACAGATGGCACCTTCATCTGAAGGTCTCCCAAACACAGAGCCACTCCCAAATACTCAGCCACCTGCCTCTGTTTCTGGCACTATTTCTCAGGAACAGAACCCCCCTGAGCAAATAGCTGTTATCTTTCAAAATTCCCTACCTCTCATCACACCTATAATCACTGATGTAGTGATCAAAACCATTGATGAGAAAGCTGACATGGAGAAATCAAAGAAAAGAAAGAATGAAAAGGAGACTGCCTTGGAGCTGATGGTGAAAGAGGCTGATGCCGAACACAGCAGATCAATGGATAACATCATTGATCAGTTGTTTAGGCAAGGCCATGACACTGACAAACTTGACTCTGAGATCAGAAGATTAGAGATTGAAGAAATCCAAACTAGATGGGCAAGTTATGATGTGTTAGAAAGAGAAAGGCTAGAGATCATGATCAGGTTTATAGCAAAATATCTTGGAAGATCATTGATCGAAATCAAGGCTTGGTCCAGGGACAGCATCTTGGCAATAACACCAAGATCTGTTCGTCTGAAGTATACACTAAAGGATTAGTTATTGAAGCTTTGAATGAAGCTGGTGCTGCGAGCAGGACTAAACTAGCCAAGCAATCTAAAGCCACACTCACCTCCAAAATGCTAGAATAGCCTGTCAACATTCCCACACCAAAACCACCAAAACAACAACCCACTAACCAATCCCTTTACCCCAAGTCAGAAAGAATGAGCTCCAGTTGTTCCTAGAGGGTAATCACCCTAATGAATTTGCTTATAGAATAATAACAACTGTGGAGCTAAAGAATGGGAATAGGTCAAATACCTATCTGAGTACTATGGGCCAGAATCATTATTTGAAGGAGGTGCTGAAAAGCTGACCATGGAGGAACAAATTACCTTCCTTGAGGCTATACAAGAGAGTCATACAGACTCATAGTGGGGAAGTAGATCTCATGGATGGGGTAATAGCTCTGTGTCCAGTTCCCCAAGACAGAGTTCCCATTCATACTTTGCCAAACAGATCATTGAGACTTCTTCCCAGGCCCGTGCTTACAAGGGTCACTTCTGAGCTGATCTAGAAGACAAAAAGACCAAATCTCTCTGCCATAATAAGTGGGACATCTTCAATAAGTTTAGAGGTTTTGGCTGTATTGGTTCCGGGGGAGTTTGTTGGACCAAAAGAACCAATGAGCCTGATCAGAAAAACCTCTAAGTCCTACAGACATCACAACAACTGCTGAAGACTTGATCAGCTGTTGTAACAAAGTCTGAAGATCAACAGCTGAAGACTAAAGTACTGAAGACTTCAACAGCTGAAGACTAAAATACTGAAGACTTCAACAGCTGAAGAGTAAAGTACTGAAGACTTCAACAGCTGAAGACTAAAGTACTGAAGACTTCAACAGCTGAAGACTAAAGTACTGAAGACTTCAACAGCTGAAGAACAAAGTACTAAAGATTAACAGCTGAAGTACAAAGACTAAAGACATCAGCTGATGACAACAGCTGAAGTTCAAGTACAAGTACTGAAGCCTTTAGAGTTTGTTACAACAGCTGAAGAAGCATTCTTCAGTTGTTGTGATGGTTTCCTTTCAGTAGTTTTCTTTTTGTTTCAGTATTTGTAAAACGACTGAAGAGCATGTTCTTCAGTCGTTGTAGTTTCAGTAGTTTCTTTTCAGTAGTTGTAGTGATAGTTAACACTTAGCATTTTTGTAAGAAGATGTCAGCTGTTTGACATCTTTAGTAGTTGTCTTAACTATCAGTAGTTTGAATAAATTCTGTTAGATGTCACTATCAAGTGACATTAGCAGACGTCACATCTCTTATATAAGAGGTGTTGACCTAATTGTATGTGTGATATTCTGTTACCACGAAAGCGAATATTGAATGAAATATCTTTTGCAGAATTCTCTCTGTCTATAACCGTTTGTTCTTACCTTGAATATCTTTTGTGCTCTTGTGAATTGGCTAATTCATTGTTTGATTTCCGCTGCTATACTCTCTAATCAATCAAACGTAGATCACTGATCCTAACAAACGCCACTTGCGTCTACCTGGCGCCACATATCTTTCATTTGCGAGATGGCCGATCAACCTCTTTACCCGGGGCTTTACCTGCTTCCCCGCTACACTCTCATACGACCCAAAGTCGTGTCATCCATAATCTCTAGGGCAACCGCATCATGGCTCTCCTTGGGAAGTAATGGCAGCTTCTCATTGAAGATCAGCTGCAGAAATCTAGGGTACATACAAAAACCCTCCTTCCCCTTGGCCTCCAGATTCTCCACCAGATATGAGAAGATCATGCTCGAGAAGCTGAAGGGGTGGTTCAGCACCAGTGCCACATAGGCATTCTGAATCTGGTCTGACAGGTCATCAAACCCACCCCTCCGAGAAGCAATACACTTCAGGATCACATGCGCCAAGTACTTATACTGGGGACACAGGTTGCTCTTGTTGAGCACACCTGAGTTGATGTCCCCAACGTACTTGATCCTGAGAAAGCAACCTTTGACTGTAAATGGATGTAGTCTGGTGGGCTGATCAGTATCGGTCCCAAAATCAAGTACTCTCTGGATGTCAGCTGCTGTAATCTTAATATCATGACCATGAATGGAGCTCCGTATGCTGTAAGGCTCACGTGAACAATCTACGGAGGCATTCTCCCAGAAAGCCTGATGTAACGACCTGTAAGGAGTACACGGTGTGGATATGGCTTTATGTATCCGAGAGCGTCGAAGGAACACAATAATCTTCGTAAAGTCGGCCCCATTCCGAGTCGTATGGTCCAAATGAGCACATATATTTTGCTTTGGATTGATGGACCATCTTTCAGCCATTGACCTGAAACACAAGACATAGAACCATTAGAAAGCCATACATTCAAAATTCAGTTCAAGATGTATAGTTTAAATTCAATCTGATTCATTCGTGCGAATGAATCATGCGACTGAAGTCAGTCGGGTGTCCTTTCATGCGACTGAGCTCATTCGGGTGAATGAGACATGCGACTGAGTTCAATCTGTTGGCTGAGTCTGCGATTGGTTCAGTCGGCCGACTGAGTTCATTCGCATGGTTCATTCGGCCGATTGACCAATCGCAAGATTCAATCGTGCGATTGGAGTTCATCCGGACGACCAGTCGCTTGTCCCACTGTTCAGTCGCCTGTGGTTCAAATCTTGACCAAATCAAGTAATTAACATGGTTTAATGGTCCATTAGACTCGCATCTTGTCACTAATACCTATTACACTTCATTTTAACATTTTGCTTAGTTTCTGTTGGTTATTAGGTCATTTACAGTCCGGTTCTTGTTTCACCCGAATATCACAAATTAGGGTTCAATGTCTTCTGATTTCGGTAAGATTTCATTGCAATATACCTGTATAACCGTCAAACCATGTCAGAAGATCAATAGAGATGTAAAAACAAGGTCTAGATGAATTTCGGCAGAGTAACGGTACTTGGTGCGATTCAGGAGTGATTGAGGGTGATGAGTTGAATGCGATCGACTATGGCTATTTAAATACTAAAGCTGAGTTCAATCGGCCGACTGGCCTCATTTGCTCAGTTCATTCGGGCGACTGAGGCTTAGTCGTGCGATTGGCCCAGTCAGTCGCATTCAGTTGGCCGACTGAGTCTCAGTCGTCGACTGACTCATTCGTGCCCTTTCATTCGCACCCTCAGTTAACCGACTGAGTCGGTTGACTGACTCATTCACACTCTTTCATTCGGTCGAATGGATCATTCTGATAAGCCATTCGGGTGAATGGCTTAATTTCATGTCCAGTCATGCGAATGGGATCCATACGCATGGTTGGTCCATACTTATGATCCAGTCGTGCGAATGAGTTACACTTATGAACATTTAGCACTTAAACCCTTTTTACCTGTTGAAATTAACATTATGAGCATTTGATCATCTCAGACATGATCATTTTAACTTGAAAACCTTTTGATCACCTCAGACGTGATCCTTTTAAACAATTTAGTCACATTAGACGTGACCCTTTTAAACTTTGAAAACACATGTAGCCATCTCAGACATGACCCTTTTAGGTGAGTTAATCCCATACTGATTTTCATGATATAGTCCGACAAACAAAGAACCTAAAATGACTAACTAACTAGAAACTTTCACTAAATACAAAAATAAAACTTGTTATGACTTTTTGTGAGAGTTAAATCCTAAGATAGACATCTATAGGATTTGGTTCCACAATAGGCAGCTTCATTTAGTTTGACCACACCTGGACCAATTCAAATTTGGAATCATACAGGCAAGTCAAATCATTTGGGACTTGTTATCAAATACTTTTGATGCTCAATTCTTGGTTTTCGTCCAGAGTCGTTAGCAAATTTAGGAAATCACACTGGTACTATCAGATTCCCACATTGATTTGAACTTTCAAGAATTGCAGCCATAATGATTGTCAGTATATTTGTCCTCTTAAATCCATACACAGACTTTAGACAAAAACTGGTGATAGTTTTAGGTTTAATTATTTCAACTAACATTTTTGGATCCCACACTTATATGGTAATCAACATTCCTCAGGAGCTTTTGAGCGGTCTACGGGTATTTTTACTAGAAGAGACTATTCTTAGAGCTTTCAAAGAGAAACCAATCCTCAGGTCAGTGCCATCGCACAGTAGAGAGGCGGTAAACAACAATGAATTCTAGAATATCTAGGTTATGCTTATCCTCAGGTCAGTGTCATCGCACAACAGAGAGCCACACAACCTATCTTCTTGTTAGAGCAACTAATTTTCTTTTGCACAGAATGCACCAACAACATATGTCATTAGCTTGATAGCCTTTGTCTTTCATTTTTTCATGCTTTGCTCTATTTATGGTCATCTGCACACATTTGTGGCGTTTACATGCTCATTTCCCCTTATTGGAATATTGTTGATTGTGTTAACCAGTGATAAGATGGCAGTCCACAGTCAGTTGAACAACTTAGTTTGATCTTGAGATCACCAGTCAGGTCTAATCATCGATTGTGTTGAATCTACCAACATATCATTTGTGGTCTAGCAACCTCTAGGTCTACTTTCTTTGTGTTACCATAGTGTACCAGTTTTTCTATCATCTTCCCGTTTATATTGCTTAGACTACACAGACTTATACTTTGAATTTTGCATCTTTTCTAAATTAAAATTTAAAGTCCGTTTTGATTTGTTCCTGTGTACTATCATTTTTCAAAAGGTTTGAATCGGTATCACAGATACGATCTACCTTATATCAGCTATCCACTCCTTCTCCCTTGTTTTTTATAATATTACTAGCTGACCTACTCTCCCCCTAAAATTCTAAAATCATACTGGATTTAATTATTTTAGGATTTCAACAGACAGCTAAATAACATGAATTTAATTTAAACAGAAAAAAATAAATAAGGAAAAATAAAAAATATAACTACAATGCATCGAACTACACATGATCATCATCAAGAATAACATCACTTTTCTTTTTAACGCCATTGACCTCTAACATATATAGAAAATGTGGTTTATCAAAGGCTTTTGTATAGAGGTCAGCGCGTTGAAAGTCAGTATTAATTTTTACCACATCGATTAAGTTCTTTTCAAAACAGTCTCTTATGAAATGGTATTTAATACCGATGTGTTTGGTCTTGGATGTTGTACCGGATTTTAGTTACAGCAATTGCAGCAGAGTTATCAACAAAGATAGGAGTAGAAGAAAACTTTAAACCATAATCCCACATTTGCTGTTGAATCCAGATGATTTGTGAACAGCAACTTGCAGCAGCAACGTATTCGGCTTCACAGGTTGACAATGCAACCGAGGTCTGCTTCTTACACTGCTAGGTAACTAATCTCCTCCCAAAGAATTGACACCCTGCTGATGTAGACTTGTAGTTCATCTTGCAGCCCCCGTAATCCGAGTCACTATACGCCATGAGCTCAAAGTCATCATCATGAGGATACCACAACCCAAGTGTGGGTGTACCCTTTAGATAACGAAGTATCCTTTTGACCCTGATAAGATGGTTAACCTTAGGCTTAGCCTGATATCTAGAACATAAACTGTAGCATACATGATATCAGGTCTTGAGGCAGTGAGATACATGAGGGATCCAATCATTCCTCGGTACATTGTGGCATCTACCAGATCTCCATTTTTGTCAGGTGCTATATCATGATTTGTAGCAAGTGGAGTCCCAGCAGCAGAAGCATTCTCCATGTCAAACCGACTGAGAATGTCTCCCACATACTTGGTCTGATGTAGAAAGATCCCATTTGGTGTCTGATCCACCTGTAACCCGAGAAAGAATTTCATCTCCCCCATAGCACTCATCTCAAACTCTTTCTTCATAACTGCTTCAAACTCTTTGCATAATTCTTTGTTCTTTGAACCGAAGATTATGTCATCGACATAGATTTGTACTAGCAGTAGGTCTCTATCTTTTTCTTTGATGAACGGTGTGCAGTCAATGACTCCCCTGCAAAAGCCGTGTTTCACAAGATGAGTTGAGAGTTTCTCATACCAGGCCCTGGAGCTTGATGAAGCCCGTATAAGGCCTTGTCGAGATTGTAACTTTGTCCCGATGATAAGGATCTTCAAATCCCTCGGGTTCACTGACATACACTGTCTCTCGAATTTCCCCATGAAGGAATGCACTTCACATCTAATTGATAGACTTTAATCTTCATATACGATGCATAGGCAAGGAAAATATGGATGGCTTCCATCCTTGCCACGGGTGCAAATACTTCATTGTAGTCAATCCCCTCGACTTGGCGAAATCCTTGAACAACCAGTCGAGCCTTGTTCCTGATAATGACCCTTTGGTCATCCTTCTTGCATTTGAAGACCCATTTGGTGCCAATGACCTTAGCACCTTTAGGTCTATCTACCAGAGTCCATACTCCTAACTTCTTAAACTGAAGAAGTTCTTCTTGCATGGCACTCACCCATGCCTCATCGTTTAGTGCATCACTGATGTATTTTGGCTCAAACTACGAGACAAAACACCGATAAGCACCATCATGAATGTATCCCTTTTCCATAACAGAGGCATAATCAGTTGAGTACAGCTGATTTCGGGTTTGTACTCCTGATCTGACATCCCCAATGACATTGTCTAAGGGATGATAGATTTTTAGACGTGATCCTGGAGTAGTAGGAACAGCTACCTCAGAGCTAAGATTATGAACATTTGGTTCTGCATCTGAGGTAGAAGAAGGTTGAGGTTTCGAAGTCGAAGGTGCATCACCGTTAGATGCTTGTGGACTTTCAGGAACTGGAACCGTTCCTGCTGACTGTTCTACTCATCTTCTTCAGCTTCATCTTCAGAGGAGGAGTCATGTAATCGACTACTCCCCCTGATTGAGTAAATGATTCTCCCTGTGAACTCGATGATGTTGAATCAAGAGATGGTGTATTCAAGATATCATACATCATTCGAGTAGCTAACTCATCATCAGAAGGAGAGATAGGGGTGTTGAAGGACTTAAAGAATCCATCATAGTCGAAAACGTTGGCGGGTCCTTTGCCAGTAGGTGGTGTGGTATATCTCTGAACATCAACATTACACCAGACTTCTACTAGACCCGTTGAGTTGTTGTAAACTCTCTTGTTCGGTATGTTGTATCCTAGGAAGATTCCTTCATCAGCCTTCTCGCTGAATTTACCTTCTGAGTCTTCTTCAGAAGTGTACACGGTGCGCCAAATGGTTCGAGATACTCCAGATTCGGTTTACGTCGTTTTAGTACTCGTAACATGTCTTTCCGTGGCGCTTGACTATCAGAACTCGATTCAGTGTATAACATGCATTAGCCACTGCCTCATTCCAGAATTGGATAGGCAGTTTCGAGTCTGCCAGCATTGTCCGTGCTGTCTCTATCAAGCTTCTGTTCTTTCTCTCAGCAACACCATTCATCTGAGGCGTGTAGGCAGAAGTGAATTGATGCACAATTCCTTTTCCTTGCAGTAAGCCTCCATCCACTGATTCTTGAATTCAGTCTCGTTGTCTGAGCGTACTTGTCTCACCTTCAGCTTGTAGAGAGATTCCAGTGTGGTTACTAACTCCTTGAATGACTCAAATGTTTCTGATTTGGACTTCAGAAACATTACCAAGAGAATCTTGTGTAGTCATCAGTAACCACAAACAGTACAAGTCGCCTGCAATGCTCTTTGTACTGACTGGACCAAACAGATCCATGTGAAGAAGTTCAAGAGGAAGTTCTATTGAATGAACTTTCTTTTCCTTATGAGACTTCTTCGTCTGTTTGCCTTTCTTGCAGGCTACACAAAAATCAGGAAGTTGGAAATCTTGACATTAACTCCTCTCACAAGATCCTTCTGGATCAAGTGATTCATCTTCATTGATTGATGTGTCCCATTCTCCTATGCCAGGAGATGGAGTCCTTCTCAGTGGCTTTTGATAGAAAGCACTAAACTTCATGATCCATTGTAGAAGCTGTTGAGAGATCCAAAACATAAAGGTCTTTATATCTTGAAGCTGTCATTAAAACATGGTCCTCCAGAATCATGTAGTGTTTCTTTAGGACGTAACACTACTTGTTGTCAAATATGACTTTAAAAACCTTATCACAGATTTGGGAAACAGAAAGTAAGTTATTTTGAAGTTGTTGAACGTAGTTCACCTTATCAAACTTAACTTTCTGATTTCCAACTTCTCCCTGAGCTATGATATAACCTCCCTTGTTTCCAGCAAATGAAACATGCCCTCCTTTTATTTCTAACGTTTGATAAAAGAGCCCTGTTTCCTATCATGTGCCTGGATGCTCCGCTGTCTACAGTCCACGTGTTGGTTTCAGCACTGTAGCGAACACCCTGCACATACAATGTAAAACATTAGTTTAGGTTAGGAACCCAAGCCTTTACTGGCTTGGGTTTCCCAGAGGCATCACACATCATGAATTCAAACCATTGACCCTTAGAGGGTGAAGGTAGCTCAGGTTCCTTCTTGTCATCATTATCAGACACGGAGGATGACTTCTCTTTCCATAAGCCAGATTTGTGCAATGCCTGTTTGTGATAAACAGTCGACTGGTAATGATTGAACGTTAGGTTCACTAGTTCTTCTAGGTGGAGTTAAAAAACTCCTCTTAGAATACCTAGTTTTTGAATCCTGAAGTTCAATCTTCTTCCTAGGTGTTTGATAGTAAGGACAAAAGGAAGCAATGTGTCCACACTCTCTACAGTTGTAGCACGACCTGCTATCAACTTTATGATTAAACTTTCTTTGTGAAGATAGTGTGACACCCAAGTAACATCACTTAGTTTGGGTTTTGACTCTATTTCTTTTGATGTTTCTCTGTTTAACAAAATCAATTGCTTAATATTTTTAACATCTTTTTCCTTTTGGTTAACTGGTTTTTGACATGAAGCTTGTGAAAGATTAACATTAGCAGTCCTTTTAGATTCAGATTTGACTTTGTTTGACTCAGACTATATTAACCTTTTCAAATTCTTTTTCCAGATTAACACAAGGAATTTTACCCTTTGCCTTTGAAGTGGCCTTCTTTTGTTTTGTTCCAGATTCAATTGATGAACATGAGGAATCTGGATCACTAACAAGAGGAGTAGACACCACATGATCCTTGATGGGGTTGTTGTTTATTGGTCTACTCTAGTGTTCATCAAGGTCTCAGGTGGTGGTGGAACCACTTTATAACCCAAACCCTCCCCGTTGTTTCTTTCTCTCACTAAGTGTTGGACAATGTGTGATGAACTTGTCCAACCGTGCAGTTTTTGCTTTAATGAGTTACTTCTACTTCTAAAACTACCTTTTGTTCTTAGTGTCTTCTA
The DNA here is from genome assembly GCA_025506515.1 of Flaveria trinervia. Classification (NCBI taxonomy): domain Eukaryota; kingdom Viridiplantae; phylum Streptophyta; class Magnoliopsida; order Asterales; family Asteraceae; genus Flaveria; species Flaveria trinervia. Next base: position 38,920,052 of record CM046452.1, on the reverse strand, counting down.
GGGAGGTTAAGATAGTACCTAATGTCATTAGCTTGGTTAAATGCAACTACTTCAGTTTCCTAAGCTGTTTGGTCAAAAGGTCTATCTTTTTTTTTGTAACTATGCTCATTTTGTTTTAAAACTCTATTAGCCTCAATGCACAGTTGCAAATCCTTTACTAAGTTATCATTATGATCTAATAACCTAGAAAATTTCTCATATATGCTATCTCTAAAAGTATCACAGTCAGAACAAGCATGATTTTTAAACAGTTGGTCAGTGGTACTTACCTAAGGAGGTTCAGAAGAGTTAGCCATCAACGCAACATCAGAAGAGTTAGCCTAAGGACCTGGTATTTGAACGAAATACCGAATGATTAACGTGTAAACCAAACCAAATAGTGCGGAATCCTATTTGATTGGCGATCCAATCAGTGAGAACTCACGTAGAATCAATAAAGTATTGAATCAAATGTTAAGAATCGATTAGGAATCGATCTACAGCATTCTATGAACTTGGAGTATCAACTTGGAGGCTTCTGGACGGCTAGCGTACGTCTGGAGTCGAAATAGAATGAATGCCCTACTTTTTCCACGAATTGGGTTGTATTTATAGGTTAGTCTTGTTCATTCATGCGACTGAACCATTAGTATGGTTCAGTCGTGCGATTGAAGCATGCGGTTGATTCATCCGCACGACTGAGTGTTCAGTCATGCGACTGAGCCTATCTTATGTTACAATCATATGACTGATCCAGTCTCCTGGTTTAGTCGTGCGACTGAGTCATTCGTATGAAGTTATTCATGCGTATGGTCCATTCGCATGGGCCATTCGCATGAGAACTTCATTTTGTTAAGTTTGAATGTATTAATTAATATAACATTATGTGTAACAATTCAAACAACCACAAACCTAATTAACCAATTCAACATCGACTCATTAATGAAATATTAAACATTATAAATAACAAACAACCAATATCATTTCATTAATCATTCCAAACATTACATCAGAATCAGACAAACAAGATTTATTACATTCATATCATGATCTAGGGACATACATGTATAAACAATAAGGAAATGAAGGATTATCTTTCAAGTCGAGGATTCACAAGAAGGAAGATTGGGAATATGAAAACAAACTCATTAAGGGCTGCTACTCTCCAAATGGTTAATGAAAAGAAGAGATGCTCAAGCGTTTAGAAGAAGAAATCCTAAACAAGAAGCCAAGATCTATAGTAAATGCGTGTTACATGTTAAATCGAGTTCTGGTAGTTAAACGCCATGGCAAGACGTGTTACAAGTTACTACAATGACCAAAACCTAATCTAGAGTATCTCGAGCCATTTGGCATACCGTGCACCCTACTGAAGAAGACTCAGGAGGGAAAATTCAACGAGAAGGCTGAAGAAGGAATCTTCCTAGGATACAACATCCCGAATAAGAGAGTTTACAACAACTCAACAGGTCAAGTAGAGGTGTGGTGTAACGTCATTGTTCAGAGAAACGCCACTCCACCTGCTGGAAAAGGACCTGCCATTTTTTTCGACTATGATGGATTCTTCAAGTCCTTCAACATCCCTCTCTCCACGTCTGATGATGAGTAGCAGCTAAGATGATGTATGATGTTCTAAACACACCATCTCAGGAATATACATCATCTGGTCAAAGGAGATTCATCTACCAACTGAGGGGGAGCACTTGAGGTAAGTGACTCTTCCTTTGACGATGAAGCCGTGGAAAATTATCAGGACACTCAGGAGCAACAGGTTCCTCCTACGAAAAGTCCACAAGCATCTGACAGTGATGCCTCTAAGTCTTCGGAACCTCACACCCCTACTGCCTCAGATACTGAACCAAATGATCATAACCTTGATTCTGAGGTAGCTGTTCCCCCACTCCTGGATCACGCCTAAATGTCTATCATCCTCTGGACAATGTCATTGGGGATGTAAGATCAGGAGTTCAGACAAGAAGTTAACTGTATTCAGCTGGTTATGCCTCACTAATTGAGAAAGGGTACCTTTACCATGGTGCTTATCGTTGTTTTGTGTCTCAGTTCGAGCCAAAATACGTGAGTGAACCCCTAAAGGATAAGGCATGGGTAAGTGCCATGCAAGAAGAACTTCTTCAGTTCAAAAAGTTAGGTGTATGGACACTAGTAGATAGACCTAAAGGTGCTAAGGTCATTGGCACCCAATGGGTCTTGAAATGTAAGAAAGATGACCAAGGTATCATCATGAAACAAGGCTCGACTTGTAGTTCAAGGATTTCGACAAGTTGAGGGAATAAATTACAATGAAGTGTTTGCACCCGTGGCAAGAATGGAAGCCATCCGCATATTCCTTGCCTATTCATTGTATATGAAGATTAAAGTTTATCAACTGGATGTGAAGAGTGCATTCCTTCATGGTGAAATCCGAGAGACAGTGTACGTCAGTCAACCCGAGGGATTTGAGGATCCATATAATCAGGATAGAGTTTACAAACTCGACAAGGCCTTATACGGGATTCATTAAGCTCCTAGAGCCTGGTATGAGAAACTCTCCACTCACCTTGTGAAACATGGTTTCGCAGAGGTGTTATTGAATGCACACTGTTCATTAAAGAAAAGGATGGTAATTTACTACTGGTCCAAATTTATGTAGATGACATAATCTTTGGTTCCAAGAACGAAGAATTATGTAAAGAGTTTGAAGCAGTAATGAAGGCTGAGTTTGAAATGAGTGCGATGGGAGAGATGAAGTTCTTTCTCGGGTTACAGGTGGATGAGACACCTAAGGGAATTTTTCTACATCAGACCAAGTATGTAGGAGATATTCTCAGTCGGTTTGACATGGAGAATGCTTCCACAGCTGGGACTCCACTTGCTACAAACCATGATGTAGCACCCAACGAGAATGGTGATCTGGTAGATGCCACCATGTACCGAGGAATGATGGATCTCTAATATACCTTACTGCCTCAAGACCTGATATCACGTATGCTACATATCTATGTTCAAGATATCAGGCAAAGCCAAAAGTTAACCATCTGATAGGGGTCAAAAGGATCTTCCGTTATCTGAAGGGTACCCCAACACTAGGGTTGTTGTATCCTCATGATGATGACTTCAAGCTTATGGTGTATAGTGACTCGGATTACGGCGGTTGCAAGATGAAGTACAAGTCTACATCAGCATGATGTCAATTCTTTGGGAGGAGATTAGTGACATGGCAGTGTAAGAAGCAGACCTCGGTTGCTTTGTCAACCTGCGAAGCCGAATACGTTGCTGCTGCAAGTTGCTGTTCACAAATCATATGGATTCAACAGGAAATGCGGGACTACGGTTTGAATTTCTCTTCTACTCCTATTTTGTTGATAACTCTGCTGCAATTGCAGTAACTAAAAACAATCCAACATCCTAAGACCAGACACATCGGAATAAAATATCACTTTATACGTGATCGTTTTGAAAAGAACCTAATCGATATGGTTAAAATAAATACTGATTTTCAATGCGCTAACCTCTATACAAAGGCTTTTGATAAACCATGTTTTCTATATTTGTTAGAGGTCAATGGCATTAAAAAGAAAAGTGAGGTAATTCTTGAAGATGACCATGTGTAGTCTGATGCGTATAGTCCATTTTCTTTTAATTTTTATTTTCTTTATTTATCTAATTTATTTGAAGTAGTTAATTAAATTGATGTTAATTATTTTCCTAGTAAAATCCTAACAATGCAAATCGTTTACGGTTGTAGAATTTAGGGGGAGAATAGGTTTAGGAAGTAACATTATAAAAAAAACAAAGGAGGAGAGGTAACCTTTAGATCGTATTTGTGATACCACTTCAAACTTTGGAAAATGATAGTACACAGGAACAAACCACTTGGGACTTTAAAAGTATAAATTGAATAATGCGAAAGTCAAAGTATAAGTCTTTGTAGTCTGAGCAATATAAAAGAAAAATGATAGTAAAACTAGCTACTACTAAGGTAACACAAAGAAAGTAGACCTAGAGGTTGCTAGACCACTGATGATATGTCGGTAGATTTAACACAATAGATGATTAGACCTTGTTGGTGACCTCAAGATTAAACTAAGTTGTTCGAGAAGCTGTGGGTTATCATCATATCCCTGGTTAACACAATCAACAAAATTTCAATAAGGGGTGACGAGCAGAATAAACACCACAAAAAGGTGCGTATGACCAAAATATGAGCAAAAGCGTGATGAAAAAATGCAAACGCAATCAAACTAACAACCTATGTTGTTGGTGAGATCTGTGCAAAAAGAATAAAATTGCTCAAAAAAGAAGATAGGTTATATGCCTCTCTACTATATCGGTGGCACTAACCTGAGGATAAGCATACCTATATATTCTAGAATTCATTGTTGTTTGCCGCCTCTCTGCTGTGTGGTGGCACTGACCTGAGGATTGGCTTCTCTTTGAAAGCTCTAAGAATAGTTTCTTCTTGAATACTACCCTGAGACGCTCAAAAATCTCCTGAGAATGTTGATTACCAGATAAGTGTGGATCCACAAATGCCTGTTGAAATAATCAAACCTTAAACTGTCACCAATCTATGTCAAAAGTCTGTGTATGGATTAAGAGGACAGTATATTGACAATCATCGTGGCTACAATTATTGAATGTCCAAATCAATATGGGGACCTAATAGTACTAGTATGATTTCCTAAACTTGCTAACGACTCTAGATGAAAAACAAGAACAGAGCATCAAAAGTTTTGATAACATGTCCCAAATGATTTGACTTGCCTGTATGATTCCAAATTGAATCGGTCCATTATGGTCAAAATGAATTGAAGCTGCCTTTTTAGAAAAGAGTCTATTAGATTTCCATCTTAGGATTTACACCTCACACAAAACTACAAAACCAAGTTTAGTTTTGTATTTCAGTTTTAGTTCTTTTATTTTGTTTAAATTTCATCCATTTAGTTTGTTAAACATCGGACTATGCCATGGAATTCAATTGAGGATTTAATCAACTTAAAAGGGTCACGTCTGAGGTGACGACACAGGCTTTCAAATGTAAAATGAGTCACGTCTGAGGTGATCAAAAGTTTTCCAAGTTAAAAGGATTATGTCTGAGATGACGAATGCTAATAATGTTTAATCAAAGGTTAAAGGGATAAAATGTCAAATGGTCATAAAGCCAAAATTATGAGTATGATCTATTCACACGACTGGACCATGAGTATGAACCAATCATACGATTGGACCATACTGATGTCCTAGCCAACCGAACAGAGCATAAGTATGAACCATTCACCCAAATGGCATATCAAATTGAGCCTGTCGCTCAAATAGAGCTCGGCGAATGAGTCAGTCTCCGATTGAAACCCAGTCGGCCGACTGAACGTGATCGACTGCACCAATCACAAGGCTGAGGTCCAATCGCCCGAATGAACAGAGCGAATGGGTCCAGTCGCCCGATTGAAATTAGATACAGTATAAATAGGGCCATAGTCGATCGCGTAAACTCATCACCCCCCATTCGCCCTAAAATCGCACAAGCTACCGTTACTCTACCGATATTTCTTTAGACCTAAATTAAATTCATCTTGTGACATTCTGACGAGCTCTATTGATTTTACAAGTATAATGTGGTGTACTCTACAAAAACTCTATTGATTTGAACCCTAAATCACGAGATTCGGCCCTAACAAGACCCAAGACTGAAATTGGACAAATAACCTAACTAACTATGTAAAATGTGAAATCTAGGTTATTAGATGATTAGTAGGTTGATTGCGAGCCAAATGAACCAAAACACGATGTCTAATTTTAAGATTGGTCCTAATTCGAATTTCAGTTGAACGAACAGTGAGTCATGCTACTGGACACCCGGATGAACGCCAATCGCACGACTGAGCTGGCCGAATGACTCAGCGAGGCGAGTTGATCATCCGAATGAGCTCAGTCGGCTGACTAAACCATCACAGGCTCATTCACCCGATTGAACTCAGTCGCATGCTCAGTCACCCGATTGACCTCAGTCTCATGCTAGGTCAATCGACTGAACACAGTCGCATGGTTCAATCGCATGATTGAACCAGACTAAATTCAACCAGGTTAATTTGAACTGATTTTTGTTGTGTGGTGATCTAATGTCTATGTGTCTTGTGTTACAGATGATGGCTGACACATGGTCCATCAACCCTAAACACACATTTGTGCCCATTTGGATGCCACCACTCGGAACGATGTCGAGTTTGCGGGATCATTGCATTCCTAAAGGCATCCCGGATTCATAGAGCTATTTCCACACCGTGCACTCCCTATTGGTCTATATAGCAGGCCTTTTGGGAGGGAGCATCGGTTGATCATTCATAAGAGCCCTACGCATCCGGAGCACCATTTTTGGTGGGCGATCGAGGTGACTACAACTGATATATGATGTGTACTCAATCTAGGTGACGATGCAGATCACCCCACCAGGCTACACCCTTTGCCGGTTAGTGGGTGCTTCCTATGGATGAAGTACGCTGGGGACATAAACGCAGGTGTGCTGAACAAAAGCGACCTATGTCCCCAGTTTAAGTACTTGGCGCATGTGATTCTGAAGTGCTTGGCGTCGAGGATGGGGGGTTTGATGACCTCTCAGACCAGATCCAAAATGCCTACGTGGTACTGGTACTCAACCACCCCTTCAGTTTCTCTAGTATGATTTTTGCCTATCTGATAGAGAACCTAGAGGCAAAGGGCAAGGAGGGATTCTGCATGTACCCTAGATTCTTGCAGATGATTATCATGAGAAGCTGCCTGCCTTGCCCAAGGAGAGCCACGATGTTGTATCGTTGGAGATTATGGATGTCACTACCTTGGGCCGCATGAAGGTCTACAGGGGGAAGCAAGTCAAACCCCGTGTGAAGAGATTCTTCGGGCATCTGGCCAAGGCTGATTACATGGCGCCGGGTAGGCCAAAGTGGCGCCATGAGGAGAGTGACTTAGATGTTGAGCAAATTGCTCTACCATCTGACAACTTCGACGATGACGGTGACATTGGCAGAGACTCTGGGCCCGCTTCTACTAGGGGCCCCACTACCCATGTTACATCTCCACCTCCTACAGATGCTACCATAGCCAGCTTTCACCAGGACTTTTGTCCTCCAGATGAGGAGGCAGGAAGTGATGAAAAGCCTCTCACGAGGACTGTGGGCAGCAGGGTAGTTGCCACAGAGAGAGGTTTGAGGGCGGTTGGTGGATGCCCAGGTGAGTCCGGGGATGTTGTTGCTGATTCAGATTGCACATATGCCCCGGACCAGCCCAACAGCCAAGGGGGAGCCTCTGCTCAAGGAAGAAGAGGATGGCACAACCCCATGGCAAGAAGGGGAAAAGATTGAAGTTCACCTTGACCTCATCTACCACCACAGGCATTACCTCAGCCACACCTTCAACTACTACCACCACCACTGCTACCACACCACCTACCATCACCTCTACCACCTCACACACCACTACCACACCCACTCCACCACGTACTCACATCCAATCCACCACTACTACAGCCCATCCACCACCACCCATATCTATACCCCCCCAATATTTACCACTACCACCACCACCACCTCTAGCCACCACGGAGGACTGTCATCTTACACCTCATTTCCATATAGATCATCTTTATCTCCCAGTGGGGTAGAGGAACAGCTGAACCGTATGGTGCTGAAGTTGTTGGCAGCCGATGACGAGAAGACGTCTGAGAATTGTTAGTTAGTAAACCTTACTGCTGCACAATCTCATCAGATATCTCAGCATGCGTAGCTGATTGAGCAGCAGGCACAGCAGATGGCTGCTCAGAGCCTAGAGATGTCCTATCTCCAGGAGAAAAATATCTATTCAGCAAAGAGGATAGAGGAGTTGGGGGCTACTAACAAGACCATCATGCTCAAGCTGAAGGGCTCGAAGGATGAGCCACTAATGATCAGAGACGGAGATGGAGATGAGGGTGATGATGATAGTGATGATGATGATAATGGTGATGATCAAGGTGAAGATACAGAGGGTGGTGATGATGTTGATGCAAGTGATGATGATGATGAAGGAGAAGCAGATACATCAGCTATGGGTGCCATATCAGCAAGCGAAAGGAGGACCAAGAGAGCTCAACACAAAGGTGCCTCTACATCAGCCCCGTCAGTAGAGGAACACATGATTCAAGACAAGAGTAATGCATAGTTTTTTTATGTTATTTAAATCATGTGTATTTGAATATTGTATCAAATAATGTACAAAATGTTTATATTTTGTTAATGTGTTTTTGTTTTGATTATTGACTAATTTATGATGTGTTTATATGTTTAAATCAAGCAAATCACACATCTCAGCACGATGAATATGATGTTGCTCCCCTTCAACAGATCAAGTCTTAACTCACAATGATACTTGATCTGCAAGGGATAGTTAGGAGGTCTGTGAGTTGAACTCCTAAAGAAGGAGAAATTATTCACGACCTTACTAATGAGCAACTTGTTGAGATGTTCAGACTGATTCCTGACGAGATCATGAAGGATGCTCCTATGGTGGACATTGACAGTGACGATGAGCTTAATGATGTTGATGAAATCGAGATTGAAGATGTCACTGCTCAACATTATCCAGAGTATGCTGACAAGGAGGGAAATGTATGTTGGGGTTTGTTGGACCTTAACAATGTTGTTTAACCATTTAAACAAGAAAAACGCAGCGGAATATGAACTTAATATCATGTTCTATAATCTGAAAATTAAAGCTCATAACTTTGTTTCAACAAACCCAAAACCATAGGATCAAATATATGTGTTGAACTAGTTATCAAGATAAAACAAAACAACCAAAACAACAAATGGAACTACCTTCCAGAAGCTTTCAAAATCGTGGATTGGATCAAGATGATGATGCTTTTGAACGACCAAAACATCAAGATAGATGTCCTCAAGCAATCATACCCACAAGCCTATAAGAAAACACCATCTTTGCTAGGATTTGACACCGAAATCAGATCAAGAAAGTTGCTGGAACTTTCTTTCAGCCGTGAGACATCAAGAGGCTGCTAGAGCCTTGTTCCAGCCATGAGACTTCTCTTCCAGATGAGAAACTCGAATTCTTGTGTCGATTTTGCATGTGAGAAAGGGCTAGATGAAGTATGTGTGTGTTCAAGAAGATCTTTTGTTCCAAGAACACAAAAGAAAAAGGAGAGTTGGCTGCCATGGGGCGGCCGAAAAACCCTTAAACTCTTAGGGTTTTCTCTAAATAATCCCCCTTTTAAATTTTACAAAGGTTTAAATATTATACATAATTAACCTTTTAATTATATATAATATGTACACACACTTTTATTATTTGATGTTGCTTAACTAATTTAAACAACATAACAAATAATATCCATGAACAAAATATCCTCATAATTTGTTCCTTCTCACATACAATTTATTTAGAAAACCCATTTTCTAAATTGGTGTAATTATTTAATTGTATGATCATCATCAATTAAATATTAATGGTGTTTGCTAAGCTTGTTATTGGGTATGACCCGACTTGCATCACAACGTACTAACCACATCAACGTTCTATGTGTCTTGGGCATACAGAATCCAACAATGTAGTCCCCAATCTGGGTGACTCCCTTGTTAGTGAAACTTTTAAAACTCTGGATAAAATGGAGCAAGAGTCAGAAAAGAAGTGTAGGATCGATGTTTGTCACTAAACACTTATGTTTTTCTCTCAAACTCACCTAGAATAACACTCAGGTTAAGATAGAATCAGTAAGAGTTGATCACAATATAGAAAGTAAATAAAGAACATAGGAAGTAATTCTCAAAGTACTTTTATATATTGCTTCTCAACTCAAAATACAAGACTATTACAAGCAGTTGTTTTTTTACAATGAGTTACAAAGAGAACCTATATATAATACTACCTACATCCGGATATACGTTGATACCAGCTGGGATCCTATAGCTAAAGTCTATACTACAAGACTCAAGATTAGGTATCTCGGATAAAGTCTTATCTGAGATTTGGTAGTCAGGACATGTCTCTGACTTACCTTTTGTCACCATCTAAAGTTGGTAACATGTACTATCATGAAAAGGTGAACACTGAAATAAAGTATGGTCAACTGCATGGCTCTTTAGGAAGAAGCCATACAGTATCAGAGGTCTGCAGTGGAGTGTTAGTGGCCATACTTGTGTCCACTAGTCATAGCAGTGTCTTCCGAAGGTTAAATGGCTTCGGAAGAGTAAGTACTTCCGAAGCCACTTATACTTCGGAAGAGACTACTTCTTCCAAGGCTTGGAGACTTCTTCTTTTCATCATACTTTGGAAGTGGTCTTCAGTTCATTCTCTAACGCTTGAACTTCGGAAGTATTCACTTGACTTCGGAAGTAGAGTTTTGTCATTGAAAGTTGATCTTTCACTTTGTCATCGGAAGAACTCTACAAGCTTTGGAAGTTCCATGCTAAGCTTCGAAAGCCTTTGCATTCAGTACCAAAATTATCTAAGTTACTTAGTTTTGGTTGCATTAGCCTTCTTCTTGATCCAACACCAGGTCCCTCAATTGACTCGAAATCCGTTATTTCTTTTTTTCGCGCATTTATTATTTTGTGTAATTAATTTGTTTTCAAACCAAATCTCGTCGTATCTCCCTTCGTGCCAACCTTAATATTTAATGATGCTAATAATATAATATTTATTTTATTTTTATTTTTACTTCCAAAATATTGTTAATATTATTATTAATAATATTATTAGTATTATAATTAAGTCCAGGGTTTAAATGGTAAATTAACTAAACTTGAGGATTAATTAATTTAAAGTATAGGGTCCTAGGTGTAAAATGAATATTATATATATATATATATATATATATATATATATAATATATATATATATATATAATATATATTCTCGGTCGAAACCCTCCCGAACCCAACCGCCGTGAATCCTCCACCGTGCACCACCCATTCAAGCCCCATTTCGCTACCGTTAGCTGCCATCGGTTGCTGTCGTCTTGCCGTTTAATCGTTTCGCAGGTAACCGGTCATCGTAAACCTCGTTTTGTCTCATTTCGTTTCGTTTCGGTTTGTCTTTCCGCTCGGTTGTTTGGTTCGATTTGCGGGTGTGTGAATCTATAGAGAGATATACATGTTTGTACTGTGTGTGTTCTTATCATTGTGTGTATCTATATATAGTTATGTGTGTGTGTGGATGTGTATATATGTGTATGTATGCCTATATGTTGATCGATGCATGTATGTACGGTTGTATGTATATATACGTGCGTTGTATGTGTGTCCAATGATGGGTATGCGATGTGTGTATTCGTATGTAGATAGGTATATGTATATGCCAAATGTTTGTGTGTGCATGCCATACATGTATACTGCGCTTGTGTGTATGTGTATATATATATATATATATATATTATATATTATGTGTTTTGAACCGTGTGTGTATGTATATATGCACAACAGTAATGCATAATGTATGCATATCTATGTGTGTGTTTGTGTTGTGCGTTGTGTGTGTGCGTCAAGTGTGTGTGTGTGTTTGTGTGTTTTGTGTGTGTGCGTGTGGTGTGTGTGTATCGTGTGTGTGTGTGTGCAGTGTGTGTTATGTGTGTGTGTTATGTGTGTGTGAATCGGTGTGTATGTATGTGTATATATATGATTGAGAGTGTGAGATGATGTATGTATGTATAATGCATGTATGTGTGCGTGGTATGTGTGGCGTGTGTTAGTGTGTATATGTATGTGAGTGGGTCGATCACGTGCACGTGCGTTTGTTGAACGTGTGTTTGTGTGCGTGTCGTTCAAGCGAAACAAACGCAGCAGCCTTCGGTTGCTATATTCGTGACGAATGGATGCGTTTGGTGTGTATACATTGATATCGTATGTGTGTGTTTGCAGCTACATGTAAGTATATATATAGATATGAGAGTGTTGGATGAAGATGAGTAAAAATAAATATTATATATATGTGTGTATGATATTGTGTGAATGCAGATATGGTGTACATATGGGTGTGTGTGTGTGCTTAAGTGCATGTATATATATTGTGTTTATGTAATTGTGTGTGTTATTATTATTATTATTATTATCATTATTATTATTCATATTATTATTATATTATTATTATTATTATTATTATTACTAATATAGTATGTTGTGTGGTGTAAATTATATATTATATTTGTGAGTTGCATCTCGAACCCAAATCGACCCGAACCGAACCAAAACCGACCGGACTTATCTATTCTCATTAAACATGACTAAAAACTTAGTTACAACTATTATAGGTGTTTTATCGTTCATTTCCCTCACTCGTTGAAGCGTTTTATTCATTCTTTATCATCACCTTCAAGGTGAGTTTCACGGCCTTGTTTTCATATTAAACATTTGTAAATTAGGGGGAAAAGTATGCTCACCCTTTTTATGCTGTGAACTTATTTAATTCTTTGGAATTGTTGTATTTACTGTTTTGTAAGTATTTATCTAGTACATGCATGAGTTGTCTTTGTGGTTCTGTATTCACAACTATTTAACTCCGGTGTTGAAGCCGACGGACAGATATTGATAGTACTATTGGGTTGACACCCCACCTTGTTTGTTAGTATACTAGTTGGGACTGACAGTGGCCAGGGATGGGCCCTAGGGTGAATATGTTCCGACAAATTCTTTGTGTACGGCACAGGCTTAGTTGTGATACTTATGATTACATATGATATTACTTGCTTATAACTGTATGCACTCATGTCCTACCAAACATTTACACAGCATCAAGTTTTGTTTATTATTTAAACCTGCGAACTCACTGACATTATGTTGACCATTTTGAGCATATCTTTTCAGGTAATAATCAATGAGGATTGCTAGGAAGTTGGCCTTAGCGTTGACCTTAGTCTTACATTATCTTAAACTTGGGTGCATTTGACATTTACTTGTTATTCACATTTTGGTTACTCGTTCCCGGGTTGTGGGATTTTTACTCTTTTGTTTTTCATGACTATGTTTGTCGTGGAACTGACTAACCATGACACAAGTCTCCATTTGTGTCCAGTGACGTCATGACACATTGACTTTCATTATTTAATGCATCTCTATTAATTATCAATGTGTTATGACGATCCCGTCCATTATATCCTCGTGTTTCCGCTATAAGCGGGGGTGTGACAGATCATCTATCAATCACTCACGAATACAACTTATAATTCCACCTGAAACAAATACCAACACCGAATTCAATCTTACTCAATATCACGACCCACACCCCACTCGAACACCATTATTCGGACCTCAAATCCTGAATTTACAAAGGGCTTTGAATCATCGACTATCATGGAAGCTTCCTGTGCATTTAATTGAATTATCATCATCATTTGTAATCGGACTTACTTGCAACATAGTCACGGTTGTTCTTTGATTGTTCTTGACATGTTGAACTCCAAATATGGTAATTGAATTCATCTACACACTCGTGTTATCATAGGGAGCAAAAGCCCTATGGTTCCAAACATTTACTTAATCGTTTTGAACTTCAATTTGGGGCAGGAATGAATCTTGGGTTCTTGTGATTTGGGGGAAATTCCTTAAAAGGGTTTAAAAGAATTTAGAACAGAGGAAACCAACACTACAAGAAAAATAATCATTAGGGAGTAAATTATTAGTGACTTATTTATCAGTCTCGGATACATAATGTTGAAGACTGCAGTTACTAATGATATTAGGGACTGCTTTTTTTTTTTTTGTAATTGATGTTAGTAACAGATAATTAACCCCTAATACTTAAACACATTATTTAAGACTAAACTTCAGTCACAAATATGTTAACAAAAAAATATTTTTGGAGGGAAAGGTTTTGGTAACTAAATTCTATTCTCAAATAGTGACCTTAATAATGAAAACTAACATCATTATATGAGTAACTAATATTTAGTCTCTAAAATAGAAGAAACATACGGGAGACTAAAAATCAGTTTTTAATGTTTATAGATCATACTGAATTCAAGATTGATGTTTAGTCTTGAATGTCTTTTGTGTAATAAAAATATTAATAATTGTTTTATAGTCTCTAATTATTTGATGTGAATTATACCATTTTAAGAATGATATTGAATACTAAAAACTAGTCTTCAAGATGTTGTAACTGAGTTTATTTAAAACTCATAATTAGTCTCTAAAGAGCTTTTTTGTATAAAATAAGTACTGATTGAAATTCAGTCTTTAATAATAAACGTATTTTACTATTAGAGTCAATTATGGTAATTAGAATCAGAGTTAAGTCAAGAGGTTTTTTAATAATGGGTTTACGTGTAACACCTGGTTATTTCCTTTGAATCTAAGGAAAGACGAAAAAGAGAAAGAAAAGAAATAAAGCCCAAAGTCGATGGACCAAACTAGCCAAAATGGGAAAATCCTTGGAGGAGTGGGGGTATAAAAGGGACATGACAGCCTATTTTCCCCTCATTCTCCCCTTTTCATTCGGTTGGAGAGAGTGTGTGCGAAAGGAGAAAGAGCAAAACCTAGGGTTTTTGAAGAATCGATGTGCAAAAGTCGAAGGCAAACGAGTTTGTGAGAAGCTCTACTCGAAGAGGCTTTCAAGGTGAGTTCTAGGACCCCTCTTTTACATGTTTTCAACTGATTTGGCACTGAAACACATAGTAAAACCCGTTTTTGAAGTGTGTGTGTGTGTGTTGAACCCGTTTGTATATGTATGTGTTTGTGTATGATTCAGGTGGGGTTTGATTTTAGGCTTGGTTGTGCTTGAATGGTGTTATGGTATGTATTCCTAAGGTTTAGGATGGTTGATTTGGGCTTAAAAAAAGTTTGAGAGGGTTTGGAGGCCGAAAAGTGCAGCTTAGGTTCGAGATGAACTGCATTCTGCACTCAGCTAAGGCTCATGTGATTGGAGGTCCATGCGTCCGAACGGCAAGCGACTGGAGGCCATACGGCCGAAGGGCATGCGAATGAAGTCCATGCGCATGGATGCTATGTGACTGAGAGTCATACGCATAAGGGCCATGCGATTGAAGGAAATGCAGATGGGGGCCATGCGATTGAAGGAAATACGGATGAGGGCCATGGGATTGAAGGAAATGTGGATGAGGGCCATGTGATTGAACGAAATGCGGATGAGTGCCATGTGACTGAAGGTCATGCGACTGAGGTCCATGCGTCGGAATACCATGCGACTGAGGTTCATACACATGGGAGTCATGAGACTCGAGGCTATGCGACTGGATGTCCATACGCCTAGGAGTTCAATCGCCCATAGAGTCCACTCCTGTTGGTCTTCTCATACGCATGGAAGATCATGCGACTGAATAGGGTCCATACGCCGGAATGAACATAGTTTATTATCTGACATTCGAGGAAAGTGCATATGTAGGTTTTGACCTTTGAGGTTATAGATGATGATGGGCAAGACTAGTGATGTATGATGTGGTATGTTTATGCATGATGGTATGTATGGCGTATGTTATATATGTATGATTCCTTGTATGATGATGTTGAATGTTTATGTTTATGTTTATGTTTATGTTCCTATTATGTATGTTACCTTTCCCGTGGCTTTACGTGTTATAGTTGTGAAAGAAATGATGAAGTATTATGTAACGTAAAGTGAAAGATAATGAAAGAGGAACATAATGTTAGAATGCACACATTAATGAAAGAGAAAGTATAGAAAGGCTTGCAAGCAATATGCACAGAGGTGCACGACTCTAAAATGTCATAAGCTCAACTACGTGTGGTTTAGCTAACCCTTAGGGGTTCCAGTCTTTGTGACTCGCCAACGGTGTGGTACATGGTGTATAGTGGTTACCCACCTCGATGCTGGTGCTAGGCTATGTGCAGTGTGGAAGTTTTTTTTATGATCTTCGGCCCGGTACTCGAGTTATGCATAATGTGGGGGTGTTGTATACAGTGTTTATAGTGGTTACCCACCTCGATGCTAGGCTATGTGCGGTGAGGAAGTCATTTTTATGATCTTCGGTCCAGTACCCGAGTTATAATGTGGGGGTGTAGTATACAGTTGGGATCTTTCTTGCTTACCCCGTTGCTTACCCCGGTGCTGGTGCCAGGCTATGTGCAGTGCGGAAGTTAAGTATGAACTTCAGCCCAGTACCTTATTTGTTTAGGGCATAGGTGATGACACTGATCCAGAAAGTGATAATGAATATGATAAAGAAGGAAGAGTTAAGGAAAGTATGTGATGAACTGTTAATGAATATAATAATGATATTATATGTGTGTACATATGATGTGTGATCACATGTAAAAATAAAGAACGGTTTTAATGAAATTAAAGTATGTTTTATTATAAAAGTAGAACTCACTCAACAACTCTGACTATTATGTGTTTCCAGTTGACAGGTAAAGTTGCTGAGGATGGCACGGGGCGGCTACCGGGCTCTTTGGATGGCATCCATATTCATAATGCTTTTGTGTTGAAATGTAACATGTATTTTGTGATTTTATAACAATGTATTATTTTGCAAAAGCATTTGTAATGAAAATGTTATTTTGTAATGTTTCCGCTGCAATGTTTAATTCAAGTTAAAGTAATTATATGTTTTATGAGAAATGATTGGCCAGCTGTAAGTGTCCCGGAAACGGGGCCTTACAAGTTGGTATTAAAGCCAAGTTTAAGTGAAATGGGTAAATTTTCAAAATAAACCTAAACTTAAACTGAAAATGGGATGGATAGGGAAGGGATGCGAGTTCTAGTAGCTGTGTGCCATCAGATATTTTCTTAATGATTAACCAGTACTATGTGCGCATGTTATGTGGTTATGTATTGCTGCTACATTTAGATACTGATGTAGTTAGGAAAGGTAATGCTTGGGGTATGAAGAGTAAAGTAAGTGGCTAATCACAACTAGCCACTGTAATTAGGGACTTATTACACTTGAAATGAACTAAGCTGTTCCCTTGAATAACCGCGTTGGTGTTTGAATCTTTCAGTGTGTGTGTTAGAGGATGGTCGTTGGTAGATCATCTAAAGCTTCGCGTGGTGTAGGTGGTGGTGGACATGGTGCTGAACCACGAGCACGAGAGGAAGGCCTAGAGCCGAAAAGGTGGTTGATGAAGAAACCGAGACCCCTCATTCGGAGGGCGGAGATGAGAGTGCTAACTTAAGGGCCTCAATGAAGGAGGCAGTTGTAGAGGAGGTGCATCAGGTCATGCAGATGATCTTACCGCCTGTGGTGACTGAGGTGATAAAGGCTGTGAGGGAAGGAGAAAGGAAGGAAAGAAGTAGACCTACGGGCAAAACAAGACAGCCTGAGACTGAGACGTTTCTATCTGATGACGAAAAGGAAGAGGAAGAAGAAGAACCTACGCCAAGGGCAGCCTGAGGTTGCAACTATGGGGCATTTCAACGATGCAAGCCCCCTACTTTTGATGGTAACGACACTACTACTGCTCACCGGTGGGTGAGGGAAATGGAAGCTGTTCTAAATATCAGCGAATACCTAGAAGATCAGAAGGTGAAATTCCCTGCCTACTTGTTTGCGGACTCGGCTCTGTGTTGGTGGGACAATATAGTCCAAGCCGAGGGTAGTCGGGCTATTGGGAGAATGAGGTGGTCTGGACTGAAGAAGTTGGTGATTAAGGAGTTTTGTACTCACAGAGAAATGGAAACATTGGAAAGGGAGTTCCTGCAGTTGGAGGCGGGGACGATGACACATCAGCAATATACCACCAAGTTCAATGAAATGGCACAGCTGGTGCCTGACTAGGTGACACCTCTGTCATGAAATATCAGAAGATATATTCAGGGCTTGCCGGCGAACATCTAAAGGCACATAATCGCTACCCAACCAAGCATGTTTAGGTCGGCGGTCGACTTGGCGAGGAGATTATACAATGAATCTGTGGTGGTGACAGAAGCTAGCAAGGAAGGAGAGAGCGATCTGAATAGGAATGGGAAGCGACTTGGACATGGCGGAGCCACTCCAAGTAACAAAGGTGCATGAGTGGATGACCGGCGTGTGTTCGTATCCTGTACAAGGTCGAAAAGGTGTGACAAGTGTGGACACAAGCGCCCCGGGGAATGTAGATTGGGGACCAATGTCTGTTTCCATTGTGGAAGAACCGGACATGTGGCGAAGAACTACAGTGTGAGGAGGTGTTATTCTTGTAGTGAGGAAGGCCACATGAGCAGAGATTGCAAGAAGCCGAGGGCTGAAGATTCGAGAGTGAAAAGGGTTGGAGTAGAAGGGTAGAGGCAAATGCCAGAGCATTCCCGATGATGCAAGGGGGAGGCTAGGACGGACCCTGATGTCATGTTAGGTACATATCTAGTAATAAAGTCTCTGTGTTATTTAATTCTGGTGCTAGTAGAAGTTTTATTTATGCTTCTTTCTGTGCTAAATTGCTTGTTAGTAGTAGAAATGTAGATACGCCCTTTGATGTAGAAACTGGCAGGTAGGGTCTACCCGGATTTCTGAGATGATAGAGGGTTGTGACATAGAACCAGAATGCCACAAGTTTCCTGTTAGGCCATTTGTGATGTCCTTAGGCGGGTTTGACGTAGTCCTAGGAATGAATTGGTTGGCGGACTACAAGGCGAATATCGTGTGTCGCAAGTGGATGATTCGGTTGATAGCTCTTGACGGGAATATGGTGGAGGCTTACGGTGATCGAGTCACTATGATTCCAAAGGGGATTTCGATGGCAGTGTTTGGAAGAGAGAGGTTGTATGATAATTCTACAAGTGCGCATGCTTGTTGCGTGAGGTTCAGTTTTTGGGTCATGTAATGAGTCCTGGTGGGATTATGGTGGACCCGGCAAAGGTAGAAGTGAATATATGGTGGTTTATTTTGATGCTTCCTACACGGGGATGCGATGTGTGTTGATGCAGAAAGGAAAGGTTATAACCCATGCATCCCGACAGTTGAAAGTTCATGAGGTCAATTATCCCGCTCTTGACTTGAAGCTAGCAGTCGTGGTCTTTGCGTTAAAGACATGAGGGCACTATCTATATGAGATGAAGTGCACCATGTTCAGCCAAGATGCATAGGGCCTTTTCAAATCATTGCTAGAGCATGAGTGGTGACCTATAGATTAGAGCTACCATATGAGTTAAGTGGAATTCATCCGACATTCCATGTATCTCATCTGA
The DNA here is from genome assembly GCA_025506515.1 of Flaveria trinervia. NCBI lineage: Eukaryota > Viridiplantae > Streptophyta > Magnoliopsida > Asterales > Asteraceae > Flaveria > Flaveria trinervia. Next base: position 38,900,960 of record CM046452.1, on the reverse strand, counting down.
GGAAAGGTATAGCAGACAAGGATATGGTTGCACCACTAGAGGATTTAGAGGTAGATGAACGGCTCAATTATGTGGGTCCACTGGTGGCGATCATTGATCGTAAAGGAAGAGGTTAAGGAATAAAGTGATTCCTCTTGTGTGTGTACAGTGGAAGTACAGAAAGGATCTGAGTCTACGTGGGAGGCCGGAGAAGAGATAAGACAAAACTACCCATAATTGTTTGAGGAACAATAGGTTTCGGGGACGAAACCTATTTAAGGGGGGTGGACTTGTAACACCCAGTTATTTCCTTTGAAGCTAAGGAAAGACGAAAAAGGGAAAGAAAAGAAATAAAGCCCAAAGTCGAGGGACCAAACTTGCCAAAATGGGAAAATCTTTGGAGGAGTGGGGGTATAAAAGGGGCATGGCAGCCCATCCCCTTTTCATTAGGTTAGAGAGAGAGTGTGTGAAAGGAAACAGAGCAAAACCTAGGGTTTTTGAAGAATCGAGGTGCAAAAGTCGAAGGCAAACGAGTTTGTGAGAAGCTCTACTCGAAGAGGCTTTCAAGGTGAGTTCTAGGACCCCTCTTTTACATGTTTTCAACTGATTTGGGGCTGGAACACATAGTAAAACCCATTTTTGAAGTATGTGTGTGTGTTGAACCCGTTTGTATGTGTATGTGTTTGTGTATGATTCGGGTGGGGTTTGATTTCGGGCTTGGTTGTGCTTGAATGGTGTTGTGGTATGTATTCCTGAGGTTTAGGATGGTTGATTTGGGCTTAGAACTAGTTTGAGAGCATTTGGAGGCTGAAAAGTGAATATCAGGTTCGGGATGAACTGCATTCTACACTCTGCTAGGGCTCATGCGACTAGAGGTCCATGTGTCCGAATGGCAAGTGACTGGAAGCCATATGGCCAAAGGGCATGTGACTGAAGTCCATGCGCATGGATGCTATGCGACTGAGAGTCATACACATGAGGGCCATGCGATTGAAGGAAATGCGGATGAGGGCCATGCGATTGAAGGAAATGCGGATGAGGGCCATGCGATTGATGGAAATGCGGATGTGGGCCATCAATTGAAGGAAATGCGGATGAGGGCCATGCGATTGAAGGAAATGCGGATGAGTCCCATGCGACTGAAGTTCATGCGACTAAGGTCCATGCGCCCGAATACCATGCGACTGAGGTTCATACGCATGGGAGTCATGCGACTGGATGTCCATACGCCTAAGTGTTCAATCGCCCATAGAGTCCACTCGCCTTGGTGTTCTCATACGCATGGAAGATCATGTGACTGAATAGGGTCCACACACCCGAATGAACATGGTTTATTATCTGACTTTTGAGGAAAGTGCACATGTAGGTTTTGACCTTTGAGGTTATAGATGATGATGGGCAAGACTAGTGATGTATGATGTGGTATGTTTAGGCATGATGGTATGTATGGCGTATGTTATATATGTATGATGCCTTGTATGATGATGTTGAATGTTTATATTTATGTTTATGTTCCTATTATGTATGTTTATTTTTCCCATGGCTTTACGTGTTATAGTTGTGAAAGAAATAATGAAGTGTTATGTAACGTAAAGTGAAAGACAATGAAAGAGGAACATAATGTTAGAATGCATGCATTAATGAAAGAGAAAGTATAGAAAGGCTTGCAAGTAATATGTACAGAGGTGCATGACTCTAAAATGTCATAAGCTCAACTGCGTGTGGTTTAGCTAACCCTTAAAGATACACGCTGGGGTTCCAGTCTTTGTGACTGACCAACGGTGTGCTACATGGTGTATAGTGGTTACCCACCTCGATGCTGATGCCAGGCTATGTGCAGTGTGGAAGTCATTTTTATGATCTTCGGCCAAGTACTCGAGTTATGCATAATGTGGGGGGTGTTGTATACAGTGTTTTATAGTGGTTACCCACCTCGGTGTCAGGAAGTCATTTTTATGATCTTCGACCGAGTACCCGAGTTATAAGGTGGGGGTGTAGTATACAGTTGGGATCTTTGCGCTTACCCCGTTGCTGGTGCCAGGCTATGTGCAGTGTGGAAGTCAAATATGAACTTTGGCCCAATACCCCATTTGTTTGGGGCATAGCTGATGACACTGATGTAGAAAGTGATAATGAATATGATAAAGAAGGAAGAGTTAATGAAAGTATGTGATGAACTGTTAATGAAGATAATAATGATATTATCCATGTGTACTATGATGTGTGATCACATGTAAAAATAAGAACGATTTTAATGAAACTAAAGTATATTTTATTATAAAACTAGACTTTTATATGTTTCCAGTTGGCAGGTAAAGTTGCTGAGGATGATACGGGGCGGCTACTTGGCTCTTTTGGATGACAATCATATTTATAATGCTTTTGTGTGGAAATGTAGCATGTATTTTGTGATTTGATAACAATGTATTATTTTGCAAAAGCATTTGTAATGAAAATGTTGTTTTATAATGTTTCCAATGTAATATTTAATTCAAGTTAAAGTAATTATATGTTTTATGAGCAATGATTGGCCAGCTGTAAACGTCCCGGAAACAGGGCCTTACATTACGTCTAAGGGGGGTAGAGGGTGCGGTCCCAGCTAGAAAATGGATAGCTACACCAATTACGATAGCACCTCCCTCCGAAGCAAGATCACACATTTATCATTAAAAATAATGTTAATTTTTGACAATTAGGGTAAATAATTTTTAATCATGGTTAAGAATCATGAATTAAGTTTATTTATGGGAACAACTAGCTCTAAAATTTATGAATTTCTGTTCAAATTTTCAAAACATATTAGCACCCTTCTCCATCATAAAACTCCATCCTCAAATAATTTATATTCCCGCTCACTTTGCCTTAACCCTTAATCTACTACTCTTCCCCAAAATTAATTCATTTTACACCACTCGAATCTTCATTGCTCTTTAATCCTTGATGTAAATCATTATGCAATGATGGTGCTTGGTCTCAAACCACCATCAATCGACCTCACGTGCTTTGATTACAGGCATGACCCCTGAATTGCTTGGATTGCAGGCACCATTTATCAACTTCACCCTCCAATCGAATTCTTAGTAAGATTATGTTTACTAAACTTATATTGGGTAGCACATGGTTCATATTGCATATATTATATTTCTTATAATACTACATCATGATTTTGTTTGGGGAAATAAGAAATCTCTTGCTCTAGTATAGGGTTGTATCCAAATGAAGAATTCTTAGATAAAGTAGTCTTAGTATTACGAATCTTAACTATTGGTGTGTGTTACTATGTTTACAAAGTGGAGAGTATGATTCATATTAATTATGTACATTAGGTGCTCCATAAAATGCCTCAATGAAGGATCTATACTATTTTGCATACTTTTACACTATGTAGGTAGCTGAATCCTTGTAAACAGGACAAACTAATTGAGAAAGGATACTTGTTTATATTATAGTTTTGTATAGATGAGTATAGAGTATTAACATGTTCAATAAATTACTAATTAATATAATGATATTTATTGCAATGATTTCTAATATTATGTTTGTTAAATGGTGTGCTTTGACTTGTAAGTTGCCATGCTTAATGAAGCTTGGAATAAATGGCTTGGCCGGAAAAGACAAGTTATGATCAAAGATTCAACATGTATGGTAAGTCCCGTAACTTAAGAATAGCCTACTATACAATATGCATTACTTGCTTGTCAAGAGTTATGTTTATATTGTAAAAGGGCTGCAGGACTAAACATAAGTTTAATATTAGGTTGAAATATGTTGGTCTTTTCAAAGTAAACTAGTTAAGTTATTTATCTTCCTAACTTACATCTTAAAGTGAGTGCTTTGCAACTCAAATAGAATTCCCATGGATTGTGATCTCATAGGAATATGTAGGAAGTTATACACATTGTAACTTAGAAAAAAAATTTAGTACCTAACTTCTGCAAAAAAAATGATTGAAAGTTTCTTTCAGAATTTAATCTTTACAAAAATCCATCAAAAGTTAATAGTATTCAACAAATAAATCCATAATATGTTTCTTTTACTCCTCTTATCATCCAAATAAGAAACATGAAAAAAGAAAAAAATAAAAAAGTTGGTTGAGCATCTAATTGTCTACCTCTTGTTTGGTATCTATTTCTTAACACAAGCACTGAATATTCGCCCTTTATGTGAATTATGTTTATATGAGCAGTAGCTCTAATATTAACACATTTTTTGTTCGCCCTTTATGTGAATTATGTTTCTATGACCGGTAGCTCTAATATGAACAAATTTTTTTGTTGTATTACACAGCTTCTCACATACTCGCCTCACCCTTATTTGTTTATGTTTGATCACTTGCATGCTCTTAAACATTAATTTGACCGTCTCTACTAACCAGGTAACAATTTTGATCCTTGCTCTTCTATGTTCTATAGGTTCAACTTGTTTATCTAAAAAGTACTAGTCTTGAAATGGTTCTAACGAATAGGATGGTGTTAAACTTAGGACATGGCCACCGTAGATCTGTTTTATTATATATTAATGTATGCTTTAACTACAATCTATTAACAAAATCTTTCGTGACACTATATTTGTGGACAATTAACTTGCTACTTCTTGTAGACACATGTGTACCTAGTTTAGGAGCTTAATGTAAAATGTCTTTCATGTCCTACATATATGTAATTTAAAGGGTATGAATGAAATACAATGTGTGGTTAATGCTTATAATATTTAATATTTCATTGTTTATTGTGTGATAACGCATATTTAACTAACTATATAGGCGTGAGGTTAGTGTACATAGTTCTTTTTGAGGTTAGTGTACATAGTTATTAGTCAATAATGATTGAGAAAGATGTTCAAACTTAATCGTGTGAAGTTCTGATGCGAATGGACCATACACATGAGAACTTCATGCTAATGGACTAGTCGGACGACTAAACAGGAGACTGGATTGGTTCAGTCACATGATTGAGACATAAGGTTGACTCAGTTGCACGACTGGACCCTCAGTCGTGCGGATGGATCAACTGCATGCTTCAATCGTGCGACTGAACCATGCTAATGGTTCAGTCGTACGAATGACAAACCCTAACCTATAAATACCACCTAATTCGTGGAAAAACGTAACAATTCGCATACCTACGCACATAATCGTACCCTAGTCGTCCAGAGACTCAAGAAGACCTGTTCCAAGTTCATAGATCACAACTAATCGTGTTCTAATCATTCATAACGTTTCATTAATCATTAGATTGATCTTAATTGTGTTCTCCTTGATTGGATCGCCAATCAAATAGGATTCCGCACTATTTGAGTTTGTATATGCGTAACATCAGTTAGTACTCCATACGTAAACGGTCCTAACAAGTGGTATCAGAGCTTTGGCTTTTGATTTTGCGTGTGATTCAATCGTTTTTAGTGTAAAACTCACATTTTTCATTCAAAAACACCATCTTTTTTAGTAAAACAGTGATTTTAGTGTCTCCAGATCTAAAAGTTCATGTTTTTCGGCTTACGGCAGATTAGGGTTTCGTATTTTTGAGTCAAAGTACCAAAATTCTTCCAATTTTCTAATCCAGCAGCCTCAGTCGCACGATTGGCTCAATCGCACGACTGAACTCAATCGTACGATTGGCTCAATCGCACGATTGGCTCAATCGCACGATTGGCTCAATCGCACGATTGGCTCAATCGCATGACTGAACTCCATCGCACCTCCCATATGCACGATTGAGCTCCGTCGCCCATCCATTCATACGACTGAACACCCTATTCGCATTGTCTATCCGCAGTTGTTCAATCGAACGATTGACTCATCAGCATTGGTTAAATCGCACGATTGATTCATCCGCATTAGTCCATTCGTACGATTGACCCAATCGCATCTCTTCATTTGCACCAGTGAAACAGTTTCGTTCTAACTCTCAAAGTATAAAGAAATGGAAGATCAGTCATCGGTGTTTATTGCAGGTAGGGACTCGCGTAACCAGATGATGTTACTTCTGAAAAATGTTATTCGGAATCACAATAAGCCGCTTAAGCTTATCACGTTAGATGATTACCCACAATGGAAGAAAAGGTGCGAAATTTATCTAAATGGTGTTGATCGCAATCTGTGGGAATCAACTGAGACTGGTTATAGTATGCCGGTTGATGCTAATGGCGTCAAACTTACTCTAGGCGGCATGACTGATAGCCAGAAGGTAAAGTACAATGTTGTAAAGAAGGTGTATGATGTGTTAACTCATTCTATACCTTAGGATATATTCTACCAATTTTGTGAGAATAAACAGGCAAAGAAATTATGGGAGGCTTTGGAAAAACGATACGATGGGAATGCATCGTTAGAAGCAATAAAGGCTAAGGCTTTGAAGAAAGAGTTCGATATCTTGTCATCGATGGGTAAGAAGAGTTTGGATGATGTCATAGACTGATTCTACCATTTAATGAGTGAATTGCACACTCATGGGGCAACGTCAATGGAGGATAAGGTATCAAGCTTTGCCAATGGTCTGCTAGAGAAGTGGGACTTGTTTGTGTCTAATTTGAGACAGAACAATTTACTGGCTAAATTAGTCATAAAAGACTTCATCCTAAAACTGAGGGAGGAGGAACTGAGGATGAAGTATAGGTCTCAGAAAGGATCTTACGCTCAGAACCCGTCTCTGTACAATTCAACTTCCACCTTAAAAAGCTCAGGAGCACCTCTTCAAACTGCATTCGTGTCAAGTTCAGCAGCTCCTCTGCAACCCACTACTTTAGGATCTGAAATGTCAGGGTCATCTAGCACCCAATATATAGTACCTGAATTAAACGCTATGAAGTTAAAGACCGAGAATCTCGAGAATATCAATGTGGAGATTGCAAAGGAGCATATGGACCTCTTAGCTGCAGTTATTCATTCTTATGATGGTCTAGTTGCAGGAAAGATCGGAAATTGCCGTCTGGCTTATAAGGATTAAGAGCAGGTGGACGAGAATGAATAGGAAAGAATGGACATTATATGGGTGTTGGCAAGTGTTGTTCGAAGAGCCAAGAAGTTTGTAAAGAAGACTGGACAGAATTTGATAGCTACAAAGGATACAACTTTTTGGTTTCGACAACACCAAGGTTACCTGTTTCAACTGTGGAGAAAAGGGGCACTTCAAACATGAATGTGTGAAGCCCAAGAAGATAGGCAGTGGTAATCCTCTCTCATCATTCAACCGTAAAGACAAACCCACAAGTGACGCTGCATCATCAAGCAAAGATCCTAAGGCTGTGACTACATAAGATGATGAAGGTCAAGATTGGACCTTACGGTTTGTATCCCCGGGCTAGTCAAACATTGCAAATGTTGAAGTTTTGGATGATGACACTGCAAGTGAAGGTGATATAGCAGTTGGACTAGTAATGTCAGACCATGAAGATACTGCTAATGTGGTCACTCACTTGAATGAAGAGGATCTCAGAACTACAGTTTCAGAATCTCCAACAATTGAGAAGTCAAACTTCCACTGATGGCTGATTCAATCGAGTCTTCACAGGTAAGTACCACAGACCGACTCTTTGATAATCATGCTTGTAATGAATGTAATAAATTTAGAGAAAGCATAGATTCAAAATTTGCTAGGTTATTAGATCACAATGATAGCTTAGTAAATGACTTACAACTGTGCATAGAGGCTAACTAGATTTAAAAACAAAATGAGCATAGCTATAAAGAGAAAATAGAGCTTTTAAATAAAAAACTAATGGAAACCAAAGTTGTTGCTTTTAACCAAGCAAATGACATAAAGTTCTATTTGAACTCTCTAGAAGCAACTAAGAAAGAAAAAGCAGTTTTGGAAGTTGAAGTAAACTCATTAAAACAAAAACTGCACAGTTGGACAAGTTCTACTCATATAGTCCAACACTTAGTGAGAGAACGAAACAATGGGGAGGGGTTGCGATACAAAGTGGTTCCACCACCACATGAGACAATGTTAAATGCTAAATGTCGACAAGTCAATAACAACCCTGTTAAGTATCATGTGGTGTCCACTCCTCTAGTTAGTGATCCAGATTCCATGTGCAAACCGATGGAATCTGTTACTAAACAGAAGGAGGCCACTTTAAAGTCTCAAGGTAAAATTCCAATTGTTAATTTGGATGACAAATTTGAGAAGGTTAAAATAAAGTCAGGTTCAAGCATGTCTAATTCTGAACCCGAAAAGGACCAAACAAGTTAACCGACCACCTGCATCATGTATTAGTCCAAATAAACAAAAGGGTAAAGATGTTCAAAATGTTCAAACAATGAACTTTGTTAAAGAAGCTAAAACATCTAAACAAGAAGTGTCCAAACCCAAACAGACTAAAGTTGCACATGTGTCATACACTTCCCCACGGAAACAGTTCCACCAACATGTTGAAAGTAGATCATGCTATAACTGTGGAAAGTATGGACACATCGCTTCTCATTATCCTTACGATCAGACACCAAGGAAGAAAGTTGAACTTAATGACACTAAACCAAGGTTTTCTAAAAGGAGTTCTATCACTCCACCAAAAAGGATTAGTGAACATAAAGTTCAAACTGTAAGCTCGTCGTCTGTTTATCACAAACAGACCTGACACAAAACTAGATTATGGAAGGAAAAATCAAGTATAGTGTCTTATAATTAGAACAAGAAGAAAATAGATCAACCCTCACCCTCAAATGGATAATGGGTAGAATTTATGATGTGTGATGCATTTGGGTCACCTAAGCCAGTTAAGGCTTGGGTCCCTAACCTAAACTAATCATTTCCTTTGAATGTGCAGGGTGTTCGCAATAGTGCTTCTACAAATACCTAGATTGTTGATAGTGGAGCATCAAGACACATGACTAGGAACTTGTCTCTCGCTTCAAATGTCAAACAAATTAAAGGAGGACACGTTTCATTTGCTGGAAATAAAGGAGGTTACATCACAGCCCGAGGGAAAGTGGGAAACCAGAAAGTGAAGTTTGATAAGGTAAACTATGTTCAAAAACTTCAAAATAACTTACTTTCTGTATTCCAAATCTGTGACAAAGGCTTTAAGGTAGTCTTTGACAAGAAGAAGTGTTATGTGTTGAAGAAGGATTATGTAATCCCAGAGGAGCAAGTCTTAATATCAGCTTCAAGATATAATGATTTATGTGTCTTGGATCTATCAAATGCCTCCACAACTGATCATCAAGTAGAATGCTTCTTGTCAAAGGCAACAGAGAAAGACTCCATCTCCTGGTATAGGAGAATGGGACACATAAATCCCCGGAAGATGAACCACTTGATCCAGAATGATCTAGTGCGTGGAGTAAATGTTAAGAACTTCCAATTACTGGATTTCTGTGTCGCTTGTAAGAAAGGAAAACAGACCAAGAAGGCTCATAAGGCTAAGAAGTTAATTCCATTGAGTTGCCGCTTGAGCTTCTTCACATGGATCTGTTTGGTCCAGTTAGTACAAGGAGCATCGTCGACGACTTGTACTGCTATGTACTTATAGACGATTACTCAAGATTCTCTTGGGTGACATTTCTGAAATACAAATCAGAGACATTTGAATCATTCAAAGAGCTGGTAACTACATTGGAGTCACTCTACAAGTTGAAGGCACGACAAGTTCGCTCCGACAATGGTACCGAGTTCAAGAACCAATGGGTGGAGACATTCTACAAAGAAAAAGGAATTGTGCACTAGTTCACATCTGCCGACACTCCTCAAATGAATGGAGTTGCTAAGAGAAAGAATTGCAGCTTCTTAGAGACAACCCAGACAATGCTAGCAGACTCAAAAATGCCCATTCAATTCTGGAATGAGGCAGTTGCCAATGCATGTTACACCCTAAATTGAGTCCTAGTGGTCAAGAGTACCTCGAACCGTTCGGAGCACCATGTACTCTTCTAAAGTAACTCAGTCACGGATGTTCAGCAAGAAGGCTGAAGAAGGAATTTTCTAGGATACAACATACCGAATAAGAGAGTTTACAACAACTCAACGGGTCAAGTAGAAGTGTGGTGCAACATCGACATTCGGAGATACACCACCCCCAGCTGGCAAAGGACCTGTATTCTACTTTGATTATGATGGATTCTTTAAGTCCTTCAATAGTCTTCTCTCCCCTCCTGAAGATGAGTTAGCAACCAAAATGATGTATGATGTCTTAAACATACCGTCACAAGACTCAACAACATTAGATTCACAAGGCGAGTCTTCCATTCATTCAGGGGGAGCACTGAAAGTAAGTGAATCTTCCTCTGTTGATGAAGACGTGGAGAACGATCAGGTGGATCAGGAGGAATAGGTTCCTACTACTACAAGTTCACAAGCATATGATGTTGATGCCTCTAACACTTCGAAACCTCACACTCCCACTGCCTCAGATGCCGAACCTGCTGTCCCCAATCTGGATAATGAGGTATCTATACCCACCACTCCTGGATCACACCTAAACGTGTATCATCCTTTGGATAATGTCATTAGAGATGTTCGATCAGAAGTACAGACAAAAAATAAGCTATACTCAGCTGATTATGCCTCGATGATGGAAAAGGGGTTTCTTCACCATGGTGTGTATCATTGTTTTGTGTCTCAATTTGAGCCAAAATATGTCAGTGAAGCCCTCAACGACGAGGCATGGGTGAGTGCCATGCAAGAAGAACTTCTTTAATTCATGAAGTTAGGTGTATGGGCATTGGTGGATAAAGGTGCTAAGGTCATTGGCACCAAATGGGTCTTGAAATGCAAGAAAGATGACCAAGGGGTCATAATCAGAAACAAGGCTTGACTTGTAGTTCAAGGATTTCGACAACTCGATGGGATTGCTTACAATGAAGTCTTTGCACTATGGCGAGAATGGAAGCAATCCGTATCTTCCTAGCCTATGCATCTTAAAAGAAGATTAAAATTTATCAACCGGATGTAAAGAGTGCATTTCTTCATGGTGAAATCCAAGAGATAGTGTACGTTAGTCAACCTGAAGGATTTGAGGATCCATATCATTGGGACAGAGTTTACAAACTAGATAAGGCTCTGTACGGGCTCCATCAAGCCCCAAGAGCATGGTATGAAAAGCTCTTGACTCATCTTGTGATACACGGATTTCGCAGAGGCATGATTGACTGTACACTGTTTATCAGAGAAAAGAATGGTGACTTACTGCTAGTTCAGATCTTGTTGATGACATAATCTTCGGTTCCAAAAACAAAGATTTATGCAAAGAATTTGAAGCAGTACTGAAAGCTGAATTTGAAATGAGTGTCATGGGAGAGATGAAGTTCTTTCTCAGGTTACAGGTGGATGAGACACCAAAGGGCATATTTCTACATCAGACCAAGTATGTAGGTGATATCCTAAGTCGGTTTGGTATGGAGAACGCTTCGGCAGCTCAGACTCCACTTGCTACAAACCACGATGTGGCATCTGACGAAAATGGTGATCTGGTGGATGCCACCATGTACCGAGGAATGATCAGATCCCTCATGTACCTCACTGCCTCAAGACCTGATATCATGTACGCAACGTTTCTTTGCTCCGGATATCAAGCAAAACGGAAAGTCAACCATCTCATAGGCGTCAAAAGGATATTTCATTATCTGAAGGGTACTCCAACACTTTGGTTGTGGTATCCTCATGATGATGACTTTGAGCTTACAGCGTACAGTGACTCAGATCATGATGGCTACAAAATGAACTATAAATCAACTTCAGCACGATGTCAATTCTTTGGGAGACGATTAGTCACGTGGCAGTGTAAGAAGCAGACATCAGTTGCTCTGTCAACTTGTGAAGCTGAATACGTTGTTGCTGCAAGCTGCTGTTCACAGATCATCTGGATTCAACATCAAATGCGGGACTACGGTTTGAAATTCTCTAACACTCCTATATTTGTTGATAATTCTGTTGCTATAGCCGTAACTAAAAATCCAGTCCAACATCCTAAGACCAAACACATCGGAATTAAATATCACTTTATACATGATTGTTTTAAAAAGAATTTAATCAATGTTGTTAAAATTAATACGGACTTTCAACGCGCTCACCTCTACACAAAAGCTTTTGATAAACCAAGATTTTTCTATCTGCTAGAGGTCAACGGCGTTAAAAAGAAAAAGGAAGTGATTCCAGACGATGAAAGTACATAGTCCGACGAGTAGACTTATTTTTATTTTCATTTTCTTTTATTTTATTTTAATTCTTCACCAATAAAAATTCTAAATGCAAAAACATTTTTGGTTTTAGAATTTTAGGGGGAGAATACGTTAAATTAGTATTAAATTAGTTGTTTTAATTTCAGTACCAGAAAAAAATGAGGGACGAGGACAGTCTAGCTAATAGAAATAAGATCGTATTTGTGATACTGATTCAATGTTTATGGAAAATGATAGTACACATGAACAAAGAGTTTGGGACCTTAAAAGAATGTAATTGATTAAGATGCAAAATTCAAAGTATACGTCTGAGAAATCTAAGCAACATAAAAGGAAAAATGATAGTAAAACTAGCTGCTACTAAGATAACACGGAGAAAGTAGACCTAGAGGTTGCTAGACCACTACATGATGTGTCGGTAGATTCAACACAATAGATGATTAGACCTAATTGGTGATTTCAAGCTAAAACTAAGTTGTTCAACAAGCTGTGGGTTATCATCTTATCCCTAGTTAACACAATCAACGAAGTTCCAATAATGGGTGACGAGCAAATTAAACGCCACAAATATGAGTGGATAACCATAAAATTGAGCATAGCACATGAAAAATGCAAAAAAAGCAATCAAGCTAATAACCTATGTTGTTGGTGCGATCTGTGCAAAAAAAGAATATAATTTCTCAAACAAGAAGATAAGTTGTGTGCCTCTCTGTTGTGCGGTGGTACTGACCTGAAGATAAGCATAACCTAAATATTCTAGAATTCATTGTTGTTTGCGCCTCTCTGTTGTGCGGTGGAATTGACTTGAGGCTTAGCATGTCTTTCAAAGCCCTAGAATAGTTTCTTCTTGTAATACCCGTAGACCGCTCAAAAATCTCCTAAGGAACATTGATTACCATATAAGCGTGGGATCCACAAATGCTTGTTGAAATAATTAAACCTTAAATCATCACCAATGTGTGTCAAAAATCTGTGTATGGATTTAAGAGGACAAGGATACTGACAATCATCGTGAACTACAACTCTTGAAAGTCAAAAGCACTGTGTGCATCTTTAGCTCTAGTATGATTTCCTAAACTTGCTAATGACTCTTGATGAAAACAAGAATCTAGCATCAAAAGGCTTTGATAAAATGTCCCAAATGATTTGATAAACCTGTATGATTCCATAATGAATCGTTCCAGTTATGATCAAAGTAACTAGACGCTGTACTGTCCAGGAAGAAAATTCCAGTAGATACTTATCTTGGGACTTTAACCTCACACAAAATACAAAAATATGTTTTTAGCTTTGTTTTATGTGTAGTTGTTTAATTCAGTTAGTTTCAGTTAACTTAGTAGGTAAATGTCGGACTACGCATCGGAAGTCAATCTGGGAATCACTCACTAAAAAGGTCACGTCTGAGGTGACCAATGGTGTTTTCAAATGTAAAAGGGTCATGTCTAAGGTGAAAAAGTTTTTGTTGTTAAACAGATCACGTCTCAGGTGATCAACAATTTTCTAAGTTAAAATGGTCATGTCTGAGATTATAATTGGTCAAAAATGTCTTATGCATAAGTAAAAGGTTTTAATGTGTATAATGTCAAATTAACAAGTCAGAGTCATTCGCACGAATGGGGCATGAGTATGATCCATTCGCACGATTGGATCATGAGTATGAACCAATCGTACGAATGAAGGTGACTGATTGAACCAGTCATACGACAGAACCCCAGTCGCACGACGAGATGTGACCGATTAAGCCAGTCGCACGACTAAGACCCAATCGCCCGAATGAATCATGCGAATGGATCCAGTTGCATAGCTCCATCACCCCTCAATCACCCTAAAATCACCCGATAGTAGCAAGACTCTGCCAAAATTTGATTAAATCGATTTCCCTTCACCATTGTGATACTAACGAGTTGTTACATCTTCTACAGGTAATAAACGATCCAACTCGTACAAAATGCACCGTGAAATCTAACCCTAACAGGCCTAAACTGTTTAAAATAGAGAAATAAGTCATAATAAACTAACAGAACATATAAACGTGCAAATAGCTTAAAATGAAAGACTTAATATGACAATTAGGGTTCCTGCGAGTCTAAAGAATCTAAACACAACATTTAACATCAAGTTTTGGCCAATATTCGGGGTTAGAGTGTTGAATATAGAGTTATGTGACTGGATACTCTGAATGAACTTCAATCGGACGATCGAACTGGGCGAATGACTCAATCGGCCGAACGAACAGGGTGTATGAACGTAAATCGCCCCATTATACTCAGCCGTATGCTCAGTCGCCCAATTGAACTCAGTCGCATGCTCAATCGCCCGACAGAACTCAGTCATATGGTTCAATTGCACGATTGAACCAGACTGATTTCAAAATAGTTTAAGGGTCAACAGTTTATGTTATGGACAAATCTAATGTTTATGTGTCTTGTGTTAGAGAAACATGGCAGAGAAGTGGATCATCAACACCAAGCACAACATTTGTGGTCATTTGGATGCCACCACCAGGAGTGCTACAGATTTTGCTGACATCATCGCATTTATGAGGAGATCAAGGATCTATAGAGCTATATCTGCACCATGCACACCCTACTGGTCTATACAACAGGCCTTCTGGGATGGTGCATCAGTCGGCAGATCCACTAAGCTTTACTATATACGTAGCACCATTTTTGGGCAAGAGATAGAGGTAATAGCAGCAAACGTCCGACGAGTTCTGGACCTACGGGATGATGCTGCTCACCCAACCAAGTTACATCGTTTGACTGTTCGGGGATGCTTTCTCAGGATGAAGTACTCTGGGGACATCAACGCAGGGTTGTTGAACAAAAGCAACCTGTGTCCCCAGCTTAAGTACTTAGCACACGTCATTCTCAACTGCATTGCATCAAGGAGGGGTGGATTCGATAACCTCTCTGACCAAATCTAGAATGCCTACATGGCACTGGTACTAAACCACCCCTTCAACTTCTCCAATATGATATTTACATACATGATCGAGAACCTTGAGGCTAAAAGGAAAGAGAGTTTCGGTATGTACCCACAGTTCTTACAACTGATTATAGATGAGAAGCTTCCTCTACTACCCAAGGAGAAGGACGATGCGGTGATGTTAGAGGTGATCGATGATACCACCCTAGGACGAATGAAGGTATACAGGGGAAAACAGGTAAAGCCCCCTGTAAGGAGGTTGTTTGGACATTTGGATCGAGAGGACTACGTGGCGCCAGCGAAGAGGAAGTGGCTTCACGATGATACTGATTCAGATTCTGAGCTGATTGTGATTCTATCTGATGATTCTGATGATGATGATAGTGGTGATGGTGGAGATACTGGACCCACCCAATCTAGGGCCACTACCACAGATGTTACACCTCCACCAACCACCCACGGAGGAGCTAACACGATAGGATTCCATCAGGACTTTCGTCCTATTGAGGAGGAGGAGACTGATGAGGAGCCGTTAGTTTGGACGGTGGGCACCAGGGTGGTGGCCATCGAGAGAGGGATTAGGGCAGTAGGTGGACGGCAGGGTGAGTCTAGGGAAGCTGCTACTGGTCCATCTTACACCTCAGACCCGCCCAACAGCCAAGGGGGAGCCACTATGTCCAAGGGCTCGAGGAGAAAGAGAATGGCTCAACCCTAAGGGGAATAGGCCAAGGTTCACATTGACCACATCTACTCCCACTGCCACTGCCACCACTACAGCCCCCACCACCACATCCATATCTACCACAACTACCACCACCACTACCACTACCACACCACCTTTCACTACCTCACTCCCATCCACCACCACTACAGCCTACCCTTCACCACCCACTCATATACCACCACTCATATTCACCATAGCCACCACTACCACCACCAACCACCAAGCCGAACCATCATCCCACCCGACATTTACCACATGACCATCTCTACCCCCCATTAGGGTAGAGAACAGCTGACAACACTTAACCGTATGGTGCTGAAGCTGTTAGCTGCTGATGAAGAGAAGGTTGCCCAACTACGTCAGCTTGTGGAGCTAAACGCTACCCAAGCACAGCAGATCTCACAGCAAGCTCAGCTGACTAGGATTGAGTAAGAGTGATATTCTTACTAAGAATCGAATATGATAATCAAGTCAATGATTGAGTGGTGGAAATAAACAATCAATGAAAATTCAAGCAAGAAAATTACTCATAAATGCTGTTTGTATTGATATATGAAAGTTGATAAGTTACAAAGAATAATTACAACAAAAATGCTCTATCTATCAGCCGTCGCTTCAGTACGAGGTTAACTATTCTATTTATAGGCAGACAAGATGCCTTTACAAAATGACTAAACTACCCCTGATCTATTACATCAGAAACTAGTCTAAGTCTTGATCCGCATCTCTGCTTGTTCATCCACATTGACAAATGCGGATGAGATAATCTTGATCAGCATTTCTACTTGATCATCAGCATTAGTAAGTTGGTCATCCGCATTGGTTAATGCGGATGAACACATACTTGTGTGCATTTGGTTGGTCATCCGCATTTGTCAATGCAAATGATCAAAGTCTTGTCCGCATCTTTTGTTGTTCTTCCGCATTAGTCAATGCGGAAGAGTAACTTGTTCTTCAGCATAAGTATTATGTCTTCCGCATTAGTTAATGGGGAAGAGTAAACACATGTCCGCATCAGAGTTTTGTCTTCCGCATTAACTAATCCGAAAGATAACACTTGTTATTTTTCTTGCAGATCTTTATCCGCATTTCATCTTGGACTTATGGGATTCCAGCTGAGCATTCATCAAGTCACCCATTAAGTTGGCATGTATGATCCTTTCAGGGTGCAACAATACTCCCCCTAAGGATTATACAGCCTGGTTTTCCTCAATGTTTAGGAGGTGCTTGATGTTGTGAAGATTAAGCTAGGTCTTCAGGAGGTAGTATGAATGCAGCTTTGATGGGATCCAGGATAGCCTTGATCATGTTTACAAAATCAGTTGCTGTTGACATCCTGTCTCTACTCAGCACATGTATTTTCATTCTGCTCATGTTGTAGATGGCTTCTATTGGTAACTTTTTCAGTGAAATAGGTTCCCATATGGAGATTGTGGAAAGACCATCTCTATGAATCAATAAACTCCCTTCCACATCCACTTCAAGCTTAACAATATTTCCAAGTTGCAGTGGTGTTTTCTTTTTCTTTCTTTTGTCTCTTTTAATCTTTATTCTATCATAGGCCAGTTTCAACAACTTGATGCATTTCAGAAAGAAGTGCATGTCTTGTTCACCCAATTTGTTGTTTAATTCCCTGAAGTGCCTGGCATAAATGTAGTGGATGTATGATTCATCAAGTAATCTTACTTCATATCCACTGAATAGTCTGATGTTAGCTCCTTCTTTTCCTCCCCACTTCTTTCTATCACCATCTCATAGGTTTTCTCATCATAGTACACATTTGAGATGCGAGTGGAAGAATGAGTACCAGATACTACTTTCCTCTTCAATGATCAGTTGGCTTTACCTTCAACTCAGGGAATACAATTTCTTCTGCTTCCATCTTTTTCTTCGTATCCAGGGGTTGACAAAAGTTTTATATTTTCTTAAGCAAATTGTCTTTAATGAATTGAAGTTGTTTGTTCTTCTGAACATCTTAAGTATGTTCTCAAATTCATATCCCCTAAACATAGCTGCATGATTGATCAGTTCAAGTTGAGCTAGCTCCTTCAAATCATGAATCTCAAGGCATTTACTAGAGCTGAGTACTCTGTAAAGAATTATACTAGCCCTGAGATTCTCTTCACCATGAACATGTTCCATGTGTTGTCATACTTCCAGGCTATTATTTCTGATCTACCTTGCCCTTGGGAGTAGACACCCCTCTGATCAGTTCTGTAGTTGTCAGTCCTTCTTGCAGCTTCAACTGAGATGGTTCTGCAAACCATTCAGGGTACTTGTGGAGCACTGGGGCAAGTAGTTCTTGATCTTTTTGATTCAGTAGCATGTCTTCAGCTGACACTCTGTTTCTAGGTTTGGTCCTTGTCAATTCTTCTTCTAGTTTCATGAGTTTTTCTTTCTTTTCATTGATTAATTGAAGAGTTGCAGCCCTTAAAGAATGTCTTCATGTTGGCAATCCTTCTTTTTGTGAATCCCTGACTTGAGAGATATTCCTTCATTTCCTTATTAGACATGTTATCAGGATCAGGAAATAATGATTCATGGGATGAGGTTGATTTCTTCATTTGAGACAGCTTTTGTAGGGGACCCCTTCTTGGCAGTGGAATTTCATACCTTGTAGATTTCTTCAAGGATGAGTCTTTATGTTTTGGAGTGTCCTTTGTCATTGTCTTCTCATATTCAATGTCTATTGTTGGATCAAGCAACAATTTCACTTTCTCTTCCTCCTCCTTTATTCTCTCATAAGTCATTCCAAACACATCATCAGGATCATAGCCTTGATTGATCAAAAACATGGCTTTAATCATCAAGTCATCAGTTTGAGCTTTGGTTACCATGTCTTCCACTGACTGTTCTGCTTTAATAGGTCTGTCCATGAGAACATCCTTTTCAACTTCATAATCATCAGCAATTCCTCCTTCTTCTAAATCAATTTCTCTAGCCAACTTTTTCAACTGAGCTTCTGCCTGCTCATGTTCTTCCAAAAATTCAGCAATTGCTGCTAAACTTCTTGGGTCATCTTTTTGTTTCTTTGCTGGTTCTTCTTCAGTTATTGTTCTCTTACCTTTAGCTTTTTCAGCCAAATACTTCCCCTTTCAAGAGTAAGTTTGAAATTGAGGGCTAGAGGTTTTAGGTTGTTTTTTGAGGGACCTTTTCAGGTGTACTTGGCTCTTGATCCTTCATTTCCCTTTTCTCATTTTCTTTTTGTTCAATTTTAGTTTCTTCTTTCCTTTCTTTTTCATATCTTTCTTTGAGTTCTTCCTTTTGTTCTTCAGCTAAATGAAATAGCAGGGACAATTTGTAGAGTTAATTCCTTCAGGATCGGTGTTTGTCACTTAAACACAAATGTTTTCTCTCAAACTCACCTAGAATCACACTCGGGTAAGAACCAGTAAGAGTTGATGAAAATATGAAAAGTAACTAAGAACACAGAAAGATAATTTTCAAGATACTTTTATATATTGATTCTCAACTCAAGATACAAAGACTCTTACAAGCAGATGATAATCTTACCTCTATGAGTTACAAGGAGAACCTATATATAATACTATCTACAGCCGGATATACTTTGATACCAGTTGGGATCCTTTAGCTGAAGCCTATACTACAAGACTATAGTTAAGGTATCTCGGATAAAGTCTTATCTAAGATTTGGTAGTCAGGACATGTCCCTGACTTACCTTTTGTCACCAACTAAAGATGGCAACTATACTATCATGAAAAGGTAAATAGTGGAATAAAGTATGGTCAACAACATGGTTCTTTAGGAAGAAGCCATGCTGTATCAGAAGTCTGCAGCGGAGTGTGAGAGACCATACTTATGTCCACTGGTTATAGCAGTGTGTTCCGAAGGTTTAAATGGCTTTGGAAGAGTAAGTACTTTCGAAGCCACTTTATACTTCGGAAGAGGCTGCTTCTTCCAAGGCTTGGAGACTTCTTCTTTTCATCATACTTCGGAAGTGGTCTTTACTTTATTCTTCTAAGTCTTGAACTTCAGAAGTATGCATTTGTCTTCGGAAGTAGAGTTCTGTCTTCAAAAGTTGGACTTTCCCTTTGTCTTCGGAAGAACTTTACAACCTTCGGAAGTTCCATGATAAGCTTCGGAAGCCTTTGCATGCAGCACCAAAATAACTTAAATGATCTAGTTTTGGTTGCATTAGCCTTCTTCTTGATCCAACAAACTCCCCCTAGGCCGATGCTACCAAAACTTTACTTACCTCGACTTCTCAAAACTTTCAGCACCGAGGAGAGCAAATATTTGTCTGTCTCCTTGTTCTTCCCTGATGTGGTGCTGAGAAGCTTGTACAAATCCTTGGTAGATACGAGATCTAGCCTTTCACCTTGGATAACATGTACCCTTTGTTGTTGCCCTTTGAAAAGAGTTAGTTGATGGGAACTGTAATCATATTCCCATCAAACTATAGTTCCAATTCAGGACCTTCCACCATCTGTAGAAAGGCAGCACCTTTGGTGGGAGATCTTCCCTTGTCTTCCTGTCTTCTCAACTTCAACTCTTCAGTGCTTTGGATAGTTTTGCATCTGAACAATTCAAGGAATCTGTCTCTTGTGAGGGAACTTGAAGATCCGTCTACATAGGTAATGTTAACGGAGTCTTCTACACAAGAGACTTCGCTCAAAGTTGTGCAATTAGTGAGCTTCATCTTGATTGCCTTAAACACCTCAAGGAGAGATGTGGAAAGGCTGAAGGGATGGTTTGGATGGTAATTGGGTAGGTTTAGGTTTAGAGGTTCTGGCTAGTGTTTTGGGTTGGTAATGGGAAGTTTGGGTGGTTGAGGTGAGGGAGTTGTAGTAGGTAGTGATGTGGGTTCAGGGGTGAAAGGTTCAGGTTTAATGGTGAATGGTGAGGGTGAAGGTTCAGGTTGTGGTTGGGTAGAAGCAGTGAAGGCCATCCCTTTTACCCTTCTATACATCTCTTTCCTTTTCCCCAACCAGATGTCAGCCTTAATTTCACTGACAATCCGTTGGAGTGTCCTTTCAGACATAGGACCCACCTGCCTACTAGAGAAGCCATGAGCCCGAAGATAGTCCTTCATCTAGGCTTTCTCAGTAAGCTTCTTGGAGGCAGTGACCCTAGCCTCTTCTTCTTTCTTCTTCTTCTCTCTTGCTTTTTCTTTTGCAGCCTTCTTTCTTTCTTTCTCCATTTGATCCTACTCTTTGTTGTAGAGCCATAGGATCGTATCATCGTTGTGTGGAGAGAGTTCTTGAAGATCAATGCCTCTGGAGAGTAGGAAGTTTATCCTGTCTTTCCTCAGCTGCAATTCATTCTCCTTTTGTTTCTTTTCCTTTTCCTCCAAGCCAACCTGGCTTCTTCTTCAAGTCTTAGCCTGGTTGCCTTCTCCAGATCCACCACTCCTCTAATGGCAGCAGGAGTGTTTCTTCATTGGAAGCTCCCATTTCAATGAGCTGGTCAATGATCTGCTCTCTTCTTTTATTGATGACAACCTCCTGATTGGAAGCGGCTGCTTTTGTGCTGGCAGCTAGCAACTTTTCAGTCTGAAGTCTTCCTTTCTTCTTAAGTTTCTCAATCTTCTGCTCTTCCTGAAGCTCTTCTGTAGTCATCTCTTGCTTTTTCCTTTATCCTTTGAAGATCCTGATTGTGGTGGTTCTTGGAGAGAGGTTTCTGATTGTGAGAGAGTCAGAGATGGTGTCTGAGATGGAGGTGCAATTGGAAAGTCCTCACTACTCATTTCAGATGCCATTTCCAGGATAGCATCTGTGCTGATCAGTTCCTCGGACATTTTGAACAGTCCTTCCACAGCTTCCATTTCAGCTCTGGAAGATTCAGCTTGTTCTTCTGAGGCTTTAACTTCGGCTTCAGAAGTTAAATGAGATGCAGATTCTATCCTAACTGTTTCAATTGTTGGGCCATCAGTTCCCATTTCCCCTTCGAATTGAATCTTAGGTTCTATGAGGACCTTAGGTTGACCAACTTCTTCCATAGTGGTAGAAGGTGCAGTCAGCCTTTGAAGCTCTTCTACTCCAAAGTAGATCATTGCAGCATCATGGCTTGGCTGCTCAAAGGAAGATCTTAACAGAAACATGGTGAAGAGTCTGTAGAGATCATTGAGCATTCTTGGATCAATCTGAAGAGTGACTTGAGATGTTTCAAGCGCAAAGATGATAGGAGAGGAAGATGTTGAAGTAGAAGGTCGGCTCTATGGTTCCTTGTGTGTTTGTCTTTGAACATTCTCCCCCTTTTTGGTAGCATCATCTTAAGAGCTAGATGAGCTGGAGGAGGAAGTCAGGGAGACCTGAATAGGTACATGCCTAACAGACCTCTCTGTCTGTTTCTCAGCTAGTTGAGCCTTGAGATTGTCAATCTCAAGTTGCTGAGTGGTAGATCTTGCCTCTAAAGTCCTAACCTGGGATTCCAGGTTTGAAACTTTAGAAAGAAGATCTTGAATAAGGAGTTGCATGCTTCCCTCATCTTCTTTCGAAGAATCACGGGGAGATGAGGTAACATACCTAGTATGTTCAGCCTCACCACCAGATGTGGTTTCTTGGCACCCTGGTTCCCATGCTCAATGATGTCTCTTTCAGAGTCATCAAAGGGCTCGGTTGCCGGAGATTCAGTCTGAGAAATGTTACCACTATCCACAACGTCCATTGAGGCACCTTCTGTAGTGACAGCTGAATCTACATGAGCCCCCTCCACATCAGTGGGACTCACCTTAGTTATTGGTTGCTCATGGGGGCTAGATATAAGGGATTTCTCCGGGCTATGTTGATCTTGGAGAGGGTGTTGTAAATCAACTTCATTGCCATGGAGAGATGTTATCTCTTCATCAGTTTTAAACAGAAGGTCAGTGAAAGATAGGATGGGCAAACCTACTGACCTAGGACTTTGGTCAATGTCTACAGGCATTAAGCCTCTGGTGGGGTTGTGCCTTGTTTGCTGCTCAGGGGAGTATAGAGACTCACCCTGAGGACTTTCAGCTTGGGTTGTGGGCTCATGGGTCTGAGACTGAGGATACTCAATACCCAAATTAAGGTCAAAAGAGAAGGATGGAGAGACCTCTAACTGAGTGGAAGCCCATGTTTCTACTCTAGTCTTTTTGGATTGAACAGGATGGGCTTGTTCAATTAGAGTAGATTGAACAAGGGTTCGTTTGGGGCGTCTCTGATAAGTGATGGTGATGGGTGGAGATGGTAGTGTTGGCATTGCGGGTGTAGTTGCTGGTGTAGGTTTATCACCTGTAGGGTAAACACGGATGTCACCAGGAGCCGTTGGCTCAGTCATACCTGGAAGAAGTGCAGTATCTCTTCCTGTGAAGTTGGTGGAAACTCTCTTCAAAGTCTTGAAGATGGTCGGCCTCATTTGAGGAGCAGTCAGAGCAGTTGCACAGACAAGCTTGCTCTGCTCCAGTTCGCAGTTGATTATATGTTGGAGAAACCTGGGATACATGAAGAATGTGTCCTTCTAAAGATTTCCCATGAGGTTAGTCAGCACAAATCTTGAATAGTTGAAGCGGAGGCGTTTTACCAACCCATGAACAAGGCACCCAAGTTCATATGGGATTTGATCCCATCCCCCAGATTTATTCGACAAGCAGTGAAGGACTAAATGTAGCAGGAACTTCCATTTGTATGAGAAGTTAAATTTGTAGATAGTTGACCTGCTAACGTCTCCATCATATTCCATTTGGAGATAAGAATTGTCCAAATCTGCTTTGGGGAATTCCGTTGAAGCACCGTCAACATGAAGCTCTAGATGCTCCCTCATGATATGTTCAGAAATGACCAACTCCTAGCCATAGATGCTTGATCGAATGACACGAACCCCATTTAGGGTTTCAATCTAACCATTTGCCTAGAATTCAGACATATGGTTGAGTAAATTGTGGGGTTTTGTAAAAGTGGTGTAATAAGAAGATTGGGTTAGAAAGGAGATGATATCTGAGAAGTCAACATCTCTTGATGAATCAAGAAGTGCGACTTGGTTGTGCTGAGGGTTGAAGGCCATTTAGAAAGTTGAATGGGGATGATTTGAGCTGGGTAAAGTTGAGTAGGAGAAATTCTAGGACTGTAAAATTTGCAAGTAAAGAGTGAAAGTGAATAGTCGAGATTATTTAAAAGATTGTGGAATGGCGGTAATGGGGTAGGATAAGGTGATGTGATGGTTTAGTGGATGAAATGACAGTGGCGATAAGGTTAAAATCAGTTAAATAATCCGACATCATTAACAAAATCTTTGCTTTTCACAGTGTGGGGCCCAAGAAATTTACGTTACACAGTGAAATCTCTCTTCCGAGTGTAAAACATTTCCGAAGGTAACTTGTCTTCTGAAGGCAATTCTTACTTCCAAAGCCAAATCTTTGCTTCGAAGGTTAGAGTTGCTTCCGAATATAGAATTTGTAAGTTTCGGAAGTAGATCTGATATGCAATCAATCGCTTATTCCGAGACCAAAAATTCTTCCGAGAAGAAAGTTATCCTTTGAGACATTTTGCTTCGAAGATATAAGAATGTCTTCCGAAGGTTAATTTCTCTTCGGAAGGAATTAACACTTAGAAAATTTCAGAGAGAATTTCTTGTAACAGGGCTTAAATTGTATTGACACAAGACTTACATATTAAAAAGGTTTTCAAAAGAGATCAGATTAATCAATGTTTATCATCCCAATAGCTGTTATGAGATAGTTAAACCTTTGTTCATCAAAAGCTTTGGTAAACAGATCAGCATATTGTTCATTTGAATCAACTTTGATTAACCTGATTAGATTTTTCTCATGAATATCTCGAATGAAATGATACCTGATCTCGATATGCTTAGTCTTGGAGTGCTTCACCGGATTTTCAGTAATGGAGATAGCACTGTTGTTGTCAATATGGATAGGAGTACTCATAAAGTTGAATCCATAGTCTAACATTTGATTTTGAATCCATGGCAGTTGAGCACAACAACTAGCAGCAGCAATGTATTTAGCTTCAGCAGTTGATGTAGAGACACAGATTGTTTCTTGCATTGCCATGAGATGATCCTTCCACCAAGAAATTGACATCCTCCTGATGTTGATTTCTTGTCAATATTACAGCCTCCATAGTCACTGTCAGAGTATCCATAAAGATTGAAATCCTTGTTTCTGGGATACCAGAGCCCTGGTTTAGGTGCTCCTTTGAGGTATCTGAGGATTTTCTTAACAGCAGCCAGGTGAGACACCTTAGGAGCAGCCTGATATCTTGCACAAATGCAAGTAGCAAACATGATATCAGGTCTACTTGCTGTTAGATACATCAGAGAACCAATAATTGCCCTATACTATAACCACCCCCTCGAGATCAGGACATAGATTATGGTTTCTAGGTATGGGTGTCTTGGCAGGCTTGCAATCCTTCATTTCAAATCTTTCTAAGATGTCAGAGACATATTTAGATTGATTAATGAAGAACCCTTCCTTCAGTTGCTTTACCTGAATTCTAAGGAAAAAGTCCATTTTTCCCATGGAGCTCATCTCAAACTTCTTCTTCATAATGCTCTCAAAGTCCTTGCACATTTGGTCATTTGAGGAACCAATATAATGTCATCAACATAGACTTGTACAAGCAAAATGTCCTTTCCAGACTTTCTGTTGAAGAGAGTCTTGTCAATGGTTCCTCTAGTATAGCCATTCTTCAGAAGAAACTGAGACAGAGTCTCATACCACAGCCTAGGTGCTTGGTGCAGCCCATATAGAGCTTTATCCAATTTGCACACATAGTTGGGGTGCTGTGGATCTTCAAATCCTGGAGGTTGGCATACATAGACTTCCCTGTCTATATCCCCATATAGAAAAGCACACTTGACATCAAGTTGGTATACTGTGAAGTCCTTGGATGTAGCATAAGCAAGGAAGATCCTAACTGCCTCAAGTCTTGCAACTGGTGCAAAGACATCAGTATAATCGATTCCTTCCTCTTGAGTGTATCCTTGAACCATAATTCTTGCCTTATTCTTGATGATCAAGCCTCTATCATCTCTCTTGTTTCTAATAACCCATTTGGTGCCTATAGGTACTTGACCAGATGGCAGCTGACATAGCTTCCATACCTCTGTCTCTTGAATTGAAGTAACTCCTCTTGCATTGATTCAATCCAGCTACTATCTTTCAAGGCATCGTCTACCTTCTTGGGTTCCATCTGAGATAGAGAGCATGAGTACAAGCAGACATTCCCTTGATGAGTCTGTCCTCTTGTTCTCACGCCCTCAGAGACATTCCCTATGATGTTCTCAGATGGATGAGTGATGTGAATCCTAAGACGAGGAATCACTTCCAGTTACAGAGATAGATCCAGGTTAGACATATTCTGCTCAGGAACTAGAACACTCTGTCCAACTGCTGTTTCCAAGTCATTCAATGAGGACTGATTGAATGGATGAGAAACATCATCAATAGTTGGCTGTGAAGTAGTATTGACAGTTGCCTGTTCCTTCAAAATACTACCTCCTTCTCCCTGGTGTTGTAATGCATCACCCGATGAGTTTTAAGGCTTAGTAGGTGACTCAGTTTTGTTGAAGCTTCACTATTCCTTGATATAGTTAAACTATCGGATCTATGAATAGTTGAAGCTTGATGATTGCAGCACTTGGAAATTTGGTCTATGCCTGGGAAGCTCAAACAGTTGATCATTAGCAGCAGCATAAGCTTCATTTTGAGCACCTATTCCAGCTGAAACATTCTCACAAGAGGGTTTAGAATAGTTTGGAAAGAATTCTAAATCAAAGATGTGATCAGGTCCATTCCCCCTAACATAAGGAGTGTGCTCATTAACAACTATATTGGATGACTCCTCAAATTGTTGATTATTAATGTTGTATACTCTATAAGCTTTGGACATTAGAAATCCAATGAATGGTGGCCTCTTGTTCCATAGCTCATAAGGGGTTTTTCCATGGGGCTTAACTACAAGAACTCGGTTATGCACATGGCATGCAGTGCTGACTGCCTCTGCCCAGAATGTTAGAGGTAGCTTTGAATCAGCTAACATAGTTCGAGCAGCCTCAATAAGTGTCTTGTTCCTCCTCTCAGCAACACTGTTTTGTTGAGGAGTTCTGGGAGCACTATATTGTCTGGCAATCCCTTTTGATTACAGAATGAGTCAAGAACGAAGCTCTTAAACTTAGTCCCTTGATCACACCTAATTATTTTAACCTTGTGATCAATTTGATTTTCTATTTTAAGAATAAAAGATTTTAATGTTTCCGCAGTTTCATCTTTAGTTCTTAGAAAAAATACCCATGTGAATCTTGTAAAATCATCAACTATCACAAGTCAATATGATTTCCTTCCAATGCTCATTATACTTGTGGGACCAAACAGATCCATGTGCAATAAGTGCAATGGAGTAGTGATAGAGTTAACACATTTGGATTTATGAGACGTCCTGTGTTGTTTCCCTTTGAGGCATGCAACACAATTGTCTTTGCAGAAAAACTCCTTTTTAGGCAAACCATGTACCAAGTTATTTTTAGCCAATTTATTCATTGTCTTAAAATTTACATGACACATATGTTTATGCCACAGTGTTGACTCATCACTATCAGCTTTGGAAAGAAAGCATGATACTTCACCCATTGGGGAAGCATTGTTCATATCAAGCTTGTACATATCCCCTTTCCTAGGAGATCTAAGAAGCACCAATTCTGGAGGAATTTTCATCCCTGGTTTGAGGATAATGCACTCATGTTCTGTGAAAAGCATTTGGTGCTTTTCATCCCAGAATTGAGAAACACTTAACAGGTTGTGTTCAAGCTGCTTGACAAAGTTAACTTTGTCAACTGTTAACTTACCATTGGATATAGTCCTTCTGCCAAGAATATATCCTCCGCCCTCACCTCCAAACTGGACAGGACCACCATCATAATGTTGAAATTGTTGAAGGAGAGATCTGTTCTCTGTCATGTGCCTGGAGCATCCACTATCTACAATCCATACATTGTTGTTCTTGTCAAATGGATGTTCCTGCACATAAGATGAGATTTCAGTTTTGTTTGGAAACCCAAACTTTATTGGTCTTGGGTTCTTCCAAAGATAATGACATGAGTGAACCAAATGATATGCATGGGGGTTCAACAGAGGTCTTTGAAGAAGAGGTTTGGGTTGCAGCATCTTCCTTGATCTTCCAGTCCACCCTTTGGTTGATCTTGGAGGATGAGCTTGTTGAAGCTTTTGCAGCATGGTCTTCTTCCGAAGCTTCTTTCTTTTCGTAAGAAGTCCTCACCACCTTTTCTTCCGAAGCAGTCTTATACATGGATGGTTTCAAGGGAGCTTTCTTGTTCTTCCGAACCTTAGTAGCTTTTGCTTCCGAAGCCATTTTCCCTTCGGAAGAAGGAGTTTCTTCCAAAATTAACTTGGCTTTGGAAACCAGCTTTCCCTTTTTCAACTCTTGAACCGTATGGTCCAAATATGAAACCTTCCCTGACTCCTTCTTTTCTAACATTATTTGCATAATGTGTGCTTGCAGGATTGTAGTAACAATCTTTTTCTAGGGATCGAGATCTAGTTTGATCAATTAGATTAGGATTTGCAGCGGAATAACACACGAATTAGACGAAATTCTAGCAAGAATAATATGAATATTCAATCAATCAAATAACAGTTATAGAGAGAGTTTTCTGCAAAAAGAATGTTTTCATTCATGCACACGCTTCACACCTTTTGGGAAATTAGGTCAACATTCTTTTTATAAGGAATGTGACATCAGCTGACGTCACATGATAGTGACATCTAACTGATTTATACAAACAACTGAAATTAAACTAAACTACTGAAGATGTCCACAACAACTGAGGACACCTTCATTAGAAGCTAAGTATAAACAAACATTATAACTACTGAAGTTATAACATCTGAAGTATAAGAACTTCAGATGTTTTACATAATATAAAACTACTAATTACAAACTACTGAAATATAAACATCACAACTACTGAAGGAACTACTTCAGCTGTTGTGACAACTTCTGAGAACTTGATCTTCAGACTTTGTCTTCAGCAGTTTTCTTCAGACTTTGTCTTCAGCAGTTGTTCTTCAGACTTTGTCTTCAGCAGTTGTCTTCAGACTTTGTCTTAGACTTTGTCTTCCGCAGTTGTAGATCACTTCAGTTGTTTTGATGTCTGTGGACTTAAAGGTTTTTCTGATCTGGCTCATTGGTTCTTTTGGTCCCACAACCTTTAAAATTGTTGAGGTCCCACTTATTGGCAGAAACAAAATCTGGATCAGCTCAGAATTCTTCAATAATACGCTCAGGCCAGGGAAGAGATTTCAGAAGGTTTGATTGGCAAAGGATGAATGGGAACTCTGTCTTGGGGAATTGGACACAGAGCTGTTACCCCCATCCTGAAACCTACTTCCTAATAATAAGTCTATAAGACTCTCTGACATAAGCCTCAAGGAAAACAACTTGTTCTTCCATTGTGAGTTCTTTAGCTCCACTTTCAAAGAAGAACTCAGGCCCATAGTACTCAAATAAGTACTTAATATACTTTCCATTTTTCAGCTCCACAGTTTTTATCTCTCTGTATGCAAACTCATCAGGATGAGTGCCTTCAAGCAATAACTGGAGCTCATTTCTTCTTATTTCTTCAAGCTTCTTGTAGATTAACCCCTTCTTTACCATTTTGTTTTCTAGTAAAGTTTGTGGAGTCATTTTAGACTTGTAAGCTCTCTTGAAGTCATCAAGAATTTCCCAGGGTGACATTACAATGGCCAGCATTATCACAGCATCTACAATCTTCTTTACTTGGCCATTGTATCTGCTTGGAATCTTCATTTTGTGAATTTTGTCACTTACTCTGGGGTCAGGCCAAATTCTCACTCTCTCTTTCTGATATTGAAATGTAAATTTGAGAGCATACCACCTCTGAGCATGTTTCTTCATAGCTTGTATGGATGAAGACTTGGGAAAATCTTTATCAATCATCCTTAATATTGCTCATCATGTTGTTTGTGCTGTTCTTCTTCTTCAAGTTTGACTTTTACCATTTGCCTTTGAAAGTCAGGTGTGATTGTTGTTGGTTGACTCCTAGGCTCAGGCATTTTTATTTTAAGAACAGCAGAGAGTGGCAGACTATCATCCTCATCATCATCTTCTTCTTCTTCCATCCTTAACACCCTTCTCTTCCTCTTAGGTGCATCACTGGTAATGGGTTCAGTAGGTTTCTTAGGTAAAGGAATTGGTTTTGAGAGTTTTGAAGGTGGTTGTTTTGGTTTGGGTGATAGTGCAGGCTGCTCTAGCATCTTGGATGTGAGTGAAGCTTTGGATAGTTTTGCCATATCAGTCCTTTTCCCAGCACCAGCTTCATCAAGAGCTTCTATGATCAATCCTTTGTTAAATACTTCTAAAGAACAGATTCTGGTGGTTATCTCCAAAATACTTTCTCTGGACCATGACTTTACTTCAATGATCGACCTTCCCAGATGTTTTGATATAAATCTTGCCATAGTTTCCAGCCTTTCTCTTTCTTTCTCAGTCCAACTTGTCCATCTTTGTTCAATTTCTTGAATCTCTAACCTTCTGATCTCAGAGTCAAGTTTGGCAGTGTCAAATCCTTGTCTGAAGAGTTGATCAATAATCTTATCCATAGATCTGCTATGTTGCTCGTCAGCTTCTTTGATCAATTCTTCCAACTTTTTCTCACCTTAGTCTTTTCAGAGGATTTCTTCCTTTTGTAGGTGATCATCTCCTTTTCTTTCTGCCTTTTTTTCTGCTTCCTCTTCAGCTCTTTTTCTTTTGTCTACTTTCACTAACCTAGACTCCCCCTTTTTGGTTGCATTGGGTTTAGGGGTGTGAATGTCAGAATGTTTCTTAGAGACCGCAACATCAACTAAAGATTGAAGAGTTAAGGAAAGCCTCTCATCAATGGCTTATGTACAGTGTTTGTGATTATGGAAGTGATGAGAGGTAAGGATGTTTGAAAGGCAGCAACCATTTGCTCAGAGGGGTTCTGTCCCTGAGAAATGGCACCTGAAGCAGAGGTTGGTGGCAAGTTTGTTGAGAGTGGGTCAGTATTTGGGATAGTTTGAGGAGAAACTGCCATCTGTGGGTGAATGTGGGCAGATGGACTTGATTCTTGTGACATTTTGGCAAGCAGTTCTTCTAGTCTGCATACCTCAGTCTCAAGAATAATATTGTGGCTAGAACATAAAAGAAAAAGCCCAGATCATCATCAGTCTCTGCTGAATCAGCTGACCTCCTGATTAAATCAGGATGAACATGTGCTGAGTGTAGATCAGTATTCACATGTGCCCCTATTTCTCGAAACTGGGGACTTCCTGCCTCAGGATAATGTCCTTCATTGGCAGTTGCCTCTGGTGAGGACTTAGAAATGATACCAGCTTCATCCTGATCATGTGCTGAACAAGGAGAGAGGCAGCCTCACCAGATGTTCTAAACTGGGAGATTGAACTCTGTAATCCCTGTGTTGTGGGTTATCAGCTACATTATAATCCTCTCCCTCAACGGTTGAGGTTTTCCCAGTAGTAATAGGTTTCTGGGGAGGGGTAGAGGAATGTAGTTGAGTCAACACTTGTGCAATAACCACAGTTGGGCTTGTAGGGGTGGCTTTAGTGGGAGATAGGTGTGAAAAGGATTGCACTTGGGGAGAATGGTGCTCTTCAATGGAAATACTCTCAAGTGAGAGAGATTCCAGTAATGTGGTTTCCCCATTTTTGGTTGCATCAGGATCCTGTTGAGAGGATACCTGAGCGGTTTCAGCTGGTAGAGTCCTGGAAACTACAAGGGGATTACTACCCATAGTTTCATCCTGTGTTTGTGTTGTAGGGGCATCAGCAGGGGACTCAACTCCCTGAGTAGCCTTTTTGGGTTGTTTGGAGAGAGGTTTGGAGGGGACTTTGGATATCAGATCCTTGATTTGAGTCTTGTAGTTGGTGTGTTCGTGTTTCAAAAGAGATATAGTTTTCTCTAACTCATCAATTTTCTTTTGATAGTCAGATTCAGCTTTTTTAAAATCAGATTTTAGAATATTTAAAGACTCAATGTCAGATCTGATTTCCATATTGTAATCCTAATAGAGTTTAACTTTAACTATACAGGCTGGAATGCAGAGATGTTCATATACCTCGGCATCATCTCTTCCGGCCATAAGAGCTTGACCAGGAGTCACATCCTGTACCATGAAGCTCCCATCAACTTCTTGAGCCATTGCGGCTGTTTCAATCGACTTCTCAGTGGGCTTTGAGGTTGAGGGATGTGTGGAGGCCGGTGGGGTACATGGATTGGTCTTGGGAGCCTTGCATTCCCTTGCAAAGTGACCTAGTTGGTTACAATTGTAACACTTTGCCCTAGTCTTGTCAAACCCGAACTTGCTGGTAGTTGGGTTTTGAGGGAAATGCCTTCCAGTTCTCTTAAAGAACTTCTTTGCTCTGTAAGTTAAGAGAGCCATCTGCTGGACAATGTCCACATATTCTACGTCATCTGGGCTAAAACACTCAAGATCATCAAAGCAGTATTGATAATCTCCTAAGTGTCCACCTCCTGAAACAAAGGCACAACTTTCCTGGAAGGGATTGTGTTGAGCCTGTTAAGACCTTGGAGTCTCAGGATAAGTGATGTAGGGACCAGAAGAGCGGATGGTTGCTGATAAGTCAGGAAGTGCTGAGGGTGAGGAGTTAATAAGCCTTTAGTAACCATTAAAGTGTTGCTAGCAGAAGACTCATAGGTCTGCTTGTTTGGTGGCCCTTCTTACTCTCCATCTATAGACGGTATCCATCAAGGATGCCATAGAGCTCAGTCATGGAAAGAGTGTTCAAGTTTTATGTTCTCTTGATAGAGACAAAGTAGAATGTCCACTCATTTGGAAGAGCACTCATGAACTTTCTAGTGAGATCTCTAAGTTCAGGAGTGATCTTCACAGACTGAAGGGAAGAGATAAAATCCATGTACCTGAAGTACTGCTGGCTGAGGGTCTCTCCAGCAATATGAGTGAAGTTCTCAAACTGCTACTTCAGTGAGTCCTTCTTTGAGTTGTTGGAGCAAGAATACATCTGAGCAAGTGTATCAAACAATTCTTTGGCAGTCTTGCAATGCTCGAACCCCTCCATAATAGAGTTTGGTATTGCAGTCATGAGAATAGTCATAGCATTGCTATCGATGTCCATCTTCTTCTGTCTTCATGAGAATAGTCATAGACAGCTTTCTCTATCATGGCACCGTTTCCACCAGGTGAAGCCACCTTTGGCTTGTACGGTCCATTGACAATGGAGTTCCACATTTTGCTGTCTTGGTATCTAATGAAGCCTTCCATTCTTCTACTCCAAGACCTGAAGTTTTCAGGGGTGATGATGGGTGCTTTGGTCATCGTCCCCATCTCTACTTCAGATTTGTTGAGGGCCATTAAGTGAGTGGGTGGTAGGGAGGAGTGAAAACAGTTGTTTTGGATGGTTAGATCATGCAATCAAGAGCCTGAGATGCTCTGATACCAATTGCAGGATCGGTGTTTGTCACTTAAACACAAATGTTTTCTCTTAACTCACCTAGATTCACACTCGGGTAAGAATCAGTAAGAGTTGATCACAATATGAAAAGTAACTAAGAACACAGAAATATAATTTTCAAGATACTTTTATATATTGATTCTCAACTCAAGATACAAAGACTCTTACAAGCAGATGATAATCTTACCTCTATGAGTTACAAGGAGAACCTATATATAATAATATCTATAGCCGGATATACTTTGATACCAGCTAGGATCCTTTAGCTAAAGCCTATAATTCAAGACTATAGTTAAGGTATCTCAGATAAGTCTTATCTGAGATTTGGTAGTCAGGACATGTCCCTGACTTACCTTTTATCACCAACTAAAGATGGCAACTGTACTATCATGAAAAGGTAATAGTGGAATAAAGTATGGTTAACAACATGGTTCTTTAGGAAGAAGCCATGCTGTATCAGAAGTCTGCAGCGGAGTGTCAGAGACCATACTTATGTCCACTCGTTATAGCAGTGTCTTCCGAAGGATTAAATGGCTTCGGAAGAGTAAGGACTTCCGAAGCCACTTTATACTTCGGAAGAGGCTGCTTCTTCCAAGGCTTGGAGACTTCTTCTTTTCATCATACTTCGGAAGTGGTCTTACTTTATTCTTCTAAGTCTTGAACTTCGGAAGTATGCATTTGTCTTCGGAAGTAGAGTTCTGTCTTCGGAAGTTGGACATTCCCTTGTCTTCGGAAGAACTTTACAACCTTCGAAAGTTCCAGGATAAGCTTCGGAAGCCTTTGCATGCAGCACCAATATAACTTAAGTGATCTAGTTTTGGTTGCATTAGCGTTCTTCTTGATCCAACAATTCCTTTTCCAAAGGCACTGGTGATTTGGGAATAAAGACAATAGGCTCTGCCTCAGTTTTTTGATTGTTTATGAATTCCCAAAAATCATCATCAATGCTGAATTGTTCAGATGCAAAACTATCCAAAGCACTGAAGAGTTGAAGTTGAGAAGACAGGAAGACAAGGAAAGATCTCCCACCAAAGGTGCTGCCTTTCTACAGATGGTGGAAGGTCCTGAATTGGAACCTATAGTTTGATGGGAATATGATTACAGTTCCCATCAACTAACTCTTTTCAGAGGGCAACAACAAAGGGTACATGTTATCCAAGGTGACATACTGGATCTCTTGTCTACCAAGGATCTGTACAAGCTTCTCAGCACCACATCAGGGAAGAACAAGGAGACAAACAAATATTTGCTCTCCTTGGTGCTGGAAGTTCTGAGAAGTTGAGATAAGTGACGTTTTGGTAGCATCAGCCTAGGGGGAGTTTGTTGGATCAAGAAGAAGGCTAATGCAACCACAACTAGATCACTTAAGTTATTTTGGTGCTGCATGCAAAGGCTTTCGAAGCTTATCATGGAACTTCCGAAGGTTGTAAAGTTCTTCCGAAGACAAAGGGAAAGTCCAACTTCCGAAGACAGAACTCTACTTCCAAAGACAAATGCATACTTCCGAGTTCAAGACTTAGAAGAATAAAGTAAAGATCACTTCCAAAGTATGATGAAAATAAGAAGTCTCCAAGTCTTGGAAGAAGCGGCCTCTTTCGAAGTATAAAGTGGCTTCAGAAGTACTTACTCTTCCGAAGCCATTTAACCTTCGGAAGACACTGCTATAACCAGTGGACACAAGTATGGTCTCTGACACTCCACTGCAGACTTCTGATATAGCATGGCTTCTTCCTAAAGAACCATATTGTTGACCATACTTTATTCCACTATTTACCTTTTCATGATAGTACAGTTGCCATCTTTAGTTGGTGACAAAAGGTAAGTCAGGGACATGTCCTGACTACCAAATCTCATATAAGACTTTATCCAAGATACCTTAACTATAGTCTTGTAGTATAGGCTTTAGCTAAAGGATCCCAGCTGGTATCAAGTATATCCAGCTGTAGATAGTATATATATAGGTTCTCTTTGTAACTCATAGAGGAAAGATTATCATCTGCTTGTAAGAGTCTTTGTATCTTGAGTTGAGAATCAATATATAAAAGTATCTTGAAAATTATCTTTCTGTGTTCTTAGTTACTTTTCATATTGTGATCAACTCTTATTGATTCTTATCCGAGTGTGATTCTAGGTGAGTTTCGGAGAAAACCTTTGTGTTTAAGTGACAAACACCGATCCTGCAAGTTCCAAAGCTTCAATCTTTGCTATCATAATGTCTAGAGTTGTACTCTCAAGATCAGGAGTATTTTTCAGCATTGTGACATTTTGCTTCCAGCTTTCAGGTAGACTATGAAGCATTTTCTTGTTAAGTTCTTTAATGTTGTATGAAACACCCATAATTTCCAAGTCATTGACCAACTGTACAAATCTGTGTAGTTGTTTTGATATGGATTCTCCTTTGGTGTGATGGAAGGTTTCATACTGATTGACCAGCTTGTCTTTGTTAATTTCAGCAACTTCACTGCTACCTTCACACATAATTTTGAGAGCATCCCAAACAGCTTTAGCAGTTCCATATTTTTCTAATCTTTTCAGTACATCCATTTTGAGTGCTTAAGTCAAAATGGAGTATGCTTTGAGATCAATTTAGATTTTCTTATAGTCATCTTCATCCAGAGTTAAGTCTTCAATAGGTATTCTAGCAGTCTTGTACAGTGCAATTTGAGTTGTTGATAGAGTAACAGGAATATGTGGACCCTTATATATTGAGATCCAAAAGTCAGGATCTACACCTGTGATATAATTTTTAAACCGTATTCTCCATTGTTTAAACTCATATTTGTGTTTAAGCATGTGAGGTTTAGGTGTATGACCTAATTTAGAGTAACTGTTAGAATCCATGTTGATTTGTGTACGTATTTAAGATTGATTATGTTTTATGAGTCCAACTTGTTCAAGCAGTTCTATTGAGGTTCAGTATGAGTGTTCTTACTGTTTGACAGGAGTAATTTTTATGTTTGCTAAGTAGAGATGATAATATCTACTACTAGCAACTTGATTATCAGATCAATCGAGTTCTATTCAGTCTGTGCGTAGATCTGAAGTAGAATCGAGAGCTAAAGCTCTGATACCAATTGACTGGGATTGAGTAAGAGTGATATTCTTACTGAAAATCGAATATGATAATCAAGTCAATGATTAAGTGGCGGAAACAAACAATCAAAGAACATTCAATCAAGAAAATTATTCATCAATGCTGTTTGTATTGATATATGAAAGTTGATAAGTTACAGAGAATAATTACAACAAAAATTCTCTATCTATCAACCGTCGCTTCAGTACGAGAATAACTATTCTATTTTAGGTAGAAAAGATGCCTTTACAAAATGACTAAACTACCCCTGATCTATTACATCAGAAACTAGTCTAAGTCTTGATCCACATCTTTGCTTGTTCATCCGCATTGACAAATGCGGATGAGATAATCTTGATCAGCATTTCTACTTGATCATCAGCATTAGTAAGTTGGTCATCCGCATTGGTTAATGCGGATGAACACATACTTGTGCGCATTTGGTTGGTCATCCGCATTTGTCAATGCGGATGATCAAAGTCTTGTTCGCATCCTCTGTTGTTCTTCCGCATTAATCAATGCGGAAGAGTAACTTGTTCTTCAGCATAAGTATTATGTCTTCCGCATTAGTTAATGCGGAAGAGTAAACACTTGTCCATATCAGAGTTTTTTCTTCCGCATTAACTAATGCGGAAGATAACACTTGTTATTTTTCTTGTAGATCTTTATCTGCATTTCATCTTGGACTTATGGGATTCCAGCTAAGTAATCATCAAGTCACCCATTGAGTTGGCATGTATGATCCTTTCAGGGTGCAACATCAGCAAATTGCCCAACTCCAGGAGCATAACGTCCAATCAACAAAGAGAATAGAGGAGTTGGAGGCTTCTAACAAGACCATCATGCTCAAGTTAAAGGGATCAAAAGATGAACCTCTCAAGATCAGAAAAGGAGATGATGATGATGATGATGATGAAGAGGATACGATAGTGATGATGATGAGGCTAGTGAAGATGAAGGGACAATGGGAAGGCAGAAAGATGATGATGATGATGAAGGAGATGCAGCTGCATCTGCCTCAGCTCAGGGTCAAGAGAGACATACAAAGAGAAATCAAAGCCAAGGAGCCTTATCTTATGCCCCATCTGCTGAGAAGCCATCCATTCAAGACAAAAGTAATGCTTAGAAGTTTATGTATTTGTGAAAACTTTTGTACTTCAATCTTGTATTAATATTATGTAATTAATGTTTATATATCTTTATCAAATGTTTGATTATCTTGATTAATTACTAATAATTGATGTGTTACATGTTTAAATCAAGCAGATCAATCATCTTAGCAAGATGAGTATGATGTTACTCCCCTTCACCAAATCAAGTCTCAACTTACAGTGATTCTTGATTTGTAAGGGATAGTTAGAAGGCCTGTAAGCTATACTCCTAAAGAAGGAGAAATCATTCATGACCTTACTGATGAATAGCTTGCTGAGATGTTCCGGCTCAACTCGGACGAGATTGTCAAGGACGCTCCTACTTTTGAAGTTACAAGTGACGATGAGCTCAATGACATAGATGAAATCGAGATTGAGGACGTCACTGTTGACCATTATCCAGAGTATGCTGACAGAAAGGGAAATGTAGTCCCCAATCTAGGTGATACTCTCATCAGTGATACAGTTGACAAGATGGATCAGATGGAGAAAGAGTCCGAGAAGAATGAGGGTCAAGCCCAAGCCTCAGATGTCGATGTTGATATCAAAAGGCTGAAAGGGCGGCCTGTTTTGCTGTGATACGAGCCATGCGCACTACACAAAAGCCAAATGTCTACACCAAGCTGTACAAAGTCCAGAAACACTTAAAGGTGTCAGGCAAGATCATTGCATGGGCTTATTTTGAGGATCTGAATGTGTATGCCGTGAAGAGAGAAAAGGGTATAGAGTACTTTAGATTCCCACACGATCTAAAGACTCTCCCTGGTTTTGAGCTCAACCAGATGGCACACCTAAAGTTGCTATATGCTAATCCAAAGAAAATGTTTGGATGGTTTGAGGTTGCATTGAGGAAAGAGTACCACACCAGGTGGGTAAACTTCAGACCTCAACAACCAAAGAGGTACATCAGATGGTCTGAAGTTGATCCCATTACTGGAAAGCCTAAGGTAATGCTGAAGTGGAGTCCTTCGCGCACAATGTCCAGAATCCTATAAGGGAAATGCCATAGGACTTCACTCCACACTTCAAGTGGTGGTACTATGATTGGAAAACAGGTGAAGCGGTCCTAGTCTTACAAAAGGAGAGCCAAATGGATACTATCCGGGTATTTGACCCTCTGTGGCTGACTAACTTGTCTGCTAATGATGTATATACCTTATACAAGTGGCCACTATTCTATGATTTGCAAGATATTGTACAAGCCCTCCAATTTCAGAATGTGATAAGGCTTTGTTTGCATTTAAGATACATGCCGGAGCTACAAGAGAGGAAATGTACAAGAAGTTTGAAGAGCTAATGAAGAATGTTAGACAATGATGTAAACTAGGTCCAAGGGGGAGTTTGTAGATAAATGTGTACCTAGTTTAGGATCTTAATGTAAAATGTCTTTCATGTCTTACATATATGTAACTGAATGGGTATGAATGAAATACAATGTGTATTTAATGCTTATAATGTTAATATTCATTGTTTATTGTGTGATAACGCATATTGAACTAGCTATATAAGTTTGAGGTTAGTGTACATAGTTCTTAGTCAATAATGATTGAGAAACATGTTCAAACTTAATCATGTGAAGTTCTCATGCGAATGGACCATACTAATGGACCATACACATGAATACTTCATGCTAATGGACAAGTCGCACAACTGAACCAGGAGACTGGATCAGTCGTATGATTGAGACATAAGGTTGACTCAGTCGCAAGACTGGACCCTCTATTGTGCGGATGGATCAACCGC
The DNA here is from genome assembly GCA_025506515.1 of Flaveria trinervia. NCBI lineage: Eukaryota > Viridiplantae > Streptophyta > Magnoliopsida > Asterales > Asteraceae > Flaveria > Flaveria trinervia. Next base: position 38,861,797 of record CM046452.1, on the reverse strand, counting down.
ATGCTTCAGTCGAATGACTGAACCATGCTAATGGTTTAGTCGTACGAATGACAAACCCTAACCTATGAATACCACCTAATTCGTGGAAAAACATAACAATTCGAATATCTACGCACATAATCGTACCCTATCCGTCCAGAGACTCAAGAAGACCTGTTCTAAGTTCATAGATCATAGTTGATTGTTTTCTAATCATTGATAACGTTTTATTAAACATTAGATTGATCTTAACTGTGTTCTCCCTGATTGGATCGCTAATCAAATAGGATTCCGCACTATTTGAGTTGGTATACGCGCAGAATCAGTTAGTACTCCGTACGTAAATGGTCGTAACACTTCTAGGACTTATAAGGCCTTATGTATTTGGTTTATTTCTAGAAGTAGTAAACTATTGGTCCATAAAATGAATTTACAAGATGATTATTACAAAACATTAAATTAGTTTTTAGTTTGTTTTTGTTATTTGCTTTATATAATAGAAGAAAGCTTTTAGTTTCAGTTAGTGTTCAATTTCTGAATTCACTCTTTTTGTTACTTTATACTTTTGTTGATCAAGTAATAAGTACATGGATAACTTTTGTGGTTAAATCATAGGTTTCCTTTTTTAGTTGTCTTAACATGTGTTATTATAGACAAGTCATGAGACTAAAATGCATCCTAGCCCATTTGATGTTTAACATAAGTTGCATTTCAATGCTAAAAAAGTTTGGCTAAATGATGATGCAGGTGTTGAATATGCAATTTCCATGATCTCTTTGTTAAAAGCTTCTATTCTTGAAATATAATTTTCAAAGTTTTATGTTTGGGTTATTATTTTCTAAATGTTTATTTTTACCTCTATGATTGTAGGAAAATATGGTTAGTCAGAAAGAGGAGGCCATGAAAAAGTTAATGCTTGAAGGAATAACTCTAACTATTATCATAGAACATGAGCTAGAAAAGAGGCAATCATGTATGTGTGCCAACGAGAATATATTAAAATCTGCATTGGAGGTAAGTGTCGAGACTTTTTTAAAAAGAAAAAAGGATTATTAGATGACATTAGAAGGTGAAACATCTCAACCACTAACAATGGAGACCGAAGTTTATGGAATCCAGGTTGCTTCACTTGAAAAGGAGTTAAAACAAAGCAAAGAGAAGTATGATAATATGTTAAAGCTTATGAGGTCAAAGTTGTTAGATTTGAGTCTTAAGTATCCACACTACCACCTATGAGTATCAAAGCAACATGTTCGGATAAGTTGTTTGATGATTCTCATAATGAATGCTTAGTCTAGAATGTTGGTGAACACTTAAAGTTTAGAAGCAATCAACTTAGTATTATTTATCCAAATGTTTGATTGTTTATGGTTTTCAATTTATAAATCATGTGTTGGATGTTATTTATTAGTTACTATTGATTTCAAATATTGATATTCTGAGTTTAAGCACACACACACACACAAACACACACACACACATATATATATATATACACACACACACACACATTAGAGATTGAATGGTTTGTTATTAGTTAAGGATTCTTGATCTCTATAGTGTCTTATTAAGGATTTAATGTCATTGAACCTGAATCTAATAAAATATATTCGGGACAAAATATAAAGGTTTAAGTGTTGATTTTTAGTCTCGAAAAAACTAGTACCGAAGACTAATTTTGGTCAAAGACGAAATGTATTCGAACTAAAATGACTTGGTATAGGGGAATACCCTTCTTTTTGTAGTGGAATTCAAGAAGCATAATCACCTTCTTCTTATCCATACAACATCCTCTTGTTCTTGAAAGGTAATTTCAAGAACACCCTTTGGTTGTTCTTTCTGTTTTGATATCATTTCTTTTCACATACATATGATCCTTGTTCATGGGTTTTGTTTTGGGCTAACAATGGTTCATATTTTCAGATTGTTAAACCACTTTTAACGCCTTATATCTGCTGCATTTTCTAGTTTAAATTGTTAAACTAGCTTTCATTATCTTGTAACAAAACCCAACATCTACAGAAAAATCCGAATGCTATGTGTGAAGAGAGAGTGATGGGCGGCCATCACCTTTATTCACCAACTTTTGAAGACTTTTGTCCATTTCACACTTTTTACCCCTTATTTTGTGTTAAATTGTTTTTCTTTCTTTTTATTCACTTTTATTATTATCTTTAAAGAAATAATCGAGTCTTATAGTTGCAGACTTCCCTCATCTTCTTTGAAGAATCATGGGGAGATGAGGGTAACATACTGTTGGTCCAAAACAATCAAATAACAGTACACATGAATATTGAATCGTTCAATATCTACAAGAACCACAAACAATATGCAATTAATGATGAAGAAGAACTCAAAAGTATTCAAAATGAAACAATCAAACTCCAACACTCATGATATAACAAAGCTCAATGATATTTTAGATTGAATCCAGCTTACAAAAGCCACTTGTAACAATATTCAGTCGAATTAGGGTTTTTGCAAGGATAATTAAAATGAAAGAAGTCAAATTTATATATAGTATTGATAGTTTCGCTAACAATTTCGTTGTCAAGAAACTATCCTGCCAAGCCACAGTTTTGCCTAGCTGACATACACTGTTTCGCAGGGTGATACTGGCAGCTACTATGAGCGTAACTATAGTTCGCTGGGTAGCAAAACACAACTAATTATTGAACTTACAAAAGTAAACTAACATTTAACCATTTAAAATTAGATATAAACAAAATCTAATCTAAGGTGAGTCCAACCTATTCTTTATCTTCAATACTCCCCCTAGGTTGGATCTCACCATCTTGATCAATTTTCATTTGTCTTTTCAGCTCTAGTAACTTCCACCGCCTCAGATCTTACTTCATTAGCTCCTACGACATCATTCTTAGAAGCTTTAGCCAATGATTCTCCTTGGTTAGCTCCTGCTGTTGTAGCTTCCTCGGCATGTGCACTTGCCTGCTCAAATTGTCTTGTAAAGTCCCACATTTTAATTCTCATCTAATCTTCCTCCCAAACCTTCTAGGCTAGTTCCCTCACTTTAGCCCTAACACCCCTCATTTTGTTGGCAACCGTGATAAACAGGCTTGCCTCTTTGCGCATTTCAGCTCTTGCCCTCGCTTTAATGTGATTTGCACACAACATGCACATCCACATCACAAAAGGAAAATATCTCCATCGAATCAAAAAGTCTGTATTCAACCCCATTCTTTGACCTAACCACCGCCTCTCTAATATTATTACTATAAAACCATTTTTCAAAACATTGAAGTTGTTGGGGAAGGGATCAGGCAGCCTCACCCTGCTCACAGTCTTAGGGGGTTTCACTCTCCGCACTATCCGACCTTTGTAGGTCTCATAATCTTTGTCTTTTTTTATCTCCTTCTTTCTTCCTTCATATATCCAAAGGCCTCAAGGTTATTATTCAGCCCCTTCTTTATTTCTTCCTCAAACATCTTGGCCTGCTCACTCAAATTAGAAGCAATCATTGGAATCACAGCCAATCTTCTTAAATCTCAATTAGGCAAGATCTTAAATGACTACTTTTTATGCAAGTAAGTAACTCCTCCCCCTCTCCTCTTAATCATGAACATTTTGAGGCCGGGGTTGATTATCTAACTAATGATCTTCTTATCTCCCTCCTTCTTTCTTGCCCCCTGAATGTTTTGAAATAAGGGGGTTATCTCCTTAGCCTCCTTTTCCCTGAAAAACCACTCATCCCTAGCCATCTCAAACACATCACCCTCATCCGAACCCATCTTAGCAACATACATCAATAGTCATTCGTCCACCTCATAGTATTTAGGTTCTGAGTCATAGTCAACCAGCTATTCTTCCACATCTTCATAAACCAGAGACATATCAGCTATTTTCTTTGAACCTACATCAGTTTTCTCAACAAACATCTCTTCTCCTACAAAATCAATGTCTATGTTTATCCCAATGTCAATGAACCCAGCTTATTTTACCTCATCATCATTCTCCATATTCTCTTTCTCCCTAGCATCAATCTTTGTTTCCTTCTCTTCTCTCACACTTGATCCTCTAGTTCTCTTAATGCTTACACCACTAGTGCCCTCTCCTGCCCTGGAAGATGTACCACATTCAGAATGGGTACTTAAAAATATCAATCATATCATCTTAGTCAAATTGACTTAGCTGATTGGGCAGGCCAGATGTATCCTTCAGCAAGTTCACCTCTGTCAATAGTCTTTTGGTAAGATTATGCTAATCCACCGGCATCTTTGTCATCCCATCCAATATCTCATCCTTTCTTCTCTCCCTCAATTCTTGAATTGTCAACTTTGTTTTCATCATGCTTAACTTATTGGCTAAAGAAGAATTGAGGTTCCTAATAATGCACTCATCTAGTCCTGCCCTCTCTTCCCTTATCTAGGGCTAAGTAAACACTTGATGCTTATGCTTCGCCCTTCGCTCAGTCTCCCCTTGATTAGCCATTTTCTTGGACCGTTTCTCCTTATCAACCCTCACCTCTTGGCCAGCCCCATGTACATCTTCTTGAAAGTAATAGTCTTTTTCTTTAGCATATCGCTTCCTTTTCTACATAGACTCAGTTTATTTCACTCTGATCTCCTCAGCCCACTTATCCAAGGAATCCATATTCGTCCGAATCGAGTCCTAACACCGAGCGTGTTTTCACCCAACTTCGCGACCAGACCTCTCATTCTTTCAGAGTTAAGATGTTCTTCCTTCATTTCCTCATCTTGAAAATCCTTGACTTGCTTCATCATATCAGATGTCATAACTAACTGATAAGCCTTCTCCCAAATTGGATCGAGTCTCTTCTTACGGCTAAGGGCATTCGCCACCAGTTGGCTTTGCCCGGATGGTAATGGATCTTGCAATCATAATACTTCATGAGCTCCAACCATCTCCTCTACCTCATGTTCAAGTCCTTCAGTTCGAAGAAGTACTTCAAACTCTTGTGTGCAGTGAATATGGTGCACTTCATCCCGTATAGGTAGTGCCTCCAAATCCTTAACGCAAAGACCAACGTAACTCTAAGTCATGAGTAGGATAGTTAACTTCATGAACTTTCAAATGTAGGAATGCGTATGCTATAACATTTCCACATTGCATCAACATGCAACCTAACCCTGAGTAAGAAGCATGGGAATAGACCACCAAATCCTCGCTTCTTTCGGGTAATGACAAGAAAGGAGCTTGAGTCAACCTCACCTTTAACTCCACAAAAGCAATCTCTTGAGCTTGAACCCAAACAAACTTCACATCTTTACAGATCAATTTAGTCAACAAAGAAGCTATCTTGGAGAAGTCTTGGATGAATCTTCTATAATAGCCCGCCAAACCCAAGAAACTTCGAATCTCGGATGGCATCTTTGGAGAATTCCATTGCATCACCGCCTCCACCTTTGCTAGGTCCACCATAATCCCCTTGAGATTCACTAGATGACCGAAAAACTGAACTTTGGGCAACCAGAATGTGCACTTGGAGAACTTAGCATAAAACTTCTCCCTTCTTAACGACTCAAAAAACTCCTGAATGTGACGAGCATGCTCTTTCTTGTTGTTTGAATAAATCTGGATATCGTCAATGAAGACAATCACTAATTTATCCAACATCGGCCTACACACTCGATTCATCAAGTCCATAAAAGCAGCTGGCATCTTTGTCAAACAAATGACATAATGAGAAACTCGTAGTGTCGATAACACGTGCGAAATGTTGTTTTTGGAATATTCTACTCCTTCACCTTCAACTGATGATAACCAGATTAAAGGTCTATCCTCGAGGACCAAATGGCACCTTGGAGCTGATCAAATAGTGTAAGGTCCGTTCCTGGGACGCTCACAGCTAGTCAATCATTGCACATAAAACATATACTTACATTAACTTTAATAAAACATTTCCATGGAAACATTTAAACAACCATTTCATTTTATTATAATTGCTTTTTCAAAATAATACATCGTTGACTGATTACAAAATAACTTGTTGCATTACATCACAAAGACATTATACAAAATGGATGCCATCCAAAACAAGTCAGTAGCCGCCCATGCCATCCTTAGCAACCATTACCTGCTAACTAGAAACACATAAAAGTCAGCGTTGTTGAGTAAGTTCTAGTTTTAATATAAGATATACTTTACTTTCTTTCAAAACCATTCTATACTTTGGCACATGATCACACATCATATGTACACATAGATAATATCATTATTATCTTCTTTACTATTCTATATCTTTCATTCTTTTCTTTCTTTCGGATCAGTGTCATAAGCTATACCCCAAACGTATGCACAATGCGGGTACTAGTCCGAAGATCATAAATGACTTCCATAATGCACATAGCCTGGCTCCAGCACTAGGGTGAGTATCCACTATCATCCATTTACTATACAACTGGCCAGTCACAAAGACTAGACCCCTATGTGTATCCTTATGCGTTAGCTAAACCACACATAGTTAAGCTAACGACATTTTACAGTCGTGCACCTTCATACATTTTGCTTGCAAGACTTTCTTTACTTTTAGTTTCATTAATGCATGCATTATATCATTATGTTCCTCTTTTCATTATCTTCTACTTTACGTTACATAATACTTTCCATTTCTTTCATAACATTCAACGTAAAGCCAAGGAAAATAAACATACATAACAAGGAACGCAAACATAATCATACAAAACATCACTATACAAGGCACCATCATACATGACATTTCAATCATCATACATGCCATAACATAACCCATACATTATCCAAAATGAACTTACATAACCCCCGAGAACATCTCAAATCAAAGCCTATATTTCACCTTTTCCCAAGAAATTCAGAAAAATAATCTAAGTCTTAGGCGCATGGGCATTATTGAGGTGCATGACCTTTCAGATGCATGGGTAACACTTAGGCCCATGGAGAACTTCTATGTGCATGGAGAACTTCTTGGTGCATGGAGAACTTCTTGGTGCATGGGCACTATTGGGGCGCATGGGCAACACCTAACCAATTCAGGGCAATACTCTAGGCGCATGGGCACTATGCAGGTGTATGAGTGCCTAAGCGCATGAGCTCTTTGGGCATCAAGACACTTAGCCAAATTCAGCGCATGGGTACTATTTGGGCACATAGGGTTTTGGGTTCATGGGAACACTTAGGCAGTTTATGCCGTTGGGCGCATGGGCCATTATTTAGGTGCATGGGTAGTCTATGTCACACTTACACAACTAATTTAGTCCCTAATCAGCATTAACATGTTCTATGCTTAAATCTTACATTCTAAGCCATAAGAACACATTCATAACATCATCGTAACCCTAAACACACCCAAATCAAACCCCACCAGCAAACGCATACACATCTACATTTGGGTAAAAACCCATTTTTATAAAAATGTTCATACATGTATTTCTAGCCCAAATCAGTTTAAAACAAGTAAAAAGGGGGTTTTAGAACTCATCTTTACAGCTCTTTTGGGTATGACTTCCTTCAAAACTCGTTTGCTACAAGTTCAACACCTAAAACCCACTAAACACACACACAAACGAACACACAACACACATAAACATACAACCAAGGCAAAGCCGGTTAAGAACACTCAAAAACATGAATTCCTACCTGAATTCAAACTTATTCTTCTTGTTCTTCAAAACCCAAAAGTTTTCAGCTTCTCTTCTCTCTCTCTCTCTCTCTAAAACCCGATGACAAAAGTGAAGCATAAGACAAAATGCCAGCCATACCACCTTTATTCACCAACTTTCAATGTTTTGTCCTTTTGGACACCCCTTAACTTGCGTTTTATAGCTTTTCTTTCTTTTTACTCACTTTTATTCTTTCTTTGATAACTTTTAAAAATAACGGGTGTTACAAGCCCACCCTGATTATATAGGTTTCGTCTGGGAAACTGTTGGACCAAAAGAACCAATGAGCCTGATCAGAGAAACCTCTAAGTCCCACAGGACATCACAACAGCTGAAGAGGACCTGATCAGCTGTTCTACAAAGTCTGAAGAATACAACTGCTGAAGTACTTCTGAAGTACTGAAGACAAAGACTGAGACAACAGCTGAAGATCTAAAGTCTGAAGACTTCAACAAGTACTGAAGACAAAGACTGAAGATCAACAGCTGAAAGACAAAGTCTGATGTTCAAGTACTGAAGACATCAGCTGATGCTAACAGCTGATGACAACAGCTGAAGAGGGCTTCTTCAGTTGTTGTGATGGTTTTTCTTCATCAGTAGTTTTCTTTTCCTTTCAGTAGTTTGTTTACTTTTCCGTAGTTTTGTTTCCTTTTCAGTACTTGTAAACAACTGAAGAGGTTGTTCTTCAGTTGTTGTAGTATCAGTAGTTTTATGTTTTTCAGTAGTTGTAAATAAGATGTTTAACACTTAGGAACATTTGTAAGAAGATGTCAGTTGTTGACATCTTCAGTAGTTGTTAAACATCAGTAGTTATAAAACGGTTACATGTCACTTTCAAGTGACATCAGCCTACGTCATTTTTTCCTTTATAAGGAAGGATGACTCACCTGTAATCGTGCCTTTGAGGCCGACAATCTTAATGCAATATTCCTTTTGTCGGATATTTCTCTCTCTATAACAAAATTCTTTTATCGTTTTATATCGAATGTTCTTGCTTGAATTTGTCTAATTCTGAGCTATTCCGCTGCTATATCTGTTCAATCGATTAAACCAAGAGGCTGAGATCCTAACAGAAACCTATTATTCCTCAACAATTATGGGTAATGTTGTCTCATTTCCTCTTCGGTCTCCCATATAGACTCAGATCCCTTCTTCTGCTTCCACTGTACACGCACAAGAGAAACTTCTTTATGTCTCAACCTTTTTTCCTTACGATCAATGATCGCCGCTGGTTGCTCCACATAATTGGGCGGTTCATCCACCTCAATATCTTCCAGTGGTACAATCATATCCTCGTCAACCCAACACTTTCGCAAATGAGATACATGGAATGTCTGGTGAATTTCACTTAACTCATCTAGTAGTTCAAATCTATAGACCACTTCTCCTACTTGAGCAATGATTCGGAAAGGTTTTCTGTACCTTGGGCTCAACTTGCCCGGCTTTCCGAATCGAATGATACCCTTCCAAGGTGAGACTTTCAACTTGATTCTATCACCCACCTAGAACTCAATCAGTCTACATCTCTTACCAGCATACGACTTCCGCCTATCCATGGCTGCCTTCATAAAGGCTTTGATCTTTTCAAGCTTCTCAATTGTAGCCTCGATCACTTCAATACTTCCCAACTCCTAAACAATATCACCACAACAGAGAGGTGTTCTACATCTCTTACCATATAGCATCTCATAAGGGGGCATACCATTGCTGGCATGGTAGCTATTGTTATATGAGAACTCAGCTAATGGTAAGTGGTCATCCCAACTTCCTCGAAAATCAATGACGCATGCCTAAAGCATATCTTCTAGTGTTTGAATGGTCCTCTCTGACTGACCATCCGTCTAAGGATGATAAGCCGTGCTAATATGTAACCTCGTCCCCATCGCATCATGGAATTTCTTCCAAAATTTAGATGTAAACCGGGTGTCACGATCAGACACAATAGACATCGGCACACCATGACGAGTTACAATTTCCTTGATAAACAAATTCGCCAACCTCTCAGATGAATATGTTTCGTGGATCGGTAGGAAGTGAGCACTCTTCATAAAGCGATCAACTATGACCCATATAGCATCATACCCTCGCGCGGTACGCGATAGCTTCGTAATAAAGTCCATGTTGATATGATCCCACTTCCACTCCGGTATATCCAATGGTTGGATCTTCCCATATGGCTTCTGATGCTCGGCCTTCACTTGTGAACAAGTGAGGCACTTGCTCACATACTCCGCTACATCAGGTTTCATACCTGACCACCAATAATCCTTCTTCATGTCTTGGTACCTCTTCGTAGCACCAAGATGAATAGAGTATTGAGTTTTATGAGCTTCATACATAATCTTTCCACGTAGATCCCCAAAATGAGGAATCCATATTCGTTCGAATCGGGTTCTAACACCGAGTGTGTTTTCACCCAATTCCATGTCCAGACCTCTTATTCTTTTAGAGTTGTGATGATCTTCCTTCAATGCCTCATCTTGAAACTACTTAACTTGCCTCATCACATCGGAGGTCATGACCAACTGATAAGGCCTTCAGCTGGATCGGCTCGGGTCTCTCTTGTTGGCTAAGGGCATCCGCCACCATGTTGGCCTTGCCCGGATGGTAATGGATCTCGTAATCATAATTTTTTATGAGCTCCAACCATCTCCTCTACCTCATGTTTTCTGCTCGAAGAAGTACTTCAAGCTCTTGTGGTCGGTGAATATGGTGCACTTCGTCTCATATAGGTAGTGCCTCCAACTCAATAACGCGAAGACACAACTGCTAGTTTCAACTTGTGAGTAGGGTAACTAACCACATGAACCTTCAAATGTCAGGACGCATAGGCTATAACCTTTCCTCTTTGCATCAACACACATCCCAATCCTGATAGGAAGCATGAGAATAAACCACCAGATTTTCACTTCCATCGGGTAACGACAAAACAGGAGCTTGAGTCAATCTCGCCTTTAACTCCTCAAAAGCCTTCTCTTGATCTTGACCCCATACAAACATCACATCCTTACGAGTCAACTTGGTTAGTGGTGAAGCTATCTTAGAGAAGTCTGGGATGAACCTTCTGTAACAGCCCACCAAACCCAAGAAACTATGGATCTTGGATAGCATCTTTGGAGACTTCCATTGCCTTACCGCCTCCACCTTTGCCGGTCCACCATAATTCCTTCAGAATTCACCACGTGACCTAAACACTAAACCTCACTCAACCAAAATGCACACTTGGAAAACTTGGCATATAACTTCTCCCTTTCAACATCTCCAAAACCTCCCGAATATGACCGTCATGCTGCTCCTTGCTCTTTGAATAAATTAGGATATCATCAATAAACACAATCAGGTCAAGCTGAAACTTAATCTCACGGACCTATGGCACTCCTCATAAGTCTTCTGGAAACACATCTGGAAAGTCGCACACAATCATTACATCGGACAATTGTGGTGTTGGAGTATCCACATCCTTTATGTAGGCCAAGTAGGCACTACATCCACGCCTCATGTACTTTCCCGCCACCGCCATCGAAATCACTTTCGGGATCATTGTGTCTCGATCACCATAAACTGTCAACGGAACTCCCGTCAGGCGCTGTCAATCGGATCATTTTTTTGCGACACACAATGTTCACCTCGTAGTCCGCCAACTAATAAATTCCCAGGACTACATCGAACCCACCTATGGTCATCACGAATGGTCTAATATGAAACTTGTGACCTTCTAATTCTATTTCACAACCTTCTATCATCTCTGAAATCCAGATAGACTTACCTATGGCAGTTTCTACATCACAGGGCTTATCTATAGTCCTACTACTATTAGGCAGTTTAGCATAGAAAGCAATAGAAATAAAACTTCTACTAGCACCAGAATCAAATAACACAGAAGCTAGAGTTTGGTTTACTAGAAACGTACGTGACACAACAACGGGGTCTGTCCTAGCCTCCTCCTGAGTCATTGTGAATGCTTTGGCGTTCGCCCTCCGCCCTTCAGTCCCGGCGGCCTTCTTCCCTACATCGAAACATTCAACCCTCGGCTACTTGCATTCCCGACTCATGTGGCCCTCCTCGCCACAAGTATAGCACCTCCTTAGCCCACAGTTCATTGCCACATGTCTGGTCCTCCCACAATGGAAAAAGACATTGGATCCCACACTACATTCCTCGATGTGCTCCCTTTCACACTTGCCACACCTCCTGGAACCCGCACCAGATGTGACCACGTCAGACATCCACCCGTGCACCTTTGTTGGTTGGAGCAACCCCACCACAACCAACTTGCTTCCGATTCTAGTTTCGGTCACCACCATTTTTCTTGCTCACCTTAGCCACCACCACCTAACACTCATCATACAACCTTCCTGCCAAATCGACCACCAACGTAAACGTACTCGGCCGGGCAGCGATCATGTGCCTATGGATATCCGCCTGTAACCCTTGGATGTATCTCTTGATCTTTCGTGACAGAGGAGTCACTTTGTCCGGCACCAGTCGTGCCATCTAGTTGAACTTCGTGGTGTATTGTTGGTGTTTCATTATTCTTGGCTCCAGCTGCAGGTTCTCCTTCTCCACCTTATTTATCTCCCTATGAGGACAACACTCCTCCATCACCAATTTCTTCAACTCAGACCACCTCATTCTCCCAATTGCCCGACTACCCTCGGCTTGGGCAATATTGTGCCACCAGCACAAAGCTGAGTCCACAAACGAGTGGGAAGCGAACTTCACCTTCTGGTCTTCCCGGCACTCACTAATGTCAAGTATAGCCTCCATCTCTCTCACCCATCGGTGAGCAGCAGCAGTGCCGTCACCATCAAAGGTAGGGGGCTTGCATCTTTGAAATGCCCCATAGTTACATCCTCGTGTTGCCTCCTACACAGGCTTTTCTTCCTCTTCCTCATAATCAGAGAGAACCGTCCTAGTTTCCGATAGCTCCCATCTTCACGAGGACCTTTTCCTCTCTTTCCTTTCTCCTTCCTGCACAATCATTATCACTTTTATCACCATGGACAGTAGGATCGTCTGCGTATGACCTAATGCACCTCCTCAACAATAGCCTCCTTCACTGAGGCTCTTAGGTTAGCACTTTCATCCCCAACCTGTAGACGAGGGGTCTCTTGCTTTTCATGAACCACCTCCTCATCTTGAGGTCTTCCTCTTGTGGCTCGGGGTACAGCACCACGTCAACCACGACCTCCACCATGTGCAGCCTTTAATGATCTACCACCGGCCATCCTCTAAACAAACTATAAGATTCAAACACTAACACTGTCATTCAAGGGAATAGCTCAGTTTATGTCAAGTATAGTAAGTCCCTAATTATTATGGTCAATTGTGATTAGCCACTTACTTTACTCTTCATACCCCAAGCATTTCTTATCCTAACTACATCAGTATCTAAATCTACTAAAAGCACACATATCAAATAACATGCGCACATAATATCGATTAACATTAAGAAAATACCTGATGGCACACAGCTTTGGACTAGCATCCCTTCCCTTTGTCCCATTTTCAGTTTAAGTTTAGGTTTCTTTCAAAAATTTACCCGTTTCAATTAAACTTTAGCTCTGATACCAACTTGTAAGGCCCCGTTCCCGGGACGCTCATAGCTGGTCAATCATCGCACATAAAACATACATTAACATTAACTTTAATAAAATATTTTAGCGGAAAAATTTCCCCAACCATTTCATTTCATTATAATTGCTTTTGCAAAATAATACAACGTTGGCTGATTGTTGGTCCATTAGATAGATTTGTAGTATAAATAAGATGTTTAATCATTCAATATCAAATACAACCAATAGAAAACAAAGATGACAAAGATTGAGAACAACCACAGATGAATCAAAATAAGGCAATAATGATCAACATATTCAATAATAACAAAGCACAGTGATATATCTGTCAATAAACTGCTTACAATACTCACTTGCAACAAAGATAAACGATTAGGGTTTTTGCAAGCTTAACCAACAACAAAAATGATCAAAACTATATATAGCAGTCTTAGTTTCACAGAAAGTTTTGCTGTCTGCGAAATTGTTCTGCTGAAACTATAGTTCCGCCCGGTAGAAACAACAATTTTGCCTGGAGAACTAAACAACTGACTCTCAGAGTTTCACAGGACTACAAAACAAAATAAAACTAAATACAAACTATTGCACCAAAAGAACCAATGAGCCAAGATCAGAAAATCTCTAAGTCCCACATGGTATCACAACAACTGCTGAAAGCTTCATCAGCAGTTTGACAAGTGCTGAAGACTTCAACAGTTGAAGATCAAGTGCTGAAGACTTCAACAGCTCAAGAACTAAAGTGCTGAAGTACAACAGCTGAAGAACACAAGTACTGAAGCTGAACAGCTGAAGAACACAAGTACTGAAGCTGAACAGCTGAAGAACACAAGTGCTGAAGCTGAAGACCAAAGTACTAAAGTTCAACAGCTGAAGAGTTTACAAGTGCTGAAGATCAACAACTGATGTACAAAGTCTGAAGACAAAGACTGAGGACATCAGTTGATGATATCTACTGAAGTCATCAGCTAATGAAACATCTGAAGTTCAAGTCTGAAGATCAAGTACTGAAGTTTCAGTAGTTTGTCACAACAGCTGAAGAGTACTTCTCCAGTAGTTGTGATATCAGTAGTTTTATATTTTTACTTTTAGTAGTTTTGTAAAACGACTGAAGAGCTTGTTCTTCAGTCATTGTAGTTTCAGTAGTTTTATGTTTTTCAGTAGTTATAACAACTGATAACACTTAGCATTTTTGTAAGGAGATGTCAGCTGTTTTGACATCTTCAGTAGTTGTGTTTTAGTTGTAAAAATCTGTTAGATGTCACTATCAAGTGACATCAGCAGACGTCACATCTCTTATATAAGAGGTGTCGACGTAATTGTAATTGTGACATTGTGTTACCACGAAAGCTGTTGATACATGTATGTCCCTAGATCGTGATATGTGATGTAATAGATCTTGTTTAGTATGATTAATGAACTGATATTGATAGTCTGTTGGTTATAATGTTTAATAGTTCATTAATGAGTCGTGACTGAATTGATTGGGTTTATGATTACTTGAATGATTACATATAATATTATATTAATTAACTAAAACATTCAAACTTAACTTAATGAAGTTCCCATGCGAATGGCTCATGCGAATGAACCATACACATGAAGAACTTCACACGATTGACTCAGTCGCACGACTGAACCAGGAGACTGGATCAGTCGTACGACTGTAACATAAGATTGGCTCAGTCGCACGACTGAACACTCAGTCGCACGAATGAACCAACCGCGTGGTTCAATCGCACGACTGAACCAAACTAATGGTTGAGTCGCACGATTGAATAGTGCGAACCTATAAATACAACTCAATTCGTGAAAAACAAGGAGATTCGATCAAGTACGATTCAAGTCGAACCCTAGCCGTCCAGAAATCTTCCAAATCGTTCTCCAAGTTCATAGAATTCATTAGATCGATTCCTTATCGATTTCTAACGTTAGTTTCAATCCTAGATTGATTCTTCGTGTCTTCTCACTGATTGGATCACCAATCAAATAGGATTCCGCACTATTTGATCTGGTATACACGTGATCTCTAGGTATTTCAGTCGAATACCAGGTCCTAACAAGTGGTATCAGAGCTATTGGCTCTTGATTACGTGTTGATTCAATCAAGATTGCATAAAAGTTTGTGTTGTTACACTAAAAACGCAATCTTTGGCATCAAAAGTGAACTTGGAAGTTCCCTGCTCATCGACGTTTGGTTTCTACGGACTTAGGCGATTAGAAATTGTGAAATTTTGAATTTTTACGGCTGAAACCCGTCAAACCTAGAAATTTTCGCAAAACAGCAGCTTCAGTCGCATGAGTGACTCATTCGTACGACTGGACTCCATTCGCATTGCTCATACGCCCGATTGGACCTAGTCGCACCCTCATTCGGCCGACTGAACCGTTCGTTCGCATAGCTCATACGCACCAGATTCATTCGCACGACTGAACCAATCGCCCAGTTCATTCGCACGATTGAACCAATCGCAGAGCTTATACGCACGATTAGCTCATTCGCATCCTTCAGTCGCATCAGTGAAAGTTTGTTTGTTTAGATTATAAGTTTATTCATCATGGAAGATCAGATATCAGCCTTTACTGCTGGGAAGAACTCAAGGATACAGAACCTACTGCTGCTTGAGAGTGAGGTGGGGAATCACAATAAACCACCAAAGCTTTTGACTTTAGATGAGTTTCCCCACTGGAAACAACTTTTGAGATCTACCTTAATGGAGAAGATCCTAATCTGTGGGAAGCCATTGAGATAGGTTATAGTACACCAGTGGGAGCTGATGGAGTTAAACTAACATTAAGCGGGATGACAGACGCACAGAAAGTAAAGTACAATGCAGAGAAAAGAGTTTATCAATTGATCACTCAGTCTATCCCCAAAGACATATTCCATCAGTATTCAGAGAACAAGCAGTCCAAGAAACTGTGGGATGCGCTAGAGAAGAGATATGATGGTAATGCATCATTGAAGGCAATCAAGGCAAAGGAGTTAAAGAAGGAATTCGATAACTTCTCATCAATTGGTAATGAAAGTTTGGACGAAGTCATAGACAGATTCTACCACTTGATGAGCGAATTGCATACACATGGAGTGGCTACTACCATGGAAGAGAAAGTAAGCAACTTCGCAGATGGGTTGCCTGATAAGTGGGCTACATTCGTGTCTAACCTGAGACAGAATGGGATCCTTGTAAAGCTGGATATAAATGACTTCATTCTTAAGTTGCAAGAAGAAGCACTAAGGATGAAGTATAAAGCTCAGAAGTCCTCTTACACATAAAATCCAGCTTATACAACGCTACGCCTCAAGCTAAGACATCTGGAGCACCCCTCCGGACTGCTTTTGTGTCTAGCTCGCCAGGTCCTTCACATGCCTCTCCTTCTGGATCAGACACGTCTGGGTCATCATGTACCCATCATATTGGGTCAGAAGCAAACGCTACCAAACTGAAGATCGAGAACTTCGGTAATGTGACCGTGGAAGTAGCACGAGAGCATATGGATCTCTTAGCTGCAGTGGTTCATTCATATGATGGACTTGTTGCTGGGAAGATTGGAAACTGCCATCTGGCAGATGAGGACTACGAGCAGGTGGATGAGATGGAGCTTGAATAATGGATATAATGTGGGCCTTAGCAACTGCTGTCCGGAGGGCGAAGAAGTTTGTGAAAAATACTGGACAGAACTTGGTTACTACTAAGGACACCACCTTTGGCTTCGACAAGAGTAAAGTGACCTGCTTTAACTGTGGTGAGAAGGGGCTCTTCAAACGAGAATGTGTCAAGCCAAAGAAGACGGGGAATGGGAACCCGTTCTCATCCTTTACTCGCCAGGACAAGCAACCCTCTAATTCTACTTCATCAAACAAGGATCCAAAAGCACTAACTGCTCATGATGATGAAGGACAGGATTGGAGCTTCAGGTTTGTTTCACCAGGAGAATCTAACATTGCCAGTGTTGAGGATATTGACGATGATTCTGCGAGTGAAGGTGATATAGCAATTGAAATTGCAATGTCACATAGTGAAGAAACAACTGCAGCCGAGGTCAGTTACAACCAAATGAGGAAGCTTCTACATCAGAGACAGAAAAGCCAGAGTCAACAGAACCAGAATCATCTGATGCGGCACTGATGGCTAACTCTTCTGAACCAACTCAGGTAAGTACCACTGACCAAATATTTAATAACCATGCTTGTTCTGATTGTGACACGTTTAGGAATAGCATCGACGAAAAATTTGCTAGGTTATTAGATCATAATGATAACTTAGTAAAAGATTTACGTCTGTGCACTGAGGCAAACAGAGTACTAAAACAAAATGAGCATTGTTATAAAGAAAAGATAGACCTATTGACTAAACAACTTAGGGAAACCGAAGTAGTGGCTTTTAACCAAGCAAACGACATTAGGTACTATCTTAACTCCCTAGAAGACACTAAGAAACAAAAGCCAGTTCTAGAAGTCGAAGTTAATTCATTAAAACAGAAACCGCATAGTTGGACTACTTCTTCACACATAGTTCAACACTTAGTGAGAGAAAGGAATAACGGGGAGGGATTAGGCTACAAAGTGGTTCCACCACCACCTGAGACCTTGATGAACACCAAGTCTAGACCAGTAAATAATAACCCCATCAAGGATCATGTGGTGACCACCCCTCTTGTTACTGATCCAGACACCTCATGTTCATCTATTGAATTGGTAAGAAACAAAAGGAGGCCACTTCAAAGGCAAAGGGTAAATTGCCTTGTGTTACCTGGAAAATGAATTTGAAAAAGTTAATTTAAAGTCAGGGTCAAATAGAGTCAAATCAGAACCTAAAAGGACTTCAAATGTTACTTTTGCACATGCTTCAAGGCAAAAACCAGTTAACCAAAAAGTAAAACGGGTTAAATCAGTAAATTTGGTTACACCAGAGAAAACTTCAAACATCCAAGAGTCAAAAACTAAAGTGATTGACGTTACTAGAGTGTCACGCACTTCTCCACAAAGAAAGTCTACTCATAAAGTTGATAGCAGGTCATGCTACAACTGTGGAGAATGTGGACACATTGCTACCAACTGTCATTTCTATCAGACACCTAGGAAGAAGATTGATATTCTGTACTCTAAACCTAGGCCTTCTAAGCGGAGTTCTTTAACTCCACCTAGAAGAGCTAGTGAACCTAAAGTCCAACCTGTAAGCCAGACGACTGTTTATCATAAACAGGCATTGCACAAATCTGGCTTATGGAAAGAAAAATCCACCTACGTGTCTAATACAGAGGACAAGAAAGAACCTGAGCTTCCCTCACCTTCTAAGGGTCAATGGGTGGAGTTTATGATGTGTGATGCCTCTGGGAAACCCAAGATAGTCAAAGCTTGGGTTCCTAACCTAAACTGATTCTTTTACTTTGAATGTGCAGGGTGTTCGATATAGTGCTGAGACTAACACGTGGATTATTGACAGCGGAGCATCTAGGCACATGACAGGAAATAGAGCCCTTTTATCTAACGTCAAACAAATAAAAGGAGGGCATGTTTCCTTTGCAGGAAACAAAGGAGGCTATATCACTGCTCAAGGAGAAGTGGGAAATCAGAAAGTTAAGTTTGATAAAGTGAACTACGTTCAATAACTTCAGAACAACTTACTTTCTGTCTCCCAAATCTGTGATAAAGGTTATAAAGTCATCTTCGATAACCAGAAGTGTTACGTGCTGAAGAAAGAATATATGATCCCAGAGGACCAAGTTCTGATGACTGCTTCAAGATATAAAGACCTTTATGTCTTGGATCTGTCAACAGCTGCCACAACGGATCATGAGGTTCAGTGTTTCTTATCTAAAGCTACTGAGAAGGATGCCATCTCCTGGCATCGGAGAATGGGACACATTAGTCAAAGGAAGATGAATCATTTGATTCAGAAGGATTTAGTTAGAGGAGTGAATGTCAAGAACTTCCAACTTCCTGACTTTTGTGTAGCTTGTAAGAAAGGCAAACAGACAAAGAAGTCTCATAAGAAAAAGAAAGTTCATTCAATAGAACTACCTCTTGAGCTTCTTCACATGGATCTGTTTGGTCCAGTTAGTACAAGGAGCATTGCAGGCGACGTGTACTGTTATGTGGTCACTGATGACTACTCAAGGTTCACTTGGGTAATGTTTCTGAAATCAAAATCAGAATCTTTGGAGACATTCAAGGAATTAGTAACCACACTGGAATCACTCTACAAGCTCAAAGTTCGACAAATACGCTCAGACAACGGGACAGAATTCAAGAATCAAGGGATGGAGGCATACTGCACGGAAAAGGGAATGTTCATCAATTCACTTCTGCCTACACACCTCAGATGAATGGCGTTGCTGAGAGAAAGAACAGGAGTTTGATAGAAACAGCCCGGACTATGCTGGCAGACTCGAAAATGCCTATCCAATTCTGGAACGAGGCAGTGGCAAATGCGTGCTATACACTGAACCGAGTCCTAATAGTCAAGCGTCATGGAAAGACATGTTATGAGCTACTTCAAAGATGCAAACCGAATTTGGAGTATCTTGAACCGTTTGGCGCACCGTGTACTCTTCTGAAGAAGACACAGAAGGAAAATTCAGCGAGAAGGCAGTTGAAGGAATTTTTCTAAGATACAACATACCGAACAAGCGAGTTTACAATAACTCAACGGGTCTTGTAGAAGTGTGGTGTAATGTCGACGTTCAGAGATATACCACACCACCTACAGGCAAAGGACCTGCATACTTCTTCGATTATGATGGATTCTTCAAATCCTTCAACATCCCTCTCTCTCCCGGAGGATGAGTTAGCTACTAGGATGATGTATGATATTCTAAATACTCCATCCAGCACACAGGGAGAGTCATCCCCTCAGTCAGAAGGGGTAGTCGATGACAGTGACTCCTCTTTGAAGATGAAACTGAAGCAGATGACCAGAACAGTCAGGAGGAACAGGTTCCAGTTCCTGAAAGTCCACAAGCATCCACAAGTGCTACACCCTCGACTTCGGAACCTCAAACTCCAACCTCCTCAGATGCAGACAAAATGTTCACAATCTTGGTTCGGAGGTGACTGTGCCGACTACCAGGATCATGACTAAACGTCTATCATCCCCTTGACAATGTTATTGGATGTCCAATCAGGAGTACAAACCGAAATCAGCTATACTCAGCTGATTACGCCTCAGTTATGCAGAAGGGTACATTCATGATGGTGCTTATCGATGTTTTGTCTCGCAGGTTGAGCCAAAATATGTAGTGAAGCCCTAAATGATGAGGCGTGGGTGAGTGCCATGCAAGAAGAACTTGCAGTTTAAGAAGTTAGGTGTAGGACTTAGTTGATAGACCTAAAGGTGCTAAAGTCATTGGCACAAAATGGGTTACTAAATGTAAGAAGGATGACCAAGGAGTCATTATAAGGAACAAAGCTCGACTGGTGGTTCAAGGTTTTGTCAAGTCGAGGGGATTGCTATAATGAGGTTTGCACCCGTGGCAAGGATGGAAGCTATTCGTATCTTCCTTGCTATGCCTCGTAATGAAGATTAAAGTCTAATAATTAGATGTGAAGAGTGCATCCTCATGGAGAAATCAGGGAAAACAGTCTATGTAAGTCAACCCGAGAATTTGAAGACCCTATCATCGGGATAGAGTTTAAAGCTCGACAAAGTTTAATGGGCTTCATCAGCTCTCATTGAGCTTGGTATGAGAAACTCTCGACTCATATGTTGAAATGCAGGATCGTTCAAGGGCTTGAACACAATTACAACACAACAACACAGTGAGAGGAGATTAACTAAACGTTAATCAAACAGTGAACTGGGTAACCAAAGGTGATGCAGAGAACACAAGTAAAGCAAGAGACAGAACAAGAGAATATAGTTTTCAAGGTAGCAGTATATTGCTTTCTCAAGTTCTTTTACAAGTGTTACAAAGCTTATGGAAAGATACAAGAACTTGGAATACTTATACTACAACCTACAGCCGGCTATACTATGAAAGCCAGCTGGATACAATTGACTAGACACTAACAAAATCAATTGTAGGATCAAAAGGCATATCTGCCTTTTGACCTTGTGACTATGACATGCCATAGCTCACATCCTTATACATTACAAAAAGGATAAAGTACATAAAGTAGAAAGTCTCAGACACAAGACCTCAATGTACAGTTACCAAAAGCATGGACCTTTTCACCAACTCTTGTAAGTTGGTGACTTATCAGAGACGCAGCGGAAAAGGTGCTTTATGGAACAGTACATCAGATAAAGCATGTGTACTAAAAGTCTTCGGAAGAAATCTGTCTTCATAGGTGAAGCTTCGGAAGACTTTGTCTCTTCAAGCTTCGGAAGACTTCATGTTAGGCTTCGGAAGATATTGGTCTTGGCTTCGGAAGAATTACACTTAGAGTATTTTCTAATGCTTTGTGTAATTCTTCCGAAGCATTCTTCACTTCAGTACTTAGTGCATGTTGCTGAAACACTTAGGCAGTTTTGGGTTGCATCAGACTTCAGGAATCCTTACAAACTCCCCCTAGGCTGATGCTACCAAAACACTAGAAGATCTTTAAATGTTTGTAGTCTTCAGAATAATCAATACCATCCCTTTCTTCATTTGATGGTCAGGATCATCAAGACTCTCATAGTATCTTCTCATTTCAAAGAGATCATGCAGAGGTAAGTTGATTATGTCTTGCCATGAGTAGACATTTTCAACACCTTGATCTCTGATAACATTCCATCTTTCTGGATTGGTAGAGTAAGTCCAGGATAAGATGGGTGTCTCGGTTGCTAGAGGAGCCACTTGCATAGGAGTTGATTGGGCTGCCTCATCATGCACTTCCTCAGGTTGATCTGATTCAGCCTGGGGAGTAGAGGTAGATGACTTTGGCTTCTTCTTTTTAGTCTTTGGTTTAGAGGCCATTTTCTTCTTCCTCTTTAATGTCTTTAACTGAGAAGACTGGTCTGCAGCACCATGTTGATCATCAGTGTCTTTCTCAGTTGGGTGTTCCTCCCTCACAGGTTCAGAAGGAGAGGGAGTTTGACCCTGTCTTGGATCAGAAGATGAAGTTTGCTGAGGCTCAGCTGGAGGTTCTGGTTCAGGTGTCTCTGGTTGTTCAAACTTGACCTCCACTTCAGGTGGGACTTGACTTGAAGAGAGTGCAAGTCAATGAGTTCACCACTTCTAATCTTCTGCTTGATTACCCTTATATGCTCATCCATTGTAGATAGAGACATGGGACCAAGTCTCCTTCCGGAGAATCCATATGACTTCAAGAAGCTCATCATTCTTTGTCTGTCAGCAGACTTCTTTGCATTCTTTTGAATGATGGCTCTTGACTTTGCAGCTTCTTCCCTTAGCTTCCTTTTGGTTGTTTTTCTTTCTTTGACTAACTCAAGCTCAAGTTGCTTTAAGTACTCGAACTCAATGAAGTCATAGGACAGGGGAAGAAGTGTATTTGCCTGATAGAAGCCTGTGGCACTCAGGTAGTTTATCATTTTGATTCTATCCTCTTCTTTATCTACCTGAGGTTCTTGTGGAGCCACATCTTCCTGTGCAGGACTTTCTTGAACTGGAGAGAGAGTGGGAGTATGCTTGTGAAGTCTTTTCTGTCTCCTCTCCTCTTTGAATTGGAGAAGTAACCTTGCATCCTCTTTCTCCTTAATCTCTCTTGACACTTCCATGTCAGCCAGTTCATTCAACTCTTCTAAGGGGAGGGAGATGATTTCATCAACATCATAGTTCCTGGTCTGTAAATAATTAATCCTGACTGCCCTTTGTTCATCATTTTGAGTATTTGGTCTGGGGGCAGCCCTGATTGCAGCTTGCATGATTTTGATGACCCAGAAGAACTTTCTCCCCTTAGCCTCCTTTTCCTCTCTCTCTCTTCCTCCTCAATTTCCTCAGGAGTCATTATCCTTTTCCCTTTGTCACCAACAGACCTTTGTGACTCAGGGTGGATTGAGGCTTGGCCTTCATTGCTTGGTGTAGCTTCCATGCTCTGGCCAGAGAGAGGCTGAGAAACACCTTCACCAGCAGGTGTCTCAGATGGAGTTTGGACCTCTGCAGCAGTTGTTGATGGTGAGACAAGGGTCTCAGGTTCTGCCACTGGGCCTTCAGCCAAGGTTTCCCCTATGAAACTAATCTTAGGGTCCACCTCAGCATCCAGTTGACCGATGACATTGCCTGATTGCCTAAGTCTCCTTCTTAGAGAGAACTCTGCAAGGATCCTGTCTTGGATTCTTTGAGCCAGCCTGTCAGCTTGTCTAGATTTGCTTGGGTTGACAAGTGGCATGTTGACTAAATCCATCCTTCATAGAAGCTCAGGCTTTGGAACTGAAAGACTTCTTGTTGACCTTGAACTCTGTGAAGTATGAGGGCTCTTCTGTCATCATCATACCTCCATCTGATAATGTAGTTGCCAGTTCCATGTGGTGGAGATGAGACAGCCCTTGGTATACCTTCCTCAAAGAGACTCCTGATGAGAGAGTCTATAGAGTCCACATTAATGTGAACTTGAGGAAGTTGCTGAGAATGCACAACAGCAAGTGAGGATGGTGAGTCCTCTATGTCCATTCTCTTTGAAGAACTCCCAGGTTCTGTGGTTGTGATAACATCTCCCCCTTTTTGGTAGCATCACCCACTTGCATAGGTGAGCTGGAGGATAAATCAATCACTTCCACAGGTTCTTGTGTTCCTGGTTGAGCTCTCCTTAAAGGTCTCAGCTAGTTTTTCCTGCAGATATGAAATCTGGAGTTGCTGATCATTGACCTCTTTTGACCAGGGTAGTCACCTGAGATTCCAAGTGACTAACCTTAGAGACTAGATAGGTACATGTTTGTGACATTGTTGTACCTTTAGTCTCAAATTCCCCTCATCTTCATCAGAAGAATCACTGGGGGATGAGAGGATTGGACCAAAGTCCCTTCTCTCACCACCAGCTTGAGTTTCTTGGCTGCTGGTTTTCCTCTGCTCACTGGCAACCTCAGTTAAGATGCCAATGGGCTGAGTTGCCATGGTTGAGGTCTTAATGATGTAATCACTTTCAAAAGTGAGAGCCTCTTCCATATGGACATCCTGAACAGGTTCAGATGTGTCCACCTCAGTAATAGGTGACTGATGAGGGATAGACTGAGGAGAGTCAGAGGTACTCATCTCTCTTTGAGTAGGGGAGGAGAAGAGAGACTCATGGTACTCACTGAATCCTAAGTCTTCATCAGTGTAAAAGGATAGGTGGGAATTGGTTGGTTTAGATCCAAAGGCTGGGGATGGTAGCTGTCCCCTGAAGGTTGTTCACTTGAGTGTTGAGACTCAGAGTGAAGGCTTACAGTTGTTGGGCTAATGAGCTCATCAGGTTGAGCTTGAGGAACCTCAGCCCTGATAGGTAAAGTAATGGGAGTGGTTTGCTCCTCAGGAGAAGTGGGAGCTCTGGAGTCCACTTCTTCCTGTAAGGTTGAGTATTTGGGGGCCTGCACAGACTCAATAGCCTGAGCAGGGGTTCGTTGGGATTTTCTTTTGTAGGTGATGAATATTGGAGGTTGTGAAGAGGGTAGGAGAGCAGTAGGTGTGGGTTCAACACTAGCTTGGACTGCTATGTTGCACCTTGAGCAATGAGCTCTAACATTTTTGGGACTAGGGCTGTTTCTACCCCTGAGAAGCCTACAGTTGGCTTCTTCATAATTTTAAAGATGCCGGGCTTCATCTGTCCCAGTTTAAGAATATTGCCTGTTTCCCTCAACTGTGAGCCCAGTTCACAGTTAAGAATGTGTTGAACATATCTAGGAAACATGTAATATTCTAAGGAGTCTAAGTTTGCAAGTAAATTAGTATAAACAAATTGTGAATACCTGAACTTGACCCCCTGAACCATCCCATGAACTATAAAGGAGAGATCCTCAGGAATCTGGTCCCATCCACCATGCTTGTTTGATAAGCTGTGGATAACCACATGGAGCAGGTATTTCCACTGGGATGAGACCTTCCCTTTCCTGAAGGTCTTTACAGAGAAATCTCCTTCATAGCCCATCTGCTCGAAGGAATGATTAACCGCTTCTTTGGGAAAGAACACTTCACCTGCTTCATCATCCAGCTGAAGATGTCGGTTGATGATGGCCGGAGTGATGAAAATTGTTCTTCCCTGCACTGTGGCAGACAGTGCCTTCTCCCCATCCATAATGACCTCTTGGCAGGTCTTCCAGAATTCAAGCAAATGATCCTCATATAGAGGAGGATCAATGGTTAGGGAGGTGAAGTAGTGAGACAAAGACAAGAAACGGCAAACCTCTGAGAAATGAGGATCTTTGTCAGAGCATAACAGAGCAACCTGATTGTGTTGTCTGTGTAGCTGCATGGCAAAGTGAGGATCATTTCTGTGTGTAAGGTCAGCCATTGTGAGGTAGCTCAGAGATGAAGAATGGGAAGGAAATTTCAGAGAGAAAGCTTTGGGTTTTAGGTATGGAAGAAAAGCAGATGATAGAAGAGGGGGGAAACCGTTGGGTTTATATGAGAGAGAAGGATTTCAGATAAAGTTTAATGAAAGAGGATAAACTTTGAAATCCGTATGTCGGTCCCACCTCTGAAAAAGTAGTTTACCTTTTTGCTCAAAAAGTAGTTTTCTTGAATTCGAAAAGCTTCCGAAAGTAATTTGTCTTCGGAAGTTTGATTGAAAAAGCTTCCGAAGCTAAAATGACTTCGGAAGAATTTTCCTGAGAGTCTTAAAGATTTATGCTTCGGAAGAGAAATAAACTTTGGATGCTTTGTATAAGAATGAACAAAGCTTCCGAAAGTAATTTTTGCTTCGGAAGGAAAAAGTCCTTAAAAATGAATAAGTGTCTAAGTTGAGAATTTTAAGCTTCGGAAGATAAATTTTGACTTCTTCCGAAGGTAAAATCTCTTAGACAGTCATTTATTTTGAAGACATATTTTCTTCCGAAGGTAAAACATTATCTTCCGAAGTATCAGAAAATTTTCAAGAATCTAAGGAAAATCTTCAAAAAGAGTTTTTCATTCAAAGAAAACGTGAGCTTATGAAAGTGATGAACTAGACAACTTAGGACACACATATTTTAAGAAGAAATAATTAGAATTAGTTTTAAGAAAAAAATCTACTCAAAGTTGATCATCCCAATAGCTGATATCAGATACTTAAATCTCTGTTCATCAAAAGCTTTTGTGAACAGATCAGCATATTGTTCATCTGTGTGAACTTTGACTAGTTTAATTAACCCCTTTTCATAGTTATCTCTTATTAAGTGATACCTGATGTTGATGTGTTTGGTCCTTGAGTGCTGCACAGGGTTCTCAGTGATAGAGATAGCACTGTTGTTGTCTATGTGGATAGGAGTCTCTTTGAAGTTAAATCCGTAGTCTAGCATCTGATTTTGAATCCAAAGCACTTGAGCACAGCAGCTTGCAGCAGCAATGTATTCAGCCTCAGCAGTTGATGCAGACACACAGGTTTGTTTCTTGCATTGCCATGAGACAACCCTTCCACCAAGGAATTGACATCCCCCAGATGTAGACTTTGCAGTCATGTTGCAACCACCATAATCACTGTCTGTATAGGCATACAGATTGAAATTAGAATTCTTTGGATACCATAAACCAAGTGTTGAAGCACCTTTGAGGTATCTTAAAATCCTTTTCACAGTGATTAAGTGAGACATCTTAGGATTTGCTTGATATCTTGCACAAATACATGTAGCAAACATGATATCAGGCCTGCTAGCTGTAAGATACATAAGAGACCCAATCATAGCCCTGTATAAGTGCTCATCTACACACTCCCCCTCAAGATCTGGACCAAGGGAGTGGTTTCTGGCTATGGGTGTCTTAGCAGTCTTACAATCAGTCATGTTGAACCTCTTGAGTATATCTTGAATATACTTTGACTGACTTATGAAAATGCCATCTTCAACCTGCTTCACTTGAATTCCTAGAAAGAAATTAAGTTCTCCCATTGAACTCATTTCAAATCTATCTTTCATCAGCTTTTCAAAGTCTTTGCAGAGCCTTGAATTGGTTGAGCCAAAGATGATGTCATCCACATATACTTGAACTAGCAGAATGTCGTTTCCTTGTCCTTTGATGAAGAGAGTTCCATCTATAGTACCTCTCCTGTAACCATGTTTACAGAGATACTCAGACAGTGTCTCATACCACTTCCTGGGTGCCTGATGCAGCCCATACAGAGCTTTGTCAAGCTTGCAGACATAATCAGGATGATCAGGATCTACAAAACCAGGTGGTTGTTTGACATAAACCTCCTCATCAATCACTCCATATAAGAAGGCACACTTTACATCAAGTTGGTAGACCTTGAAGTTCTTGGATGCAGCAAATGCCAGGAATATCCTAACAGCTTCTAGTCTAGCTACAGGAGCAAAGACATCAGTGTAGTCAATCCCTTCTTCTTGTGTGTATCCTTGAACAACTAGTCTAGCCTTGTTCTTGATGATGATTCCTCTATCATCCTTTTTATTCCTAAAAACCCATTTGGTTCCAATGGTAGTCTTCCCATGAGGAAGAGGACAGAGGTTCCAAACTTTCTGTCTTTTGAATTGAAGCAACTCTTGTTGCATAGCTTCAACCCAACTTCCATCCTTTAGAGCCTCCTCAACTTTCTTTGGCTCTAACTGGGATAGAAAACAAGAGTGAAGACAAACATTTGCTTCATGGGTTTGCCTCTTGTCTTTACCCCGGAGATAACATCTCCAATGATGTTTGTAGTAGGATGAGACTTGTGGATCCTTAGCTGAGGGATCACAGCAAGTTGCTGAGATAGATCCAAATTTGAGAAATTTAGATCTGGTCTTGAAGATTGATCCTCCACATTATCACACTTATCAAAATTAACTTGATCCAATGAGTGTGTGACATCATTGATGTTATCATCTATGGTATGGTTATTAGCATCAAGAGATTCTTGATCACTTTCACCATCACCATTGTTATCTTCTGCAATTGAGTGTCTTTATCTGGTTGAGAGGCCTCTGAACTGGAATTTGAAGGCATGCCAGATGTATCAGCTGGATTTATCATTGTTGTGCTGATAGAAACTCATTTGCCGAAGTAGTTCCAACTGGAGCTGAAGGTCTTCCAAGCTCAAATCTTGGATCAGGATCACCTGTATTTAAATTTTCTGCAGATCCTGAAACATGCTCACAAGATTTATTAAAACAGTTGGTAACTAAATCAAGATCAAATAGCCAATCCGGACCAGAACCAGCCACACTGGGAGTGTGCTCATTGAAAGTCACATTGGCTGACTCCTCAATGATTCTAGTTCTGAGATTGTATACTCTATAAGCTTTAGCTTGAGAAGAGTATCCAATGAAGTGTCCATCGTCTGATTTCTCAGCAAACTTGGCAACTTGATCTTTGGTATTCAAGATGGTGCAGGGACATCCAAATGACCTGAGAAAGCCAATGAAAGGTTTCCTCTTGTGCCAAAGTTCATAAGGAGTCTTACCATGTGTCTTAACTACTAAGACTCTGTTTTGCACATAGCAGGCAGTATTAACTGCCTCTGCCCAGAAGGTGATAGGCAGTTTAGAGTCAGACAACATAGTTCTTGCAGCTTCAATAAGTGTCCTGTTTCTCCTCTCAGCAACTCCGTTTTGCTGAGGAGTCCTGGGAGCACTGTATTGTCTTGTATACCCTTGTCATCACAAAATGTATCAAGGATTTGGTTCTTGAATTCAGTTCCTTGATCACATCTTATGGTTTTGACCTTGTGATCACATTGATTCTCAATCTTTAAGATGAAATTCTTTAGAATCTCAGGAGTCTCATCTTTAGTTCTAAGAAAGAAAACCCAAGTGAATCTTGTAAAATCATCTGTGATCACTAGACAGTATAAGGTCCTTCCTAAACTCATTACACTGGTGGGGCCAAAGAGATCCATATGTAATAAGTGTAGGGGAGTAGTGATGGAGTTCTTTTCCTTAGGCTTGTGAGATACCTTGTGTTGCTTCCCTTTCAGGCATGCAACACAATGATCATCACTTGTAAACTCTTTCTTTGGCATTCCAGTTACCAGATCATGTTTAATTAATTTATTCATATTCTTAAAGTTTACATGGCACATTCTTTTATGCCATAGGAAAGACTCATCACTATTTGCTTTAGATAGAAAGCATGAAACTTCTCCAGAGGGAGATGTTTCTTGCAAATCCATCTTGTACATGTTCCCTTTCCTGGGGGCTCTGAGCAGAATATGCTCATGAGGAATGACCACTCCAGGTTTGAGAACAATGCACTCATGCTCAGTGAAGAGCATGTTATGACTCTGATCACAAAATTGAGATACACTCAGAAGATTGTACCCAAGCTCCTTAACAAAGTTTACCTTCTCAATGCTGAGCTTACCATTTGTGACCTTGCCCCTTCCATAAATGTAACCCCTTCATTTCCTCCAAAAGCAACTGGTCCTCCATCAATTCTCTCAAAATTATGAAGTAAAGACCTATCGCCTGTCATGTGCCTGGAACAGCCACTGTCAATTATCCAGACATTCTTGTTTGTCTTGAGCTGTTCCTGCACAAAGAAAATGATTAGTTACATTTGGAAACCCAAGCCTTACTTGTCTTGGGTTCAGTAAGTGTAATAGAAGATAAAGCAACAGTAATAGATCCTATGGTTGTACAGAGGGGATCTTCGGCTGTTGTTGATGGAGAAACCTCAGTCATTTGGTCTTTCTTAGACTTCCACACCACCTTTGGAGTCTTGGACTTGACCTTCAAAACCTTAGAAGCTTTTGGAGCTTCACAAGTTTTAATGACTGATACTTCGGAAGAATCTACAGTCACTGCAGTAGACTTTAGTACTTCGGAAGAACTCCTTTCTTCCGAGACCAACTTTGCTTCCGAAGGCAATTTTCCATTTACCTTCTTCTTTGATTTGGAGCTTCCGAAGGAAACAGACTTTCCTTCCGAAGCTTGAGACTTCTTGAGATTCTTTGAAGTCTTTCTATTGGTCATGTGGATAGTACTTTTAGGATTGTATGGACAATCCTTGGCAATATGAGAAGTACTTTCACACATAACACACAGCATTTTCTTCTTCAAAGAAATCTCATTTTGAGAGCAAGACTGGCCTTGGTCACATTCCTTTTTCACCTTCATCTTGGTAGATTCAGATACAGTTCCCTTGGGCTGTGAACTGTTCTTGGAATTTGATGGTCCAGGCTGTGCAGCAGTGGTACACAGTAGCTCAGTCTTCTTCTTTGTACTGAGATGATTTGAACATGAACCAGAACTCTTAGATAAGAGGCTTTGGTGGATGTCTTCAGTCCTTATTGCTTTGAAGCCTGCAGAGATAAACACTTGTTTCTGCTTAGCATCAAAGGTAGCCTTGATTTCTTGAGCCTTCTTTGCTTTCCTTTTGCTCTTCCTGATCAGGTTCTTTCTCTTGGACTTGGTCATCACAGTTAATTTCTTCTCCTCAGAAGGATAGTGGCCCTTGGAGGAATCCTCTTCTTCACTCTTCTCAGAGAGATTCCTCACTATCACTTCTTCATCATCCTCACTTACTGGATCTATGAGAGGAAGCTCATCTTCACAAGTTCCACACCTAGGAGATCTTACAGACAAGATTGTGTGTGGAGGAGCTATCTCATTTGATCCCAGTCCCTGTCTATTTTGATAACAAACCTTATTGTGTAGGGATGAGGATATCATGTTCTTGAAGGTCTCTTCTTCAAGAACACTTTTCTCTGCCAGGGCTTTGCTGATCACAAGCTCAGCCTGGCACTTAGTCAACTTAGTGATGAGATCTTGGATCTGAGTTCTAAAATCTTTTGTTCATGTTTTAGTACTGAAATAGTTTTCTCCAAGTCTTCTATCTTTAACTTGTAATCATTTTCAGTTTTTCTAAAGTCAGATTTCAATATGTTTAATGACTCAAGATCAGATCTCATCTCTAGGTTGTAGGACCTGTATCTATTTACTTTAGCAATGCATTCAGGGGAGCAAAGATGTTCTAATACCTTGGCTTCATCATGATCAGCCATCAATGCTTGGTTTGGAGAAGCATCCTCCACCTGAAAACTCCAGTCAAAACCTCCCTCTTCAACAGCAACCGCAGCATGTTGCTTAGTCTTCTCAGCCTGAGGGGTATTGTTGGTGAAGTTTGGTCTGAGTTGTGTTTGACCCCCATTTGCTCTGGGTGCCTTACACTCCCTGGCGAAGTGACCCATAAGGTTACAATTGTAACACTTAACTTTGCTTTTATCCAGGCCAAACTTTCCACTGGTAGCATTGCTTGGAAATTTTCTTCCTGTCCTCTTGTAGAACTTCTTGGCTCTGTGAGTGAGAAGAGCCATCTGCTGAACTATCTCCATGTATTCCAGGTCATCTGGATGGATACAGTCTAGATCTTCAAGAGTGAAGAGATAATTTCCACAGCTTTCATCTGCAGACACAAAGGCTTGCGAAGAACTTGTCTCTTGGAATGGACTCCCTTGAGTAAAGTTCTCCCTTGGTGTCTCCGGGAAGGTGATGAAAGGACCTTTTGTGAGTTGTCAGGGTAGCATAGGAGATGATGTTGGGGTTCTATGCTGTCCCTTTCAACCACATGAAGGGCTGAACCCATTTGATTGTTAGAGTTGCCAGATGAGCCTTGTAAGTTCATCTCCATCTGGTATCCACTGAGAATCCCATATAACTCTGTCAGAGTAAGAGTTTTAAGGTTCTCAGTCCTCTTGATTACCACACAGTAGTGTGTCCATTGCCTAGGAAGTGAGGACATGAACTTCCTTACAATGTCTCTGTTCTCAAGAGGAACTCCTCCATCCCAAGGGTATCCACAATCTCAACATACCTGAAGTATTGTTGGGTCATGGTTTCACCTGTTTTAAAGGTGAAATTTTCAAACTGCTGCTTCAGAATATCTTTCTTGTTCTCCTTGGCTTCAGAGGAGCCTTCATACATCAGCTTCAGTGCATCCCACAGCTGTTTAGCTGTCTTGCACTTCTTAAAACCTCTGTACACAGAGTTTGGAATAGCAGTCTGAAGAGCAGTCATGGCCTTCCTGTCAATCTCTACTCTTTTCCTATCTTCATCTGAGTAGTTGGCCACATCTTTAGGAATCATACCAGCACCGGTAGCAGAGGGGGTGCTAGGTATGAAAGGTCCATATTCAACAGATTCCCACATTCTTGAGTCAAGAGACCTGATGAAGCCTTCCATCCTCATGCACCAGGTGTCGAAGTCATCAAGAGTGATCAATGGGGATTTGTTCATGGTTCCAGTCTCCATATCAGTCTTTGAGATGGAAGCCATTTGAGAAAAGTTTAGTTTGTGTGTGTGAGGGATCTTAAGATGGTTAGATCTTATATCACGAGCCTGAGAGCTCTGATACCAATTGCAGGATCGTTCAAGGGCTTGAACACAATTACAACACAACAACACAGTGAGGAGATTAACTAAACGTTAATCAAACAGTGAACTGGGTAACCAAAGGTGATGCAGAGAACACAAGTAAGCAAGAGACAGAACAAGAGAGTATAGTTTTCAAGGTAGCAGTATATTGCTTTCTCAAGTTCTTTTACAAGTGTTACAAAGCTATGAAAGATACAAGAACTTGGAATACTTATACTACAACCTACAGCCGGCTATACTATGAAAGCCAGCTGGATACAATTGACTAGACACTAACAAAATCAATTGTAGGATCAAAAGGCATATCTGCCTTTTGACCTTGTGACTATGACATGCCATAGCTCACATCCTTATACATTACAAAAAGGATAAAGTACATAAAGTAGAATTCTCAGACACAAGACCTCAATGTACAGTTACCAAAAGCATGGACCTTTTCACCAACTCTTGTAAGTTGGTGGCTATCAGAGACGCAGCGGAAAAGGTGCTTTATGGAACAGTACATCAGATAAAGCATGTGTACTAAAAGTCTTCAAGAAATCTGTCTTCATAGGTTGAAGCTTCGGAAGACTTTGTCTCTTCAAGCTTCGGAAGACTTCATGTTAGGCTTCGGAAGATATTGGTCTTGGCTTCGGAAGAAATTACACTTAGAGTATTTTCTAATGCTTTGTGTAATTCTTCCGAAGCATTCTTCACTTCAGTACTTAGTGCATGTTGCTGAAACACTTAGGCAGTTTTGGGTTGCATCAGACTTCAGGAATCCTTACAAACTCCCCCTAGGCTGATGCTCACCAAACACTAGAAGATCTTTAAATGTTTGTAGTCTTCAGAATAATCAATACCATCCCTTTCTTCATTTGATGGTCAGGATCATCAAGACTCTCATAGTATCTTCTCATTTCAAAGAGATCATGCAGAGGTAAGTTGATTATGTCTTGCCATGAGTAGACATTTTCAACACCTTGATCTCTGATAACATTCCATCTTTCTGGATTGGTAGAGTAAGTCCAGGATAAGATGGGTGTCTCGGTTGCTAGAGGAGCCACTTGCATAGGAGTTGATTGGGCTGCCTCATCATGCTTCCTCAGGTTGATCTGATTCAGCCTGGGGTAGAGGTAGATGACTTTGGCTTCTTCTTTTTAGTCTTTGGTTTAGAGGCCATTTTCTTCTTCCTCTTTAATGTCTTTAACTGAGAAGACTGGTCTGCAGCACCATGTTGATCATCAGTGTCTTTCTCAGTTGGGTGTTCCTCCCTCACAGGTTCAGAAGGAGAGGGAGTTTGACCCTGTCTTGGATCAGAAGATGAAGTTTGCTGAGGCTCAGCTGGAGGTTCTGGTTCAGGTGTCTGGTTGTTCAAACTTGACCTCCACTTCAGGTGGGACTTGACTTGGAAGAGAGTGCAAGTCAATGAGTTCACCACTTTTAATCTTCTGCTTGATTACCCTTATATGCTCATCCATTGTAGATAGAGACATGGGACCAAGTCTCCTTCCGGAGAATCCATATGACTTCAAGAACTCATCATTCTTTGTCTGTCAGCAGACTTCTTTGCATTCTTTTGAATGATGGCTCTTGACTTTGCAGCTTCTTCCCTTAGCTTCCTTTTGGTTGTTTTTCTTTCTTTGACTAACTCAAGCTCAAGTTGCTTTAAGTACTCGAACTCAATGAAGTCATAGGACAGGGGAAGAAGTGTATTTGCCTGATAGAAGCCTGTGGCACTCAGGTAGTTTATCATTTTGATTCTATCCTCTTCTTATCTACCTGAGGTTCTTGTGGAGCCACATCTTCCTGTGCAGGACTTTCTTGAACTGGAGAGAGAGTGGGAGTATGCTTGTGAAGTCTTTTCTGTCTCCTCTCCTCTTTGAATTGGAGAAGTAACCTTGCATCCTCTTTCTCCTTAATCTCTCTTGACACTTCCATGTCAGCCAGTTCATTCAATTCTTCTAAGGGGAGGGAGATGATTTCATCAACATCATAGTTCCTGGTCTGTAAATAATTAATCCTGACTGCCCTTTGTTCATCATTTTGAGTATCTGGTCTGGGGGCAGCCCGATTGCAGCTTGCATGAATTTTGATGACCCAGAAGAACTTTCTCCCCTTAGCCTCCTTTTCCTCTCTCTCTCTTCCTCCTCAATTTCCTCAGGAGTCATTATCCTTTTCCCTTTGTCACCAACAGACCTTTGTGACTCAGGGTGGATTGAGGCTTGGCCTTCATTGCTTGGTGTAGCTTCCATGCTCTGGCCAGAGAGAGGCTGAGAAACACCTTCACCAGCAGGTGTCTCAGATGGAGTTTGGACTCTGCAGCAGTTGTTGATGGTGAGACAAGGGTCTCAGGTTCTGCCACTGGGCCTTCAGCCAAGGTTTCCCCTATGAAACTAATCTTAGGGTCCACCTCAGCATCCAGTTGACCGATGACATTGCCTGATTGCCTAAGTCTCCTTCTTAGAGAGAACTCTGCAAGGATCCTGTCTTGGATTCTTTGAGCCAGCCTGTCAGCTTGTCTAGATTTGCTTGGGTTGACAAGTGGCATGTTGACTAAATCCAGTCCTTCATAGAAGCTCAGGCTTTGGAACTGAAAGACTTCTTGTTGACCTTGAACTCTGTGAAGTATGAGGGCTCTTCTGTCATCATCATACCTCCATCTGATAATGTAGTTGCCAGTTCCATGTGGTGGAGATGAGACAGCCCTTGGTATACCTTCCTCAAAGAGACTTCTGATGAGAGAGTCTATAGAGTCCACATTAATGTGAACTTGAGGAAGTTGCTGAGAATGCACAACAGCAAGTGAGGATGGTGAGTCCTCTATGTCCATTCTCTGTGAAGAACTCCCAGGTTCTTGGTTGTGATAACTTATTCTCCCCCTTTTTGGTAGCATCACCCACTTGCATAGGTGAGCTGGAGGATAAATCAATCACTTCCACAGTTCCACAGGTTCTGTGTCTGGTTGAGCTCTCCTTAAAGGTCTCCCAGCTAGTTTTTCCTGCAGATTGAAATCTGGAGTTGCTGATCATTGACCCTGTTTTGCAGGGTAGTCACCTGAGATTCCAAGTGACTAACCTTAGAGACTAGATAGGTACATGTTTGTGACAATTGTTGTACCTTTAGTCTCAAATTCCCCTCATCTTCATCAGAAGAATCACTGGGGGATGAGAGGATTGGACCAAAGTCCCTTCTCTCACCACCAGCTTGAGTTTCTTGGCTGCTGGTTTTCCTCTGCTCACTGGCAACCTCAGTTAAGATGCCAATGGGCTGAGTTGCCATGGTTGAGGTCTTAATGATGTAATCACTTTCAAAAGTGAGAGCCTCTTCCATATGGACATCCTGAACAGGTTCAGATGTGTCCACCTCAGTAATAGGTGACTGATGAGGGATAGACTGAGGAGAGTCAGAGGTACTCATCTCTCTTTGAGTAGGGGAGGAGAAGAGAGACTCATGGTACTCACTGAATCCTAAGTCTTCATCAGTGTAAAAGGATAGGTTGGGAATTGGTTGGTTTAGATCCAAAGGCTGGGGATGGTAGCTGTCCCCTGAAGGTTGTTCACTTGAGTGTTGAGACTCAGAGTGAAGGCTTACAGTTGTTGGGCTAATGAGCTCATCAGGTTGAGCTTGAGGAACCTCAGCCCTGATAGGTAAAGTAATGGGAGTGGTTTGCTCCTCAGGAGAAGTGGGAGCTCTGGAGTCCACTTCTTCCTGTAAGGTTGAGTATTTGGGGGCCTGCACAGACTCAATAGCCTGAGCAGGGGTTCGTTGGGATTTTCTTTTGTAGGTGATGAATATTGGAGGTTGTGAAGAGGGTAGGAGAGCAGTAGGTGTGGGTTCAACACTAGCTTGGACTGCTATGTTGCACCTTGAGCAATGAGCTCTAACATTTTTGGGACTAGGGCTGTTTCTACCCCTGAGAAGCCTACAGTTGGCTTCTTCATAATTTAAAGATGCCGGGCTTCATCTGTCCCAGTTTAAGAATATTGCCTGTTTCCCTCAACTGTGAGCCCAGTTCACAGTTAAGAATGTGTTGAACATATCTAGGAAACATGTATATTCTAAGGAGTCTAAGTTTGCAAGTAAATTAGTATAAACAAATTGTGAATACCTGAACTTGACCCCCTGAACCATCCCATGAACTATAAAGGAGAGATCCTCAGGAAGGTGGTCCCATCCACCATGCTTGTTTGATAAGCTGTGGATAACCACATGGAGCAGGTATTTCCACTGGGATGAGACCTTCCCTTTCCTGAAGGTCTTTACAGAGAAATCTCCTTCATAGCCCATCTGCTCGAAGGAATGATTAACCGCTTCTTTTGGAAGAACACTTCACCTGCTTCATCATCCAGCTGAAGATGTCGGTTGATGATGGCCGGAGTGATGAAAATTGTTCTCCCCTGCACTGTGGCAGACAGTGCCTTCTCCCCATCCATAATGACCTCTTGGCAGGTCTTCCAGAATTCAAGCAAATGATCCTCATATAGAGGAGGATCAATGGTTAGGGAGGTGAAGTAGTGAGACAAAGACAAGAAACGGCAAACCTCTGAGAAATGAGGATCTTTGTCAGAGCATAACAGAGCAACCTGATTGTGTTGTCTGTGTAGCTGCATGGCAAAGTGAGGATCATTTCTGTGTGTAAGGTCAGCCATTGTGAGGTAGCTTAGAGATGAAGAATGGGATGGAAATTTCAGAGAGAAAGCTTTGGGTTTTAGGTATGGAAGAAAAGCAGATGATAGAAGAGGGGGGAAACCGTTGGGTTTATATGAGAGAGAAGGATTTCAGATAAAGTTTAATGAAAGAGGATAAACTTTGAAATCCGTATGTCGGTCCCACCTCTGAAAAAGTAGTTTACCTTTTTGCTCAAAAAGTAGTTTTCTTGAATTCGAAAAGCTTCCGAAAGTAATTTGTCTTCGGAAGTTTGATTGAAAAAGCTTCCGAAGCTAAAATGACTTCGGAAGAATTTTCCTGAGAGTCTTAAAGTTTTATGCTTCGGAAGAGAAATAAACTTTGGATGCTTTGTATAAGAATGAACAAAGCTTCCGAAAGTAATTTTTGCTTCGGAAGGAAAAAGTCCTTAAAAATGAATAAGTGTCTAAGTTGAGAATTTTAAGCTTCGGAAGATAAATTTTGACTTCTTCCGAAGGTAAAATCTCTTAGACAGTCATTTATTTTGAAGACATATTTTTCTTCCGAAGGTAAAACATTATCTTCCGAAGTATCAGAAAATTTTCAAGAATCTAAGGAAAGTCTTCAAAAAGAGTTTTTCATTCAAAGAAAACATGAGCTTATGAAAGTGATGAACTAGACAACTTAGGACACACATATTTTAAGAAGAAATAATTAGAATTAGTTTTAAGAAAAAAATCTACTCAAAGTTGATCATCCCAATAGCTGATATCAGATACTTAAATCTCTGTTCATCAAAAGCTTTTGTGAACAGATCAGCATATTGTTCATCTGTGAACTTTGACTAGTTTAATTACCCCTTTTCATAGTTATCTCTTATTAAATGATACCTGATGTTGATGTGTTTGGTCCTTGAGTGCTGCACAGGGTTCTCAGTGATAGAGATAGCACTGTTGTTGTCTATGTGGATAGGAGTCTCTTTGAAGTTAAATCCGTAGTCTAGCATCTGATTTTGAATCCAAAGCACTTGAGCACAGCAGCTTGCAGCAGCAATGTATTCAGCCTCAGCAGTTGATGCAGACACACAGGTTTGTTTCTTGCATTGCCATGAGACAACCCTTCCACCAAGGAATTGACATCCCCCAGATGTAGACTTTGCAGTCATGTTGCAACCACCATAATCACTGTCTGTATAGGCATACAGATTGAAATTAGAATTCTTTGGATACCATAAACCAAGTGTTGAAGCACCTTTGAGGTATCTTAAAATCCTTTTCACAGTGATTAAGTGAGACATCTTAGGATTTGCTTGATATCTTGCACAAATACATGTAGCAAACATGATATCAGGCCTGCTAGCTGTAAGATACATAAGAGACCCAATCATAGCCCTGTATAAGTGCTCATCTACACACTCCCCCTCAAGATCTGGACCAAGGGAGTGGTTTCTGGCTATGGGTGTCTTAGCAGTCTTACAATCAGTCATGTTGAACCTCTTGAGTATATCTTGAATATACTTTGACTGACTTATGAAAATGCCATCTTCAACCTGCTTCACTTGAATTCCTAGAAAGAAATTAAGTTCTCCATTGAACTCATTTCAAATCTATCTTTCATCAGCTTTTCAAAGTCTTTGCAGAGCCTTGAATTGGTTGAGCCAAAGATGATGTCATCCACATATACTTGAACTAGCAGAATGTCGTTTCCTTGTCCTTTGATGAAGAGAGTTCCATCTATAGTACCTCTCCTGTAACCATGTTTACAGAGATACTCAGACAGTGTCTCATACCACTTCCTGGGTGCCTGATGCAGCCCATAGAGAGCTTTGTCAAGCTTGCAGACATAATCAGGATGATCAGGATCTACAAAACCAGGTGGTTGTTTGACATAAACCTCCTCATCAATCACTCCATATAAGAAGGCACACTTTACATCAAGTTGGTAGACCTTGAAGTTCTTGGATGCAGCAAATGCCAGGAATATCCTAACAGCTTCTAGTCTAGCTACAGGAGCAAAGACATCAGTGTAGTCAATCCCTTCTTCTTGTGTGTATCCTTGAACAACTAGTCTAGCCTTGTTCTTGATGATGATTCCTCTATCATCCTTTTTATTCCTAAAAACCCATTTGGTTCCAATGGTAGTCTTCCCATGAGGAAGAGGACAAGGTTCCAAACTTTCTGTCTTTTGAATTGAAGCAACTCTTGTTGCATAGCTTCAACCCAACTTCCATCCTTTAGAGCCTCCTCAACTTTCTTTGGCTCTAACTGGGATAGAAAACAAGAGTGAAGACAAACATTTGCTTCATGGGTTTGCCCTCTTGTCTTTACCCCGGAGATAACATCTCCAATGATGTTTGTAGTAGGATGAGACTTGTGGATCCTTAGCTGAGGGATCACAGCAAGTTGCTGAGATAGATCCAAATTTGAGAAATTTAGATCTGGTCTTGAAGATTGATCCTCCACATTATCACACTTATCAAGATTAACTTGATCCAATGAGTGTGTGACATCATTGATGTTATCATCTATGGTATGGTTATTAGCATCAAGAGATTCTTGATCACTTTCACCATCACCATTGTTATCTTCTGCAATTGAGATGTCTTTATCTGGTTGAGAGGCCTCTGAACTGGAATTTGAAGGCATGCCAGATGTATCAGCTGGATTTATCATTGTTGTGCTGATAGAAACCTCATTTGCCGAAGTAGTTCCAACTGGAGCTGAAGGTCTTCCAAGCTCAAATCTTGGATCAGGATCACCTGTATTTAAATTTTCTGCAGATCCTGAAACATGCTCACAAGATTATTAAAACAGTTGGTAACTAAATCAAGATCAAATAGCCAATCCGGACCAGAACCAGCCACACTGGGAGTGTGCTCATTGAAAGTCACATTGGCTGACTCCTCAATGATTCTAGTTCTGAGATTGTATACTCTATAAGCTTTAGCTTGAGAAGAGTATCCAATGAAGTGTCCATCGTCTGATTTCTCAGCAAACTTGGCAACTTGATCTTTGGTATTCAAGATGGTGCAGGGACATCCAAATGACCTGAGAAAACCAATGAAAGGTTTCCTCTTGTGCCAAAGTTCATAAGGAGTCTTACCATGTGTCTTAACTACTAAGACTCTGTTTTGCACATAGCAGGCAGTATTAACTGCCTCTGCCCAGAAGGTGATAGGCAGTTTAGAGTCAGACAACATAGTTCTTGCAGCTTCAATAAGTGTCCTGTTTCTCCTCTCAGCAACTCCGTTTTGCTGAGGAGTCCTGGGAGCACTGTATTGTCTTGTAATACCCTTGTCATCACAAAATGTATCAAGGATTTGGTTCTTGAATTCAGTTCCTTGATCACATCTTATGGTTTTGACCTTGTGATCACATTGATTCTCAATCTTTAAGATGAAATTCTTTAGAATCTCAGGAGTCTCATCTTTAGTTCTAAGAAAGAAAACCCAAGTGAATCTTGTAAAATCATCTGTGATCACTAGACAGTATAAGGTCCTTCCTAAACTCATTACACTGGTGGGGCCAAAGAGATCCATATGTAATAAGTGTAGGGGAGTAGTGATGGAGTTCTTTTCCTTAGGCTTGTGAGATACCTTGTGTTGCTTCCCTTTCAGGCATGCAACACAATGATCATCACTTGTAAACTCTTTCTTTGGCATTCCAGTTACCAGATCATGTTTAATTAATTTATTCATATTCTTAAAGTTTACATGGCACATTCTTTTATGCCATAGGAAAGACTCATCACTATTTGCTTTAGATAGAAAGCATGAAACTTCTCCAGAGGGAGATGTTTCTTGCAAATCCATCTTGTACATGTTCCCTTTCCTGGGGGCTCTGAGCAGAATATGCTCATGAGGAATGACCACTCCAGGTTTGAGAACAATGCACTCATGCTCAGTGAAGAGCATGTTATGACTCTGATCACAAAATTGAGATACACTCAGAAGATTGTACCCAAGCTCCTTAACAAAGTTTACCTTCTCAATGCTGAGCTTACCATTTGTGACCTTGCCCCTTCCATAAATGTAACCCCTTCATTTCCTCCAAAAGCAACTGGTCCTCCATCAATTCTCTCAAAATTATGAAGTAAAGACCTATCGCCTGTCATGTGCCTGGAACAGCCACTGTCAATTATCCAGACATTCTTGTTTGTCTTGAGCTGTTCCTGCACAAAGAAAATGATTAGTTACATTTGGAAACCCAAGCCTTACTTGTCTTGGGTTCAGTAAGTGTAATAGAAGGTAAGCAACAGTAATAGATCCTATGGTTGTACAGAGGGGATCTTCGGCTGTTGTTGATGGAGAAACCTCAGTCATTTGGTCTTTCTTAGACTTCCACACCACCTTTGGAGTCTTGGACTTGACCTTCAAAACCTTAGAAGCTTTTGGAGCTTCACAAGTTTTAATGACTGATACTTCGAAGAATCTACAGTCACTGCAGTAGACTTTAGTACTTCGGAAGAACTCCTTTCTTCCGAGACCAACTTTGCTTCCGAAGGTAATTTTCCATTTACCTTCTTCTTTGATTTGGAGCTTCCGAAGGAAACAGACTTTCCTTCCGAAGCTTGAGACTTCTTGAGATTCTTTGAAGTCTTTGTATTGGTCATGTGGATAGTACTTTTAGGATTGTATGGACAATCCTTGGCAATATGAGAAGTACTTTCACACATAACACACAGCATTTTCTTCTTCAAAGAAATCTCCTTTTGAGAGCAAGACTGGCCTTGGTCACATTCCTTTTTCACCTTCATCTTGGTAGATTCAGATACAGTTCCCTTGGCTGTGAACTGTTCTTGGAATTTGATGGTCCAGGCTGTGCAGCAGTGGTACACAGCAGCTCAGTCTTCTTCTTTGTACTGAGATGATTTGAACATGAACCAGAACTCTTAGATAAGAGGCTTTGGTGGATGTCTTCAGTCCTTATTGCTTTGAAGCCTGCAGAGATAACACTTGTTTCTGCTTAGCATCAAAGGTAGCCTTGATTTCTTGAGCCTTCTTTGCTTTCCTTTTGCTCTTCCTGATCAGGTTCTTTCTCTTGGACTTGGTCATCACAGTTAATTTCTTCTCCTCAGAAGGATAGTGGCCCTTGGAGGAATCCTCTTCTTCACTCTTCTCAGAGGGATTCCTCACTATCACTTCTTCATCATCCTCACTTACTGGATCTATGAGAGGAAGCTCATCTTCACAAGTTCCACACCTAGGAGATCTTACAGACAAGATTGTGTGTGGAGGAGCTATCTCATTTGATCCCAGTCCCTGTCTATTTTGATAACAAACCTTATTGTGTAGGGATGAGGATATCATGTTCTTGAAGGTCTCTTCTTCAAGAACACTTTTCTCTGCCAGGGCTTTGCTGATCACAAGCTCAGCCTGGCACTTAGTCAACTTAGTGATGAGATCTTGGATCTGAGTTCTAAAATTTTGTTCATGTTTTAGTACTGAAATAGTTTTCTCCAAGTCTTCTATCTTTAACTTGTAATCATTTTCAGTTTTTCTAAAGTCAGATTTCAATATGTTTAATGACTCAAGATCAGATCTCATCTCTAGGTTGTAGGACCTGTATCTATTTACTTTAGCAATGCATTCAGGGGAGCAAAGATGTTCTAATACCTTGGCTTCATCATGATCAGCCATCAATGCTTGGTTTGGAGAAGCATCCTCCACCTGAAAACTCCAGTCAAATCCTCCCTCTTCAACAGCAACCGCAGCATGTTGCTTTGTCTTCTCAGCCTGAGGGGTATTGTTGGTGAAGTTTGGTCTGAGTTGTGTTTGACCC
Organism: Flaveria trinervia; assembly: GCA_025506515.1. NCBI lineage: Eukaryota > Viridiplantae > Streptophyta > Magnoliopsida > Asterales > Asteraceae > Flaveria > Flaveria trinervia. Next base: position 38,818,880 of record CM046452.1, on the reverse strand, counting down.
CCATTTGCTCTGGGTGCCTTACACTCCCTGGCGAAGTGACCCATAAGGTTACAATTGTAACACTTAACTTTGCTTTTATCCAGGCCAAACTTTCCACTGGTAGCATTGCTTGGAAATTTTCTTCCTGTCCTCTTGTAGAACTTCTTGGCTCTGTGAGTGAGAAGAGCCATCTGCTGAACTATCTCCATGTATTCCAGGTCATCTGGATGGATACAGTCTAGATCTTCAAGAGTGAAGAGATAATTTCCACAGCTTTCATCTGCAGACACAAAGGCTTGCGAAGAACTTGTCTCTTGGAATGGACTCCCTTGAGTAAAGTTCTCCCTTGGTGTCTCCGGGAAGGTGAAAGGACCCTTTTGTGAGTTGTCAGGGTAGCATAGGAGATGATGTTGGGGTTCTATGCTGTCCCTTTCAACCACATGAAGGGCTGAACCCATTTGATTGTTAGAGTTGCCAGATGAACCTTGTAAGTTCATCTCCATCTGGTATCCACTGAGAATCCCATATAACTCTGTCAGAGTAAGAGTTTTAAGGTTCTCAGTCCTCTTGATTACCACACAGTAGTGTGTCCATTGCCTAGGAAGTGAGGACATGAACTTCCTTACAATGTCTCTGTTCTCAAGAGGAACTCCTCCATCCACAAGGGTATCCACAATCTCAACATACCTGAAGTATTGTTGGGTCATGGTTTCACCTGTTTTAAAGGTGAAATTTTCAAACTGCTGCTTCAGAAGATCTTTCTTGTTCTCCTTGGCTTCAGAGGAGCCTTCATACATCAGCTTCAGTGCATCCCACAGCTGTTTAGCTGTCTTGCACTTCTTAAAACCTCTGTACACAGAGTTTGGAATAGCAGTCTGAAGAGCAGTCATGGCCTTCCTGTCAATCTCTACTCTTTTCCTATCTTCATCTGAGTAGTTGGCCACATCTTTAGGAATCATACCAGCACCGGTAGCAGAGGGGGTGCTAGGTATGAAAGGTCCATATTCAACAGATTCCCACATTCTTGAGTCAAGAGACCTGATGAAGCCTTCCATCCTCATGCACCAGGTGTCGAAGTCATCAAGAGTGATCAATGGGGATTTGTTCATGGTTCCAGTCTCCATATCAGTCTTTGAGATGGAAGCCATTTGAGAAAAGTTTAGTTTTTGTGTGTGTGAGGGATCTTAAGATGGTTAGATCTTATATCACGAGCCTGAGAGCTCTGATACCAATTGCAGGATCGTTCAAGGGCTTGAACACAATTACAACACAACAACACAATGAGGAGATTAACTAAACGTTAATCAAACAGTGAACTAGGTAACCAAAGGTGATGCAGAGAACACAAGTAAAGCAAGAGACAGAACAAGAGAATATAGTTTTCAAGGTAGCAGTATATTGCTTTCTCAAGTTCTTTTACAAGTGTTACAAAGCTTATGAAAGATACAAGAACTTGGAATACTTATACTACAACCTACAGCCGGCTATACTATGAAAGCCAGCTGGATACAATTGACTAGACACTAACAAAATCAATTGTAGGATCAAAAGGCATATCTGCCTTTTGACCTTGTGACTATGACATGCCATAGCTCACATCCTTATACATTACAAAAAGATAAAGTACATAAAGTAGAAAGTCTCAGACACAAGACCTCAATGTACAGTTACCAAAAGCATGGACCTTTTCACCAACTCTTGTAAGTTGGTGGCTTATCAGAGACGCAGCGGAAAAGGTGCTTTATGGAACAGTACATCAGATAAAGCATGTGTACTAAAAGTCTTCGGAAGAAATCTGTCTTCATAGGTTGAGCTTCGGAAGACTTTGTCTCTTCAAGCTTCGGAAGACTTCATGTTAGGCTTCGGAAGATATTGGTCTTGGCTTCGGAAGAAATTACACTTAGAGTATTTAATGCTTTGTGTAATTCTTCCGAAGCATTCTTCACTTCAGTACTTAGTGCATGTTGCTGAACACTAGGCAGTTTTGGGTTGCATCAGACTTCAGGAATCCTTACATGAAACACGGCTTTCGCAGGGGAGTCATTGACTGTACACTGTTTATTAAAGAAAAGGATGGTGACCTACTGCTTGTACAGATATATGTTGATGACATAATCTTCGGGTCAAAGAACGAAGAGTTATGCAAAGAGTTTGAAGCAGTGATGAAAAAAGAGTTTGAGATGAGTGCGATGGGGGAGATGAAGTTCTTTCTCGGGTTACAGGTGGATCAAAACCTAATGGGATCTTTCTACATCAGACCAAGTATGTAGGAGACATTCTCAGTCGCTTTGACATGGAGAATGCTTCTGCTGCTGGGACTCCACTTGCTACGAATCATGATATAGCACCTGATGAGAATGGAGATCTTGTAGATGCCACTATGTACCGAGGAATGATTGGATCTCTCATGTATCTCACCGCCTCAAGACCTGATATCATGTATGCTACATGTTTATGTTCCAGATATCAGGCTAAACCTAAGGTCAATCATCTGATCGGGGTCAAAAGGATCTTTCGCTATCTAAAGGGTACACCCACACTGGGGTTGTGGTACCCTCATGATGACGATTTTGAGCTCACAGCGTATAGTGACTCGGACTATGGAGGCTGCAAAATGAACTACAAGTCTACATCAGCAGGGTGTCAATTCTTTGGGAGAAGATTAGTTACATGGCAGTGTAAGAAGCAGACATCGGTTGCATTGTCAACCTGTGAAGCCGAATATGTTGCTGCTGCAAGTTGTTGTTCCCAAATCATTTGGATTCAACAGCAAATGCGGGATTACGGTTTGAAATTCTCGTCTACTCCTATTTTTGTTGATAACTCTGCTGCATTTGCAGTAACCAAAAATCCGGTTCAACATCCTAAGACCAAACACATCGGTATTAAATACCACTTCATCAGAGACTGTTTTGAAAAGACCTTAATAGATGTGGTTAAAATTAATACTGATTTTCAACGTGCTGACCTCTATACAAAAGCCTTTGATAAACCACGTTTTCAATACTTGCTAGAGGTCAACGGCGTTAAAAAGAAAAGTGAGGTAATTCCTCATGAGAATAATGTGTAGTCCGATGTAGTTTCGTTAAAGTTTATTTTATTTTATGTTATCTGTTTTTTTTTCTTTTCTTTTGTCTGCTATATTTAAATTCATGTTATCTTGCTGTTTATTCAAATCCAAAAAATAATTAAATCCGAAATGATTTTAGTATTTTAGGGGGAGAATATGTCAGCAAGTTAATATTAAAAAAAAATTAATAATATGAGGGAGAAGGGGTAACTAGCTGAAATAAGGTAGATTGTGTCTGTGATACTGATTCAATACCTTTGGAATATGATAGAACACGGGAACAAATCAAGAGGGATTTTAAAATTTAAGGTTTGAAAAGATGCAAAAGTTCAAAGTATAAGTCTGTGTAGTCTAAGCAATATAAAAAGGGAAAATGATAGAAAACTGGCAACTCCTAAGGTGACACAGAGAAAGTAGACTTAGAGGCTGCTAGACCACAAATGATATGTTGGTAGATTCAACACAATAGACAATTAGACCTGATTGGTGATCTCAAGATGAAACTAAGTTGTTCAACTGACTGTGGGCTTCCATCTTATCACTGGTTAACACAATCAAATATATTCCAATAAGGGGTAATGAGCATTTAAATGCCACAAAACTATGCGGATGACCATAATTAGAGCAAAGCAAGAAAAAAATGAAAGACAAATGCAATAAAGCTAATGACTCATGTTGTTGGTGCATATTGTGTCAAATAAAATAAGCTGCCCTAACAAGGAGATAGGTTGTGTGCCTCTCTGCTGTGCGATGGCACTGACCTGAGGATAAGCATAACCTAGATATTCTAGAATTCATTGTTGTTTGCCGCCTCTCTGCGGTGCGATGGCACTGACCTGAGGACAGGCTTCTCTTTGAAAGCTCTAAGAATAGTCTCTTCTTGTAATAATACCCGTAGACAGCTCAAAACCTCTGAGGAATGTTGATTACCATATAAGTGTGGGATCCACAAATGTTAGCTGAAATAATTAAACCTAAATCAGTCACCAGTCTGCGTCAAAAGTCTATGTATGGATTTAAGTGGACAAACATACTGACAATCTTAGTGGCTACATTCTCAAGAGTTCAAATCAATGTGAAAATCTAAGAGTTTCAGTATGATTTCCTCAAGTTGCTAACGACTCTGGATGAACACCGAGAATTTAAGCATCAAAGAGTTTTAATAATAAGTCCCAAAATGATTTGATATTCCTGTATGATTCCAAAATTGAGTTGGTCCAGATATGGTCAATCTAAGTTAAAGCTGTCTACTCCTAATCAAATCCCTTAGATTTCCATCTTAGGGTTTTATCTCTCACAAAAAGTCCAAACATAAACTTTAGTTGTGTAGTTAGTTTAAGTTCCTATGTTTATCTTTTAATTTGTGTGTCTGTCGGACTACATCAGGGAAATCAGAAGGGAATTAACTTACCTAAAAAAGGGTCATGTCTGAGATGGCCACATGGTTTTCAAAATTTAAAAGGTCACGTCTGAAGTGACTGAATTGGTTAAGAGCTTACAATGTTATTATCAAAAGTGAAAAGGGTCTGAATAGTAAATGTTAAAAATGACTGTAAACTCACAAAGTGTGACCCATTCGCACTAGTGGATCATGGTTATCGACCAACTATGCGAATGGCTTCTAATCGGCCGAATGGACATGAAATTGATCCATTCGACGAATGGAAGGGGGAGAATGAAACAGTAGACCGACTGAGGCTCAGTCGGTCAACTAAAGGGGCGAATGAAGGAGACCGAATGAGTCGGTCGACCGACTAAGACTCAGTCGGCCGACTGAATGCGATTGACTAGGCCAATCGTACGACTGAACCTCAGTCGCCCGATTGAACTGAGCGAATGAAGCCAGTCGGCCGAATGAACCTAGGTTCAGTATTAAGGGTCTTAGTCGATCGCATCTCACTCATCACTCCAAATAGCACCCCAAATCACATTCTGTACCGTTACCCTGTCAAATTGCCACCGATTCTGATATACATTGAGGTTAAGATTCTTACATTCCAGTGACGTTTTACAGGTACACTACTCCTTGAATCCTACCAAAATCAATACATCACCGAACTACAATAGCGACATTGGATTGAATCAAGAACTGAACTGTGAATGACCTAATCACCTATGTAAATGAAGCAAAATGTTAAAATTGAGTTTATAGGTTATTAGTGACAAGTAGACGAGGCTAATGGACCATTACACACTGTTAAAAGATTTAGATTGGTCAAGATTCGACCCACAGGCGATCGAACAGTGGCACAAGCGACTGGTCGTTCGAATGAACTCCAATCGCACGATTAAACCTTGCGATTGGATCATTCGACCGACTAAACCACCCGAATGAGTCCAGTTGGCAGATTGAACTAAATCACATGTCTCAATCAGCCGATTGAACTCAATCGCATGCATCAATCAGCCGATTGAACTCAATCGCATGCCTCAATCAGCCGATTGAACTCAATCACATGCCTCAAACAGCCCATTGAACTCAATCGCATGTCTCAAACAGGCGACTGACTTCAGTCGCATGATTCATTCGCACAAATGAATCAAAATGACTGTCAACTTTACACTTAGAACAGAAGTTTTCATGTCTTATGTACTAATGGTTCTATGTCTTGTGTGTTACAGATAAATGGCAGATGAGTGGACCATAAATCCAAAGCACAACATCTGTGCCCATTTGGATCACACCACCAGGAACGGGGCTGAGTTTACCGACATTATAGCCTTTCTGAGACGGTCCCGGATCTATAAGGCTATCTCCACTCCTTGCACGCCTTATAGATCACTCCATCAGGCATTCTGGGAGAATGCCTTGGTGGACCGCTCTCGTGAGCCTTACTGTATCAGGAGCTCCATACTGGGCCATGATATTGAGATCTTGCTGCCGACATTCAGAGGGTCCTAGAGTTCGGGGAGGACGCTGATCATCCTACAAAACTACATCCATTGACAGTGAGAGGATGCTTCCTAAGGATAAAGTACGCTGGGGATATCAACTCAGGTGTGCTCAACAAGAGCAACCTGAGCCCCCAGTACAAGTACTTAGCACACGTGATCCTCAAGTGTGTGGCATCGAGGAGGGGTGGGTTTGACGACCTCTCAGACCAGATTCAAAATGCCTACGTGGCACTGGTTCTGAACCACCCCTTCAGTTTTTCCAGCATGATATTCTCCTACTTGTGGAGAATTTGGAGGTAAAGGAAAAGAGGGGTTCTGTATGTACCCAAGATTCTTACAGCTCGTCTTCAACGAGAAGCTGCCACAGTTGCCCAAAGAGAGTCATGACGCAGTGGCCTTAGAGATAATGGATGATACTACTCTGGGCAGGATGAGAGTTTACAGGGGAAAGCAGATTAAGCCCCAAGTGAAAAGAATGATTGGCCACTTAGCAGATGAAAGTTATGTGGCACGGGGAGACGCCAATGGCGTCACGAGGACAGTGACTCCGACGTGGAGCCATTTGTCCTCCCTACTGATGATTCAGAGGAGGATGACAGTGGGGATGATGCTATTCCATCCAGAGGCACTGCGTCTGACTCTGTTCCCTCTGTGTCTGTCTCACCTGCTGAGGTAACTGAGTCAGCAGGATTTCATCAAGATTTTGTTCTTAACGAGGAGGATGAGGATGAATCTGATGAGGAGCCATTGACCCGACTGTGGGAAGGAAAGTGGTTCCCACAGAACATGGGTTGAGGGTTGTTGGTGAACAACCGAGAGGCTCCGGAGATACAGAAACTGACACAACATATGCTCCGGGGTCCTCAGGCGGGATTGAAGGGGGAGCATCCACCTCGAAGGGAACGAGGAGAAAACGGATGGCTCAACCCCATGGCCAGAAAAAGAAAAAGCGTAAGGTAACCTTCATCACCACCACATCCCCCATACCTTCCACCACTACCACCTCTGCAGACACACCTTCCACCACCATACCTCTCCCCACAGCAACCACGGACACCACCATACGACCACCACAAGCCAGACCCCAGTCACCACTACATCATTCACCCCACACTCACCACCACTATCATCCAGACCTGACCCGATATTCACCACCTCCACCACCACCACTAGCCACCAAACCGAGCCCTCAGCCTACCCCTCACACACCTATAGATCTCCTCTACCTCTAATCGGGGTAGAGGAACAGCTGTCAGCCTTAAATAGAATGGTGTTGCGATTGCTGGCGGCTGATGAGGAAAAGACCTCTCAGATCCGCCAGCTTACCGACCTGACTGCTGCACAATCGCATAAAATGCAGAGCAGGATCGAGTAATTGAGGAGCAGGCCCAGCAATTGGCTGCTCAGAACACTCAGTTGGACCAACTCCGAGCGCAAAGTGTCACAGCAGGTAAGCAGATAGAGGAGTTGGAAAAAGCTAAGGGGACCATTTGCTAAAATTGAAAGGATCAAAGGAGGAACCTCTAAAGATAAAGGATGGAGACAGAGATAATGAAGATGATGATGATGATGATGATGATGATGATGACAGTGATTCTGATGAAGAAAAAACAAAGAGTGGTGTGCAGACGAAGACACTGAAGAAGGAGAAGCAGCTGAATTTGTCTCAGCTCCCGGGCAAGAGAAGAGAACAAAGAACAGACAAGATCAGTCAGCTTCTGCTTCTGTACCTTCACAAGAAGAATCTAGCATTCAGGATACAAGTAAATAGTGGATGTTTATGTATTTAATTACTTTTGTATTCTGTATTGAAAAACCATGTACTAAATGTTTATATTAAGTTAATGCATTTTGTTTGATATATTACTAATGATTTGAGTGTGAAATGTGTAAATCAAATAGATCCAAAGTACCACAGAGATGAGTTGGATATTGCTCCCCTTCAACAGGTCAAGTCTCAACTCACAATGATTCTTGATCTGCAAGGGATTGTCAGAAGGTCAGTGAGTTATACCCCTGAAGAAGGTGAAATAATTCACGACCTACCTAACGAGCAACTGGCAGAGATGTTCAGACTCAATCCTGATGATATTGTCAAGGATGCTTCAACAGTTGATTCAACCAGTGACGACGAACTACATGACGTTGATGAAGTTGAGGTTGAAGATATTGCTGCTGAAGATTACCCTCAGTACGCTGAAAACAAGGGTAATGTGGTCCCCAATCTGGGTGAGTCCCTAGTCAGTGATATGTTTGAGGTACTAGACAAGATGGAGCAGGAAGCAGGAAAGACCGAAGGAACAGCCCAAGCCTCAAACGATGACGTATACATTCGAAAGGCTGAGTGGGCTGAATGTTTTAAAGAAGTCAGAGCCCAACGTGCTGCACCGAAGAAGAAGGATGCTACACCAAGTTCTACAGCGTCAAGAAACATCATACGGTGTCAGGCAGGATTATAGCATGCGCATATTTTGAAGATCTTAACGTTTATGCCGTTAAGAGGGAAAAGGGCATAGAGTACTTTAGATTTCCACATGATCTAAAGACTCTACCAGAATTTGAGCTCAACCAGCTGGCCAAATTGAAGCTATGTATGCTGACCGAGAAAGATGTCAGGCTGGTTTGAGACTGCCCTAAAGAAAGAGTACCACACCAGGTGGATTAACTTTAGACCTCAACAACCTAAAAGGTATATTAGAAGGTCTGAGATGGATGCCATTACTGGAAAACCTAAGATTGTGTTGAAGTGGAGTCCTCCTCGCACTGGTCGAGAATCCCTCTCAGGGAAATGCCACAGGACTTCACTCCACACTTCAAATGGTGGTACTATGATTGGAGAACTGCTGAAGCTATCATAGTTCTGAACAAAGGGGATCAAATGGATACTGTCAGGGTATTCGACCCAATGTGGCTAACCAACTTGTCTGCTAATGATGTCTATACATTATACAAGTGGCCATTGTTCTATGACACACAAGACATTGTACAAGCCCTCCAGTTCCAAAATGTTATACGACTTTGCTTCGCGTTTGATATTCACGCGGGAGTCACACAAGAGGACAAGTACAAGAAATATGAGAAGGTAATGAAGAAAACAAGACATTAGAGAGATCTAGGTCCAAGGGGGAGTTTGTTGATACATGTATGTCTCTAGATCGTGATATGTGATGTAATAGATCTTGTTTGGTATGATTAATGAACTGATATTGATAGTCTGTTGGTTATAATGTTTAATAGTTCATTAATGAGTCGTGACTGAATTGATTGGGTTTATGATTACTTGAATGATTACATATAATATTATATTAATTAACTAAAACATTCAAACTTAACTTAATGAAGTTCCCATGCGAATGGCTCATGCGAATGAACCATACACATGAAGAACTTCACACGATTGACTCAGTCGCACGACTGAACCAGGAGACTGGATTAGTCATACGACTGTAACATAAGATTGGCTCAGTCGCACGACTGAACACACAGTCGCACGAATGAACCAACCGCGTGGTTCAATCGCACGATTGAACCAAACTCATGGTTCAGTCGCACGATTGAATAGTGCCAACCTATAAATACAACTCAATTTGTGAAAAACAAGGAGATTCGATCAAGTACGATTCAAGTCGAACCCTAGCCGTCCAGAAACCTTCCAAATCGTTCTCCAAGTTCATAGAACACATTAGATCGATTCCTTATCGATTTCTAACGTTAGTTTCAATCCTAGATTGATTCTTCGTGTGTTCTCACTGATTGGATCGCCAATCAAATAGGATTCCGCACTATTTGATCTGGTATACACGTGATCTCGAGGTATTTCAGTCGAATACCAGGTCCTAACAAAAGCGAATATTAAATGAAATATATTTGCAGAATTCTCTCTCTATAACCGTCTTTGTTCTTCATTGAATATCGTTTTGTTCTTGTGAATCGACTAATTCATTGTTTGAATTCCGCTACTATACTCTTTAATCAATCAAACATAGATCACTGATCCTAACAAGTGGTATCAGAGCATGGTTAATCATTGATCGATCTAACAATTGATCATTGAAACTGCTAATTGATATTTGTGTTTGATTGAATTAGCGTATTTGCAAGAACTGGTTATAGATTATTGAATTTCTGCCGCTTTCGTTCATTTATTTTGAGATCTTCTGGTTCAATTGGTTGTTGCGTTTTGTTCTAAATCTGTTTTAGCTTAACCGAATTTGATTGAATCTGAGATGACGACTCCTTCTAATGATCCTCACAATACCGGTTCCTCAACCAAGCCTCCCATGCTGGTTAGGACCGAGTATAACATATGGCAACGAAGAATGCTTCATCACCTGTCTGTTAATAGTTCAGGTTGTTGGACATCTGTGGTACATGGACCACATAAGCCTATGGTGAACAATCCGGAAACCAATCAATGGTTCCGAAGAAGAAGGAACAATACTCTGATGAAGATTGGAAACTATTTGAGATTGATGCTAAAGCCCATGGAATTCTGGCCATGGCACTGCCTAATGAAATCTATTCAGGGCTTATGCATCATGAAACTGCTCATGATCTCTGGAATGCCCTGAAGGAACAATTCGGTGGCACAGATGAGGTCTTAGCAAACAATAGAGAAATCCTTGCCCAACAATATGAGACATTCTCTCATAGAAAGGGTGAGACACTGACTCAACAGTTTGAGCGTTTTTCTTGCTTGATCTCTGAGCTGAAAATGGTGAAACAGGAATACACCAATAGCTAGATGAACAACAGATTCCTCAGATCACTGCCTGGAGATGGGACACATACACTATTGTCCTACGCTCCAGTGCAAATCTGGAGGCCTATCTCTCACCCAACTTCATGGGAAACTGCTTACATTTGAAGAGAGATAGAGCAGAAGAGGAAACTGTCCTCATCAGGAAGCTCACTGATGACTTTGTACCAGGGAATATTGCCTTGGTGGTCATGAGTCAGAATATGCTGCATCTGAGAGCAATTATGATGAGCATATAGATTTCTCTTCAAATAGTTCTCATCATGCATTTGTTGGTATTGAGAGTCATTCTGGCAGTAATAGTGACAATTTATGCTTCATCATGGATGATCTGAAAGGAATAGCTGATGATGATCTAGAAGAGATGGATATTCTGAGCCAAATGGCACTGATTAATATCAGATCTCAGAAGTTCTATAAGAGAACTGGCAGGAAATTTCCTGGACTCTCTGGCAAAACCAAAGTTGGTTTTGACAAGAGTAAGTTGAGGTGTCACAAATGCCAAAGGCTAGGACACTTTGCAATAGAGTGTAGATCAACTGGATCTAACTCTTCTGCACCCTTTGTGACTTTTCCTAGTACTAGTCCACAAAACAGAGGGCAACATCTTGCTGGTTCTGGTCATCATTTACATCCCAGATCTCCTGCATACTTTGTTCCCCAGGGTCAAATGTCATATCCTTATCCCTGCTATTATATGCCTCAACCAAATCCTGTTCAAGCTCCAATTGCACAACAACCACAAGCATTGCCTGAACCACAGCCTTCCCAATCTCATCAACAAACTTAACCTCAACAACACAGCTTCTTCACCCCAGGAGTTGTTGACTGGAGCAGTTTACCAGATGACTTGTCTGGTCATGAACAACTGTTCTCAGGTGCTGGTCAACATGGTGGTGAAAGTCCCTTTGGAAATCTAGCTCTTATGGCTTTGGATTCTGCTGATACTTCATCCTCTAATGCCTCTACACCAAAGGTATCATAGGTATCCTTTCAGGCAAAAGCCAAATTATGTTCTGACACATGCATAGCAGCATTTGCATCTATTAGAGAAGCAAATGTAGCTTTAATCAACAAGAACATTGAGCTAGAACAAATAATTTCCAAAAGCAAAGCTGAATTTGAGTCTGTGCTTAGTGATAAAAATGATGAGATTTACAAACTGAAATGCCAAATAACTGATGATAAGGCTAGGGAAGAGATACTTCTAGAGAAGTATAAAGATCTCAAAGAAACCCTTGCAGTTACCCGGGTAGAGTGTGATAGATGGGTACAATCATGCAAAGGTTTTGAAATGCTTTTTAGTAAGCAATCTGCTTCCAATGTGAAGTTTGGCATTGGTTACAATCACACTGCTCCACCTATAGATTTTACTCCAAGAGCAGAGGTAGAATCTGATGGTGAGAGTAATAACCAATCCATCTCATCATGTGATCTACTTTTTGATACAACACAATCAGAAGTAGAAGTCAGCATCAAGCCCTCTCAGAACCTATCAGCTGATGTTGATGGTTCAAATGCTGACACTCACATGATCAATGAGTTGATCAACTCAGGAGTTAATTCTAAAAGTCCTGAAAGGACTAGAGAGCAGGATTTAACACCTGAAGTTCAAACTCCAACTACTGTCAGTACTGAAGAGAAGAAAACTGTCAGTAGAAAGAGTTTGAAGACTACTAAAGAGGCAGTCAAGAAAGAAAACAATGCTTCCAAAGCACTGAAGACAAGTCTTCAGTTGCTTCACCCTCTTTAGTTGATGATCAACCTAAGATGAAGAAGAAACCATGTGAAGTATGTGGTTTGTTCAATCATCTTACAGATGATTGCTGGTACAAAAGAGGTTCCAACTCAAACAAAAAGAAGAAATTAAAGAGAAAATGGTAAAAATGAAACATGAGTTTGAGACCACATTTGTATCAGCAACATCAAATCCTGTAACCCTTAAGTCCTCAAAGAAATCCAAAAAGGTAGGGGTTAAACAGGTGACAGCTGAGAGTGCTCAGAAGAAGACGGTGCAACATAGGAACTTATCAACTCCACTGGCAATGTGTCTGATGAGCTGAAAGCTTTATCAAAATCAGACACAGCTGTTATGATGGTTCAACATTTGTTGGGTAGAGTTAACCAATTAGATGCTCCTATGTTGAAACCACAGAAAAGGAGGTCTAAGCCAAAGGATTCCTCTTCTTCACCATCTTCTTCCTCTCAAGCTGTTGTTTTAAATAAACCTGTTAGTTTACCATCTATTGATGAGCCCAGGCCCAAAACCAAAAAGGTTTGGGTCTCCAAAACTAAGTGATTGTTTATTATTCAGGGTTCTTCAACATGCGAAAGTAGCATCTGGTATGTAGACAGTGGGGGATCTATGCACATGACTGGGAACAATTCTCTTCTTCATGACTACTCTCAAGGAAAGAAGGGTTTTGTTTCTTTTGGCAATGATGCTAGGGGTTAAATCATTGGTAATGGCTTTGTCTCCAATGGAGAAATCAAATTTGATGATGTTAATCATGTGGAAAATCTCAAGTACAATCTCTTGAGTGTCAGTCAAATGTGTGATAAAGGCCATGTTGCTCTTTTCACAGTCAGAACTATAGGATTCTGTCATCCAAAGTTCTGCATTTGATTGATAAGGTTGGATTATCACACTCTCTTGAGAGCCAACAGGATAGGAAGAGTGTATGCCTTAGATCTTTCCAAGAAAATAGATCTCAGAGGCAATCCTTGCTTATTTTCCAAAGCCTCTTCTCAAGAATCTAAACTGTGGCACAGAAGGTTGGGTATGTTAATTTCAAAAACATGAATCAGCTTACCCAAATAGTTTAGTTAGAGGCTTACCAATAAAGGAGTTCACTGTGATGAAACCTGCACTGCTTGTTTAAAAAAGGAACAGCACAAAGTCTCATTCCCTCCTATTGAAGAGCCTAAGTCCACTGCTTGCTTGCAATTACTGCATATGGATCTATTTGGTCCTGTGAGAGTAATGAGCATGGCCAAGAAGAAATACTGTCTGGTAATTGTGGATGATTACTCTAGATTTGTATGGACTTTCTTTCTACATTCAAAGGATGAGGTTGCTCAGAAGGTTATTAACTTTGTGTTGTATATTGAGAAGCAGTATTCCCTTCTAGTCAAGTGTATTAGGAGTGACAATGGAACTGAATTCAGAAACCATACACTTGATGACTTCTATCTCTCAAAGGGAATTAAAAGGCAGTTTAGCATCCCAAGGACTCCAGAACAAAATGGAGTAGTGGAGAGAAAGAACATGACCCTTATTGAAGCTGCAAGGTCCATGCTGGCTGACTCTGGTTTGCCACTGACCTTTTGGGCTGAAGCTGTTAACACAGCTTGCTATGTGCAAAATAGAGTTTTACTAAATCAGAGGTTGATGAAGACTCCATATGAAGTTCTCCATCATTTGGCTCCTCTAATTTCATTTTTCAAAGCATTTGGGTGTCCCTGTTTTATTCTCAACACAAAGGATCAACTCCATAAATTTGATCCTAAGGTGGATGCAGGGTATTTTGTTGGTTATTCATCTACTTGCAAGGCATACAAAGTCTTCAACTGCAAAACAAAGATAGTTGAAGAGATTTTGGATGTGAAGTTTAATGAATCTCCTTTGGACAAGATTCCACAAAACCATGTGGAGTTGTTTGATTTGGACATACTGCAATATGTTCCTTATCAACCTCCAACTGTTGCAGATCATGTGGATAAATCATCTTCTGTAGCATGTCTTCCACCTTGTGGTGTTGATGATGATGATGTTAATATCAATACTCACCTATTCAAGTTTAGCGACCAAATGCCTGTGTCTGCTAAATTTGATGTTCCTGTAGCTTCAGCAGTTCCATCCACAACAAATGCTGATGAGATCTCTGTTTCCTCTACATCTTTTGAGTTACCATCTAATTCTTGGTTTCAAGAGTCTACATCAACATCTGCTGCTGCTAAAGGTTCTACAAACACTTGCACAGATCTCATTGTTTATCAAGAACTGAAGAATCACCCCATGTCTCAGATTATTGGTGATATCAATGCTGGTGTTTCAACAAGAAGTCAATTGTCTAACTTCTGCTTCTATGCTCTCTTCATCAGTCAGCTAGAGCCAAAGAACTACCATGTTGCTTTGAGAGACAATGGATGGGTTGAAGCTATGCAGCTTGAGCTACTTCGGTTCAAGAAACAGCAAGTGTGGGAACTTGTTCCTCTTCCCCCAGGTAAGTGTGCAATAGGCACTAAATGGGTGTTTAGGAATAAAACTGATGAAAATGGGCTTATTGTTAAGAACAAGGCTAGACTGGTTGTACAGGGGTTTTCACAAGAAGAAGGTATTGACTATGATGAAACCTTTGCCCCTGTAGCCAGACTAGAGGCAATCAGATTGTTCTTAGCCTATGCTGCATTCCACAATCTTAAAGTTTTCCAAATGGATGTCAAAGTGATTTTTATATGGTAAAATAAAGGAAGAAGTTTATGTGTGTCAACCACCAGGCTTTCAGGATTTTAATAACATCCTGAATGGTGTACAAACTTGATAAGGCTCTTTATGGGTTGAAACAAGCTCCTAGAGCCTGGTATGAGACACTCTCTACTTTTCTTCTTAAAAATAATTTCACTAGAGGCTCCATTGATAAAACTTTGTTTATTAAGAAGGTGGATCAGCATAAGCTACTTGTTCAGATTTATGTTGATGATATTGTTTTTGAATCCTCTGATCCCCAGTTGTGTGATGATTTTACAACATTAATGAAAAAGAGGTTTGAAATGAGTGCAATGGGAGAATTACAGTTCTTTCTAGGCTTGCAAATCAAACAAAAGGCTGATGGAATCTTTATTCATCAGTCAAAATATACAAAAGATCTTTTGAATAAGTTTGATTTACAAAACTGTAAGCCCTGTTCTACTCCCATGTGCAACACCACACAACTGGATGCTCATCAGAAAGGTAAAGCTGTTGATGAAACGCTTTACAGATGTATGATTGGGTCCTTGATGTATTTAACAGCTTCTAGACCAGATATTATGTTTGCTACATGTGTTTGTGCTAGATTTCAGCTGCTCCTAAAGAGTCTCATTTGATTGCAGTCAAGAGAATCTTTAAGATATTTGCAAGGTACACAATCTCTGGGTTTATGGTATTCCACTGGACACTCTTGCAAATTAGTTGCTTTTTCAGATAGTGACTATGCAGGGTGCAAGTTAACTAGAAAGTCAACTTCTGGTGGTTGTCAATTCCTAGGCAACTGTTTGATTTCTTGGCAGAGTAAGAAACAAACATCTGTTGCTACATCAACTGCTGAGGCCGAGTACATTACTGCTGCAAGTTGCACCTCTTAGGTACTCTGGCTTCAGAACCAACTTCTGGATTATGGCATTACAGAGACTAAGACTCCATTATTATGGATAGTGCTTCAGCTCTGTGTATTGTCAAAAATCCAGTCCAGCACTCTAGGACCAAACATATAGAGATCAGACATCATTTTATTCGAGATTGCTTTGAAAAAGGTCTGATTGATCCTAAGTTTGTGCCTAGTGCTGATGAGCTTGTAGATATTTTTACTAAGCCTTTGGATAGTTCTACTTTCCATAACCTTGTGTTAAGGCTTGGTATGCTGCAGCTAGAATAAGTGACAACTACTGATGATTTCAGTAATAATTACTGGTGATCATTGGTACCCATGTCACATATAAGTACTGATGAGTCCTTTCACCTTCAGTAGTTTTATAACTACTGATGGCTAAATGCCTCACAAGTACTGACGTACTTTATCTTTCCAAACTACTAATGTAGTTAAACTACTGATGTAGTTACAACTACTGAAATTAGTATACACAGATAAGTACTGACGTCCTATGAAACACTTGAAAATCAGATGCAAAGTCTGATGAGTAAGTGTTGAGGACAGTATGAAACAGCTGAAAGGCTATGACTTGACGAAAACTACTGAAGAGAACTTTCTCTTCAGTTGTTTCAACAATTGCTGTTTCATTCTAAACACTGAAGCAAAACCATGTCTTCAGTAGTTTTATAACTACTGATGACTAACACCACGACTTCAGCTGTTTCAACATCTGATAGGGTATACCATGTCAACACGTTTAAACTACTGATGACTAACACCACACCACCTTTCAGTCCTTTTCACCCCTACCCTATAAATACCTGTCCTCTTCTCTGATGTTTCATTAGCCGTTATTTTCTGCCTTCTCTCTCTCTCAAACATGGCGACCATGATTTGAAACAACGACACAACTACGTTGCTTACCTTACAAAGTCGGCTTTCTGGAACAAATATGATAATGCCATTGACTTAATGGTGGATTCCCCATATCGCACAGCCTTCCATGAATCCAACCATTTACCCTGAATCCCTCAGTCAATTCTGGTCAAATGCTTCTGTTCATACCGATGAGTCTACGGTCAGATCTCTGTTCGCCCTTATCAACCAGAAACCATGGGTCGTTACAGCCGACATTATTCGTCGGGCATTACATCTACACGATTCCACCGCTGTGGCTGCATACCCAAAGGGCATAACCGATATGTCCTTTATCAATCATGGGTATGAGGTGATCTTCGAGCTACAACCGTTCTAAAGAAACATTTCCATGACGCTGAGAAACTTATTTTTCACATGGTAAATGTCTGCTTAGCCTCCAAGACATGTTCTTGGATCAAATGTCATCCCACTGGCAACATGTATGTATTCTATTCTAGAACACCACCGTTAAATTTTTCTGAAATTGTGTTCCTAGAAATAAAGAACTTGGCTCAGAAACCTATGGCAAACCGATGGCCATTATATCCCAGGTTTCTAATGGCCATTATTTTGATGAACTAAAATCTGATGGCCTTGTTGGCCTGGATTCCCTGCACCAGCTGTTTTGGCTGAGGTATACTCGAGGCACAACTCCGACCTTACACTCAAAGAAGCTGCCCGAATGCTAAAGCCCAAGCACAGGGAACCCACAGCTTCCCCATCAGAACAAAGTCCCCACCAAACCCACCAAAAAGAAACCCAAAACGGCTACTCAGGGAAATGAGTCCCCTGAGGATGCCCCTGCAACACAAACGCAGGAGATATCGACTGGTCAAAACCCCCTAGTGGATATAAGGACTCTTGCAGCCATAGCCGCTCAGGATTCCTCTCGACAGGAGCCTGCAGCAAACACAAGGGGTACCCACACATCTGGGATCTTCCTCACTCGAGGGGATTGCCATTGAAGCGCACCATCCTCCCCAGGTGCACACTGCTTCTATCCCTTCACCCCATGCAACCGCCCCCCAGCCCAACATTGATCGTTGCACAAGTGCTGACTCAATTGCACTCCTCACCCCCTCCCCGATACCACTTACTACTGGGAAACCTCTACCATTGAGGGGGGACCAAGTGCAATTGAGAACCCACAACATAGGGGTTTACCACTTTTATCTCCTGGTGTAGATAGGGAGCTTAGAATATCTAGTGAGGCTGCCACCTCTTCTGCATCAGCACATGATCAGAATGAGGCTGGTAACATTGCTAAGACCTCACTAGAGGCAACAGCTGATGATGGACATTGTCTTGAGGCTGGAAGTCCCCAGTACCACGACAAAGGGGCACATGCTACAACTGGTCTACACCCAGTGCATGTACATCCTGCTCCAAGCATGAGGTCAGGTGATTCAGCTTCTGCTGATGATGACCTGGGCTTTTTCTACGATGTTCTTGCCCAGAACACAATCCTTGAGGAGGAAGTCAGTAGGCTGCAAAACCTACTTGACCAACTCTCACAAGGCGAAAGACCATCTGCCTTCATCAACCCACAGATGGCACCTTCAGTTGAAGGTTCCCCAAACACTAAGCCACTCCCAACAACTCAACCACCTGCCTCTGCTTCCGGCACTATTTCTCAGGAACAGAACCCTCCTGAACAAATAGTTGCTGTCCTTCAAATTCCCTTCCTCTCATCACACCCTAATCTCTGACATTGTGACTAACGCCATTGATGAGAGGCTTTCCTCAACTTTACAAGCATTGATTGATGCTGCTGTGCAAAAGACACTTTCTGTGGTACAAACCCCTACCACCAATGCATCCAAAAAGGGGGAGAGTACTACAGTGAAAGAAAAGAAGAGGAAAAGAACAGAGGATGAGAAGGCCCAAGAGCAAGCCCAGAGTTGGGAAAAAGAAAGCAACACTGATCACCTATAAACGAAAGAAAGTGCTGATGATCAACCTACTGCTGAAGAAAATCCTTGGAAGAGCTGGTAAAAGATGCTGATGATACACACAGCCGATCCATGGATAAAATCATTGAGCAACTCTTCAGGCAAGGTTTTGATACAGCCACATTAGATAGTGAAATCAAGAGGTTGGAAGTGCAGGAGATTCAAACCCGATGGGCTGGGTATGATGCACTTGAAAGGGAGAGATTGGAGATCATGATCCGTTTTATTGCCAAATACTTAGGAAGATCTTTGATGGAGATTCGCGCGTGGACCAGAGACAGTATTCTGGCTATAGCCACCAGAATCTGTCTGTCTGAGCAATTCCACAAGGGGATTATCATTAAAGCCCTTGATGAGGCTAGGGCTGGTAAAAGGTTTGAAATGGCAAAACTTACAAAGGCTAAACTCACAACAAAGATGTTGGAACAACCTTCCCTTCCACCCACTCAAAAATAGCCTACCCCTCAAATCTCCAAACCAATCTCAAAGCCCAAATCCAAACAACCACAATCACAACCCACAAAACCAACTCCCTCACCATCTAAACCAACAGCCGATGATGCACCTAAGAAGAAGAAGAGAAGGGTGCTGAGGCTAGAAGAAGAAGAAGAAGAGGATGATGTGGAAGAAGATAGGATGCCTCTGTCTGCAGTCCTAACACTGGCGAAAGCCAAACCTATGCCCATCACTCCCACCTCACAGATGGATGTTGTGAGTGTAAATTGAAGAAGAAGGAGCAGCAAAAGCTTCATGATGATGAAATGCTGAAAAGCATTGACAAAACCTATGCTGCTTCCTCATCAATTATGAGCATGAAGAAAGAAGCTCTGAGATTGTACACTCTCGCCAACACATTTCAATATCAGAAGGAAGGGTGAGAGTATGGCCTGATCCGAGGGTGGCTCACAGGATTGTAAAGAAAGACATTCCTTCGAGATACAAGGGTCAAGTCAAGAGGATCGTAGATGAGAGATCACAGTGGCCCTTGTAGTATGACCCTGGGAGATTGTCGAAGATTTCAAGAAGGCCTACGAGACTAAACAACCACCCCAGAAGATGCTAGAGAACAGAATTATCAAAAAGGGGTTAGTCTACAAGAGGCTTGAGAACTTCAAACAGAATGAGCTCAGTCTGCTACTCGAAGGAATCATCCGGATGAGTTTGCATATAGACAAATTACAACAGTTGAGCTCAAAAACGGCAAACAGGCCAAGTACATCTCAGAGCTGTATGGGCGAGAAGGATTGTTTGATGGTGAAGCCGAGAACCTGACCATGGAAGAACAAATCATGTTTCTCAGAGCCTACACCAGAGAATCCTACAGACTCATACACGGGAAGTAATCTCATGAATGGGATAACAACTCTGTGTCCAGTTCCCCAAAACAAGTTCCCATTCATATCTTGCCAAACAAATATCAGAGACTTCTTCCCAGGCCGGAGCTTATATACCTCTACTGATCCAGAAGGAAAAAGACCAACCTTTTGCCAACAATAAGTGGGATAATAAATAAATTAGAGGTTTTGGCTGCATTGGTTCAGGGGGAGTTTGTTGGACCAAAAGAACCAATGAGCCAAGATCAAAAAACCTCTAAGTCCCACATGGTATCACAACAACTGCTAAAAGCTTCATCAGCAGTTTGACAAGTGCTGAAGACTTCAACAGCTGAAGATCAAGTGCTGAAGACTTCAACAGCTGAAGAACTAAAGTGCTCAAGTACAACAGCTAAAGAACACAAGTACTGAAGCTGAATAGCTGAAGAACACAAGTACTGAAGCTGAACAGCTGAAGAACACAAGTGCTGAAACTCATGACCAAAGTACTGAAGTTCAACAGCTGACGAATTTACAAGTGCTGAAGATCAACAACTGATGTACAAAGTCTGAAGACAAAGACTGAAGACATCAGCTGAAGATATCTACTGAAGTCATCAGCTGATAAAACATCTGAAGTTCAAGTCTGAAGATCAAGTACTGAAGTTTCAGTAGTTTGTCACAACACTGAAGAGTACTTCTTCAGTAGTTGTGATATCAGTAGTTTTATATTTTTACTTTCAGTAGTTTTATAAAACGACTGAAGAGCTTGTTCTTCAGTCGTTGTAGTTTCAGTAGTTTTATGTTTTTCAGTAGTTATAACAACTGATAACACTTAGCATTTTTGTAAGGAGATGTCAGCTGTTTTGACATCTTCAGTAGTTGTGTTTCAGTTGTAATAAATCTGTTAGATGTCACTATCAAGTGACATCAGCAGACGTCACATCTCTTATATAAGAGGTGTCGACCTAATTGTAATTGTGACATTTTGTTACCACGAAAGCGAATATTAAATGAATATATTTGCAGAATTCTCTCTCTATAACCGTCTTTGTTCTTCATTGAATATCGTTTCGTTCTTGTGAATTGACTAATTCATTGTTTGAATTCCGCTGCTATACTCTTTAATCAATCAAACATAGATCACTGATCCTAACACAAACAAAAGTAAACTAACATTAGACCTATTACAAAGTAATATAAACAATCTAATCTAAAGCGAGTCCAACCTATACGTGATCTTTAATACTCCCCCTAGGTTGGAACTCACCGTCTTCAATCACCTTGATTTGTCTCGTCAGCTCCAGTCTCCCCTGCTGCCTCTGATCTGTCCTCTATAGCTTCTTTAGCAACCTCCTTAGGAGCTTCAATGAATGATTCACTCTAGTCTCCTCGAGCTTTATTAGCTCCTTCGGGATGAGCACTAGCTTGCTGTCTAGCCAAATCCTGAACATCCATGTTTAGATCATCTTGGGCCCTCACTCTCTTTACAAGCTTTTTCACCTCCGCCCTCACACCTCTGATTTTTTTGGCCATAGTCATAATTAGAGTGCCTTCCTTTCTCATCTCATCAGCTGCACCTGCTTTAATATGATTCTTGCAAAGAACATGCAGGTCTTCATTACAAAAACTGATTAACTCCATTGGATCAAACACTTTGAACTCGCCGCCATTCTTTATTCTCATTACCCCCTCCCCCGCATTGTTGTCGTAAAACCACTTCTCAAAGTTCTGTAATTGTCGGGGGAGAGCATCTGCCAATCTGACCCTGTTCAAGGTCTTTGGGGGTTTCACCCTTAGCACAATCTTTCCTTTCCCTGTTTCCCAGTCCTTATCCTTCTTCGATCTTCTCCTCTAAGATTTCATAAATCCAAATGATTCAAAGTTGTCATTCAAGCCATTCTTTATCTCTTTCTCTAGCAACGAGGCTCTTTCACTTAGATGAGCATTCAGTAATGGAATACTACCAGCCTCCTCAGATCCTATTTAGGTAAGGTCTTGAAAACCTTCATCTTGTGCATGTAAGATAACCACCCCCTCTCCTCTTGATCATTAACTTTTTGAGGTTGGGGTTATAACACCAACTGATAATTCTATTCTCTACCTCAGCCCTTCCATGTTTTGTAATAGGGGAGCTAGCTCTTCGGGCTCTTTCTCCTTGACAAACCATTCCTCTTTAGCCATTTCAAATACATCTCCATCTATGTTTCCCTTTTTGGCAACTTATACTAAGGGCCTCTCATCAACCTCATAAAATTATGGTTTTGAATCATAATCGACCAGTTGTTCATCATCTTCTTCTTCATCAATTAGCCCCTTCTCTTTCTCAGCATCCTTTTCAACATATTTCTCTCTCATTACCTCCTCACCAACCAAATCTTTATCTATGTCGAATCCCATGTTAACAAACCAAGCATTCAGTATCTCCTCCACATTCTCCATATTTTCATTCTCCTTCCTCACTCCAAAACCTCCCACTTCTTTAGCTGTTGCACTAGATGTGCCCTCTCATGCCCTAGAGAATTACCCACATTTAAGAATGGGTATTTGGAAAGCTCAGTTAAACTGTAACAGCTTGAGTTAGTTCATTGGGCAAGCCGCTAGCAGCTTTTAAATCATTTATCTCCTCAAACAGCTTCTTTATCAACAAACTTTTGTCCACCAACATCTTTTTCATACCTTAAATCATCTCATCCGTTGGACTTTCTCTCATCTCTTGATTAGTAATCTGATTTTCTCCTCTCTCCTTGAGGTCTCAGTAAAGGATTGATGTCTTTGTTTAGTCCTTCTTTCAGTCTCTCCCATATCAGTCTTCTTCTTTGATCTCCTTTCTTTTTCAGCCCTCACCTCCTTAGCCATTCATGCACTTCCTCTTCAAAGTCATAATCCTTCTCCTTCGCATATCTTTTCCTCTTATTAACCTCATCTGCTCGTTTCACTCTTGTCTCCTCTGCCCTTTTGTTTTTGGATTCATCAACTCTCCTGATATAATTCCCCTTTTCCAGTGGGTACATATTATCCCAGAGATGTGTAAACTTTCCACTGAAATCATGATGGGTGGCACAGTAGTCTACAAAGATACGAGTGTTCATTTGCACCAGCCTTTTGACCTCCCAGTGTCTTGGTAAGTTAGGAATAAGATCATCTACAATCATCTGTAAGAATGAGGGTATAGCAACCACTTATCCTTTTTCAAGGCCATCACATTCTCTGCCATACATGCAGAAATCAGTTAACAATGTTCGCCTTCTCTCCTCTGCAATATAAAACCATTGCTTTTGCCTAATCAATATTAGGCCCGTCTCATCCACCTTTATGGTGATCTAAGCACATAATGAAATATGAGCTATGTATCTCCATTCCTTGGAGAGGAATGACTTATTGATCTCCTTTCTTGTGCTAAAGGTTGGTCCCTTATAACCATCAGTCTGAACGCCTCAAACACCTCCA
Organism: Flaveria trinervia; assembly: GCA_025506515.1. Lineage (NCBI taxonomy): Eukaryota > Viridiplantae > Streptophyta > Magnoliopsida > Asterales > Asteraceae > Flaveria > Flaveria trinervia. The sequence goes on along the minus strand of CM046452.1, from coordinate 38,795,193 downwards.
AGTCAGTCAAAGTAACTCCTCTCCAGTATCTTCGTCTAATCTTAGTACCCTCAAGACTATCTCTGCTGTAATGATCACCTTATTCTCCATGACTTTGGAAATAATTCTCTGTGTGTTACCTCTAATATCATAGTGAGCTATTCTCCAAAATTCTCTAATACGAAGATCATAAACAGTAGTAGAGTGAGATATGGCGTATGCAATAGGAGATCTCTGCAGCCAGAGAATGCAGTCTCTAAAGCCAGCTGCTTTAGGGTGTGTGTCATCTAAGATGTTAGTGATGTGTTTCTCTCATCAAACTTTAGATTCGCCATTAAGTCTGAGAAACCAAATGAAACACAGGAGAATAGTGTATTAAATGATAATATTAAATAAGAATAAGAAACAGATAGAAATTACACAAAAATCAAATTAATTTCGCTGGCCGAAACTATAGTTTCGCAGAAAAAATTTTAGTTTCCACAGGCGAAAGTATAGTTTCGCCAGCAACTGTACATTAGTTTCGGCAAGGCAGTGAAGTAGATTTGACTGTTCAGAAGTATAGTTTTGGCATAGTGAAACTGTAGATACATGTGTACCTAGTTTCTGAGCTTAATGTAAAATGTCTTTATCGTCTTACACATATGTAATTGAATGGGTACTTAATGAAATACAATGTGTGTTTGGGCTTATAATTTTGAATATTTCATTGCTTGGTATGTGATAATGCTTAATTAACAAACTATATAGGTTTGTGGTTATCTGAAAGGAACTAAGTCAAATAATGATTGTGAACCATATTCAAACTTAATCATATGAAATTCCCATGCGATTGGCCCATGCTAATGGACCATACGCATGAACAACTTTATGCTAATGAACCAGTCGCACGACTAAACCAGGAGATGGATTAGTCGCATGATTGTGACATGAGATTGACTCAGTTGCACGACTAAACACTCAGTCATGCGAATGGATCAACAGCATGACTCAATCGCACGACTGAACCATGCAAATGGTTCAGTCACGAATGAGAAACCCTAACCTATAAATGCCACTTAAATCGTGGAAAAACATAACACTTCGAAAACCTACGTACTAAATCGTACCCTAGCTATCCAGAGACCTCTAAGAACCTGTTCCAAGTCCATAGATCGCACTAGATCGATCACCAATCGTTCTTAACATTTAGATTCAATCCATAATTGTTTCTACGTGCGTTCTCATTGACTGGATCGCCAATCAAATAGGATTCCACATTATTTGATTTGGTATACACGTATATCAGTTAGTATTCGTTCCATACATGATCCTAATAGAAACTGAAGGTTAATCAGCGAAACTGTTAAGTTCGCTCGGACAACAAAACATCACAGTTTCACTAAAAAACCATGAACTTCCGTTCAGTTTCGCTGGAGTATCGGTACATTCGTAGTAAGAACTGCGAAGGTGCCGAAGAGTCTTAATCGAATAGATTCTCAATGTCACAGTTAAACATCGAATAAGTATAATCCTGAGTTCAAAACTCACTTGCGAACAAGATACAAAGGTCAATCAATAATCAAAAGCACCGAAAGTTAAAATCGCATACGAAGGCCACTGAAAAGCCCTAATACGTCTAAACCCTGGATCTTGCGAAAATGAGAAAGTAATTTTGCAAAATGAGTTATATAGCAATAATTTTGCATTGTGTGAAACTGGAGTGTCTCTAGCCAAAGCTACAGTTTCGCCAGGCGAAGTTACAATTTCACCGGGCGAAACTCGGGTCGAAATTGACTTTGCACAGTGCGAAAGAACCGGTCGAAACTACAATTTGCCCTGCGAAACTATCTGCGAAAAATAATTTCGCTGAAATTAAAAAGACTCTAATATTTTTTACTTTTAATCCCTTTTTCAATACTATAAAATAAAATAGAATAAAAAGAAAAAAAAATAAATAATAAAAATAAAATAATAAAAAAAATAAAGTAATAGAAAATGAAATTATAAGAAATAAATAATTAAAAGGAAGTAAAAGTAATAATTAAAAATTTAAACAAAATAAAAAAGGAGAATAGCCCCACAAAAACTTCACCATATTTCACGATTAATAATTTTATAAAAACATTAAACAAAATAAGAGGATATAAACGAGAAGCTGAAAAGATCTTCTGGAGAATCATAGTTTAGCGGAATTGTTGATATGCTTGTCCTTTTAAGTCCATGCCTTGTTCGTTTCAATAGATACATTGCAGCAATTGTTATCATGTTTTAGGTTTTATTCAAAGAAAACATTGAATGACCTAATCCCCACAGACATTTGGCAAAGAACCTTATCCTATCCTCATGATGTATTGAACAAATGACACACTTTGCATGAATCTTCCTCTCAGACTCAACAAAGGTCTTATATCAAAAGAACCAATGACCATATAGACAACAAATGATGAGAGCTCCAGGTCTATACTTATGTATAACAGAGGAGATGATGAAATGAGTTTTCCAGATGATAACTTTAGGTCTATACTTACGTATACCAAAGAAGATTATCATATTGTGCCGATGAGAGCTCCACATCAGTACTATCATACAGCAGAGGAGATCATCACTCTAGGTCAATGTTGACATATAGCAGAGGAGATAAGCATAAGATAGAATACAGTAGGGAACATCTTATATGCAAAGATGAAAAGGCATAGGCTATTTGAGATAGAAAGGAATGATTAGGACCAAAGATACTTTAGATAAGAATAACTCAATACATAGGCATCACATTCTCAGTCATTTTGAACAAGGACTTGAAACTTTATGAAGGCCAAAGATGTCAAGGGGATTATTTGAGTCATAAAATTCTTATTCTATTAATTCAACTACAAAATAACTGTTTACTTTGATTCCTGGCTGAACCTATCAAACACATCCAGGCGTCTCATTTATTCCGTAAAGGAAACAAAAAAAGAACATTTTAATATCTATTCTCCTATGAAATTTCTACACTTATGAAAGATGTGGAAATTTCTACACTTATGAAAGATGTGTAAATTTCTTGCTGACCTTATATCACTATAAATTTTCTTCTATTATTGGTATTATATATATATATATATATGTGTTGGATTCTTTATGCCCAAGACACATAGAACATTGATGTGGTTAGTACGTTATGATCCAAGTCGGGTCATACCCAATAACAAGCTTAGCAAACACCAATTAATATTTAATTGATGAAATCATCATGCAATTAAATAATTACACCAAATTAGAAAATGGGTTTTCTAAATAAGTTGCATATGAGATGGAACAACTTATAGGGATATTTTGTTCATGGGTATTATTTGTAATGTTTTTAAATTGGTTAAATAACATCAAGTAATAAGAGTGTGTATAAGTTATATAATTAAAAGGTTAATTACATAACTTACACAAATGATTAGTTAAATAAAATGGTTGATAAAATTAGGGGAAAAATACTTTTTTGAGAGGCATTTTCGGCAACCCCTTTATGGGGGTTTGGTTCAAGTTTGTCTTGGAACAAGACACTCTTGATAGTCACACACTCAACCTCACACTCTTTCTCATACATGGAAGAACCACAAGGACCATTTTCTTTCTATTCTTGAAGAAGAACTAGTTGGAAAAACGTTTTCTGTAGCTCCTTTTGGTTTGTTTTTGGTGTTCAAATCCTAGCAAGAAGATGTTTGCTTGATTCTTGTGGGTATGCAAGCTTGAGGACACCTCTCCTTGGTGTTTTGGTCATTTAAGAACCTCATTCTCTTCATCTATCTCACATTTTCAGCAGCTCTACAAAGGTAGTTTGTATGTGTTGCTTTTGGTTGTTATTTCTTCTTGATAGCTAGTCCATTCACATATATTTGATCCTATGTTCTTGGGTTTGTTGTTGCTAAGCAAGCTTTAGGTTTGATTCCGCTGCGTTTTCTTGTTTAAATGGTTAAACAAAACTTTGATAATGGTCCAACAAACCCAACATTGGCATCTAGAGCATGATATGTGGATGACTAGCTTTATTTGTCCTTATAAAATTGGTTTTATAGGACTTTAACAACCTTATAGGGGCTATTTTGGGATGATATGATGAATCCTTAATCTTTCAAGGTTATATCTTACATGCTTATGATTAAATCTTGAAAGAAAGATGTCAAATGGTTAATTGTATTTTGTTTGGACAAAAACCCTAAATTCTTGGTTTATGTTGGCTGAAAATTAGGGTTAAATGGGGATTTATATTGGTTCTTGGATGTTGTATATGTTATTCCATATTGGTGCATAACCTAGCGTTGACCTTGTGTTGATTTGGTTGTTTGGTTGATTTCATTCATAATGGGTGGTAATATTATTCTTTTGTGCTTGTATTTGGATGTAATTTATTTATTGATTCAATGGTGGTGTAATAAATGGATTAGGTGTATTTTCTTTTATTAGAAAAGTTGTATTAGGATATAAATTTTGTAAAAGAAGATGCACAAGTTGGAAGCACAAAAGGGAAGGCACAAAGAGAAGGACTTGAAGCATTTGGATGCAACTTCAAGTGTGTGTCTTTAGAGATCTCATCTTTTGTGTTGTGTTCAACCCTTAGGAAAGACCAAATGACAACACTTGTCATGGCAAACAAGTATTGTCAACTTAGTGGCTATGGTTATGCACTTGTGATTGTTTGATTATGCTTATTTAGTTGTTTGTTATACGATGGTTGTTTGATATTTGGATGTGCATAACAAACTAATTAACAAACAAAACAAGATAAAAATTTATGGTTCCTAATCATTAAATGAAAAATAAAAGGTTATTAAAAGGATTAATGATTTTAATAAAAGGGCTTTTTACTAAAAGAGAACCATAGGGTGCCATGTATTTGAAAGCTTGCAAATACAACGTACATAGATTTTTCAAAACTATAATTAATAAACTATAATCCCTTTGGAAACAAGTTAAACACCATCCTTTTACACCACATTTGAATCACTTGAGATCTATTGTGCGATAAAGGTCACCTAACCACTTCTAGGAAACTTGTGTGTTTGAGGTGGGCTTAACATATTTGTGGGATAAAGGTCACCTAACCACTTGTATGTGTAAACTCACACGTGTATGCAAGTAGGAGGACTTGAATTGGAAACCATGTACATAGGGTCACCAAAGCATGGCGTACAATGGTGTCGATGGGATTTTACATGCCGATTAAACATAAGATGTTTAACCGATCCCATAAAGCTAGAAGTTGCAATAGGTTGCAATTGTCAAATGTTGACTACCTTGTTAATTTAAATAATAGATAAAGGTCACCTCACCATCATTTAAATATAACGTTGGATTCTAGATTTTAATTAATAATTGTCTATCAGACATGAAAAAGGTATTAATGATTAAAATGTAATTTTTCAGAAATACTAATATGAACTTTGTAAATTTTGTAGAAATGGCCGCAAACAATAATGCCACCACCCAGACCATCCATACCCTATCATTGAGAAGCATCTTAGAGAGGGATCGTCTTAACCATAATAACTTCATGGTCTGGTTTTGAAACTTGAGAATTGTTCTCAAGCAATAGAAAAAGTCCTATGTGCTTGATGATCCCATTCCTGACCAACCCGACCCCGAGTATGTTCAGGCCTATAACGATTGCCTTCAATACACTAAGGATTCCATGAAGGTTTCCGGCCTCATGTTGGGAACTATGATTTTCGAGCTCCAAAAGGACTTGGAGCATCATGGGGCATATGTCATGATTACCCAATTGAAGGAAATGTTCCTTCAACAAGCTAGGGTAGAGCGCTTCGAAACGGTTCGAGTGCTTCATGCATGTTGCATGGAAGAAACCCAATCGGTATCATCTTAAGATCTTAAGATGAAAAGCCACGTTGATCGCCTTGAGAGGCTTAACTGTCCGTCTCAAAGGAATTGGCCACAGATTTGATCCTTAATGGCCTAACCAAAAGGTTTGAGACGTTCATAATTAATTAAAATATGAACGGGTGGGACAAGAGTATTGGTGAGCTTCACGCAATGCTCAAAACTACCGAGGCAGGTATGGGTACAAAGGTTCTACCTGTTCTCTCGATCAATAAGGGAGGAAATAAGAAAAGGCCATTCTCCGATCCCAAGGCAAATGTTGCCAAAGGAAAGGGGTACATCAAAGGCAAAGGGAAAGGGAAGGCTAAAGCGGAACCTCCAAAGCCTAAGCATAAGAAGCCTAAGGTAACGGAGAACCATCCATGCTTTGAGTGTGGTGAGATAGGACATTGAAAAAGAATTGTCCAACCTATCTCAAAGAGTTGAGAAACAATAGGGATGCTTGCAAACCTCAGGTACAACTTTCATGATTCATATTGGTTTAACTATTATTTCTTCAAACACATGGGTATTGGATACCGGATGTGGAACTCACATTTGCAATTTGTTGCAGGGGTTCAAAAATATAAGCACTTCAAGAAGAGAGAGACAAGTCTCTACATGGGCAACGGAGCAAAAGTTAATGTCGAAGCCCAATGAGACTATATTTGAAACTTTCAAATGGTTTGGAAGTTCTTCTTATGAATATTCTGTATGCTCCTAGTTTGGCTAGGAACATAATTTATGTTTCCCTTTTAAAACAATGTGGTTATGAATTAAGGTTTGTTAACAATGGTATTCATGTTTGTATGGATGATGTATTTTATTTCAAGGCTATGCCTTTTAATGGTATCTATGAATTGGTTCATGATGATTCATCCTATAATAACTCATTATACCAATCAAGCACCAACAAACATAAAATGGGTTTAAGTGATCTTATCTTTGGCATTGTCGTCTTGGTCACATAAACAAGAATCGGATTCAAACACTTCAAAAGAATGGTTTTTTGAAAACAAGTAAAAATGGTTAATTTGATAAGTGTGAATCTTGTTTACAATGTGAGATTACCAAGTCGCCCTTTAGTGTACTAATGAGAGGGCAAAAGACTTATTGGGAATCACACATTCGGATGTATGTGGTCCTTTTAAGACAATGACATGAAATGGTTAAAGATACTTCATTACCTTTACCGACGATTACAGTCACTATGGTTATGTGTACTTGATGACACATAAATATGAAGCTTTTGAAATGTTCAAAATCTTCATGAAAGAAGTAGAAAATCAACTCAATAAAACTATCAAAGTTCTTCATTGAGATAGAGGAGGAGAATACCTCAGTGAGCCTTTCAGGACCAACTAAGAAGTTTTGGGATTGTCTCACAACTTAATCCACCCGGAACACCCCAACATAATGGTGTGTCTGAAAGGCGAAACTGTCACACCCCGGGCCTAGAGAGGCGGGACGTAAAGATTGGTAAACAACAACCTAAAATGCAGCAGAAACTAAATTGTTTATTACAAAGCTTTTCATACTATTTACATTAGGATGTTTGTTAGTTCCAACGGACAAGGCATCTCGATCTAAAATTTATAGGCATCATGAGTAATCACTTGGTCAATATATCTTGAGGCTTTCGTAACTAAGGCTTCTAGAGTCAACTGTTGCCTTCCACATCTACCCTTAATTCTTGCTTCGGCTTTAGACATCTTTTATAGCTCATCTAACTTCCCTAGCTGTACCTGAAGACATGCTCAAAAAGGTTTTTATTTCAACATAAAGTTGGTGAGTTAAAGCGCTTAAAGTTTAAAAAACAAAACGGACTTAACAAATCCTCATTTGATAAAAAGGAATGAATCATAGTTCAACATCGTGGGAGAATCATAATCAACCCTACACTCAGTCCCCGTTGGCCTCCTCTAAGTTGTGTTTAACCGGCTATTCCCGAAGGAAGAACTCAGCCCCAAACCAGTGTACCATACCTGCCCGGATGGTTCACTATAGTTTCTTAATCAAAACCTGTCACATGCCACAAACGACCCCTCAGGATCTCAGTGGGGTACCCTTCCTAGAACGAAAGCCACTGTGTGTGGGGGATTCCCCAAATAGATCTATCCATATAAAACAAGCGGTTCACGAGAAAATTAATGATCACGATAGAAGTATCGGTAGGTAACCATAAATCCCACATACAATCACCAAGTAAAGCACAATTATAGTTCATAAATAACAAAGCATGTTTCACCCCAAAGCAGTAGTAAAAAAGGGATCACTAGAACTCACCTGGTATCCTTATATAAATTCTGAGCTTGACAAAAAGTGATGGTCTCCACCAATGGAATCCTAATTCGAACATATAAGATTTACGTTTAGAATTAGCACAGTGTTATTACATGGGTGGGGTTGAGCTCTTTTGTTTCTTAAACTTAATGATTAGTATCCTTGAAGTACCTTAGATTCTTGTGAAATGGTTAATTGTCATGAACAAATTTGTGCGTCTTAGGTTAATTAATGCTTTTAATGAAGAAATGATTCTTTGCATAATGAATGTAAAAGTAAAAGGTTGATATTAAGGGTTCCATATCTTTATAGATAATTATTATTTAGGATATAAGTAAGCTATAATATTCTAATGATGTTTATATTGCTTACGCTTAAAACCTTACGTTAAATTGATTCTTCAAATGTGTAATACTTTTATAGGTATGCAGGTGGTCAAACCTCTAAACGTTGGGTAGTATTAGAAATCTACAATGCATCAAATATTATGGATTTAAACTCTTATGTCATGATATTATGTTATTTTCGCGCGCATAGCATATATACTTTTTAAGATCGCCTAACTTTGGCCGTTAAAATAATTAGCTTCTTAATTATATGTTACTTAGATGGTTCATGGATAGACATGTTTAGATTCCGCTTAAGTTGTTTAATGCAAACCAAAAATATGTTTAAATAATAAGTGTAAGTGCATCTTCAAAGATCATTCATATTCCATAATTATATAGATATATTCCTACTAATAATGTAGTTAATATGATGCTAGGATAATTTGAATATCAATAATAGCTGTCACTATATTGCATAAAAAGGAGGGTGATACAAATAATATTTATTCCATTAATAACAAAATTATCGACTATTAATAATAATAAGACGATAAATTAGTACAGAATTATGAGTCTTAAATAAATACGCATGAATATCCATTAACCTAAAATATCTATTGCATAAATATATATTTATATATGTACAATTGCATTTTATATGTTTTTAATCATCTCTACGGCTTGTAAGGATTTCGTATGCCATGAGATTGGGATAACCTCATATATGTTTCTAATATCTTTGTTTGTATGAATATATTCCCAAAGTTGCGATTGCTCACGTTATTACCAATTTACGCACCCATTCATGATGATTTATAAACTAGTTAACATTTTATACATATTTGAAGCTCAACACACACAAGTTAATATATAATCATTATAGTAACGTATATAATCATGGCATACGAAAAAAACCAGAACCGGTTTGAGGCCCAAACTGGTTTCAAACCGGGCCCGAACTACCAGTTCTTGACCGGTTTAACACCTCCTATTTCCAAACCGGTTTCAAACCGAACCGGTTTCAAACCGGTTTCCAAACCGGTTTCCAAACTGGTTACCGTTACCCAACGGCTATATAGCCATTTTTGCAATTTTTGATGTTTTTTTACCATTATACCCCCACTAGGTTACTATATATATGTATTTGATGTTTTGGTTGAATCACAACAACTTATAACACTCTCTACTCTCAAAAATCTCAAAAACGCTCTCAAAAACGCTCTCCACAAATACTTTCGTTTAAAACGCTCTAAAAACGCTCTCACAAAAATCTCTGAAATGGCTTCAACAAGTGCTCAATCATCCGTTGGTTGTGAAGCGTCTTCAAGCAACGTGGTGATAGCAATCCTTCCTACGAATAGGAACCCCAAAGTATGGTCCAATTACGATTTATGTCAAATGGCTAGCGGTCCAAACAAGGCTCGTTGCAAGTTTTTCAAAAAAGATGCAAACACAACGTTGAAAAACCATATTGCAAATAAATATTGTAAAGCGTTAAAAGGTGAACCTTCTCAAGGTCAAGCTTCGATGACAAACGAAGGAAATATTTGGGCTTATAACGTTGACGCGGTTCGGGAGCAAATGGCGCAATTTGTAATTCAAGAAAGCTTGCCACAACGAACGTTTGACTCGACTCATTCAACGAACTCTCCAACCGCGTTACACCAATGTAAGTCGTGCTACTCTTCGAAGAGATTGTTTAAAAATGTGGAAAAAAGCTAAAAATGAATTAAAGTCTTATTTTGAAAATTTACAAACCGGTGTTAACTTAACTAGTGATGTTTGGTCGACACCTCACGGTTCACCGGACTCGTACATTTGTGTCACCGCCCATTGGGTTGAACCCGATTCGTGGCAAATGATGAAACGTACGATTGCGTTTGAATTGTTGATTATCCTCACACCGGCCAAAACATTTTTTATCTTATTGATAAAGTTATTCAAACGTATAAATTAGAAAACAAAATATTTTCTATATCTTTTGATAATGCTTCAAACAACACTCTTGCGATAGATCATTTGAAATTAAAATATAAACCAATATGTGAGGGTGTGTTTTTTCATAGTCGATGTGTTGCGCACATCATAAACTTAGCCGTGCAAGACGGTTTAAAAACGATTGAAACAATTAAAGATTGTTTTAAAAGAATGTTACGTGATATTTTTAGTAACAACCAAAGATATACTAAATATCGCAAGTTTTGTAAAGACGCAAATACTAAATGTTTAGGTCCGAATTGTGACGTACCAACACGATGGAATTCCACATGTAACATGTTTGAAAAGGCTATTGAACAAAAAGAAAGTTTAATAGCCTTTCATAATAGTTTGGTAAGTCGGGGAAAGACAAATTCTTACCATCCATCGAGTTGGGCCATCATCAAAGAAGTAACAAAAATACTTCAAGTTTTTAAAAATGCAACTATATGTCTTTTTGGAGTTTATTACCCAACGAGTCCGTTGGTACTACACCAAATTTATTTAATGACTTCAAAATTAAATGAATTGTCGTGTAGGGGTAGACCTTATTCCGATATGATACCCCCAATGAAAGAAAAACTTAAAAAATATTTTGAAGAAATGCCTCCCGTTATTACATGTGCCGCTGCTTTAAACCCTTGTTTAAATTTGTCGGGGGTTGAAACTTTACTTGATAAAATTACTTTTAATTTGGATTTAGAAGTTGGTAAACCAATGTATAGTAAAACTTTAAAAGCGACTTTCAATAAACAATTACAACAAATGTATGATGTTTATTTATTAAAATATGGGGAAACATCACAAATCCATGATGCTTTAAGGCATGCGGCAAATGCCGAATGTTCGAATGATCCAATGTTTGATTTATATAATACTTTAAGGATGAATGTAATAAACGTCAACGTTGTAACACTCCGAGTAGTGAACTCGAGAGGTATGGTCTTACAAACTTTTTATCAACCATGACTCCATATGAATTTAAAAATTTTGACTTGTTGGCTTGGTGGAAAGGTAAGGAAGATCAATTTCCCATCCTATCCACCATGGCTCGAGATTTACTAACCGTCCAAGCTTCTACGGTAGCTTCGGAATCTGCTTTTTCTGTTAGTGGCAGGATTATATCAATAAGACGAACTCGACTCACTCCACAAGCAGTTGAAATGTCAATTTGCTTGAAAGATTATTTGGATGCCGCGGAAAGAGTACAAGACAAACGATCGCTTGAAGGAGAACTGGAATACGAAGCAGAAATATACGAGGACGAGGTAGAGAGCGGATTGACACCAGGAATGACTCATGATGAAGCAGCATATGATGACTACCTTTGTAACAGTTCCGGTTCTGGTGGCGAGGAATAAACGTACAAGTATAATACTAACGAAGAAACGACTATGTTAAATGTTTAGTTTTAAATGTTTAAATTATTTAAATGTTACGAATTGTTAAAATGTTTAAATGTTTATAAATGATATAAATTGTTTATAAATGTTATTAATTGTTAAAATGCTTAAATTGTTTATAATGTTAATAAATAGTATATATATATATATGTTTGATAGGTTGGTTTTTACGGTTTTGAAACCGGTTTGAACCCGAACCGGTTTGGGGCCAAACCGGTTTTGACCGACTTTGACCAAACCGGTTTCGGTTTGGGACCCGAACCGGTTTGGGCCCCCAAACCGGTTTGTACACCTCTATGTCCAACACACGGTTATACCTAACGTTCCCGTATCGCGTCCTAAAACCCCCTTGACCCGACCCGCATCGCGTTTACTGTCCATTGACCAGTTTGACCAGCTTTGACCAATAGCTTTGACCAAGGTTTAAACTAACCAAAACACACCAAGATTACATACAACACTACAACATTGTTATCTCGTAACCAAACGCAACTAAACCGCAACATGCTTTACCAAACACCTTGGTTATAACTCGTACCACCATTATCCACCACATGCAGCCACTGTCCACCTGGTTAGCCACTGACCGCCACCGGTTGCCCATTGGTCAGCCAGAATCCTCGCCGTAATAACCCGCGGAAGCCGCCGTCCGCCGCCGCGTCTCTGTCGTGGAGCCTCCAGCTCCGGCGGTTGCGGCTTGTGCAGCCTCTTGAGAACATTTTGTTTGGTTTTTAGGGTTTGAAAATGAAAAAAAAGGTGGAAAAGTTGCTTAAATACCTAGGGTTTTTAGGTGGGTTTCTTTTAAAAATCGCGTATACGTCCCAAAAACTTCGTTATTGCGTAACAACCGGTCTTTTGGATTGAATTTTGTTAGAAGGCCTATGATATATATGTCCAATTAGTTCTGCCTGAAATAAATAATTTGTTGTAATTATTGTCAAAACCTCGGGTTTGACTAAATCTTAGGTCGGTACACGCCTCGGTCGCATCTCGAGTCATATTTGCTCTGGATAAACGTCTCACTTCTAATTTAGAATGTTATAATAGGTATAATAATTAGATAAATATTTATGACGTTATAGGTCTCGGTTGACGCATTAGATATCAGTAAAATGCCGGCATATCCAGTATTCGTGTTTTTTCGACGTGTCACAGTTGATTATGCACGTTTGATGTAGGATCATTTAGCAAGCATTGTTTACAATATGCATCATGATTAACAATGATTTTAGAAGGATATAAAACCATTTAAGTAAATTCCGATGTAAATTAGACCTTAGTACGCCTTAGGTTACTGAACTTCACACAATATAGTTTTTGAATCTGTTTTTAGTTTGGATTCTTATCGTAGTTGCTTCGAATCAGAATTCAAATTATTATTTTATGATCACTTATTTATTTAGATGGTAAATGGGTATTGGGCCTGAAATGGGCCCGAAATATTAGCTTCTTATCTAAGGTTTCTTGATAAGCCCAAATCAATTTGGGCCTTTATTGGGCCCTATAGTACATTATGATTTCTTATTAGGCTGAATTTCTAGGGTGTTATAGAAACCAAAACCTATTGGATATGGTTCGATCTATGATGGCTATAAGCTCACTACCTTTATCATTTTGAGGTTTCGCATTGCTCTCCGCGGCTCGTATTTTGAATATGGCCCCGACCATGAAAGTGGATTCGACACCTTTTGAAAAATGGCATTGAAGAGTTCCATCAGTATCATATTTAAAAGTATGGGGTTGTGAAGCTTCTGTTAAACTAAACACCCAAACAAGTTGGAAAGTCAATCCACTAAGTGTATATTTGTTGGATATCCCAAAGACTGTATAGGATACTACTTCTTTGATCCAACAGAGCAAAAATTATTTATTAATCGAAAGGCTAAGTTCTTGAAAAATAAGTTCCTTATGGAAGGAATAACGTATAGAATAGTGGAATTTGATGAGGATCAAGATCCACAAGCCGTTACACATTTGTTTGACACTAGCAATCAACAAGAGGTTGTTGATAATGACCAAGAGGTTGATTAATACAGACAAAATGTTCATAGATCTGGTAGAGTTAGTATTCCACCTGAAAGATATGGATTTTTCATGAATGGATGCTATGTGGTTGACTCAGATGAGCCAACTACATATGATGATGCAATGTCTAATTCAGATTGTGACAAATGGTTGGAAGCTATGAACGTAAAGATGCAAACCATGTATGACAACCAAGTTTGGGAATTGGTTGACCCTCCACTTAACTCCAAACTGGTTGGATGCAATTGGGTTTTAAAGATCATGTATAGGTTGGACTCACCTTAGTTTAGATTATTTACTTTTGATTGTAATAGGCATTTTGTTAGTTTCTTTTTGTATGTATTTAGCTTATGTATTTTGGCCGTACAGCGAAACTGTGAGCGAAACTATAAATTTGCTCACAGTCAGCTGATTTGTTTGCCTGTTCGCCTGGCAAAACTATAGTTTCAGCATTACAGTTTCGCTGATAGTGAAACTATCTGCAAAACTATAGAATGATATATATTGTTTAGATTCTTCTCATTATAAAAAAGCTTGCAAAACCCTAATCGATTATCGTTGTTGCAAGTTACCATTTCAAGACAGTTAATACACATAATTTGTTGGGTTTTGTCACATGTAAAACACTTAGTTTAACCATTTAAACTATGAAAACGTAGCGGAATAAAAGAGTTAACTTATGGTTTATAATCTGAAAAATCTTGCCATATTAAACCACCAAAACAACCCAAGAATGAGGATGGAAATTTATATGAAATAGTATGCTATCAAACCATAAAATAACAACCATAGGGTGTTCATGAAAACAACCTTTCTTGAACGAATGCTGTAGATGAAAAGGTTGAAGAAGATGATGTTCTTGAATGTGTAGCCTTCAAAAGGAAAGCCTCAAGCTTGTATACCCACAAGCCTAAACAAACACCTAATCTTGTTAGGTAGATGAACACCAAGATGTACTCCCTTTTGAACAATCCGAATCAGCCAAGAAGATCTTGAAGTGCTGCAAAAAAAAAGATTTTCCAGCCCTTTCTTTCTTCCCTTTTGAACGAAAATGGATGGTTCTTTTGAGAGAGTTTTTCTTTGTGTGTGTGAGAGAAAGGTGTGTAAGATGGTTGAGTGAAAGAGTGAGTTAAGTCTTGCAAAACACAAGACAAAACCACAAGCTAACTCCAGCCCATATGGGTGGCCAAAACATAAACCCAAAATGGGTTTCCCTCCCATTTGAAAGTTTTATAAAACTACTCTTTCAACCAAAGTTTTTATAAAATTAAAACCCCTTATAATTTTATAACCATAACACACTTTTATTTGTTATTATTTAACCAACTTAAATAATGAAACAAATAATATCTCATGAAAACTATCCATATAATGTTGCTCTACCGTAAAGCAATGTTTTAAAAAACTCATTTTCTAAATTGGTGTCAATGTTTATTTGTATGATCTCATCAACAAACAAACATTTATTGGTGTTTGTATAGCTTGTTATTGGGTATGACCTGACTTGGATCATAACGTACTAACCATATCAATGTTGTATGTGTCTTGGGCATATAAGATCCAACAATCTCCCACTTGCACAAGATTCATAAAAGATTGATGCAAGTAGTAAATACCGCCTAACAACAGTTTACTACCCTTAATATGTATGACTAAGTGAAATTCAATAACATCATCTCCTTCAAGTACCATACTTGAAATGTTTTAGGTGAATCAATCATCTATCCTTTTGTCGCAGATGTCATGTTAAATCCTAGAGACACAGAGTGATCATTCTCCATTGATTTAACTTTATCAGGCCTTAGACATCTTACTCTCAATGAATAAGAGGAACAAATTCCATCTTGACAACATACGTCTCTCACATTACCTTACATCATACCTGAACTCAGACTTATGTACTGCCATGTTTCAGAACACTGAAGAGCTAAGTCAAAGTATAATATTCGGTAAATATCAGACCCAATATGTGTCTCTTAGAGGATACCAAATGATGTTCGCCTTTACTAAAAATTACTTATGACCAATCAGGAAGATTCCATGTAGTAATATTTGAGGTGCAGGTCAATCCAATATTTGCATCCCACAAATATCTATGAACTTTGGCAGCAACCTTTTGCTCTATATTCATCCATATGAATATCTACCAATCCAAGTTCATAATAGCATTACCTTCATACTGGTTCCCACAAACATGAACAACTACGGAC
Organism: Flaveria trinervia; assembly: GCA_025506515.1. NCBI lineage: Eukaryota > Viridiplantae > Streptophyta > Magnoliopsida > Asterales > Asteraceae > Flaveria > Flaveria trinervia. The sequence continues at coordinate 38,779,158 of CM046452.1, read as the reverse complement.
ATTCTGAGTAAATAATTTACTCATGGATTTTAAACATGAAAAATAGGAATATTAGTTGAATTATTATAACCGAATAATTTATTCAAGTAATAAAGGGTTACAATATCTCATTATAGAAATTAAAGATCAAATCCAGTCACTAGAATATTGAAGCCACATGGCACAAGCAAGACTTTCATGCTTTGCCTTTTCAAGAAGCTTCGTGAGTGGATCCGCAATGTTTTGATCCGTGTGAACTTTGCGAATACATATCTTTCCTTATCAACTTCATCCCTTATGTAGTTGAATCTTCATTCAATGTGCCTAGTCTTCTGATGTGCACGGGGTTCCTTGATTTAAGCAATCGCACCCTCGTTATCACAAAGAATTTCTAGGGGGTCCTAAAAGGAAGGAACCACCCCTAGATCGGCAATGAACTTCCTTAACCATGCAGCTTCCTCAGCTGGTAATGAAGCGGCAATGTATTCTGACTCTGTAGTTGATAATGCCACCACATCTTGCTTAGAGCTCTTCCAAGAGATTGCTCCTCCATTCAAGATGAAAATATACCCCGATTGTGATCGCGAATCATCATAGTCAGTTTGGAAACTCGCATCCGTGTAACCCTTTATTACGAGTTCCTCCTCACCAGATCCATAGATTAGGAACATATCTTTAGTCCTCCTTAGGTACTTAAGTATGTTCTTAACAGCCATCCAATGACTGCTTCCTGGATTTGGTTGGTATTGGCTTGTCATACTCAAAGCGCATGACACGTCGGTCTAGTGCATATCATTGCATACATGATGGATCCTATAGCAGACGTATACGGGATTCCGTTCATTTTGTCTTGCTCATCCTTTGAGCTTGGACATTGAGTCTTACTCAATACTGTTCCTCTTTGAATAGGTACGGTACCTTTCTTAGAGTTTTCCATCTTGAACCTTTTCAAGATCTTATCAACGTAGGCACTTTGATTCAAACCTATCACCGCCTTGATCTATCCCTATAGATCTTTATTCCTAAAATATAGGCGGCTTCACCAAGATCCTTAATGGAGAAATAGCTTCCAAGCTAGGTTTTTACACTTCCATGGTTGGAATGTCATTTCCAAATAGTAGGATGTCATCGACATACAATACTAAGAAAATGGTGATGCTCCCACTAGCCTTCTTAAATACACAAGCTTCATTAGTGTTTTTGATGAACCCAAATTTGGTTATCTCTTCATCAAAACGGTGATTCCAACTTCTTGATGATTGCTTAATCCATAGATTGATTTCCTTTACTTGCATACTTTGTTAGGATGTTTTGAGTTGAGAAAACCTTCAGGCTGAACCATATAGACATCTTCCTCAAGATATCCATTTAGAAAAGCAGTTTTGATATCCATTTGCCAAATCTCATAATCATAATGAGCAGCTATGGCAAATAATATGCTAATAGACTTTAGCATTGCAACTGGTGAAAAGGTCTCATCATAATCAACCCCTTGAGTTTGAGTGAAACCTTTTGCTACAAGTCTAGCTTTATAAGTATCCAAGTTTCCATGCATATTGATTTTCTTCTTGAAAACCCACTTACTTCCAACTATCTTGGAGTTAAGAGGTGGTTCAACCAAGTCCCACACTTGGTTGTCATACATGGATTGTGTCTCTACGTTCATCGCTTCAAGCCATTTGTCACAATCCAAATTGGACATTGCATCATGATAGGTGGTTGGTTCATCGGAATCTACCACATAACATCCATCTACGAAAAATCCATATCTTTCAAGTGGAACGTCTTTCTAGCTTGTTTGAGGTGGGAGTCTTAACATAAGCCTCACAACCCCATACCTTTAAATATGACAGTGATGGAACCCTTCCATGCCATATTTCAAAAGGTGTCGTTTCCACTTTCTTGGTTGGGGCCATATTCACAATACGGGCCGCAGAGAGCAAAGCGAAACCCTAAAATGATAGAGGCAGTGAGCCTTTAGCCATCATAGATCGAACCATATCTAATAGAGTTCGATTTCTCCTCTTGGACATGCCATTATATTGTGGTGTTCCAGGTGGAGATAGTTGTGAGATAATACCACAACTTCTAAGATGATCTCTAAAAGCATCACTTAGGTATTCACCTCCTCTATCGGTGCGGAGAATTTTTATTTTCTTGTTGAGTTGATTTTCTACTTTATTTTGGAAGATTTTGAACATTTCAAAAGCTTCATCTTTGTGTCTTAACAAGTACCCATAACCATATCGACTATAGTAATCGGTAAAAGTAATGAAGTATCTTTCATGGTACCTAGTCATTGGCTTAAAAGGACCACATACATCCAAATGTATGATGCCTAATAAATCTTTTGCCCATTCGGACTTGCCACTAAAAGGTGCCTTAGTCATTTTACCTTGTAAACAAGATTCACATACATCAAATGAATCATATTCATTTTCTTTTAAAAGACCGTTCTTTTGAAGTGTATGTATCCGCTTCTTGTTTATATGACCAAGACGGCAATGCGAAAGATAGATATCACTCAGATCCAATTCGAGTTTCTTAGTGGTGGTTTGGTACAATGAGCTATCATATAATGTGTTTTCATGAACCAATTCATAAATACCATTAACAGGAATAGCTTTAAAATAAAACATGCCATTTAAAGAAACATGAATTTCATTCTCAATAAATGACAAAACATAACCATATTTTCTTAATTGGGCAACAAAAATAATGTTCCTAGTCAAACTAGGAGCATACAAAATATTATTCAAAATTACTTCCAAACCATTTGGAAGCTTCAAGATGTAGTCCCTCGGCCATCAACTTGAACCTTTGCCCCATTCCCCATGTAGAAGCTCACATCCCCTTTCTTGAAGTCCTTACTTCTTTTGAACCCTTGCAATAAGTTGCAAATATGAGTTCCACATCCGGTATCTAATACCCATGTGTTAGAGGATATTATATTTAGACCAATATGGATCATGAAAATTGTACCTGAGGTTTGCCCAGCATCCCTCTTTGCTTGAAACTCTTTGAGATGGACTGGGCAATTTCTTGCCCAACGTCCAATCTCCCCACACTTAAAGCATGGGTCATTTGAAGCAACCTTTTGCTTCTTCTCTGTTGGTTTTGGTGGTGGCGCTCTTACCACTCCCTTTCCCTTTCCCCTAATGTGCCCTTTACCCTTGGCAACATTTGCCTTGGGTGCGGGTTGAGGCCTCTTCTTGTTCACATCTTCATTGATGGTGAGAATGGGTAAAACCCTTTTACCCATGTCCGCCTCGGTAGTTTTGAGCATAGAGTGAAGCTCACTTATGTTCTTGTCCCACCCGTTGATGTTATAATGCATGACAAAATTGCCAAACCTTTTTGACAAAGAGTTGAGGATCAAATCCGTAGCCAACTCTTTCGAGATGGTACAATTCAGCCTTTTGAGGCGGTCACTGTGGTTTTTCATCTTAAGTACATAAGATGAAACAGATTGGGTGTCGTCCATACGACACGCATGGAGTGCTTGAACCGTTTCGAAGCGCTCAACCCGTGCTTGTTGTTGGAACGTTTCCTTTAACTGGATTATCATGTCGTACGCTCCATGATGTTCATACTCCTTTTGGAGATCTGGATTCATACTTGCCAACATAAGGCAAGACACTTGGACCGAGTCCTCAATGTATTTCACCCAATTATTATAGGCCTCCTCATCATCCTCACTAGGTTGATCCGGAGTTGGATCGTCTAATATGTATGATCGTTTCTCTTGCTTGAGAATAATTCTCAAGTTTTGCAACCAATCAATAAAGTTATTATGGTTTAGACGCTCCTTTTAGAGAATGCTCCTTAATGATAGTGAGTGAGCGGTTGGGATTTCATTGTTATCATTGTTGTTGGTGGTCATCTACAAAATACAACAAAGTTCAATATTAGTAATTTCAATGTTGTTCATATTTTAATAATTAAAACCCCTTTAAGTGTCTTACACAATTTTAAAACCTAGAATCCAACATTACATTTAAATAGTGGTTAGGTGACCTTTATCCCATTATTTAAATTTACAAGGTAGTCAATGTTTTGACAATCGCAACCCTTTGCAACTTCTAGGGTATGGGATCGACCTTAAACATCATATGTATAGTCGGCATGTTAATCCCATCAACACCTTTGTAAACCATATTGTAGGTGATCCATTTAACATGGTTTGCAAATTAAGTTACCCTACTTGCACACACATGTGAGTTTTCCAACATAAGTGGTTAGGTGACCTTATCCCACAAATATGGTATCCCCACCTCAAGTCACAAGTTCCCTCAAAATGATTAGGTGACCTTTATCCCATTAAGAGTTTCCAAATTACTCAAGTGCTGTGCAAAAGGATGGTGTTAAACTTGTTTTAAAGGAATTTAAGTTTTCATAATCTTAGTTTAGAAAACTCTATGTACCTTATATTTGCATGCTTTCAAATACAAGGTACCCTATGGTTCACTTTTAATAAAACCTCTTTTATTAAAACCATTAATCCTTTTAATAACCTTTCATTAACCACTTAATGATAAAGAACTATCAATTTTCAGCTTGTTAAGTTTGTTAATGAGTTTGTAATGCATATCCAAACATCACCAAACAATCAAACAACAAACATCAAAAGAAGCATAAACATATAAACATGAGTGCATACCCATAGCCACTAAGTTGACCACACTTGTTTGTCATCACAAGTGTTGTCATAAGGTCTTTCCTAAGGGTGAAGATGACACATCAAAATGTGTCCATGAACACCCACTTGAATCCACATCCAAATGCCTCAAGTGTCCATGTCTTTTGTGTCCTTCTTTGAGTCTTCATCTTGTGCATCTTCTTTTACAAAAATCATATCCTAATACAATTTTTCTAATAAAAGAAATGCACCTAATCTATTTATTACATAACAAATTGAATATATAAATTACAACCAAGATACAAAACACAAATTACAACCCCACCCTTACAAAGAACAAAACCAACATGACATACAACAATCAACCAAAACCAAACACATAAGGCCAAGGCTATGTTATGCACCATAAAATAAAACACATTCAACATCCAAGAACAACAAAGAATCCCTTATTTCAGCACTAAAGTTCTAGCCAACATAAACTAAAACTTTAAGGTTGTCCAAACAACATAATCAACCATTTGATGTAAATCTTTCAAGGTTTATACTAAAGCATGCAAGATTAAACCTTGAAACATAAAGGATTCAAACACCCACAACAAAACAGCCCCTAATGGGTTGAAAAGGTCCATGAAAACTAACTTTTCAAGACCTTTTGAAGCATACATTCCACATAACCGGATCTAGATGCCATTGTTGGGTTTTGTCCCATGTAAAACACTTAGTTTAACCATTTAAACTATGAAAACGCAGCGGAATAAAAGAGTTAACTTATGGTTTATAATCTGAAATATCTTGCCATATTAAACCGCCAAAAAAACCAAAGAATGAGGATCGAAATATATATGAAATAGTATGCTATCAAACCATAAAATAACAACCATAGGGTGTTCACGAAAACAACCTTTCTTGAACGAATGTTGTAGATGAAAAGGTTGAAGAAGATGATGTTCTTGAATGTCTAGCCTTCAAAAGGAAAGCCTCAAGCTTGTATACCCACAAGCCTAAACAAACACCTAATCTTGTTAGGTAGATGAACACCAAGATGTACTACCTTTTGAACAATCCGAATCAGCCAAGAAGATCTTGAAGTGCTGCAAAAAAAAAAACGATTTTCCAGCCCTTTCTTTCTTCCCTTTTGAATGAAAATGGATGGTTCTTTTGAGAGAGTTTTGCTTTGTGTGCGTGAGAGAAAGGTGTGTAAGATGGTTGAGTGAAAGAGTGAGTTAAGTCTTGCAAAAAACAAGAAAAAACCACAAGCTAACTCCAGCCCATATGGGCGGCCAAAACATAAACCCAAAATGGGTTTCTCTCCCATTTGAAAGTTTTATAAAATTACTCTTTCAACCAAATTTTTTTATAAAATTAAAACCCCTTTTAATTTTATAACCATAACACACTTTTATTTGTTATTATTTAACAACTTAAATAATGAAAAAAATAATATCTCATAAACAAACTATCTATATAATGTTGCTCTACCATAAAGCAATGTTTTAGAAAACTAATTTTCTAAATTGGTGTCAATGTTTATTTGTATGATCTCATCAACAAACAAACATTTATTGGTGTTTGTATAGCTTGTTCTTGGGTATGACCTGACTTGGATCATAACGTACTAACTACATCAATGTTGTATGTGTCTTGGGCATACACGATCCAACAGAATTATCCTTGTGCTTTATGTTATTGATTGTTGATGATCATTGTCTTATTATGAATGAGTTCTTATTATGTTCAATCCTCTTTGTTATTGTTGTTTAGCATATTTTTTGGATATTGAACTATTCTTAATATCATTTGCAATGTAATACGATCACATGGACCAACAATATGGTATCAGAGCCTTAGTGCTCATGATTTGTTGAGTTTTTTTGGTGGTTTTTGTTCAATATCTTGTTTCAATCATTTTTAGTTCCTTATTGGATGTTTTTGATGTGGAAATTGATTGAGTTTACCTTGTTTTTGGTTGTGGAAGCCTTGCTAATCATCAGATCTCAAATTCATTGAGTTTTTGATGATTTTGGACTGATTTTGGATTGAAAAAGGGTTTTAGGATCGACCAGCGAAACTACCGTTCATTCAACGAAACTGTTAAACATCTTCCACCGAACTATGGGTGATACTGCTATTAAAATCGTTCTCTAGTTGTTCTATGAAACTAGTGTTTTTGAAAGAAAGTTCCTTAGTGATTGTGAAGGATTAACAAGCGAAATTACTGCCGAAAGTGTGTTTGAACAAAAGTTCAAGCTTGTTTCATGCGAACTTACTAGCGAAACTAAGCCTATTGTGACAATTGGCTAGCGAAACTGCTGCCGAAATTGTTAGTGAAATTAGTTTCCACTGCGAAAGTATCAACTAAAGTAGTTTTCTATGCAAAATTGTCGGCGAAGTTACCTTTTGGTGTGAAAGTGTCAGCGAAATTATCACTTTTCTTGCCATAACTACATCAATCCCTACGAAACTACAATGTCTATGTTAACATCACTCACACTTGCTGATCTTGAATGTGTTTCTCCCAATAAGCCTCCGAGACTCATTAACGAAGACAATTTTGAAGATTGGAAGAGATGTCTTAAAGCTTTCTTCTTCTACACTGATCACAACCAATTGGAATCGATTATTTCTGGACCTCACATACGAACTGTTACTGTTGGTGATGTAGTCTCTCAAAATAAGGACCCATCTTCTTTCACTGAAAATGATCTAAAGTTGATCGATCGTGACCAAAAGGCTATTGGTGCTTTAACTCTTTGCCTGGCACCAGACATTTACAATCGTTTTGCAGAGCATAAAAATGCTAAATCTCTTTACGATACCCTATGTGAGTTTTATGATGGTAATGCCGATTTGGTAAATGATAAGAGCATTCAAGCTGAGACGGAATTCAACTCCTTTGTTCGATACAAGAACAAGAGTCTGACAGATCTCACAAATCGTTTCTTGATTGTTTCAAGCACCTTAAAGAAATATGATGAAAAGCTCTCTAATAGTGAACAATTTAACAGGCTTCTAGATTCTCTCCCACCTCAGTGGCGTCTTCATGGTAGGGATGCTAAAACAAGAAAGAGGGTTCACAGACTACAAGCTAATGGATATTATCAATAAGCTAAAATCCTTTGAGTTGGACATGAAGAAACAGGAATTTAACCAGACCATGATGCCTACATCTGGTTTCTATCAAAATGCTTCTTTATTATAATCCGCTGGTAGCTCTCAAATACAGAATTCAATTCAAGGAGGAGTTAATGCAAGTAATTTCTTAGGAGGAAATGTTAAAGGAGGAGTTAATGCAAGGTGAATGTTGAAACTTCAGTTCCATCAGAAATAATGGCAATCTTCGGAATGTTTGTTCAAAGTTATGAAGCATTTGTGGCAAGAGAGTTAAAAGGAAAAGGAATGAAAATGGAAGACATGTATCAGGTAAATCCTGATGTTCTTGAAGAAACTGACATCCAGTGGCAAATGGCAATGTTGACTCTTAGAGTTCGAAGTTTATAGAGTGTACTGGAAGGAATAAATTCGGCGGACAAACTTCTAATTCAAAACTGGGATTTGATAAGTCAAAACTAAGATGTTTCAACTGCAAACAATTGGGATGTTTCAAACGTGAATGTCCATCACCAATTGTCACCAATTCTAGCAATTCAGGAGTTCCAAGATTAACAGCTGAGAAGGAGAAGGAAGATGAGAATCACAAAAAAGAGACTGCATTAATTTCTAACTTTGATTGGAGTGCTGAGGTTGAGGAAACAAGGATTGAGATAAATCATGCTTTGGTTGCTGAGCTTGTTAAAGGGAAAGAGAAGGAAGATGGTAAAGATGGATTTGACCTTTTCAAGGAATTCAAATAGGAAGTTGTGTCATCTATGAATGAGAAAGAAGAGAAAGATGCTAAAATAAAGGCAGGTAAATCTACAGGTCTAACCAAGAAGGAAGTTCATGCGCTGGGCAAAGAAAGGATTAGGATGATGATACTGCCACCGTTGAGGAAAGCAAGTCAAGTACTCTGGTGTGCCAATGTGAAAAGGCCTTAGCAGCTGAAAGGATGGTCATGGGACTTCCATATGAGGTAATTCAGGATATGTGCTCATCTGCTTGTAGAATAAGATTATTTGGGATTTATAAAGCTAATCGACTGTTAGTTGATAATGAAAAGGATTTAAAATGAACCAACGATGAACTTAAATTCAATGAATCAAAATATTTTGTTAAATTAAATGATGCTTTAAAAAATGATCATTTAAAACGAATCATTTTGGAAAGAAATGTTGAGATTAACACTTTGACTGAAAGATTTGCCCTTGCTGAATTTGAAACAAGCAAAGTTCAGTCAAAGTTAGACAAATGGACCATATTATGAATGAAACATGTTGATCTATGTAAATCTCAACAGGGAGCTAGGATTAAAACGGGATTGGTGTTATGAAAATGTAAAGGTTTATCCTCCGCCTAGAACATACTGTTATTCTCCTATGTCTGTTCCTCATCCTTCTAATGATTTAATCAAAACAGATACTGACAGTATGTCTGCAGGTTTAGAGGGTGTTAACTCTAAGCACGTTCGTGAAGACTACGACTATGGACCAACTAGTGGGCTTGGATGCACTAGTATTAGTACACTTGATTGTCAGCAGTCTATTTTAGATCACAAGTCTAGTTTAAATTCTTTTTTTTGTTTCTAGTTCTCGTGTAACAGACTCTATAGTTTCATGTTCTCATGAAGGTTCTATTTCATCTTTTAGTTCAGTACATTGTGGTAATGTCTTTTGTTCTGGTGATGATAATGGTGCAACTGATCTTTCTACAAAGTCAACCAAGAAAATTAAAACTGATTGTTTTTAAAAATTCTTTTCTCATCCTATTCCATCTTTCACTCCATTAAATATGTCTTTATCAAATGAAAGAATTACCACTTCGTCTCAAACTAGCACCAGTGGAACTAGTTCTACTGGTACGTCAGACGATCATTCATCTATTTTTGTAAATAATAATTCTTGTTCACTTAAACTTCGACCTCATGGCATGTATAAGACATCTAGTTACATTGATTCTAGCATATCTGAATGTGATGAGGAAATTATCATTGATCATATTCCTACCTCATCATATCACAGACCTAGACAGAAACCTCACTATTTCAGATGTGGTCAAGAGGACCATCTTGTCAAGAATTGTCCTACATTGCTTCATGGTCATCTTAATAGGAACTATTTTGGAAATAAATTAACAAAACTGGTTAGTAATTTATTTTGAAAAAAATTTGCTTCATCTAAAGATAAAGTTGTTCAATCTTGGGTTCCTATTTCGCCTGGTTAATCTGTTTGTTATTTCATTTGAGGAGTCATCCACTAAGATTGTAAATAGTGTGTGGCATGTAGATAGTGGATGCTCATGGCATATGACATGGCTGAAAGACTTGCTATTATAGATGGAGGATATGTTGCCTTTGCTGGTGACAAAAAGGGTGGAAAGATGATTGGGCAAGGAGAAGTTACCAATGGTTCTTTAACATTGGAGAAAGTCAACTATGTTCCTGAGTTGGCATTTAATCTTCTGAGTGTTTCTCAAATCTATGATAAAGACATTCCAGTCTTGTTTAAATCCAATGAATGTCTATTTTTTAAATCAGCGATTGATAAATGATTTGATTCTTATGCGTGCTCCAAGAAAACATGACACATATCTTCTTGATATGAACTCCAGCGAGTCAAAGTCTACCGCAACTTGTCTTCTTTCTAAAGCTTCAACCTTTAAGTCTCTTTTATGGCATCGTCGATTGGGCCACGTTAATTTTAAAATAATAAACAAATTAGTCAAAAACAATCTCGTAAGAGGACTCCCTTTAAAAGTTTTTTGTGTGAACGAAAAATGTATGGCTTGTGCCAAGGGCAAACAACACAAGAAACCACACAAGCTCAAACTTGAAAACAGCATAACTTGTCCTCTCGAGTTGTTACATACTGATTTGTTTGGCCCAATTAGCGTTAAATCTATTGCTAAAACATCTTTATGCGTTGTTGTTACAGATGATTTCTCCAGATATTCATGGGTGAGATTTCTTGCACACAAAGGAGAGGTTGTAGAAGAATTGCAGAAGTTAATTCTTTCTATCGAGACAATCAGCAAGAGAAAGGTTCTGGGTCTGAGAAGTGACAACAACACTGAATTCAAAAATCAGATTCATGATTCATTCTGTGCTCAAAAGGGGATTGTGAGACAGTTTAGTGCTTCCAGGACACCTCAACAGAATGGTGTAGCTGAACGAAAGAATCACATCTCATTGAAGCCGCACGTACAATGCTGATAGAACTTTCGTTACCCATTATCTTTTGGGCTGAAGCCGTAAATTGTGTTTCATATGTTCTAAACCGAGTGTTGATTGTCAAGGACAAAATGAAGACCCCTTATGAACTTTTTTATAAGAGGAAACCTCTAATTGACTTCTTTCAGCCATTTGTTGCTCTTGCACTCTTTTGAATACTCAATCTCAAAAGATAAAGTTTGGTGCCGTGTCTGACGATTTTTACTTTGTTGGTTAAAAGGCCTATCGAGTATATAATAAGAGAACACGTATCCTTCAAGAGTCATTCTATGTTGATTGGCAGGAGTCTAACTCTTCGGATGTTGATCTAAACCAGCATTGTTCTTTGACTCTATACTGTGTTTAATTCTTTTAGTCTTCCAGTTTTCGACGATGATGCATCCATTCCAGATTTTCAAACTAATATTATCTCCTCAACCCCATCTCCTGCTCATTCCACCTCTTTAGCAAATGATTCCATTTCAACTAATGTTGGATCATCTTCTCCATTACTTGATCTGTCACCAACACCTGCTTCTACTTCACCAACTAATCCTTCTTCACCAACATCTCTTCCTTCATCTCCTACATCTACCCCCTCACAACCTATTCCATCCCTCTCACCCTCATCTAATCATTCACAATCTATGAACGAAACTTCTCCAAACACCTTCCTTTTAGACACAGACTTCAAAACTTTGAAAGATCATCCTCTTGATAATGTTATTGCATCAATCACTGATGGTGTTCGGACGTGGAGTCAATATGGTTTGATTAATATCTGCCTCTTCCTTGCTTCATCTCTCAAACTGTCCCGAAATATGTGCATGCCGCTCTACAGGACCCATGCTGGGTGGAGTCAATGCAATCGGAGCTTCAACAATTTAGAAAGCTCAAAGTTTGGACCTTGGTTGACTTGCCTCCCAACAAAGTCCCAACTGGTACAAAATTGGTGTTTAAGAACAAACCGGATGATTGTGGTGTGGTGGTGCGTAACAAGTCTAGACTAGTTGTGCAGGGTTTTGCTCAAGAAGAAGGGATTGACTATACCGAAGTCTTCGCTCCAGTCGCCCGTCTTGATGCAATCATGATTTTTCTCGCTCATGCTGCTCATAAACAGTTCAAGGTCTATAAGATGGATGTCAAGTGTGCTTTCATTTACGGAGACATTGATGAGGAGATATATGTGTGTCAACCACCAGGTTTTGAGGATCCTGCTTTTCCCGATAAAGTCTTTAAGCTGGACAAATCTCTGTATGGTCTTCATCAGGATCCTAGGATCTGGTATGAGACCCTGGCCCAGTATCTTTTAAGTAATGGTTTCTCTCGGGGCACCATCGATATGACTCTTTTCAAAAGGGAAGTGAATGGTGAAATGTTGTTTGTCTAAGTTTGTGTCGACGATATTATCTTTGGCTCCACCAATTCACTATTATGTCGAGATGTAACACCGGTTATTTTAAAGTCAAACAAAGAGAAGAATAAAATGAAAGAAAAGAAAGTAATGCTATTTAACCCAAGATGAGGGGTTAAATATGTAAAAAGTACAAGATTTACTTTTTATGTTGTACAAAAGTAGCATGGCCGCCCATGCCATGCCACTTTTCACTTTTGAGTTCAGATTTTAGAGGGAGAAAGAGCAGAGCTTGGGTTTGAAGAAGAACAAGAAGAAAAAGTTCAAATTCAAGGTAAGAATTCGTACGTTTATGATGTTCTTGACTGGTCATATTCTCGAGTTTATGCTTATGTGTGTTTGTATGTGTTCGGGTATGTTTTTAGTGGGTTTCTAAGCGGTTGAATTCAATTTGCAAACGAGTATGGAGGAAGCCATACTCAAAAGCTGCAAAGGTGAGTTCTAGAACCCCTCTTTTACTGGTTTGTAACTGATTTTAGGGCTGGAAATGCATTAATGTATGTTTTTATTAAACTGGGTTTCAGACCCGTAGGCTTGAATGTGTGTATGATGATGTTACCATGTGATGTGTGACTATGTTCATGCGTAATGATGTATGCTTGTGTTTCTAAGGCTTAGAGGGTAAGATTTAAGCTTAGAAAATTATGAATGGTGATTTGAGATTGGAAATCTGATGTTTAAGGCTCATATGTTAAGTTTTAGAATCTGCATAAGTGTTGAAAAGTCAATGTGGATGGAAATGGTTAATGCGGATGAACAATAACCATTGAGTAAGCCAAAGCGGATGAACATTAACCACTGAGTAAGCCAATGTGGATGAAGTCAAATGTGGATGAAGTCAATGCGGATGAACATTGACTAAGTGCATGAAACGCGGATGAGCATTTGACTAAGTTTGAGAAATGCAGATGAATATGGACTAAGAAAAAGGGAAATGCAGATGAGTAAGTCAAATGCAGATGACAAATACGGATGATGTATGTCAATGCGGAAGAGCATTTGACTAAGTATATGAAATGCGGATGTGTAAGTCAAACGCGGATGACAAATGCGGATGAAGCAAATCAAATACGGATGAAGAAAATCAAATGCAGATGAACAATAAGATCAATGCGGATGAACACTTTTTGGAGAAAAAGGAGTAATGTAGGCTTTGACCTAGGAGATTCCTGGGGGTTATGCAAGTTGACTTTTGGGGTCATGGATGGTATGTTCGGCATGTAATGATGTGTGATTAGTGCATATGCATGATGATGATGATGATGATATTGTTGCATGGTTATACATGATGTATGTTATGTATGTGTGATGCCTTGTGTGATGATGACTAAATGACAAGTTTATGTTTCTTATTATGATGAATGTTTATCTTTCCCGTGGCTTTACATGTTATGATAATAAATGAAACGAATGTATTATGTAACGTAAAGTGAAAGATAATGAAAAAGGAACATGATGATGAATGCATGCATTAATAAATGAATGAATGAACGTAAGAAAGGCTTGCAAGCAAATGTATAGAGGTGCACACCCGATGAAGGTGTTAGCTCAACGGTGTGCGGGTTAGCTACCCCAAAGGATGCACATTGGGGTTTTCTTTGTGATTGACCATATGGATGAACCATTTTTGCATGCCTTAGGTACTGTGACCACTTGGTGCCGAGCACCACCGATGAAGGTCTTTTTTAGGATTAGGTTCAATATCATAAGCATGAAGGGCATAACATATGACAATGGTATACCTGAACTTGACCTTAGGTACTGTGACCACTTCGTGCCGGGCACCACCGATGAAGGTCTTTTATAGGCTTAGACACAGTACCATGAGCATGAAGGGTAAAGTTCATGGTGATGACGAATGTAAAGAATGAAATGATGAATGAATGGAAGTATGAGCGAAAGAATGACGAAGATAATAATGATATTATCTGTATGTACGTATGATGTATGATCACATGCAATAGTAATGAATGGTTTTAGCGAAAGAAAAGTAGCAACACTAACTTTTATGCATTTTCCAGTTGGCAGGTGAGCATTGTTGAGGATGGCACGGAGCAGCTACTTGGCATTTTGAATGGCATTCTTTTGTTAATGTTTTTTTGCATTATAATGTGAACGAATGAGTTTTTGGAAATGAACGCTTGTATTAACTTGCAAAAGCATTTGTAATGATATGAAAAATTAGTTTTATGTTTCCCCTACAATGTTTTATTAATGATTAAATGTAACGTATATGTTTTATGTGCGATGATTTACCAGCTGTAAGCGTCCTGGGAACGGGGCCTTACAAGTTAGTATAAGAGCCAAAGTTTAAGTAAAATGGGTAAATTTTCAAAATAAACCTTAACTTAAACTGAGAATGGGACGGAAAGGGAGGGGATGCCAATCTGGGTAGCTGTGTGCCATCAGGTATTTTTGTAATGTGAACCAGTATTACATGCGCATGTTATGTGGTTTATGTGTTGTATGTAGATTTAAATACTGATGTAGTTAGGACAGGTAATGCTTGGCAGATGAAGAGTAAAGTAAGTGGCTAATCACAACTGGCCACTGTAATTAGGGACTTACTATACTTGCCATAAACTGATCCGTTTCCTTGAATGATCGTATTAGTATTTAAATCTTTTATTGTGCGTTAAAGGACGGCAGGTGGTAGGTCATCTAAAGCTTCGTGTGGTGGTGGACGTGGTGTTGAACCACGGGTTACGAGAGGAAGGCCTAGGGCCGAAAAGGTGTTCATGAAGAACCAGAAACCCCTCATCCAAGGGCGGGGATGAGAGTGCTAACCTAAGAGCCTCAGTGAAGGAGGGGGTTGTGGAGGAAGTCCATCAGGTCATGCAGACAATCTTACCGTCTGTGGTGATCGAAGTCATAAAGGCGGTCAGAGAGGGGGAGACAAGGGAAAGGAGTAGACCTACAGGCGAACGAAGACAACCCGAGACTAGGAGGATTCCGTCTGATGACGAAGAAGAGGAAGAAGCAGAGCCTGTGCAGGAGGCGGTACGAGGCTGTAACAACGGGGTGTTTATGAGATGCAATCCCCCTACTTTCGATGGAAACGACACTGCTGCTGCTTACCAGTTGGTGAGGGAAATGGAGGCTGTACTTGATATCAGCGGGTGCCGAGAGGACCTGAAAGTTAAATTCACTACCCACTCTTTTGTGGATTCAGCTCTGTGTTGGTGGGACAATATACTCCAAGCCGAGGGTAGCCAGGCGATCCGGAGAATGAGATGGTCGGAGTTGAAGAAGTTGGTGATCGAGGAGTTTTTTCCTCACCGGGAAATGGACAAGGTTGAGAGGGAGTTTCTGCAACTGGAGGCGGGAACGATGACACGCCGACAGTACACTACAAAGTTCAACGAAATGGAATGTCTAGTGCCAGATCAGGTGACACCTCTGTCTCGAAAGATCAAGAGGTACATTGAGGGATTTCCAGCAGATATTCGCACCCACATGATTGCCGCCCAACCGAGCACGTTTAGGTCGGCGGTGGATTTGCCAGGGAGGTTATATGACGAAGGGGTGTAGTGGTGGTGGCTGAAGGTAGTCGGAAGGGTGGAGGTAATAGAAACTGGAAGGGAAGAGGTTTGGTTGGGGTGATGCCTCGACGGGTAAAAAGAAGGCACGGGTGGACGACTGCCGTGTGGTCGCATCGGGTGCGAGTACGAAGAAGTGTGGTAGGTGTGGCAGAGAGCATAGTGGGGAATGTAGGTTTGGGTCGAACTTGTGCTTTAAATGTGGGAAGGGGGGGCACATGGCCAGGGACTATCATACGGCCCGGTGCTTTAACTATGGTGAAGAGGGTCATATGAGTAGGGATTGTAAGAAGCCAAGGGCCGAGGGTTCCAGGGCGAAGAAAACTGGAGGTGAAGGACCAAGGGCGAGCGCCAGGGCATTCACGATGACACAAGAGGAGGCTAGGACGGATCTCGATGTTGTGTCTGGTATGTTTCTAGTGAACCAAACTTTAGCTTCTGTGTTATTTGATTCGGGTGCTGGTAAAAGTTTTATTTCTATTGCTTTTTGTGCTAAGCTGCCTGATAGCAGTAGACATGTTGATGCACCCTTTGATGTAGAAACTGCCATAGGTAAGTCCACCAGGATTTCTGAGATGATAGAGGACTGTGATGTGGAACTAGAAGGTTATAAGTTTCGGTTAGACCTTAGGTGGTTTTGAATTGGTTCTTAGGATGGATTGGTTGGTGGACTTCAAGGCGAACATTGTGTGTCGCAAGAAGATGATTCGTTTAACAGCGCCTGATGGGAGTTTGGTAACGATTTATGGGGATCGAGTCATGACGATTCCGAAGGTGATTTCGATGGCGGTGGCGGGAAAGTGTATGAGGTGTGGATGTAGTGCCTACTTGGCCTATGTAAGGATGTGGATACGCCAACACCACAACTATCCGATGTGCTGGTTGTGTATGACTTTCCAGACGTATTCCCAGAGGACTTACGAGGAGTGCCACCTGACCGTGAGATCGAGTTCCAGATTGACTTGATACCGGGTGCCCAACCTGTTGCCAAGGCACCGTATCGGTTGGCTCCAACTGAGATGAAGGAGTTGATGGAATAGTTGCAAGAGCTTCTTGATAAGGGGTTCATTAGGCCGAGCATCTCTCCTTAGGGTGCTCGGGTCCTATTCGTGAAGAAGAAAGAAGGTAGTATGAGAATGTGTATTGACTACCGTGAGCTGAACAAGTTGACAGTGAAGAACTGATACCCCTTACCAAGAATAGATGATTTGTTTGATTAGCTTCAGGGGGCTAGTTGGTTTTCAAGGATAGACCTTCGATCTGGTTATCATCAGCTGAAGGTGAAAGAGCAGGATGTTCCTAAAACAACTTTCCGCACACGTTATGGTCACTACGAGTTTCTTGTCATGTCTTTTGGCTTGACCAACGCACCAGCTGCTTTTATGGATTTGATGAATCGTGTGTGTCAGCCGATGCTGGGTAAATCCATGATTGTGTTTATCGATGATATCCTGATTTATTCAAAGAGTGAAATAGAGCATGCCAGTCACATTCGGGAGGTTTTGGAGACGCTGAGGAGAGAGAAGTTGTATGAAAAATTCTCCAAGTGTGCTTTCTGGTTGCGCGAAGTTCAGTTCTTGGGTCATGTGGTGAATCCCGAGGGGATCATGGTGGATCGGGCAAAGGTGGAGGCGGTTATGCAATGGAAGTCACCAAAGACGCCATCCGAGATTCATAGTTTCTTGGGTTTGGCGGGCTACTATAGGAGATTTATTCAAGACTTCTTTAAGATCGCTTCTAACCAAGTTGACCCGAAAAGATGTAAAGTTTGTATGGGGTCAAGCTCAAGAGAAGGCATTCGGAGAATTGAAGGCGAGATTGACTCAAGCTCCTGTTCTGTCATTACCCGATGGAAGTGAAGATCTGGATGTTTATTCGGATGCTTCCTACTCGGGGTTGGGATGCGTGTTAATGCAAAGAGGGAAGGTCATAGCCTATGCATCCCGACAGTTGAAGGTTCATGTGGTCAACTACCCCACTCATGACTTGGAGCTAGCAGCCATGGTCTTTGCGCTAAAGATTTTGAGGCACTATCTCTATGGGATGAAGTGCACCATATTCACGGACCACAAAAGATTGAAGTACTTCTTTGAGCAGAAGGACCTGAACATGAGACAGAGATGACGGTTGGAGCTTATTAAGGACTACGATGTGAGATCCACTACCATCCGGGCAAGGCCAATAAGGTGGCTGATGCCCTTAGCCGAAAAGAGAGGCCCGAGACGATTCGGGTGAAAGCTTATCAGCTGGTCATGACCTCTGATATGATGAAGCAAGTCAAGGAGTTTCAAGATGAGGCACTGAAAGAAGATCATCTTATCTATGAGAGAATGAGAGGTCTGGTCGTAGAATTGGGTGAAAACATTTGGTGTTAGAACTCGATTTTGGGAGAACGTGGGTTCCTTATTTTGGGGATCTACGGGTGAAGATTTTAGATGAAGCTCACAAGACTCAATACTCCATTCATCTAGGTGACACAAAAATGTGTCAAGATATGAAGAAAGATTATTGGTGGCCGGGTATGAAGCGTGATGTGGTGGAGTATATGAGTAAGTGCCTTACTTGCTTACAGGAGAAGGCTGAGCATCAAAAGCCATATGGGAAGATCCAACCTTTGGATATACCGGAATGGAAGTGGGAGCACATCACCATGGATTTCATTACAAAGCTGCCACGTACTCCAAAAGGGTATGATGCCATATGGGTGATTGTGGACCTCCTGATGAAGAGTGCTCATTTCCTACTGATCAGCAAGACGTATTCATATGAGAGGTTGGCTGATCTGTTCATCAAGGAGATTGTAACTCATCATGGTGTGCCGGTGTCCATTGTGTCTGATCGTGACACTCGGTTTACATCTACATTCTGGAGGAAATTCCACGATGCCATGGGAACGATGTTACATATTAGCACGATTTATCATCCCCAAACTGATGGACAGTAAGAGATGACCATTCAGATGTTGGAGGACATGCTTCGGGCATGTGTGATTGATTTTGGTGGAAGTTGGGATGACCACCTACCGTTAGCCGAATTCTCATACAACAATAGTTATCATGCCAGCATTGGTATGCCACCTTATGAGATGCTATACGGTAGGGGATGCTGGACACCCGTCTGTTGGGGTGATATTGGTCAAAAAGAGTTAGGGAGCGTCGAGTTAATCTAGGCTACGACTGAGAAGCTTGAGAAGATCAAGGCCTTCATGAAGGCAGCCAAGGATGGAAAGAAGTCATATGCCGATAAACGACGCAGACCGATGAGTTTCAGGTGGGTGACCGGGTTATGTTGAAGGTCTCACCTTGGAAAGGTTTCATTCGTTTCCGAAAGCGGGGCAAGTTGAGCCCGAGATACATAGGCCCTTTCCGAATCATTGCTCGAGTAGGAGAGGTGGCCTATAGATTAGAGTTACCAGATAAGTTAAGTGGAATTCATACAACATTCCATGTATCTCATCTAAGGAGGTGCTTAGCCGACAAAGATATTATTATCCCACTGGAGGATATCGAAGTAGACGAATGGCTCAATTATGTGGAGCAACCAGTGCCAATCATCGATTGAAAAGAGAAGAGGCTGAGAAATAAAGTGGTTCATCTCGTGCGTATACAGTAGAAGCACCGGAAGGGATCCGAGTCTACGTGGGAGACTGAAGAAGAGATGAGATAACATTACCCATAACTCTTTGAGGAGTAATAGGTTTTAGGGATGAAACCTATAATAAGGGGGTGGACTTGTAACACCCGGTTATTTTAAAGTCAAAGAAAGAGAAGAATAAAACGAAGGAAAAGAAAGAAATGCTATTTAACCCAAGATGTGGGGTTAAATATGTAAAAAGTACAAGATTTACTTTTTATGTTGTACAAAGGTAGCATGGCGACCCATGCCATGCCACTTTTCACTTCTGAGTTCAGATTTTAGAGAGAGAAAGAGCAGGGCTCAGTTTTGAAGAAGAACAAGAAGAAGAATTTCAAATTCAAGGTAAGAATGTGCATTTATGATGTTCTTGACTTGTCATATCCTCGGGTTTATGCTTATGTGTGTTTGTATGTGTTCGGGTATGTTTTTAGTGGGTTTCTAAGCGGTTGAATTCAATTTTCAAATGAGTTTGAGGAAGCCATTCTCAAAAGCTGCAAAAGTGAGTTCTAGAACCCCTTTTTTACTGGTTTTTAACTGATTTTGGGGCTGGAAATGCATGAATGTATGTTTTTATTAAACTGGGTTTTGGACCCGTACGCTTGAATGTGTGTATGATGATGTTATGATGTGATGTGTGACTATGTTCATGCGTAATGATGTATGATTGTGTTTCTAAGGCTTAGAGGGTAAGATTTAAGCTTAGAACATGATGAACGGTGATTTGAGATTGGAAATATTGTTGGATCTTGAAAGGCTGGTGCAACCAAAACCAAGTCACTTAGAAGATTTTGGTACAACAAATAAAGGACTTCCAACGCCAAGTGTGGAACCTCCGAAGGAAAAAGGAGATCTTCTGAAGACAAAGTGTAAAGCTTACTTCCGAAGGAAAAGTTTTAACTTCCGAAGACAAAGAACTTATTTCCGAAGTTCATGACTTAGAAAGAAAGATCTGAAGTCAACTTCCGAAGTACAGAAGTCCTCAAGCCTCGGAAGTATAGAAGCCTCTTCCGAAGTATAAGTGGGTTCGGAAGAACTTGTTCTTCCGAATCCAACTTACCTTCGGAAAATACTGCTATTATCCAGTGGACATAAGTATGGCCTTCCTGACACTCCGCTGCAAATCTCTGAGAACTGCATGGCGTTTTCTCAAAAGCTATGCAGTTAACCATACTTTAATCCACTGTTACCTTTTTATGTTAGTACAGTTTCCATCTTTAGTTGGTGACAAAAGGTAAGTTATGGACATGTCATGACTACCATATCTTAGATAATACTTTATCTAAGATACCTTAACTTTAGCATTGTAGTATATGCTTTAGTCTTAGGTTTCTAGCTGGTATCAAAGTATATCCGGCTGTAGGATCTAGTATATATAGTCTCTCATTGTAACTCATGTATCATGCTTGTAAGAGTCTTGTAATATCTTGAGTTGAGAAATAATATATACAAGTGCCTTGAGAATTTATTTCTGTGTGTTCACTACTTATTATATTATTATCAACTCTGTGAAAGACTTTACTTCATCTGAAATGAGTGTTTGTATAAGCGAGTTTGAGAGAAATTCAAGTGTTTCCGTGACAAACCCGATCCTGCAATTGGTATCAGAGCTTTTTAGGCTCTTGATTGTGAGATCTTACCATCCTAACAAACCTATTTTTCACTCCCCCTTATACCTCACTAAATGGCCCTCAACAAATCTGAAGTAGAGATGGGGACGATGACCAAAGCACCCATAATCACCCCTGAAAACTTCAGGTCTTGGAGCAGAAGAATGGAAGGGTTCATTAGATATCAAGACAGCAAAATGTAGCAATCCATTAGCCCGTATAAGCCAAAAGTAGCTGGTGGAAATGGTGTCATGATCGAGAAAGCTGTTGAAGATTATTCTAATGAAGACAGGAAGAAGCTTGAGATTGATAGCAATGCTATGATTGTTCTCATGACTGCAATCCAAGCTCTATCATGGTGGGGTTTGAGCACTGCCAGTCAACCAAAGAACTGTTTGATGCGCTTGCTCAAATGTACTCATGCTCAAATGATTCCAAGAAGGACTCACTGAAGCACCAATTCGAGAACTTCACCCATGTTGCTGGAGAGACTCTTAGCCAGCAATATTTTAGGTACATGGATCTCATTTCTTCCCTTCAATCTGTGGGAATTGCTTATGAACTCAGAGACCTTACAAGAAAGTTCATGAGTGCATTACCCAATTAGTGGACATTTTACTGTGTCTCTATAAAGAGAATAGAAAATCTGAATACACTCACCATGACCGAACTCTATGGGATCCTTGATGGATACCATTTGGAAATGGAAAGTAAGAGGGGTCATCAGACAAGCAGACCCTTGAGTCTTCCTACTAGCAATGCCTTAATGGTTGCTGAAGGCTCAGGAATCTCCCAGCCTCAACAATACCTAACTTACACCCAACAACCATCTTGTTCTTCTGGGCCATACATCACATTTCCTGAGACTCCAAGGTCTCAACAAGCTCAGCAAAGCTCCTTTCAGGATAGCTGTGCTTTTGTCTCAGGAAGTGTACACTCAAGTGATTATCAATACTGCTTTGATGATCTAGAGTGTTTTAGCCCGGATGACGTGGAATACGTGGACATAGTCCAACAAATGGCTCTCCTAACCAACAGAGCAAATAAGTTCTTTAAGAGAACTGGAAGGCAATTTCCCCGTAACACAATCAACAGCAAATTTGGGTTTGACAAAACCAAGGCCAAATGTTACAACTGTAACCAACTTTGTCATTTTGCAAGGGAATGCAAGGCTCCCAAGTGCAACCCGGGAACCCCACAGGCCTCCACGAATCCCTCAACACCAAAGCCCACCGAAAAGTCAACTGAAATAGCTGCAATGGCTCAAGAAGTTGACTGGAGCTTCATGGTATAGGATGTGACTCCTACTCAATCACTCATGGCCGGGACAGATGAAAATAAGGTATATGAACATCTCTGTACTCCTGCATGTATCACTAAGGTTAAATTGTATCAGGACTACAATATGGAGATTAAATCTGATATTGAGTCTTTAAATATTTTGAAATCTGACTTTAAAAGGGCTGAATCTGACTACCAAAGAAAAATTGAGGAGTTAGAGAAAACCGTCTCCCTATTAAAACATGAACACACAAATTATAAGACTCCAATAAGGGATTTAATATCCAAATTGACCGAGGCTCAAGCCCAGCTTGTCACAGCTGAGGCTCAAGCCAGGAAGTAGGCTATTTCGGAGCAAAACTTCCAAGCCATTCTTGCATCATTCTCTCACTCAAAATTTGGTTACCAAAACAAAGGAGGGTTGAGAACCAATGAAATTGCTCCACCACACTCGTATGAGTCTATAAGACAACCAAGATGTGGTACTGAAGATCAAGAGGTTCCATCTGCTGACCCACCTTCTCATGAGTCAAAGAATGATACAACTATAGAGACCATCACAGGGAAGAACCAGGTAATTATGCCCTCCCCTACCAATGATGATCAAACATTGACCACTAAAGCCAAAAGAAGCAAAGCCAAGGCAGCCAGAAAAACTGCCAAGAAAGTGGTCGAGTCCAAGCTAAAGATAGACCCAAAGCAAAAGGGTATATTCATCTTAGCTGGATTCTAGGTGGTTGGAAACTCTGATTCATGAAAGGGGTGTAGTACCAACACTCCTGTCCTACCAAAGGATCAGAAGTTAAAGGGAAAAGTTGTTGATGAAGATAAAAAGAACAAGAAACAACAATCTTCAAATCCCCAAAAGGTTAACATTGCATGCATAATGTGTGGTCTGCAAAACCACATGGCCGAAGATTATTATTACAATCCTGCTAGTACACATTATGCAAATAATGTTAAAAAGGAAGGAGTCAAGGAAGGTTTCTCATTTAGACCATATCAAATTGTTCAAGTGATGAAAAAGGGAAAGCTTGTTTCCGAAGCAAGGCTGCTTTCGGAAGAAAATCCTCCTTCCGAAAGGAAAAAGGCTTCAGAAGCTAAAGCTGTCAAGACTCAGAAGAACAAAAGAGTTCCCTTGAAACCATCCCAGAAGAAGACTGCTTCGGAAGAAAAGGTGGTGAAGGCTTCTTCCGAAAATAAAGAAGCTTCGGAAGAATGCCAAGTTACAAATGCTTCAACAAGCTCATCCTCCATGATCAACCAAGGGATGGAATGGAAGATCAAGGAAGATGCTGTAGCCCAAACCTCTTCTTCAACAACATCCATTGAACCCCTAGGCATAAATTTTGGTTCAATTATCTCATTATCTTTGGAAGAACCCAAGACCAATAAAGCTTGGGTTTCCAATCAAAACTAATGATCGCATCTTATATGCAGGGACATCCATTTGACAAGAATAACAACATTTGGATTATAGACAGTGGATGCTCCAGGCACATGACAGGAAACAGATCTCTCCTTTAATAATTTCAACATTATGATGGAGGTCCTGTCTAGTTTGGAGGTGAGGCTGGAGGATATATTTCTGGCAGAGGGAGTATATCCAATGGTATGTTAACAGTTGACAAAGTTAACTTTGTCAAACAGCTTGAACACAACCTGCTAAGTGTTTCTCAATTCTATGATCAAAAGCACCAAATGCTTTTCACAGAACATGAGTGTATTATCCTCAAACCAGGGATGACAATTCCTCCGGAATTGGTGCTTCTTAGATCTCCCAAGAAAGGGGATATGTACAAGCTTGATATGAACAATGCTTCCCCAATGGATGAAGTATCATGCTTTCTTTCCAAAGCTGATAGTGATGAGTCAACACTGTGGCATAAACGTATGTGTCATGTAAATTTTAAGACAATGAATAAATTGGCTAAAACTAACTTGGTACATGGTTTGCCTAAAAAGGAGTTTTTCGGCAAAGACAACTGTGTTGCATGCCTGAAAGGGAAACAACACAGGACGTCTCATAAATCCAAATGTGTTAACTCTATCACTACTCCATTGCACTTATTGCACATGGATCTTTTTGGTCCCACAAGTATATTGATCATTGGAAGGAAATCATATTGCCTTGTGATAGTTGATGATTTTACAAGATTCACATGGGTATTCATTTTAAGAACTAAAGATGAAACTACTGAAACATTAAAATCTTTTATTCTTAAAATAGAAAATCAAATTGATCACAAGGTTAAAATATTAGAAGTGATCAAGGGACTGAGTTTAAGAACTTCGTTCTTGACTCATTCTGTAACTCAAAAGGGATTGCCAGACAATACAGTGCTCCCAGAACTCCTTAACAAAACGGTGTTGCTAAGAGAAGGAATAGGACACTTATTGAGGCTGCTCGAACTATGTTAGCTGATTCAAAGCTACCTCTAACATTCTGGGCAAAGGCAGTCAGCACTGCATGCTATGTGCATAACAGAGTTCTTGTAGTTAAGCCCCATGGAAAAACCCCTTATGAGCTATGGAACAAAAGGCCACCGTTCATTGGCTTTCTAAGGTCCTTTACCAGCAGGTGTACCATACTTAACACAAAGGACAATTTAGCAAAATTTGCTAAAAAGTCGGATGATGCTATCTTTGTTTGATACTCTTGTATCTCAAAAGCTTACAGAGTATGCAACATTAAGAATCAACAATTTGAGGAGTCATCCAATATAGTTGTTAATGAGCACACTCCTTGTGTTAGGGGGAATGGACCTGATCACATCTTTGATTTAGAATTGTTTCCAAACTATTCTAAACCCTCTTGTGAGAATGTTTCAGCTGGAATAGGTGCTCAAAATGATGATGATACTACTGCTAATGATCAACTGTTTGAGCTTCCCAGGCCTAGACCAAATTCTCCAAGTGCTGCAATACATCAAGCTTCCACTATTCACAGATCCGATAGTTTAACTATATCAAGGAATAGTGAAGCTTCTACAAGTGAGTCACCTACTGAGCCTCAAAACTCATCAGGTGATCCATTACAACACCAAACAGAACGAGGTAGTATTTTGAAGAAACAGGCAACTGTTAATACTACTTCACAGCCAACTGTTGATGATGTTTCTCATTCATTCAATCAGTCCTCATTGAGTGACTTTGAAACAACAGCTGGACAGAGTGCTCTAGTTCCTGAGCAGAATATGTCTAACCTGGATCAATCTTTGCAACTGGAAGTGATTCCTCGTCTTAGGATTCACAACACTCATCCACCTGAGAACATCATAGGCAATGTCTTTGAGGGTGTGAGAACAAGAGGACAGACTCATCAAGGGAATGTATGTTTGTACTCATGCTTTCTATCTCTGATGGAACCCAAGAAGGTAGAAGATGCCTTGAAAGATAGTAGCTGGATTGAATCGATACAAGAGGAGCCGCTTCAATTCAAGAGACAGAAGGTATGGAAACTATGTCCGCTACCATCTGGTCAAGTACCTGTAGGCACCAAATGGGTTTTCAGAAACAAGAGAGATGATAGAGGCTTGATCATCAATAATAACTTGTTGTTCAAGGATACACTCAAGAGGAAGGAATCGATTATACTGATGTCTTTGCACCAGTTGCAAGACTTGAGGCAGTTAGGATCTTCCATGCATTCAAGGACTTCATAGTATACCAACTTGATGTCAAGTGTGATTTTCTATATGGGGATATAAATAGGGAAGTCTATGTATGCCAACCTCCAGGATTTGAAGATCCACAACACCCCAACTATGTGTGCAAATTGGATAAAGCTCTATATGGGCTGCACCAAGCACCTAGGCTGTGGTATGAGACTCTGTCTCAGTTTCTTCTGAAGAATGGCTATACTAGATGTACCATTGATAAGACTCTCTTCATTAGAAAGTCTAGAAAGGACATTTTGCTCGTCAAGGTTATGTTGATGACATCATATTTGGTTCTTCAAATGACCAATGTGGAAGGACTTTAAGAGCATTATCAAGAAGAAGTTTGAGATGAGCTCCTGGGAAAAATGGACTTTTTCCTTGGAATTCAGGTAAAGCAACTGAAGGAAGGGTTCTTCTTAATCTATCTAAATATGTCTCTGACATCTTAGAAAGATTTTGTTAGGATCGATGATTTAAGTTTGATTGATTAAAGTAGATTGCAGCGGAATTCAACAATGAATTAGACAATTTAGCAAGAACTCAATTGATATTCAATGGAATAGTACACGGTTATAGAGAGAGACTAAATCTGCAAAAGGAATATTCATTCAAATGCTTTCGTGGTGGCTAAAAGTCACACGTTACAATTAAGTCAACATTCCTTATATAAGGAATGTGACGTCTGCTGATGTCACTTGATAGTGACATCTAACATAATTATACAAACAACTGAAACTATGCAAACTACTGAGAATGTTCTCAACAACTGATCACATCTCAGAGAATGCTAAGTACAAGAACATAAAACTACTGAAACTAAAACTACTCAAAGGTAAATTACAAGTACTGAAAAGGAAAACCATCACAACTACTGAAGTTAATAACTTCAGCTGTTGTGACAACTACTGATCACTCTGATCTTCAGTCTTTGTCTTCAGTCTTTGTTCTTCAGACTTTTATTTCAGACGTTGTCTTTAGCTCATAGCTTTAGACTGTCTTCAGTACTTCACTTTCAGACTTTGTCTTCAGTACTTTACTTTCAGACTTTGTCTTCACTAGAAATCTTCAGATCTTGTTTTCAGACTTTGTCTTTAGACCTTGTAATCAGCTGATATCTTTAGCTGTTGTGATCTTCTTTAGCAGTTGTAATGTCTATGGGACTTAGAGGTTTTTCTGATCGGGCTCATTGGTTCTTTTGGTCCAACAAACTCCCCCTGAACCAATGCAACCAAAACCTCTAAGTTTATTGATGATCCCACTTATTCTTTGGCAGAAACCCCCTCTTGATCAGCTTCAGAGGTAATCATGTAAGCATAGGCGGGAAAAGGTTTCTGATCTTTTGATTGGCTAAGTGTGGAAGGGAACTCTATCTTGGGGAAACTGGACACAGAGTCTTGTCCCAACCATGAAACCTAAATCCCATTGATGAGTCTGTAAGACTCTCTTGCATAGGCCTCAAGGAGAATAACTTGTTCCTCCTTGGTGAGTTCTTATGCTTCTCCCTCAAAGAAGAACTCAGGGCCATAATATTCAGACAGATACCTTACTGTCTTCCCATTCTTCAACTCAACAGTTGTGATCTCTCTGTATGCGAATTCATCTGGATGAGAGCCTTCTAGCAACAACTGGAGTTCACTCTTTTCAAGAGCTTCAAGTCTCTTGTATAACAGCCCTTTCTTGATCATATTGTTCTCAAGTAGAGATTAAGGGGTTGTCTTTGAGTTGTGTGCTCTCTTGAATTCTTCTATAATCTCCCAAGGTGAGACTACCATAGCCAACATAATTGCAGCATTCAAAGTCTTTTTCACTTGGCCATGATATCTACTTGGTATGTTCTTCTTGTGTATTCTAGAACTTACCCTGGGGTCTGGCCAAATCCTCACTCTTTCTCTTTGATGTTGGAATGTATGCTTAAGAGTGTACAACCTCAGAGCTTGTTTCTTCATTGCTTGAATGGATGAGGACTGAGGGAAATCCTGTCAACCATTTTGAGAAATTGCTCATCATGCTACTTTTGCTGTTCTACTTCTTCAATCTTCACTTTCACCATTTGCATTTGCAAGTCAGGTGTGATCATCTGTTGACTTCTGGGCTCAGGTGTTTTAAGTTTGAGAACAACAGAGATTGGTAGACTGTCTTCATTCTCATCCTCTTTTTTTTCTTCTACCCTCAACACCCTTCTCCTCCTTCTAGGTGTATCACTGGGTGTGGTTTGAGATGGTTTTGGGGTAATGGAATTGGTTTTTTTGGGTTGAGTTGTGGGTGGTTTTGGTTTAGGGATAGAGTTGGTAGATTTTAGAGATGATTGCTTTGAGGGTTGTTTTTGAGTGGGAGTATAAGAAGGCTGATCTAGCAATTTAGTGGTGAGTTTGGCTTTTGAGAGCTTTGCCGTCTCAGTTCTCTTCCCAGCACCTGTTTCATCCAGTGCTTCGATGATCAACCCTTGTTGTAGCTTCCATCAGAACAGATTTTCTTGGTTATCTCCAAGATACTATCTCTGGACCAAGACTTCATCTCTATCAATGATCTTCCTAGATATTTGGCAATAAACCTAATCATAATCTCCAACCTTTCCTATCCATCACACTGTAACTAGCTCATCTTGGTGAATTCATTTATCTCCAGCCTTCTGATCTCAACATCTAAGGTGGCTGTGTCATGACCCTGTTTGAAGAGCTGATCTATTATTTTGTCCATAGCTGCTGTGAGCTTCATCAGCTTCTTTGACAAGATCTTCTATGGACTTTTCTCCATCAGACTTTGACTCAGCACTTCTCTTCCTTTTGTAAGTGTTCAGCTGATCTTTCTGCTCTTTGTCTGTGCTCAGCTCTTGCACTGTGATCAGCTGTTTTTCTGAGATCAGTTCTTGTTCTTTCTCCAACTCCTTTTCTTTTTCTGGTTCTTTCTCATCTTCTACTCTCTTCCTTTTCTTTTTCTTTCACTGCCTTAGACTTAGTAGTCTCCCCCTTTTTGGGTGCATTGGGATCAGGGGCTTGAAAGGTAGAAAGTGACTTGTGAACAGCATCATCAAGGAGTGTTTGGAGATTTGAGGATATCCTCTCATCAATGGCTTTATATACTATCTCAGTGATGATGGGAGTGATGAGAGGTAAGGAGCTTTGAAAGGTTGCACCATCTACTCAAAGGGGTTCTGTCCTTGAGAGGTGGTGCCAAAAGAAGTGGCTGGTGGCTTAGTTAAGTGTATTGGCTGTGTGTTTGGTGAACCTTAAATGAAGGTGCCATCTGTGGGTTTATTGGGGCAGATGGACTTTTATCCTGAGACATTTGGGCTAGCAGTTCTTTGAGTCTACTCACCTCAGTCTCTAGGATTGTGTTATGGGCTAAGACATCAAAGAAAAAGCCCAGGTCATCATCAGTCTTTGCTGAATCATCTGACCTCCTGATTAAATCAGGATGTACATGCCCTGAGTGTAGATCAGTATATGCATGTGCCCCTTGTTCTTGGTTTGGGGACTTCCTGCCTCTGGACTTTGTCGTTCATTGGCAGTTGCCTCTGGTAAGGTCTTATATATGTTACCAACTTCATCCTGTTCATTTGCTGAATCAGTAGAAGTGGCAACCGGACCAGATGTTCTAACCTCCTCTTCTACACTTGGAGATTGAACATTATAATCCCTGTGCTGTGGGTTATCAGCTGCATTTTGGTCCTCCCCCTCAATCGTTGAGGTATTCCCAGTGTTAATTGGTTTCTGGGGAGGGAGTGAGGAATGCAGCTCACTCAGCACTTTAGCAACTATAAGGTTGGGCTTTGAGGGGCGGTTGCATTTGGAGATTGGTCAGAAGCATATTGCACCCGGGGTGAGAGATGCTCTTCAATGGTAACCTTCTCAACTGAGATAGGTTCCAGTAATGTGGTATCCCCAAATTGGTTGCGATAGGATCCTGTGGAGAGGATACCGATGCGGTTTCAGCTGGTTGAGTCTCTGACATGACTGGGGGTTAGAACCAGTATGTGTGTCCTGTATTGGTGGTACAGGGACATGCTCAGGAGGACATCTCCCTGAGTAGCCTTTTTGGGCTTTTGGGGTTTGGGTTTGGTGGGGACTTTGGATCTGGAGGTGGAGGCTGTGGGTTCCCTCTGCTTGGGTTTGAGCAGCCGGGCAGCCCCTTTGAGAGTAGGGTCAGAGTTATGCCTGGAGTATACCTCAGCTAAGACAGCTGGAGCAGGGACTCCAAGACCAACAAAGCCTTCAGATTTTAATTGATTTAAATTTATGGCCATCAGAACCTAGGATATAGTAGCAATCTGTTTGTCATAGGTTTCTGAGCCAAATCCTTAAGTTCCATAAACACTATCTCAGAAAAATTTAGATTTTTCATTCAAAGATAGAGTACAATACCTGTTGCCATCTTGAGGACATCTGATCCTATGAAGATGTCTTTGGAGCAAGGCAGACATTCACCATGTGGAAGATAAGTCTTTCAGCATCATGGAAGTGCTTTTTAAGAATGGTTGTAACACATAAGTCTCCTTCATACCCGTTGTTGATGAAAGACATATCAATGGTGCCTTTCGGGTATTCTATAACACATGTGGCATCATGCAAATTTAGGGTTTTGCGAATGATGTCAGGGGTGATTACCACCTGGTTCTGGTTGACCAACGACTGGAGAGTGATTTGGCTATCATTTTCACCAGTTGTTCAGAGACGTTAGTCCATAATTGGTTTAAGGAATCGGGGTATATGGTAGGATTCAAAAGAAATGCGGTTCTGTATTGGGAATCCACCATAAGATCGATGGCATTATCAAATTTATTCCAAAAGGCCGATTTCGAGAGGTAGGCAACACAGTTGTGTCTGGGTTTGAGTTTCATGGTCGCCATTGTTGAGAGAGAAAAGGATAGAAAACGGCTAATGAAACGTTCCGCTATAAGTGCAGGTATTTATATGTTAAGAAAAGGCTGAAAAGAAAACGACTGAAAGTGTTGGTGTTGTCATCAGTTGTATGAAAACAATTGAAGACTTGGTTTTAACTATCAGACATTTGAAACAACTGAAGACTTGGTTTTAGTCATCAATAGTATGAAACTACTGAAAACCTTGGTTTTGTCTTCAGGTGTAGGAAACAACTGAGGACTTGGTGGTAGTCATCAGTAGTTGTGAAACTACTGAAGACATGGTTTTGTCATCCGTTGTTTAAGGTGAAACAGCAGTTTGTGGAAACGATTGAAGAGAAAATTCTCATCAGTAGTTTTCGTCAATTCTTAGCTTTTCAGTTGTTTCATACTGTCCTCAACACTTATCAGACTTTTAGCTGTTTTCAGTGTTTCATAGGACATCAGTACATATCTGTTTTTACTAACATCAGTAGTTGTAACTGCATCAGTTTCTTTTAATAGAAAGTACATTATTTTTTAAGTAATTTAGTCTTCAGTAGTTATGAAACCAACTGAGAATAAAACTTATCAGTACTTATTTGTGACATGTTTACTAATGGTCATCAGTACTTGTTTACTGAGATCATTAGTAGTTGTCACTTATTCTAGCTGCAGCATACCAAGCCTTAACACAAGGTTTTGGAAAGTTGAACTGTCCAAAGGCATAGTAAATATATCTGCAAGCTCATCAGCACTTGGCACAAACTTTGGATCAATCAGACCTTTTTCAAAACAATCCCTAATAAAATGGTGTCTGATCTCTATATGTTTGGTCCTAGAATGCTGGACTGGATTCTTGACAATACACAGAGCTGAAGCACTATCCATTAACAATGGAGTCTTAGTCTCTGTAATGCCATAATCCAATAATTGGTTCTGATGCCAGAGTACCTGAGATGTACAACTTGCAACAGCAATGTACTCTGCTTTAGCAGTGGATGTAGCAACATATGTTTTTTCTTACTCTGCCAAGAAATCAAACAGTTTCCTAGGAATTGACATCCACCAGAAGTTGACTTTCTGGTTAACTTACACCCTGCATAGTCACTATCAGAAAAAGCAACTAATTTGCAAGAGTGTCCAGTGGAATACCAAAGACCTAGAGATTGTGTACCTTGTTGATATGTAAAGATCCTCTTGACTGCAATCAAATGAGACTCTTTAGGAGCTGCCTGAAATCTAGCACAAACACAAGTTGCAAACATAATATCTGGTCTAAAAGCTGTTAAGTACATCAAGGACCCAATCATACATCTGTAAAGTGTTTCATTAACAGCTTTACCTTTCTGATCTTCATCCAATTGTGTGGTGTTGCACATGGGAGTAGAACAGGGCTTACAGTTTTGTAAATCAAACTTATTCAAAAGATATTTGTATATTTTGACTAATGAATGAAGGTTCCATCAACCTTTTTTTTATTTGCAAGCCTAGAAAGAACTGTAATTCTCCCATTGCACTCATTTCAAACTTTTGTTTCATTACTTGTAAAATCATCACACAACTAGGGATCAGAGGATGCAAAAATTATATCATCAACATAAATTTGAACAAGTAGCTTATGCTGATCCACTTTCTTAATAAACAAAGTTTTATCTATGGAGCCTCTATTGAAATTATTTTGAAGAAGAAAATTTGAAAGTGTTTCATACCAGGCTTTAGGAGCTTGCTTCAACCCATAAAGAGCCTTATCAAGTTTATACACCCAATCATGATGTTTATTGTCCTCAAAACCAGGTGGTTGACACACAAGAACCTCTTCTTTTATTTTTCCATATAAAAAAGCACTTTTGACATCCATTTGAAAAACTTTAAGATTGTGGAATGTAGCATAGGCTAAGAACAATGTAATTGCCTCCAGTCTGGCTACAGGGGCAAAGGTTTCATCATAATCAATACCTTCTTCTTGTGAAAACCCCTGTACAACCAGTCTAGCCTTGTTCTTGACAATAAGCCCACTTACATCAGTTTTATTCCTAAACACCCACTTAGTGCCTATTGCACACTTACCTGGGGATAGAGGAACCAGTTCCCACACTTGCTGCTTTTTGAACTGAAGTAGCTCAAGCTGCATGGCTTCAACCCATCCATTATCTCTTAAAGCAACATGATAGTTCTTTGGCTCTAGCTGACTGATGAAGAGAGCATAGAAGCAGAAGTTGGACAATTGACTTCTGGTTGAGACACCAGCATTGATATCACCAATGGTTGAGACATGGGGTGATTCTTAAGCTCTTGGTACACTATAAGATCAGTGCAAGTGTTTGTAGCAGGTTCAGCAGTAACAGATGTTGATCCAGACTCTTGAAACCAAGTATTAGATGGCAATTCAAATGATGTAGAGGAGTCAGAAATCTCATCAGCATTTGTTGTGGATGGAGCTACTGAAGCTACAGGAACATCAAGTTTAGTAGACTCAGGCAGTTGATCACTAAACTTGAAAAGGTGAGTATTGATATCATCATCAACTTCAGTACCACTAGGTGGAAGACTTGTTGCAGAAGATGATTTATTCACATGATCTGCAACAGCTGGAGGTTGATAAGGAACATATTGCAGTATATCCAGATCAAACAACTCCACAGGGTTTTGTGGAATTTTATCCTTAGGAGATTCATTGAACATCACATGCAAGGTTTCTTCAACTATCTTTGTTCTGCAGTTGAAGACTCTATAAGCCTTGCATGTGGATGAATATCTTACAAAATACCCTGCATCCACCTTAGGACCAAATTTGTGGAGTTGATCCTTTGTGTTGAGAATGAAACAAGGACACCCAAAGGCTTTGAAGAATGAAATTAGAGGAACCAAATGATGTAGAACTTCATATGGAGTCTTCATCAACCTCTGATTTACTACAACTCTACTCTGCACATAGCAAGCTGTGTTGACAGCTTTAGCCCAAAAGGTCAATGGCAAACCAGAGTCAGCCAACATGGACCTTGCAGCTTCAATTAGGGTCCTGTTCTTTCTCTCCACTACTCCATTTTGTTCTGGAGTCCTTGGGATGCTAAACTGCCTCTTGATTCCCTTTGAGAGATAAAAATCATCAAATGTATGGTTTCTGAATTTTGTTCCATTATCACTCCTTATACACTTGACTGATAGGGAATACTGCTTCTCAACATACAACACAAAGTTTATAATCGTCCGAGTAACCTCATCCTTTGAATGCAAGAAGAAAGTCCATACAAATCTGGAGTAATCATCCACAATTACCGGACAGTATTTCTTCTTTGCCATGCTCATCACTCTCACAGGACCAAATAGATCCATGTGCAGTAACTGCAAGCAGGCAGTGGACTTAGGTTCTTCAATAGGAGGGAATGAGACTTTGTGCTGTTTTCCTTTCAAACAAGCAGTGTAGGTTTCATCACAGTGGAACTCCTTTATTGGTAGACCTCTCACTAAACTATTATGGATCAGCTGATTCATGTTTTTGAGATTTACATGACCCAGCCTTCTGTGCCACAGTTTAGATTCCTGAG
Source organism: Flaveria trinervia (assembly GCA_025506515.1). NCBI lineage: Eukaryota > Viridiplantae > Streptophyta > Magnoliopsida > Asterales > Asteraceae > Flaveria > Flaveria trinervia. The sequence goes on along the minus strand of CM046452.1, from coordinate 38,744,712 downwards.
GAGAAGCTTTGGAGAACAAGCAAGGATGACCCTTCAAATCCATGTTCTTTGACAAATCCAGGGCATATACTTTTCTAATCAGTGGGCTTCAGGAGATTATGTTCATCCAATACCTTGTCAATCAGCCTCAGAACTGTGGAAGATAGAATCCTACAGTTCTGGCTTGTGAAAAGTGCAATATGCCCTTTATCACACATCTGACGACACTCAGTAGATTATACTTGAGATTCTCCACATGGTAAACATCATCAAATCTGATTTCTCCATTAGACACATATCCTTTCCCGATGATGTAACCCTTAGCATCATTTCCAATGAAACAAACCCTTCTTTCCTTGAGAGTAGTCATTAAGAAGAGAACTGCTCCCTGTCATATGCATAGATCCTCCACTGTCTACATACCAGATGCTTCTTTGGCATGCTAAAGAACCCTGCATTCATCACAAGGAAGTAGTTAGGTTTTGAGACCCAAACCTTTTGGTTTTGGGTCTGATTTCATCAACAGATTTAACCATAACTTGTTTCTCATGATTAACAGCTGATGAAGGTGGAGATGGTGCTGAAATGGATTCCCTAGATTTGGGTTTGGAATATTTCAGTGGTTTGATCACAGGTGCATCTAGTTGGTTAACTCTCCCAACACAATGCTGAACATCATAACAAGTTGTGTCTGATTTGTAGCTAAAGCTTTCAGCTCTTGTGACACATCAGCACTTGTTTTTGATGAGTTCTTGTGGCCCACCATTTCCTCCTTGAAATTCACAGACTTAGTCTGATTTTTATCATGTGGAAAACACAATCAGCTGTTTATGATAAACCCTATCCTTCTTTTTGGATTTGGGTGAAGCCTTGGGTATCAATATGGGATGACTGTGGTACAAACTTGGTCTCAAACTCATTTTTCATTTCATCCATCTGCATTTTAATGAGCTTATCTTTGTTGAGTTTGGAACCCTTTTTGTACCAACATTCATCAGAAAGATGATTGAACTTACCACATATGTAACATGGCTTATTCTTCATCTTGGATTGATCAACTTCTGAAGTGGAAACTACTGAAGGTGTGATCTTCAGTACTTTCCTCCATTCAGTACTTGTGTTAAGTATAGAAGGATCTGTAACAACTGAAGACTTGTTTCTCAGCTTCTCTCTATCCGTCCTGAAAGACCGTATGATAGATTCCTCAGCAATCGTTAATCCTTTTATTTCAGTTGATTTGAAATTCTTTTAAGATGTTATGACTTGTCCTTCGATACTTGAGGTACTTTGAGGGACAACATCTGAAGTACTCAGCTTCATGTGCTTATCAATAGTTAACCCATCAGGCAATTGATTTGCTAAGGTATCAACACTGATTTCATCTTCTGATCTTGAGGATGATACACATGATGCTGTGGTTTGGACATTACTTTTACCTTCAGGTTTTACTATTGATTTTGGAGTAAAATCTATAGGTGGTGCAATGTGATTGTAACCTACTCCAAACTTCACATTCGAAGCTGTTTGCTTGCTGAGAAGCATTTCAAATCCCTTGCAGGATGATACCCAGCGGTCACACTCAACTTGGGTAGCTGCAAGTGTTCTTTGAGATCTTTATGGTTCTCAAGAATGACCTCAACCTTAGCCTTTTCATCATTTAATGGCATTTATGCTTATAAATCTCATCATCTTTATCTTTAAGGATAGACTCATACTCAGCTTTTTTTTTGGAAAGGGTTTGCTCAAGCTCAAGATTTTGATTTATTAAAACTACATTTGCCTCTCTAATAGAGAAATGCAGCTATGCAAGATTCAAAACATAGCTTGGCCTTAGCCTTAGAGGATACCTGGGTTACCTGTGATGAAGATGCATTGAAGCATGAACCCTCAGTAGACTCTAGGGCCATGAGAGCAAGATTCCCAAAAGGATGTTCACCACCATGTGACCATCACTAGCAAATAATTGCTCATTACCAGAAAGATCATCTCGTAAACTACTCGATCAACAGCACCAGGGGTGAAGAGCTGTGATGAAGTTGTGATTGAGATGGTTGAGATGGTTGAGGCTCAGGTAAGGCTTGAGGTTGTTGTGCAATAGGAACTTGAACTTGATTTGGCTGTGGCATGTAATAGCAGGGATATGAATATGGCATTGGACCCTGAGGGACAAAATATGCAGGAGATGTAGGTTGTGCATGATGACCAGAACTAGCAGGATGTTGCCCTCTGTTTTGTGAACTATTGCTTGGAAAAGTCACAAAGGGTGCATAGGAGTTAGATCCAGTTGATCTACACTCTCTTGCAAAGTGCCCAAGCCTGTGGCATTTGTGATACCTCAACTTACTCTTGTCAAAACCAACTTTGGTTTTGCCAGAGAGTCCTAGAAATTTCCTACCAGTTCTCTTGTAGAAATTTTGAGATCTGATATTAATCAAGGCCATTAGGCTCAGAATATCCATCTCTTCTAAGTCATCATCAGCAATACCTTTCAAATCATCCATAATGAAGCACAAATTGTCACTATTACAGCCTGACTGACTATCAACACTAACAAATGCATGATCAGAACTATTTGAAGAGAAATCTATATGCTCATCATGATGGCTTTCTGATGCAGTGTTCCCTGGTACAAAGTCATCAGTGAGCTTTCCTGATGATGCCAGTTTCCTTTTTGCTCTCTCTCTTTTTCAATGTAAGCAGTTTCCCATGGAGTTAGGTGAGAGATAGGCTATCTAGATTTGTACTGGAGCGTAGGACAACGGTATATGTGTCCCATCTCTCAGGCAGTGATCTGAGGAATCTGTTGTTCATCTGGCTATTAGTGTATTCATGTTTGACCATTTTCAGCTCAGAGATCAAACAGGAAAAACGCTCAAACTGTTGAGTCTGTGTCTCACCCTTCCTATGAGAGAATGTCTCATATTGTTGGGCAAGAATTTCTCTGTTGTTTGCTAAGACCTCATCTGTTCCACCAAATTATTCTTTCAATGCATTCCAGAGGTCATGAGCAATTTAATGATGCATAAGCCCAGAATAGATTTCATTCGGCAGTGCATGGCCAGAATTCCATGGGCTTTAGCATCAATCTCAAACAGTTTTCAATCCTCATTTGAGTATTGTTCCTTCTTCTTCAGAACCATTTGGTTGGTTTCCAGATTGTTCACCATAGGCTTTTGTGGACCATGTACCACAGATGTCCAACAACCTGAACTGTTAACAAACAGGTGATGGAGCATTCTTCGTTGCCATATGTTATACTCAGTCCTAACCAGCATTGGAGGCTTAGTCGAGGAGCCAGTATGTGAGGGTCATTAGAAGGAGTAGTCATTCTTAGATTCAATCAAATTTAATTAAGTTTTAACCGATTTAGCGCAAAACACAACAAACTCAATACGAACCAAGAGAAATCTCAAAGCAAATAACCGAAAGCAGCAGAAATTCAATCTCTATAACCAATTCTTGCAAATATGCTAATTTGATCAAACTTAGATATCGAAATAGCAGTTTCAATGATCAATTGTTAGATCGATCAATGATTAACCTGCTCTGATACCATTTTTTAGGATCAATGATTTAAGTTTGATTAATTAGAGTAGATTGCAACGGAATTTGAACAATGAATTAGGCAATTTAGCAACAACTCAATTGATATTCAATGGAATAGTACGCGGTTATAGAGAGAGTGAGTGAATTCTGCAAAAGGAATATTTCATTCAAATGCTTTCGTGGTGGTTCAAAGTCACACGTTACAATTAGGTCAACATTCCTTATATAAGGAATGTGATGTCTGCTGATGTCACTTGATAGGGACATCTAACAGAATTATACAAACACTGAAACTATGCAAACTACTGAGAATGTTCTCAACAACTGATCACATCTCAGAGAATGCTAAGTACAAGAACATAAAACTACTAAAACTATAAACTACTGAAAGGTAAATTACAAGTACTGAAAAGGAAAACCATCACAACTACTGAAGTTAATAACTTCAGCTGTTGTGACAACTACTGATCACTCTGGTCTTCAGTCTTTGTTCTTCAGACTTTTATTTCAGGCGTTGTCTTCAGCTGATAGCTTCAGACTTTGTCTTCAGTACTTCACTTTCAGACTTTGTCTTCAGTACTTTACTTTCAGACTTTGTCTTCAGTAGAAATCTTCAGATCTTGTATTCAGACTTTGTCTTTAGACCTTGTAATCAGCTGATGTCTTCAGCTGTTGTGATCTTCTTCAGAAGTTGTAATGTCTGTGGGACTTAGAGGTTTTTTTGATCAGGCTTATTGGTTATTTTGGTCCAACAGATTTGAAATGAAGTATTACAAGCCTACCAAGACACCCATACCCAGAAACCATAATCTTTGTCTTGACCTCGAGGGGGAGGATACTGATCAACATCAGTATATGGCAATTATTGTTCTCTGATGTATCTAACAGCCAGTAGACCTGATATCATGTTTGCTACTTGCATTTGTGCAAGATATCAGGCTGCTCCTAAGGTGTCTCACCTAGCTGCTGTTAATAGAATCCTCAGATACATCAAAGGAGCACCTAGGCTAGGTCTCTGGTATCCTTGAAACAAGGATTTCAATCTTTATGGATACTCTAACAGTGACTATGGAGGCTGCAATATTGACAAGAAATCAACATGAGGAGGATGTCAATTTCTTGGTGGAAAGATCATCTCATGGCAATGCAAGAAACAATCCTGTGTCTCTACATCAACTGCTGAAGCTGAATACATTGCTGCTGCTAGCTGCTGTGCTCAACTGCTATGGATTCAAAATCAGATGTTAGACTATGGATTCAACTTTATGAGTACTCCTATCCATATTGACACAAAAGTGCTATCTCCATTACTGAAAATCCGATGAAGCACTCCAAGACTAAGCACATTGACATCAGGTATCATTTCATTAGAGACATTCATGAGAAAAATCTAATCAAGTTAATCAAAGTTGATTCAAATGAACAATATGCTAATATGTTTATCAAAGATTTTGATGAACAAAGGTTTAAGTATCTCATAATAGCTATTGGGATGATAAATATTGATTAATCTGATCTCTTTTGAAAACCTTTTAATATGTAAGTCTTGTGTCAATACAATTTAAGCCCTGTTACCAGAAATTCTCTCTGAAATTTTCTAAGTGTAAATTCCTTCCGAAGAGAAATAACCTTTAGAAGACATTCTCATATCTTCCGAAGCAAAATTTCTCAAAGGATAACTTTCTTCTCGGAAGAATTTTTGGTCTCGAAAGAAGCGATTGATTGTATATCAGATCTACTACCGAAAGTTACAAATTCTCTATTCGGAAGCAACTCTAACCTTCGAAAGCAAAGTTTTGGCTTCGGAAGTAAGAATTCCCTTCGGAAGACAAGTTACCTTCGGAAATGTTTTACACTCGGAAGAGAGATTTCACTGTGTAACGTAAATTTCTTGGGCCCCACACTGTAAAAAGCAAAGATTTTGTTAATGATGTTGGATTATTTAACTGATTTTAACCTTACTGCCACTGTCATTTCATCCACTAAACCATCACATCATCATATCCTAACCCCCATTACCGCCATTCCACAATCTTTTAAATAATCTCGACTATTCAATTTCACTCTCTTACTTGCAAATTTTACTGCCCTAGAAATTTCTCCTTCTCAACTTTACCCAGCTCAAATCATCCCCATTCATCTTTCCAAATGGCCTTCAACCCTCAGCACAACCAAGTCGCACTTCTTGATTCTTCACAAGATGCTGACTTCTCAGATATCGTCTCCTTTCTAACCTAATCTTCCTACTACACCGCTCTGACTGTTACCCCACAATTTACTCAAACCATATGCCTGAATTTTGGGCAAATGGTCAGATTGAAACCCTAAATGGGGTTCGTGTCATTCGATCGAGCATCTGTGGCCAGGAGTTGGTCATTTTTAAACAGATCATCAGGGAGCATCTAGAGCTTCATGATGAGGGCACTCCAATGGAGTTCCCCAGAGCAGATTTGGACAATTCTTATCTCCAAATGGGATATGGTGGAGACGTTAGCAGGTCAACTGTCTACAAATTTAACTTCTCGTATAAATGGAAGTTCCTGCTACATGTGGTCCTTCATTGCATGTCGAACAAATCTGGGGGATGGGATCAAATCCCATATGAACTTGGGGCCTAGTTCATGGGTTGGTGAAATGCCTTCGCTTCAACTATTCAAGATTTGTGCTGACTAACCTCATGCGAAATCTTCAAAAGGACACATTCTTCATGTATCCCAGGTTTCTCGAGCTGGACCAGAGCAAGCTTGTCTGTGTAGCTGCCCTGACTGCTCCTCAAATGAGGCCGACCATCTTCAAGACATTGAAGAGAGTGTCCACCAACTTCACAGGAAGATAGACTGCACTTCTTCTAGGTATGACTGAGCCAACGGCTCCTGGTGACATCCCTGTTAACCCCACAGGTGATGAACCCACACCAGCAACTACCCCCACTTTGCCAAATCTACCTTTTCCAACCATTAGATTTACTCATTAGAGACGTCCCAAATGAACCCTTGTTCAATCTTCTCTGATTGAACAAGCTCCTCATGTTCTACCCAAAAAGGCTAGAGTGGAACAAAGGGCTCCCACTCAGCCTGAGGTCCAACCATCCTTCACAATTGACCTCAATATTGTTCTTGAGTCTCCTCAGTCTGAGAACCATGAGCCCACAACCCAAGCTGAAAGCCCTCAGGGTGAGTCTCTATACTCCCCTGAACAACCAAAAAGGGACAGCCCTATCACATGCTCAATGCCTTAGATATTGATCGAAGTCCTGGGTCATTAGGTTTCATTTCCATATCCTTTACTGACCTTTTAATTGGAACTGATGAAGAGATTATGTCTCTTAAGGGCAATGAGTTGATTCACAACACCCTATCAAGGATCAACAGAGCCCAGAGAGACCTCTTATCTCTAGCCCACATCAGCAAAGCTAACTGAGGTGAGTCCCACTGATGTGGAGGGGACTCATGTAGATTCAGGTGCCACTACTAAGGATTCTCAATGGATCCTCAGGACATTGGTAGCATCATTGAGACTGAATCTACAGCAACCATGCCCTTTGATGACTCTGAAAGAGACATCTTTGAGCAAGGGAACCAGGGTGCCCAGAAGCCATATTTGGTGGTGAGGATGAACATACAAGGTATGTTACCTCATCTCCCCATGATTCTTCACAAGAAGATGAGGGAAGAATACAACTTACCATCCAAGACCTACTTTCTAAAGACTCAAATTATTAATCCAAGGTTAAGACTTTAGAGGATAGGTCTGCCACTCTGCAACTTGAGATTGAAACTCTCAAGGCCAAACTAGCTGAGAAACAGATTGAGAGGTTTGTTAGGCATGTACCAATTCAGGTCTCCTTGACCTCTTCCTCTAGCTTATCAAGCTCTCAGGATGATGCTACCAAAAAGGGGGAGAGTGTTTAGAGACAAAGTCCAAGACAAGAGGAAACCCAAAGTCAAGCTCTCACTTCCTTGAGATCAAAATATCGTGTGCAACAAGCTTCAATCTTCCCTGAGCCTCAGCCAGTTGTTATTCAAGTGGATCAAAGGATGCTCCAAGATCTCAATAGGTTCTTTAACAAGTTCCTGTTGGAATCTCTTATAGAACAGCCAAGCCCTGATATGTCTGTGATCTACTTCGGAGCTCAAGAGCTTCAGAGTTTAAATGCACCTTCTACCACTATTGAGGAAGTTGGTCAACCTAAGGTCCAACTGGAACCTAAGATTAACTTCGAAGGGGAAACAAGGACTGGCCCAGCAACTGAAACTGTTGGGACAGATAGTGCATTTTCACAGACTTCTGAAGCACAATTCAAAGCCTCAGAAGAACAAGTTCAAACTTCCGAAGCTGAGATTGCTGCTGCGAAGGACTATTCCATTATCCGATGATCTAATAGTCACAGATGCAATCCTAGAACTCACATCTGAGGTTAATAGAGAGGATTTTCTCACTCAACCTTTAGCTCCAACATCTGCATTAACTCCAGCTCCCATCTCTACTACTCAACCTGAATCTTCTATCCAAGAACCTCCAAAGCCTAGTACTTCCGAAGACGTCAAAGGAAAGAGGAAGATGACTTCAGAAGAGCTTCAGGAGGAAGAAAGGTTGAAGAAGCTCCAAAGAAAAGGTGGGCTGACAACTGGAAAACTGTTAGTTGCAAGTACCAAAGCAGTTGCAGCCAACCAGGTGGCAGTCAACAACCAAAAAAGGGTAGAGATCATCGATAGACTTGTCAGTCTAGAAGCTGCAACTGAGGATGTACTCCTGCTACCATTAGAGGAGTTAATAGGGCTGGAAAAGGCAACCTTGTTTCAAAACCAGCAAAAAGAAGAAGCTACAAGGCTGGCCTTGAAAGAAGAAAGGGTGAGGAAGGAAAGAGAAGCTGATCTACAGCTTAGGAGGGAAAGGATAACCTTCCTAACCTGGAGAGGCTTCTCTCAAGAAGAATTATCTCCACATAACAATGATACGATCTTATGGCTCTTCAACAAAGAGCAAGATCAAATGGAGAAAAAGAGCTGAAAGGGAAAAGCTTTTACAGAAGAAGAAGAAGGAAGAGGAAGCTGGACTGACCGCTGCTAAGAAAATAAGTGAGAAAGCCTGGATGAAGAGCTATCTCAGAGCTCATGGCTTCTCTGGCAGGCAGGTGAGTCCTATGTCAGAAAAGACTCTTCAGCGACATGTCAGTGACATTAAAGCTGATATTCACGCGGGGAAGAGGAAGGAGATGTACAGAAGGGGACAGGGGATGACTTCAAAGCAACCACTCAACCCAAACTCCAAACCCAACCACAACCTGAAACCATACCCTCTCACTCCCCATCAAAACCAAACCAACCACTGAACCATACACCCTAAAACCTACACCATCACTCCTACCAAATCCTTCACCTCAACCACTTAAACTTCCCATCTTCCAACCCAAAACTCTAGCCAGAACCCATACACCTCAACCTACCCATCAACCCATTAAACCATCCCCTTAGCCTTCTAAACATCTCTCCTTAGAAGAATTCAAAGCAGTCAAGACAAAGATCATAAAATGAACAACTCTGAGCGATATCTCCTGTGAGGAGGATTCTGTCAAGTTGACCTATGTTGACGGATCCTCAAGTTCCCTCACTAGAGATCAATTTCTTGATCTGCCCAAAGGAACATTGGACCAAGCTGCAAATCTCCTTGGCCTCATTCAAACACTTTGAATGAGGAAGAAAAGAAGTTAAGGAGAAGGCTGGTCACTCTACTGGATACCAAGAAAAGAGACAGGGTGCCAAGACAACCTCTTGCACCTAGAAAGAAGATCATCCAGTGGAGGTTCAAAGACTCTACTCACAACTTTGTTGTTGAAAGAGAGAATGGAGAGCTTAACAAGCTGAGTGCCTCATCTCTGTTACACTTAAGCAAATTTGATATTGTTGAGTTAGCAGAAAAGACATTCTCCAACCCTTCAAACTCTGATGTAGCTGCCCATATCAGAAATCATCTAGGCAGCCTTCACATGGCCGAGCTAACCGCTAGAAGCAAGGTTGAAGCAATTTGAAACTGAGAGAGGAGGAGAAAGGAAAGGATCAACAACCCAAGGCAAAGCCTTTTTACAAATGGTTGAAGGTCTTGAACTAGAATCCATAGTTAGATAGGAGTATGACTATAACTCCCATCAACTAACTTTTTTCAGGGGGCACAACAAGGGTACATGTCATTCAGAGTGATAGACTGGATATCCTATCCACCAATGACTTGTACAAGCTTCTCAGCACCACTTTAGGGAAGAACAAGAGACAGACAAATATCTTTTATCCCTGGTGCTGAAAGCTTTGAGAAGCAAGAATGAGTGAGGTTTTGGTAGCATCAGCCTAGGGGGAGTTTGTTGGATCTAGAAAGGCTGGTGCAACCAAAACCAAGTCACTTAGAAGATTTTGGTACAACAAATAAAGGACTTCCGAAGGAAAAAGGAGATCTTCCGAAGACAAAGTGTAAAGCTTACTTCCGAAGGAAAAGTTCCAACTTCCAAAGACAAGAACTTATTTCCGAAGTTCATGACTTAGAAAGAAAGATCTGAAGTCAACTTTTGAAGTACACAACTCCTTAAGCCTCGAAAGTATATAAGCCTCTTCCGAAGTATAAGTGGGTTCGGAAGAACTTGTTCTTCCGAAGCCAACTTACCTTCGGAAAAAACTGCTATTATCCAGTGGACATAAGTATGGCATTCCTGACACTCCGTTGCAAATCTTTGAGATACAACATGGTGTTTTCTCAAAAGCCATGCATTTGACCATAATTTAATCCACTATTTACCTTTTTGTTAGTACAGTTGCCATCTTTTGGTGACAAAAGGTAAGTCATGGATATGTCATGACTACCATATCTTAGATAATACTTTATCTAAGATATCTTATCTTTAGCATTGTAGTATATGCTTTAGTCTTAGGTTTCCAGCTGGTATCAAAGTATATCGGCTGTAGGATCTAGTTATATAGTCTCTCATTGTAACTCATGTATCATGCTTGTAAGGGTCTTGTAATATCTTGAGTTGAGAAATAATATATACAAGTGCCTTGAAAATTTATTTCTGTGTGTTCATTACTTATTATATTATTATCAACTCTTGTGAAAGACTTTACTTCATCTGAACAGAGTGTTTGTATAAGCGAGTTTGAGAGAAATTCAAGTGTTTACGTGACAAACCCGATCGTGCAAATATGATTTTTAAGGCTCATATGTTAAGTTTTAGAATCTGCATAAGTGTTGAAAAGTCAATGCGGATGGAAAAGAGTTAATGCGGATGAACATTAACCACTGAGTAAGCCAATGTGAATGAAGTCAAATGCGGATGAAGTCAAATACGGATGAAGTCAATGCAGATGAACAGTGACTAAGTGCATGAAATGCGGATGTGCATTTGACTAAGTCTGAGAAATGCGGATGAATATGGACTAAGAAAAAGGGAAATGCGGATGAGTACGTCAAATGCGGATGACACATGCACATGAAGTATGTTAATGCGGAAGAGCATTTGACTAAGTATATGAAATGCGGATGAGTAAGTCAAATGCGGATGAAGCAATCAAATGCAGATGAAGCAAATCAAATGCGGATGAACAATAAGGTCAATGCGGATGAAAACTTAGAATAATTCTGACTTTTTGGAGAAAAAGGAATAATATGGGCTTTGACCTAGGAGATTCCTGGGGGTTATGCAAGTTGACTTTTGGGGTCATAGATGGTATGTTGGGCATGTAATGATATGTGATTGGTGCATATGCATGATGATGATGATCATGATGATGATGTTGCATGGTTATACATGATGTATGTTATGTATGTATGATGCCCTGCATGATGATGACTAAATGATATGTTTATGTTTCTTATTATAATGAATGTTTATCTTTCCCGTGGCTTTACGTGTTATGATAATAAATGTAATGAATGTATTACGTAACGTAAAGTGAAAGATAATGAAAAAGGAACATGATGATGAATGCATGCATTAATGAATGAACGTAAGAAAGGCTTGCAAGCAAATGTATGGAGGTGCACACCGATGAAGGTGTTAGCTCTACGGTGTGCGGGTTAGCTACCCCAAAGGATGCACATTGGGGTCTTTCTTTGTGATTGACCATATGGATGAACCATTGTTGCGTGCCTTAGGTACTGTGACCACTTGGTGCCGAGCACCACCGATGAAGGTCTTTTATAGGCTTAGGTCCAGTATCATGAGCATGAAGGGCATAGCATATGCCAATGGTATACCTGAACTTTACCTTAGGTATTGTGACCACTTGGTGCCGGCACCACCGATGAAGGTCTTTTATAGGCTTAGGCACAATACCATGAGCATGAAGGGTAAAGTTCATGGTGATGATGAATGTAAAGAATGAAATGATGAATGAATGGAAGTATGAACGAAAGAATGACGAAGATAATAATGATATTATCTGTATGTACGTATGATGTATGATCACATGCAATAGTAATGAATGGTTTTAACGAAAGAAAAGTATGTTTTATTATAAAACTAGAACTCACTCAGCAACGCTGACTTTTATGCATTTTCCAGTTGGTAGGTGAGCATTGCTGAGGATGGGACGGAGCAGCTACTTGGCATTTTGAATGACATTCTTTGTTAATGTTTTTTTTGCGTTGTAATGCGAACGAGTGATGATTTGGAAATGAACGCTTGTATTAACTTGCAAAAGCATTTGTAATGATATGAAAAGTTAGTTTTTTTGTTTCCACTACAATGTTTTATGAATCATTAAATGTAAAGTATATGTTTCATGTGAAATGATTTACCAGCTGTAAGCGTCCTGGGAACGGGGCCTTACACGAGAGTTTGAAGAAGTGATGCCAATCGTTTCGAAAGAGTATGATAGGATAAATGTGTTTTTTTCTTGGATTACAAGTAGAACAAAAGGATGAAGGTATTATAATTCATCAAGAAAAGTATGTTAAAGAAATCTTGTAGAAATTCAAGATGGATGACGCTTCTCCTCAAATGACTCCCTTTACTGCTCAGACATGTCTCATTCCTGATGAGAATGGGAAATCTATTGATCCTCATCTCTACAGATCTATGATTGGTTCTCTCATGTATCTTACGGCAAGTCGACCTAATGTCACTTTTGTTGTAGGATATTGTGCTCGATATCAGTCGGCCCCAAAGGAGTCTCATGAGAAAGCTGTCAAGAGAATTTTTTGTTATCTCAAAGGCTCATCTTGTTTAGGTCTTTGGTACCCTTATGGAGGGAATTTTGATTTACAAGCTTATTCTGACAGTGATTCAAATGGTTGCAGGTTAAACATAAAATCGATGTCCGGAGGGTGTCAATACGTGGGTAATTGTCTGGTGTCTTGGAAGAGCAAGAAACATGCCACTGTCTCTCTTTCTACAGGAGAAGCATAATACGTTGCTGCCTCTAGTTGTTGTTCCCAAGTCCTTTGGATTCAACACCAGATGATTGACTATGGAATTAATTTTCTCCACACACCGTTGTTTTTGACAACGAAGTTGCCATCGGAATCGCTAAATATCCTATTCATCATTTCGAACCAAGCACATCAAAATACGGATTAATGCAATTCGTGATGCACAAGAAAAGGGTTTTATCGATATTATTCCTATTGATACAAAAAATCAAAAGGCAAATCTTTTCACAAAAACTTTTGATAAACCTCGATTTTATGAATTAATTTCTATGTTAGGGTTAATATCTTTTAAAACCTCCTTTTTTTCTCACTTTTAAATAAAAAATATATATTACATAAATATTTTTAATCATTTAAAATTATAATATTAATAATATTAACCTATTAAAATAAAATTTTAGGGGAGGATCAAAATAATCTGGGTGTTAATTTTGAAATGACGAGAAATGATTTTATATCCTCTGGATATGTTCATTTTTGCATGATTGGTACTTAAAATGAGACATAATAGTAACTGATGTTGTTATCTGATTCACATCTTATTTTTAAAAGCACATATAATGCTCATACAAACAGATTCTGTAACAATATGCATGATAGATTAGCCTGACAAATTAAGTAAGTAGAAGCATTTTGATTTAAATTAAATCTCTGCTTAAGGTGTCTAGATTTTCGCGATAATTTTGGCCTGCACGGAAACTGAGTCCCGACAAAAAGTGGATTGAGAATTTATCTTATGGCTCATGTCCTGTACATCTGTATCTTGTTCTTGTGCTAATCTCCTCTACTGTACGGTTGTACCGACCTGGAGTGATGATCTCCTCTCCTATACGGTGGTACTGACCTGGAGCTCTTATGGGCGCATGATTAAACGGTCATCCCCTTTGTTATACGTGAGTATAGAGCTGGAGCTCTCACCTATTTGATCTAATTTGTATCAAATCATCTAACGATAATTTCATATCTGAAAGCCATATTCTGATATTAATCACTTGCACATGTTGGGTTTGTTGGACCATTATCAAAGTAGTTTAACCATTTAAACTTGAAAATGTAGCGGATTAAAACCTTAATAGTATCATTAGTAATCTGAAAACTAAGGCTAATAACAAAACATCAACATACCCAAGAACAAAGGATCATTTATATGTGTTTGAACTAGCAACCAACAACAAATAACAACCATAATAAGACATGCAAACTACCTTTTGTATGCTGCTGAAAAACATGATGAAGGGGGAAGAATATGAGCTTCTTGAATGACCAAAACACCAAGGAAAGGTGTCCTCAAGCATCCATACCGACAAGCATCAAGCAAGCACCTTGTTGCTAGGATTTGAGCACCAAAATCAGATCAAGAAGGCTGCTCGAGCCTTGTTCTAGCCAAGAACTTGAACTCTTTCTTCCAAAAGAAGAGTTTGTGTTCTTGTGACCCTTTTGCATGTGTGAGAGAGAGAGAGAGCAAGATGGAGTGTGTGTGTTTAGTTCCTAGAGCACTAATGAAAACAAAAGGATTCAACCCCTCTTAGGGAGCGGCCGAATCCCAAATCCATTTTGGGTTTTCCCCCCAAAACTCCCTTTTTATTTTGTTAAACTAGTAATTAGAATAAGTTATGTAATTACCCCTTTAATTATATAACTTATACACACACTCCTATTATTTACTGTTATTTAACCAAATTAAACAACATTACAAATAATATCCATGAACAAAATATCCATATAGGTTGTTCAATCTCATATGCAACTTATTTAGAAAACCCATTTTCTAAATTGGTGTATTTATTTAATTGCATGATTATATCATCAATTAAATATTAATTGGTGTTTGCTAAGCTTGTTATTGGGTATGACCCAACTTGGATCATATCGTACTAACCACATCAATATTCTATGTGTCTTGGGCATAAAGAATCCAACAATCTCCCACTTGCATAAGATTCATAGAAGATTGATGCAAGCAGTAAATACCACCTAACAACGGTTTACTACCCTTAATACGCATGACTGAAAGCCATTCAATAACATCATCCCCTTCAAGTATACAACTTGAAATGTTTTAGGTGAATCAATCATCTATCCTTTTGTTACAGATGTCATGTTAAATCCAAGGACATATAATGATCATTCCTTGTTGATTTAACTTAATCAGGCCTTAGACATCTTGCTCTCAACAAATAAGATGAACAGATTCCATCTTGACTACATGCGTTTTTCGCAATCACCTCGTGTCATACCTGAACATAGCCTTATGTACTGCCCATTATTTCAGAGCAGTGAAGAACTAGCTCAAGGTATAACATTTGGTGAATATCAAAACTCAATATGTATCTTAGGTCAGAGGATACCAAATAATATTCGCCTTTACTCAAATTTACTTATGATCAATCTAGAAGATTCCATGTAGTAAAATTAAGATACGGGTCAGTCCAATATTTGTATCCCATAAATATCTATGAACTTTGGCAGCAACCAATTGCTCTATATTCATTCCTTATGAATATCCACCAATCCATGTTCATAATAGTCTTACGTTCATATTTGTTCCCACAAACATGACCGATTACAGACATTTAGAATAATAAACATATTCATGGATGTATACATGCTAAAATGAATATAACTCAAAATATCACAAGTATATAATGAGTTAAAATTACATTGTTTCAAACTTTTAATACAAAACAGATCAATTCCAGTCAGTAGAATATCAAAGTCCTAAGGCACAAGTATGACTTTCATGCTTTGCCCTTTCAAGGTGCTTCGTGAGTGGATCTGCAATATATTGATCGGTGTGAACTTTACAAATATATATTTTTCCCTTTTCAACTTCATCCTTTATGTAGTTGATTTTTTCGCTCAATGTGCCTAGCCTTTTGAAAAGGACAGGGTACCTTGATTTATGCAATTGTACCCTCGTTATCACAAAACGATTTCTAGGGGTTTTGAATGGCAGAGACCACCCTAGGTAGGTGATAAATTTCTTTATCCATGCAGCTTCCTGAGCTGCTAATGATGCGGCTATGTATTCTAATTTTGTAGTGGATAATGCTACTCCTTTCATAATGAAGACATACCCTGACTGTGATCAAGAATCATCTCGAACGGTTTGGAAACTCACATCCGTGTAACCCTTTACAACGAGTTCATCTTCATCAGATCCATATATTAGAAACATTTTCCTTAGTCCTCCTAAGGCATTTCAATATACTTTTAATAGCCATCCAATGGCTATTACCTGGATTCTACTAATATCTGCTTGTCATGCTTAACGCACATGACACGTCCAGTCTGGTGCATATCATAGCATACATGATGGATCCTATAGCTGACGCATATGGGATGTCCTTCATTCGATCTTGCTCATCCTTTGAGCTTGGACATTGAGATGTACTCAAGATTGTTCCTCTTTGAATGGGTACCATACCTTTCTTAGAGTTTTCCATCTTGAACCTCTTCAAGACTTTATCAATATATGCACTTGGGTTTAAACCTATCAACCGTCTCGATCTATCCCTATAGATCTTTATTCCAAAATATAGGCGGCTTCACCGAGATTTCTATGGAAAAACAACTTCCAAGCCAGGTTTTAACACCTTCCATGGTTTGAATATCATTTTAAATATGTAGTATGTCATCAACGTACAATACTAAGAAAGTTATTATGCTCCCACTAGCCTTCTTATATACACAAGCCTCATCAGCGTTCTTGATGAAACCAAGTTTCTTGATCTCTTCATCAAAACGTTGATGCCAACTTCTCGATGCCTGTTTCAATCCATAGATTGACCTCTTTAACTTGCATACTTTATTAGGATGTTGTGGAGCGACAAAACCACCAAGATGAACCATATGGATAGTCTCTTTGAGATGTCCATTAAGAAAGGCGGTTTTGACATCCATTTGCCAAATCTCATAGTCATAATATGCAGCTATGGCAAATAATATCCTAATTGACTTTAGCATTGCCACAGGCGAGAAAGTTTCATCATAATCAACCCTTTGAGTTTGAGTGAAACCTTTTGCTACAAGTCTTGCTTTGTAAGTATCTAAGTTTCTATGTATATCCATTTTCTTCTTGAAACCCACTTGCATCTAACCAGTTGGAGTTAAGTGGAGGGTCAATCAATTCCTAAACTTGATTGGCATACATGGATTGCATCTCAAAGTTCATGGCTTCCAGCCATTTGTCACAATCCGAATTGGACATTGCTTCATGGTATGTAGTTGGCTAATTGGAGTCAACCACATAGCATCCATTCATGAAAAATCCATATCTTTCACGTGGAATGCTTCTACCAGATCTGTGAACGTTTTGTGTGTATTGATCAACCTCTTGTTCATCATCAACAACCTTTTGTTGATTGCTAGTGTCAACCAAACGTTATCGGCTTGTGGATATTGATCCTCATCAAATTCCATTGTTCTATACGTTATTCCTTCCATAAGGAACTTAGTTTCCAAGAACTCAGCCTTTCAAGCAATAATTACTCTTACTTTGTTGGATCAAAGAAGTAGTATCCTATTACTCTTTGGGATATCCAACAAATATACACTTAGTGAATCGACTATCTTCGTCAGGGCCATATTAAAAATACGAGCCTTGGAGAGCATTACGAAACCCCAAAATGATGGAGGCAGTGAGCTTATATCCATCATAGATTGAACCATATTCAATAGGGTTTGATTTCTCCTTTCAGACACACCATTATGTTGTGGTGTTCCAGGTGGAGTAAGTTGTGAGACGATCCCACAACTTCTTAGATGGTATTGAAAAACATCACTGAGGTATTCACCTCCTCTATCTATACAAAGAACTTTGATAGTTTTATTGAGTTGATTTTCTACTTCATTCTTGAAGATTTTGAACATTTCAAAAGCTTCATGTTTGTGTGTCATCATGTACACATAACCATAGCGACTATGACCGTCGGTAAAGATAATGAAGTATCTTTCACCATTTCTAGTCTTTGTCTTAAAAGGGCCACGTACATCCGGATGTGTGATTCCCATAAGTCTTTTGCCCTCTCGTTAGTCCCACTAAAGGGCGACTTGGTCATCTTACCTGGTAAACAAGATTCACACTTATTGAATGAAACATTTTCATTTGCTTTTCAAAAGACCATTATCTTGAGGTGTTTGAATCTGATTCTTGTTTATGTGACCAAGACGACAATGCCAAAGATAAAAATCACTTAAACCAATTTTAAGTTTCTTGATGCTTATTTGGTATAGTGAGCTATTATAGGATGAATCATTATGAACCAATTCATAGATTCCATTAAAATACATTGCCTTGAAATAAAATACATCATCCATATAAACATAAAAACCATTGTTAACCAACTTTAATTCATAACCATATTGTATTAAAAGGGAAATCTAAATTATGTTCCTAGTCAAACTAGGAGCATGCAAAGTGTTCTTAAGAATAACTTCCAAATGATTTGAAAGTTTCAAAATATTGTCTCTTTGGGCTTCGTCATCAACTTTTTCTCCGTTGCCCATGTAGAGACTTGTGTCTCCCTTCTTGAAGTCCTTATTTCTTTTGAACCCCTGCAATAATTGCATATGTGAGTTCCACATCTGGTATCCAATACCCATGTGTTTGAAGAAATAACATTTAAACCAATGTGAATAATGAAAGTTGTACCTGAGGTTTGCCCAGCATCCCTCTTGTTTCTCAACTCTTTGAGATAGGCTGGACAATTCCTTTTCCAATGTCCTATCTCTCCGCACTCAAAGCATGGATCGTTCTCCGTTACCTTAGGCTTCTTAAGCTTAGGCTTTGGAGGTTCCGCTTTAGCCCTTCCTTTCCCTTTTCCTTGGATGTACCCCTTTCCTTTGGCAACATTTGCCTTGGAATCGGGGAATGGCCTTTTCTTATTGCCTTCCTCATTGATCGAGAGAATAGGTAGAACCGTTCTACCCATTCCTACCTCCGTAGTTTTGAGCATTGCGTGAAGCTCACCAATACTCTTGTCCCATCCGTTCATATTCTAATTCATTATGAACGTCTCAAACCTTTTGGTTAGGCCATTAAGGATCAAATCCATGGCCAACTCCTTTGTGACGAGACAATTAAGCCGCTCGAGGCGATCAATGTGGCTTTTCATCTTAAGAACATAAGATGATACCGATTGGGTTTCTTCCATGCGACGTGCATGAAGCGCTCAAACCGTTTCGAAGCGCTCTACCCTAGCTGGTTGAAGGAATATGTCCTTCAACTGGGTAATTATGTCATCTGCCCCAAGATGCTCTAAGTCCTTTTGGAGTTCGGGAATCATAGTTCCCAACATGAGGTAGGAAACCTGCATGGAATCCTCAGTGTATTGATGCCAATCGTTATAGGCCTCAACATCCTCGGCGTCGGGTTGGTCAGGAATAGGATTGTCAAGGACATAGGCCTTTTTCTCTTGCTTGAGAACAATTCTCAAGTTTCGATACCAGTCCATAAAGTTATTATGGTTAAGACGATCCGTTTCTAAGATAGTTCTCAGTGATAGGGTAGGGACGGTCGGGGTGGTAGAATTATTGTTTGCGACCATTACTACAAAATTACAAATTTCATTTTAGAATTTATGAAAAATTGCATTTTAATTATTAATACCCTTTACACGTCTCATAGACAATTAATAAATACAATCTAGAATCCAATGTTACATTTAAATGATGGTTAGGTGACCTTTATCCCATTATTAAAATTAACAAGGTAGTCAACATTTGACAATCGCAACCTATTGCAACTTCTAGCTTTATGGGATCGGTTAAACATCTTATGTTTATTCGGCATGTAAAATCCCATCAACACCATTGTACTCCATGCTTCGGTGACGCTATGCACATGGTTTCCAATTCAAGTCGTCCTACTTACACATACGTGTGAGTTTACAGATACAAGTGGTTAGGTGACCTTTATTCCACAAGTATGTTAAGCCCACCTCAAACACACAAGTTCCCTAAAAGTGGTTAGGTGCCTTTATCCCACAAGTAGTTCTCAAGTGATTCGAGTGTCATGTAAAAGGATGGTGTTAAACATGTTTCCAAAGGGATTTAAGTTTCCATTAATTCTAGTTATGAAAACTCTATGTACCTTGTATTCGCATGCTTTCAAATACATGGTACCCTATGGTTCCCTTTTAATAAAACCTCTTTTATTTTGAAATCATTAATCCTTTTAATAACCTTTTATTAGTCATTTAATGATTAGGAACGAAAAAATTCAGCTTGTTATGATAATTTATTTAGATTTTTAAGCATATCCACATATCAAACAATCAACACGAAATGAATAATCAAACAAGCATATATAAAACAACCACATGTGCATAACCATAGCCACTACATTGAAAACACTTGCTTGCCATCACAAGTGTTTTCATTTGGTGTTTCCTAAGGGTTGAACACAACACAAAAGATGAGATCTCCAAAGACCCCCACTTGAACTTGCATCCAAATGCTTCAAGTCCTTCTCTTTGTGTCTTCCTTTTGTGCTTCCATCTTGTGGATCTTCTTTTACAAAATTTATATCCTAATACAGATTTTCTAATAAAAGAAAACACACTTAATCTATCTATTACATTGCCTTGAATGAATAAATAAATTACATCCAAATACAAACATAAAAGAATAATATTACAACCTATTATGAATGAAATCAACCAAAACAAACATCCATTCAAAACCAAATCAGCACAAGGTTAAGGATAGGTTATGCACCAATATGAATCATCATATACAACATTCAAGAACCAAATAAATCCCCATATGACCCTAAATTTTCAGCCAACATAAACCAAGAATTTAGGGTGTTTGTCCAAACAAAAACACAATCAACCACTTGATATCTTTCTTTCAAGGTTTAATCACAAGCATGTTAGATATAACCTTGAAAGGTTGGGGATTTATAACATCACCACAAAACAGCCCCTATAAGGTTGTTAAAGCCCCATAAAACCAATTTTACAAGGACAAATGAAACTAGTCATCCACATATCCGGCTCTAGATGCCAATGTTGGGTTTGTTGGATCATTATCAAAGTAGTTTAACCATTTAAACTTGAAAACACAGCGGATTAAAATCTTAATATTATCATTAGTAATATTAAAACTAAGGCCAATAACAAAACATCAACAAAGCCAAGAACATAGGATCATTTATATGTGTTTGAACTAGCAACCAACAACAAATAACAACCATAATAAGACATACAAACTACCTTTTGTATGCTGCTGAAAAACGTGATGAAGGGGGAAGAATATGAGCTTCTTGAATGACCAAAACACCAAGGAGAGGTGTCCTCAAGCATCCATACCCACAAGCATCAAGCAAGCACCTTGTTGCTAGGATTTGAGCACCAAAATCGGATCAAGAAGGCTGCTGGAGCCTTGTTCCAGCCGAGAACTTGAACTCTTTCTTCCAAAAGAAGAGTTTGTGTTCTTGTGACCCTTTTGCATGTAAGAGAGAGAGAGAGAGAGCAAGATGGAGTGTGTTTGTTTAGTTCCAAGAGCACTAATGAAAACAAAAGGATTCAACCCCTCTTAAGGGGCGGCCGAATCCCAAATCCATTTTGGGTTTTCTCCCCAAAACTCCCTTTTTATTTTGTTAAACTAGTAATTAGAATAAGTTATGTAATTACCCCTTTAATTATATAACTTATACACACACTCCTATTATTTGATGTTATTTAACCAAATTAAACAACATTACAAATAATATCCATGAACAAAATATCCATATAGGTTGTTCAATCTCATATGCAACTTATTTAGAAAACCCATTTTCTAAATTGGTGTATTTATTTAATTGCATGATTATATCATCAATTTAATATTAATTGGTGTTTGCTAAGCTTGTTATTGGGTATGACCCGACTTGGATCATATTGTACTAACCATATCAATATTCTATTTGTCTTGGGCATAAAGAACCCAACAGCACACTAATGCACATGCCTTGATCTCTAAAGATCGTTTTGAAATTTAAGAAACCCTGAGGTTGGGTGAGGGTTTTTTCCAAAATGATTGTAGGGTTCTAACATCTAAAGCATTTAATCGAACCTTAACGAATCTATTCTGCTTGTTGAAAAAGATAGGGCTTGAGTTTAAGGGGACAAACATATCAACAATCGTTATTGATCTGTTTATGAATTTGAAAATCATTTAAGACTGTGATTCATATCAGTCATCAGTATGATCTCATTGTTGGTCGATGATCTAATTCATCTCTGTGCTATACTTATCTTGGGGATGTGATCTCTGATCAATTTTGATCTCGGTAATCATTTATGTTAAAAAAATGATGTCAGCGAAACTATATCTTCGCTACTTGTTTCGCTAGACGAAAGTGCAATTTCGCTAAGCTTTTTCATCCAATAAGATGTCTGGCAAAATTACAATTTCGCCCAGCAAAACGTTCTTTTATCTGGCGAAACTATTTGTTGTTTAAGTCTTTTTGGGAAATCATTTTCTTAGGGCTTTATCGTGACCGTTTCAAACGAAATCGTGATTTTAGGTTGTTGCTTATGATTGTTGGATGTATTCAGTTCTCAAGTGAGTTTCGAACTTAGGATTTTCTTTCAATGCTGTTAATAATAACACATTTTAGTTTATTTGATTGTGTCTCTTCGTTGTCTTCGCTGTTCAGCGAAACTACCGATTTTCTGGTGAACTGAATGAAAGTTCTTTATATTTCAGCGAAACTGTGAGGTTACTCAGTCCAAGCGAACTTAACAGTTTCGCTGACCAAGCTTCAGTTTCGCCCACTGTTGCACCCTGAAAGGATCATACATGCCAACTCAATGGGTGAATTGATGATTGTTCACCTGGAATCCCACAAGTCCAAGATGCAATGCGGATGAAGATCTACAAGACAAATAACAAGTGTTATCTTTCGCATTAGTCAATGCGGAAGACAAAAATCTGATGCGGACAAGTGTTTACTCTTCCGCATTAACTAATGCGGAAGACATAATACTTATGCTGAAGAACAAGTTACTTCCGCATTGACTAATGCGGAAGAACAAAAGAAGATGCGAAGAAGACTTTGATCATCCACATTGACAAATGCGGATGACCAACCAAATACGCACACGTATTTGTTCATCCGCATTAACCAATGCGGATGACCAACTTACTAATGCTAATGATCAAGTGGAAATGCTGATCAAGATTATCTCATCCGCATTTGTCAATGCGGATGAACAAGCAGAGATGCGGATCAAGACTTAGACAAGTTTCTGATGTAATAGGTCAGGGGTAGTTTAGTCATTTTGTAAAGGCATCTTGTCTTGTCTATAAATAGAATAGTTTACCTCGTACTGAGGCGACGATTGACAGATAGAGGATTTTGTTGTAATTATTCTCTGTAATTTGTCAACATTCATATATCAATACAAACAGAATTTATGAGTAATTTTCTTGCTTGATTGTTCTTCGATTGTTTGCTTCCGCCACTCAATCATTGACTTGATTATCATATTCAATTCTCAATAAGAATATCACTCTTACTAAAACCCAGTCAATTGGTATCAGAGCTTTGGCTCTCGATTCTCTTTCAGATCTGCGCACAGACTGAATAGAACTTGATTGATCTGATAATCAAGTGGCTAGTTGTAGATATCATCATCTCTACTTAGCAAACAACAAGAAACAATACTCCTGTCAAACAGCAAGAACACTCATTCTGAACCTCAACAGAACTACTTGAACAAGTTGGACTCATCCAAACATAATCAATCTTAAAATCAACTAAATTTATACTTACACAAATCACATGGATTCTAACAGTTACTCTGAATTAGGTCATACACCTAAACCTCCATGCTTAAACACAAATCAGAGTTTAAACAATGGAGAATACGGTTTAGAAATTATATCATAGGTGTAGATCCTGACTTTTGGATCTCAATATGTAAGGGTCCATATGTTCCTGTTACTTTATCAACAACTCAAGCTGCACTGTACAAGACTGCTAGAATACCAATTGAGATTTAACTTTGGATGAAGATGACTATAAGAAAATCAAAATTGATCCTAAAGCATACTCTATTTCGACTCAAGCACTCAAATGGATGTGTTGAAAAGATTGGAAAAATATGGAACTGCTAAAGCTGTTTGGATGCTCTCAAAATTATGTGTGAAGGTAGCAGTGAAGTTGCTGAAATTAACAAAGACAAGCTGGTCAATCAGTATGAACCTTCCATCACACCAAAGGAGAATCCATATCAAAACGACTGCACAGATTTGTAAAGTTGGTCAATGACTTGGAATTATGGGTGTTCATACAACATTAAAGAACTCAACAAGAAAATGCTCCACAGTCTACCTGAAAGCTGGAAGCAAAATGTCACAATGTTGAAAAATACTCTTGATCTTGAGAGTACCACTCTAGACATTATGATAGCCAAGATTGAAGCTTTGGAACTTGATGAGCAAAGCAAAAATCTGAGTGGGCCAAGAGTGATTGAAGCCTACAAATTTCCTTCAGAATCACATTCTGTTGAAAATGCTTTCATCATGGAGAAGATGACTTCAACTCATCAAGAGATCAATGAACAATACTGGTTCATTGCATCTCCATCATTCAATCACCATTCAACTTCAGCACAAGCACAAAAAGTCTCCACAGCACCTCCAACCTCTCTATAAGACTTAAAATCAGAAGAGCAAAAGGCAACCTACAATGCCTTTGTTGCAAGTTTTGAAGCATATCTTGGGGGAAGACTTACTTATGCCCATTTAATACATGAAGATTAGAAGAATTAGATCCTGATGATGTTGAGGAGATGGATCTACAGTGGCAAATGGCAATGATTGCCATGAGAGCAATGAAATTTTTCAGAAAAGGAAGAAAATTGAACCTGAATGAGAACACAAAGCTTGGATATGACAAATCCAAGGTAAAATGCTTCAACTGTGGAATGACTGGTCATATCTCAAGAGAGTGCAATGCTCCTAAAAGAACCAACCATTCAAGGAACTCTCCTGGTCAATCATCCTCACAGCCTAATTCAAGCTATCACTCAAGCAATCATCAACAGCAGTACCATCATTCTCATCATCAACAACATACCAGAATCAACCACAGCTGACAATCAAGCCCATGCAAGCAGTCAGCCTTCTACCAGTGCCCTTGTGATAAAAAGATGGGATATGTGACTGGAGTGTGTATGCTGAGGAAGTCAAGCCTCAATTCCAGAATCATGCTCTCATGGCTCATATCAATGATGGACCATCTGCAATGCCTACTGAGGTAAAAACTAACCTTTGTAGTCAGAAATGCATAAATGAATTACAAGAGTATAGAGAACATAATCATAAACTGGCAGATAAAATTAAAGAAGAAAAGGTGAAGTCAGAAATGATGAAGAGAGAACTAAAAAGTTTTGAAATCAAAATCAAATCTCTTATTTCTGACATAGAAAAATTGCATGGTGAGAAATACAATCTTGCAGCTGAAAATGAGCTACTTACTAAAAAGTTAGCTCAAGCTAAAGCTCAACAATCTATGACTGAAGTGAAACTTGAAAAGTTTCAAATGTCTTCAGTCAAGCTGTAAGAAATGCTGGATTCATAAAAGGATCCAAAGGACATGTTAGGGTTTAGGTACAATTCATGTCCTCCACCATACAATGACAATTACACTGTCATGCCTGACTCTGTGTCACTCTCTGAATCAATTGAGCCTAAAATTGTGGAACCTAAATCAGAAGTGAAACAAGTGACAAATCCACAAAACAAACCTGATGTTTATTTTGAAACCAATGAGGACAAAATCAAGTTAGGACACCCAATCAAAATCAAAGAGTGTTTTGACAAGACAGTGATTGTCAAAAAACCATCAAGCGCTATAAAAGCAATTGTACCTTTTATAAAATTCGTATCATCTGTTTTACAAGGGAAAAAGAAATATGTCAAAATAGTGAAACCCACTACTAAGAGTAGTTCTGATAATGAGATTGTATCTCCACAAAATTCAAGCAAATCAGAAAAGGTTTCACTACAAAAGAAACCAAATGTAAAACTGAGTTCAACACACAAAACTTCATCAGACCCATAGTCATCCAAATTAAGGCAGGGAGTTGGGTTTGATATCTGTAATAAAGAACATGTTGACCAGTTTGAGAAAGAGGTGAGAAGTAGGTTGAAGAAACAGAAACAACCCAGACAACTGAACAAGAGTAGTATTGTGAAACAATCTACAAAAAGGGCTGATTCTGATTCATCACCTAAAGCAAAGAAAATGAATCATCAAAAGAAAGTATTAGTTGAGTCACTCAAAGAAAAATATGATTCAAGAAACAAACAAATGTATTATGATATTTGTGACATGTTCAATCACAAGACAGATAAATGCTTCTTCAACCAATATTGTTCTATCTGTGATATGAACAATCACTCCACCAAAAATTGCTATTTCAACAAGTATTGTTCAATCTGCGACATGAACAATCACAATACATCTGATTGTTACTTCAATCAGAAGGGGTTGAGAATTCCACAACACAAGCCCATCTAAAAAACATCTACTGTGATGCATTCTATCAATCATCATCTTCATAATAATCAATCTAGGACTTCTAGATCAACAAATGACAGAAATAACTCAAAGGATTTAAGGAAAGGTCAAAGAAATCATCTCACAATGAAACACAAACTTGACCTTCCAAAGCAAAACCAACTCTGATAATGAAACTCGGGCTAGATTTTTACAAGGAATAGAAACCAACGATTCATTATTCATCTGAATCCTCAGTAGATGTAGATAAGATGACTCAACCAATTCATTACCAAAAATCTCCCAAATCACCTTCATCTAAATCACCATTCAGAGGAAAATACCAGGAGGTGACTATCATGAATAGGAACGGGAAACCCAAGACCATCATGGCTTGGATTCCTTATTCTAATTAGTTCTTTTTGTTTGTAGGATCATCACACAGGTCTAATAGCCTATGGTATGTAGACAGTGGATGCTCCCGACACATGACTGGAGATCGTTCCCTCCTTCATGATTTCAAGTACATACAAGGGACTACTGTGGCATTCGGTGGAGATTCAAAAGGTGGCAGGATTACATGAGAAGGATCTGTGACAAATAGGATGCTGAGCTTTGACAGAGTGAATTACTATGAACAACTGAATTTCAATCTGCTAAGCGTGTCTCAGATCTACGACAAAAAATATTCCACTCACTTTACAGACACTCACTGCTACATACTGAAACCTGGTTTTCAAATTCCTGAAGAATGGGTTGTCTTAAAGACTCCAAGGAAGAATAATACATATGTCTTAAAGCTGTGTTATGCGTCACCTAAGGAAGAAACATGTCTTTAGTCTAAAGCATCATTTGATGAGTCACAACTTTGGCATAGACATTTGGGGCACACTAACTTTAAAAATATGAACAAGTTAGTCAAAGGAAACCATGTAATTGGTCTTCCTCAAAAAGAATTAAATTTTATTGATCAATGCTCAGCGTGCCTCAAAGGAAAACAACACAAATCGTCTCACAAAACCAAGCTGGTGAACACTAACAATACTCCATTGAAGTTACTTCACATGGATCTCTTTGGACCAACTCTTGTAATGAGTATGGGAAAGAAACAATATTGTTTAGTGATCATTGATGACTTTTCTCGATTCACATGGGTGTTTTTCCTACTTCATAAAAATGAAGCATCCCAAATCATTAAATAATTTATCACTAAAATTGAAAATCAACTTGATCTCAAAGTCAAAATAATAAGAAATGATAATCTTACAGAGTTCAAAAATGAAAATATGAGTTCCTTTTGTGCAACCAAAGGCATTGCTCATCAATTCAGTGCAGCTAGAACTCCTCAACAAATTGGGTAGCTGAAAGGAGAAATAGAACACCGATTGAAGCAGCAAGAACGATGCTAGCCGATGCTAAACTACCAATCACCTTCTTGGCAGAAGCAATTAACACATGGTGCTTTGTACAAAATCGAACTCTGATTGTTAAAGAAAGTAACATGACACCTTATGAACTCATATTTCATAGGAAACCATTTATTGGATTCCTCAAATCATTTGGTTGTCTAGTCTTAATATTAAACACCTGTGATCATTAGGAAAATTTTCATCTAAGTCTGATGAAGGATTTTTGTAGGTTATTCTTCCATCTCAAAGGCTTATAGAGTGTTCAATCCTAGACTGAACATTATTGATGAATCCACAAATGTTCATTTCAAAGAACATTCGTTTCCTAAATCTACAAATGGTCTTGATTGGTTGTTTAATATTGACACTTTTACTAAATCATTTGACCAATTTCACTTGTCTAATGCAGGAAATATACATTCAGGTGATACTTCATCAACTGTAGAAAGAAGAGAAAATTATCCATTGATCCCACCTACATCTGATGAACATATGTATGAAGATGTTCCTCTTCAAGCTGATCCCATCAGACACTTGTCACAAAACCTTAGTGTTTCCTCTGAACAGGGTCCTAGCCTCGTACCATCTCACTCAGATGACTTGTCATATGAGATCAGAAATCAAAAATAGGCTTCTCATCCAGAAGAAACTCAAGGTACCTCAAATGATGCAAGCAACCTCAGTGCTGCTGAAGATGTAGCAGGTAGTGAAACAGAAATTGACAATCTTCATAGTTCAACACCAATACAAGATGATTGTGCCTCTGACTATAATGAACTAAATGTCTCCAATCTTGATGTAACTATTGCGGGTGACATCATTCCCACCTCAAGAATACACAAGAATCATCTAGTTGAAACCATTATTGGTGATCATAATGAGAGGGTGACAAGAAGCAAGTCAACTATTGCAAATATCTGTTTGTTCTCACGCTTTCTATGTCAAACAGTACCCAAAAACATCAAAGAGGCACTTCAAAACAATAGTCGGATTGAAGCAATGCAGGAAGAATTGCTCCAATTCAAGAAACAAGAAGTATGGCAGCTGGTAGATATTCCTGAAGGATAATACCCTATCGATACCAGATGGCTGTACAAGAACAAGACTGATGATAGAGGGATAGTCATCAGAAATAAAGATAGGGATACACTCAGGAAGAAGGAATTGACTACGACAAGGTGTTTGCTTCTGTTGCCAGACTAGAAGCAATCAGAATCTTTCTCGCATATTCTGCATCCATGAAATATACTGTTTATCAAATGGATGTAAAGTGTGCCTTCTTGTATGGAAAGATTGCTGAAGAAGTCTATGTAAGTCAACCACTTAGTTTTGAAGATCCAAATTTCCCTCATAGAGTGTACAAGCTTG
This sequence comes from Flaveria trinervia, assembly GCA_025506515.1. Classification (NCBI taxonomy): domain Eukaryota; kingdom Viridiplantae; phylum Streptophyta; class Magnoliopsida; order Asterales; family Asteraceae; genus Flaveria; species Flaveria trinervia. The sequence goes on along the minus strand of CM046452.1, from coordinate 38,715,495 downwards.
ACAAAGCTCTGTATGGTCTTCATCAAGCTCCAAGAAAGTGGTATGAGACTCTATCATCCTTTCTTCTTGAACATGGGTATGAAAGAGGAAAGATTGATCAGACTCTCTTTAGAAGAATAAGAGGAAAAGACATGCTGTTAGTCCAGATCTACGTGGATGACAATATATTTGGCTAGACAATCAACCAACTCTACAAAGAATTTGAAGATCTTATGCATTCAAAGTTTCAAATGAGTGCTATGGGGGAACTCACATTCTTTCTGGGAGTGCAAGTCCAGCAAACAGCAGATGGAATCTTCATCAATCAATCAAAATATGTAGAAACCATGCTGAAGAAATTTCACCTTGCTGACTGTCATCTATCAGAATTCCTGTAGATACTAAAGTGAAGATTGGACCTGACCCTGAAGGAAAATCAGTGGATCAAACTCACTATCGATCAATGATAGGTTCACTTATGTATCTAACAGCCAGTAGGCCTGACATTATGTTTGGTGTTATGTGTGTGCAAGATATCAAGCTAATCCAAAAGAATCACATGTGAATGCAGTCAAGAGGATATTCAGATATCTGAAGGCAAACCAGCTCTCGGATTATGGTATCCAAAAGAAGGAGAACTTACAGACAGTGATTATGGAGATGCAACTTCAACAGAAAATCCACTTCTGGCGGTTGTCAATTTCTTGGTCCCAGACTAGTATCCTGGCAATGCAAGAAGCAGACAAATGTGTTTGTGTCCACAGTCGAAGCTGAGTATATTGCTGCTTCAACATGTTGCTCTCAAGTTCTCTGGATTCAAAACCAGATGCTTGATTATGGTTTTAACTTTTTGCATACACCAATTTCTGTTGACAACATAGCTGCTGTCTTTATAACTAATAATCCAGTTCGGCACTCAAAAACAAAACATATTGAAATTAGATATCATTTTTTGAGAGATCGTGCTGAAAAGGGTTTAATCAAATTGATTCAAGTACCAACAGAAAATCAATTAACTCATTTGTTTACCAAGGCATTTGAACCTAGTAGGTTTGAATTTTTGGTTCAGTCAATTGGCATGATTAACTTGAGTAAAACTTTGAAAAACATCAAAAATATTTTAAAACATCAGAAAAACCACAAAAAGAAATCAACTCATATGAAGAAAAGAATCTTGGGAATTATATAATTACAGTCGTTATATCATTCATTGTGCTTAATTTCAAAATGTAAAAGACTGAAATGACTTACTAGATATGTTGATAGGTTCAACTTGGAAGAAAAGATACATGCAGTGATGAATTAAGACATATTCAATTGTGAAACACTCATCACAAAGTACAGGTATGTATTGGCTTATCTGAATGCATGTGTGTGTAGTAACCTAAACACACCAGGTAATGATACTTTATGAATCTCTTTCACCACATCATGTTTCATCTTTGTTTTGCTGAGCAAAGACCTGATGAAACTTGCACACAGTGCAGATGTCATGATCCAAAAGATTCCTAATGTGTAACACATCCAAAATTGGATGAATCAACAAAGTAATACATTCCAAGTGAATGAACAAAAAAATCCTATCATGGATCACCTTCCAAAGTGAAGTGAAAAGAATCCCAATGAGGATCAACATGAAAAAGGATCAAATTAAAAGAATCCCAATGAGGATTAGTGAATATGAGATCTCATGACTTAAGTAACCTGGTAAGAAAAGTTGTGACAAAGTTCTACCATGCATTGTATAAGGAGGGTTGATCATTCCATGCTTATGTGTGTGTGAGGTACACATTGAATAATAAATCAACAAAAACATGATAAAAGTCATTTGCATCAAAATATCAACCAGGTATGAGTTTAAGAGGACAAACATACCTTCAATCTTCAAGGTCATAATCTTGTCCATTTAATTATAAACGATGCACATGTGTAATGTAAGATTGATATGATCCCAACAAAGAGATTTTTCTCTTCATTATTAATATTAATAAAAAAATATTCAAAACTTTAAAAATCTTTAAAGTTTCTCTCCAAATGTGGACATAAACTTTAGGGGAGTAATTTAATTTTGAGTAAGTTCAAATTTTTGTTTGTTAACTCAATTTTGAAAAAAAAAACAAAAGAAATTTTAGTTGGTGTTGTTGCAATAAGTCATACCATTATATCTCAGCTTATGCAGATTCTTAGAAGCATGATAAGCCCAAGATCTGTCAAAATTGGAAAACTTGTATCAGTTGTAACATACAAGGCAATCCAAGCAAAAATTGACAACTTCAACAACCAACTTCATAAGAAAAATCAATCAAGGGCACATCTTCATAAGATGAATAATCAATTCAATCACATTAACTTTTGATTTAGTTCAAAAGATAATGCAGGTAAGTGCATTAGTTAATGTGGGTGAGGTAACCCATGCATATAACTAATGCGGGTAACAATAATTTTTGAAGTGCAATTAATGCGGACAATGATTTTACTCTACCGCATTAGTGCGTGAAGTAAATGTGAAGTTTACGCATTTACTACAACTCAAATGCGGGCAAAAAGTTTAACTTCCGCATTTGCAACAATACACAAATGCGGACAACCAAAATGTCAACTTTAACTTCTGCATTTGCAACAGTACACAAATGCGAACAGCCAAAATGTCATGTTTAACTTCCTCATTTGCAACAGTCACACAAATGCGGATGGCCAAAATCTCAAGTTTAACTTCCGCATTTACTGCAGTACACAAATGCGGATTGAATAAAACATAAAGAAACAAAACATCCGCATTAGTAACAGTAGAGTAATGCGGACAGTGAGTCAAAAATTAAGTCTTCCGCATTAGCTACAGCCACAAATGCGGATGACCAAAAGTAGTCAAATGTGGACTGTCAATGTCAAAAGTTCGTCTTCCGCATATGCTACAGTTAACAAATGCGGATCACCAAAATCAAACAAATTAACCTTCAGCATTTGCTACAGTGTTCACTGTATCTGCTTGTAAACTTGTAAAGTTTTTCAAATTGTATTATTTGACTATTTAAAGGAATTCAAACAGGTCATTCAATACTTTTCAAATTTGAGAGAACATATAGTGAGACGAGCGTAAAACTACAATACACCACCATCATTCATCATCATCATCACAAACATTCAAAGATTTTGTTATGTTTCATCTTTTAACATTCTTGTCATCGATTCAGAACATCAGTCGTTTTGAAGATAAGGTATAACTTCAACGGTTTGAAACCAAAACCTAAGTCTCGAACGATTACCCTAAATCGAACGATGAACCAGAAAACTATTAAAGAACACCAAAATCTAAATCATTAAGTGATGTAATACACATTTTCGATGTCAATAAACATGTAAATTGATAGGAATTCAACTAATATTGAAAACCATGACAACCATGTTTACTGAGAAAAACAGAGCAATGTGAAAAAGAAAAGTGTGAAACAAATCAAAGTCACATTAACAAATCAAAGCAAAATTAAAGTCAAAATTGTGAACTAACACACATGTCTCTTGTGCAGATTACATGGCAAACCTTACATGGAGCAAGCTCCATAACGTCAGCGGTTATCTAAACCCTGATGTACCTGAAGCAGAAGGTCTCAGAGATATGATAAGATTCCTATCTACCACAAAGGTAGCATATGCTATAACAGTAAGACCAACAATCTATGAGAATCCCATCAGGTCTTTCTGGGAATCAGCTGAAGTAGTTGAAGAAAATGGAGTGAAACTCTTACTGGCAAGATAACACTGAACACACACTGAGGATCACAGAAGAATTTGTTAGAAGATGTCTTCAATTAAATGACAATGCAGATGATCCTCTTGAATTGGATGATGAGGAGATAATCACATTTTTCTGAAATGGTTACAAAGGAGCTATGAAGCCAAACAGATAGTCAAAGGATTAGTGGATCTGCCCTGGAGATTCCTATTCATATGTTCCAACATTGTCTATCTAAAAGGAAAACATGATGGAATGACATTCCAGTCCTCACATCTTCTGCTGTCACACCCCAACCTTGACGGCGGAAACGTGGAGGAGTGAGAGCTAAGATCGTTCACAGCCACATAACGCTATTAATAACCCAAATATTATTAAACATAAGTTCCAATTGTACTATTACAATCATGAGTCTCAAAGAAATTAAAAGCATAACATAAAATGTGAGAAGTCCTTTTATTTCACTTATTTATCTAGGTCCATTCCTAGATGTTGGAGCTTCAAAGAGTAGAAATCAAGCTTGAGTATTTCCTGAAACATGTTAAAAATAAAGGGTCAACAATAATGTTGGTGATATTTCCATAGTTTGTAATACATAAGTATATAAAAGATGGCAATTCATGTTGTAAGTTAGAGAACAAAGTAATCTAGGGATGTAAGACAGATGCACAACCAAACCTCGACAATGGTTTACATGTCTCAAATGTTTAAAAGTATATACTATTAGCTAAGTGTACTTGATCACCAAGCAGGCTTTTCTGGCCCATAGATCTATGACTTCGCTAGGCTAGCAATAGTTATGATTGTACATATATTCAACATTACATGGTAGCTACAAAGTTCAGCTAACTACAACATACAGGTGAAATGCCAAAGTTTACAAGGACAAACGTGTTTACAAGTGCAAAGTTTATAAAGTAACATTTTCACCTAAAGTGTAAAAATATAAAAAATGGATATAGAAATACTCACCTGATCAATGTATATAAATGATGGACTAATAAGAATATAATAAGCAACGTTTCAAATAGTTCTTCACTAAGTCCCTAAGTTATATATTCACAAGATTTATTTTAGATTAATGTTTAAACATGATTTAAGTTTCAAGGAAAGATTGGATTCCTTGATATATATATTAACAAAAAGAATTACATTGTTTTAATAATTTGTCATAAAGACATAAACTTTGAATCATTGGATATGGTTAACAAAACAAAATATAAAGTGTAGGTATCTTTTTATATCTTTGCTTGTAAAAATTATAAATTTTAAACAATAAAGTGCGAACCAATAATAATATATTTTTTATGATTTAACCCATTATTTAAAATTTTCTTATATTAATAAACCAAATATAATCCTTGTTTTACAAAATATTAACTTTATATAAAAAACAATTTTAGAGAAACTTATTAGAGTGATTTAAAAATAAGTAAGTTTATAAAATTACTTTTAGTAATCTTTCAAAATTTTTATATAATTTTTGAAGGCTGAAAACCCCAAAAAGAAAATGTGAGGTTGCCCGGGTTCGAACCCGGGACCTCATGCTTAACAATGCAATGTCTTAACCAGTGAACCAAGGCTACAGCCGCGGTTTAACTTGGTTTTAAATTCTTTTAAACACAAACTAATAGATTTCCCCCATTCCCTTAGACCCTGAATCGATTGGACCACAAATTGAATGCCAATCGATTGTTTTAATGGAAAAAAACATGGGGCTTGATTCCCCTTGTAAATACGAACAAAATGATGTGTCTAATTACCCGTTTTGATAAGGGATTGAAGATGAACATGTGAGGAACGAGTCATGACCGAGCCTTGATTCAATATGTGAGCAAACGACTATGAAAACCAAATAAACTTGTGCAAAGCTTCGGATAGTGATCTTGATGCAAAGCCCTCTATCAATTGATGGTTACAAGGCTGAGAATGTGATCAATGAGTGGATGACAGTTCACGATGAATGTGCTAAACGAATCCTATAGTTGTGTTTGATTCAGGTGAAATTGAGAGATGTAAACGATTACGATTGCTTAGATGATTGATTAGGTGTGTTTAATTAAGTATTATTAAGATTTAAGGGACGAACGTTTGTGTCATTGAAGGTTTCGGTTATAGGAATTATTTGAGGCCCGTAACCGTTGTTTAATCACAATTAAAGTCCTTAACTGCGTTCGAATCGTTTCCATGAAACGTTCGGAACATTTGGTATCAAAATCAAAGGTTTTTAAAGAGATTAGAGAGTGGCTGAGCTCGGCCGGAATATGGCCGGAGCTCCGCCGGAAAGTTGGGGAAGGGGAGGGTTGGTTTGGAAATTATAAATTACACATATGGCCCCTTGATTTTATTTTATCATTTTATGTCTTTTAGTTTGTTTAAAGTTTATAAATTGATAAATAACCCTTGTACTTATAATTTTTTAAGTTTTAAACATTTTTAATAACTTATAAAATCTTATTAATTTTTTTTATTTCTACAATTATTATTATTATTATTAGAGTTATTATTATAATTATTATTATTATGATTATTATTATTATTATTATTTTTAATAGTTATGCTATTAATTTTATATTAAATACATAATGACCAATAAACAAATCAGCATAAGTAGCACACAATTTCATAAAGGGGCATAAATAGTCCTTACAAGAATAATCGAGATTAACTATTAGTACCCAAAAATACAAGATGTTACAGTCTCCTCAACTTAAAATAATTCGTCCCGAAATTAAAAATGAACTAGGCAAACAAATACGGGTATCTCTCCTTCATATGATCCTCACGCTCCCAAGTGAACTCAACTCCACACTTGTTCTCCTAACGAACCTTGACAATTGGAGTAGTTGTGGTTCTGTTCTTCTTCCTAATACAATCCATAATTTCAACATGTTTCTCAACAAACTGCAATGACTCGTCGATCTGGATGTCTTCCAATGGAACATGAAGATTCTCGTCGGCCAAACACTTTCTCAAATTTGAGACATGGAATACAGGATGAACTCCACTAAGTCGGAAGGTAGTTCCAGCATGATAGTAGCCTCGTTGACATCCACATGAATCTCGGTATCAAATTCTCCTAGTTTATCAACCATTGCCTTCGATCTCAAATTTCTTGGAGCGAGACAGTCTTGTTATGGACCTTGCGACTCAGCGCGTCGGCTACAACATTCGCCTTTCCAGGGTGATAGCGAATGTCGAAGTCGTAGTCGCTAATCAACTCAATCCAACGTCTTTGTCTCATGTTGAGATCCTTTTGGTTGAACACATTTTGGAGACTCTTATGATCGGTGTAGACTATGCATTGCGTCCCATATAGATAGTGTCGCCAAATCTTTAATGCAAAAACCACAGCACCAAGTTCAAGATCGTGAGTAGTGTAGTTCACTTCATGAACCTTCAATTGCCTCGACGCGTATGCTATAACTTTGCCTCGTTGCATGAGAACACAACCAAGACCTTGATTAGAAGCATCACAATACACAGTAAGTCATCGTTTCCATCGGGAAGTGTGAGAATAGGAGCGTTACACAACTTGCGTTTTAATGTCTCGAAAGCCTCTTCTTGCTCGGGTCCCATTCAAAGAGTCGATTCTTTTGGGTTAGCGCCGTTAGTGGTTTAGCAATCTTCGAGAAATTCGCTATGAACCTACGGTAATATCCCGCTAAGCCCAGAAAAGAACGATCCTCGGTTGGGGTAGTGGGAACACAACAATTTTTCACGGCTTTGATTTTAGCAGCATCAACATGAATTCCTTTGTTGTTCACCACATGCCCTAAGAATTGAACCTCCTCCAACCAAAATTCACACTTGGAAACTTGGCGTATAATTTCTCCTTCTTCAAAAGTCCAAGAACTTATCGCAAGTGTGTCTCATGATCGATTTTCGTCTTGGAATAAATAAGAATGTCATCAATGAACATGATCACGACTTATCCAAATACGGTTTACATACTTGATTCATGAGATCCATGAACGTGGCAAGTGCATTGGTCAAACCAAAAGGCATGACCATGAACTCGTAGTGTCCATATCGAGTACGAAAAGCAGTTTTTGGAATGTCATCATCATGAACACGTAGTTGATGATAGCCAGAACGTAGATCGATCTTTGAGAATTGAGTTGCTCCTTGGAGTTGATCGAAGAGATCATCGATTCGAGGAAGAGGGTATTGGTTTTTGATAGTAAGCTTGTTGAGTTCTCGGTAATCGATGCACATACAGAATGAACCATCCTCTTCTTCACAAATAGTACAGGTGCACCCCACGGTGATGAACTAGGGCGAAATAAACCCTTATCGGTCACTCTTGCATTGACTAGCTAGTTCTTGCATTTCAGACGGTGCAAGACAATAAGGTGATTTTGCCACAGGATTTGCACCAGGGATTAAGTCAATCTTGAACTCAACTTCTCGCACGGGAGGTAACCCTTTAAGATCCTCAGGAAAAACCTCGGGAAAGTCCCGCATAACCGGAATGTCCTTCAACTCCTTACCCTTGGCTTTCGTGTTAACTACATATGCCATGAAAGCCATGTAGTTTTTACTCAAGCATTTGCGAGCCTTGATGCAAGACATGAGTTTGAGTCTTTGGGATGATTTCTCCCTAAAGACCTTCAAAGTATCACCAGTCGGTAAAGGAATTCGGATACACTTCTCGAAACATAGAATTTCCGCATGATGCTTGGCTAACTAATCCATGCCAATGATAACATCAAAGCTTCCAAATTATAGGAATAAGGTCGATGAAGAATCATGTTCGTAAGGCTTAAGGTGCAATCACGTATTACAACGTCAACGACGATAGATTTCCATCGGCGACCTCGACCGTGAAAGATTTTTCCCAGTTAACACGCGGTTTATAAAGTATAGGCTCGAATTATAGGGACACAAAATTCTATCGGCCCCCGAGTCAAACAATATAGAAGCATAATGATGATTTACAAGGTACATACCTGTTTGGTAATAATCCATTATTGGTATGATGAACAAAATTTGGAAACTTTTATAAGACAAGAACCGATTTAAAAGGAGTTCAACGACGTACCATTCACCACGTCGTTGTTCGCTTGAGCTTGGTTGGCATTGATGTTGAAAGCCCTTCCATGAGCCGGTGGCATAGTTCCTGCATTGCAAGGACATTGCGGCTGAATGACCAGGCTCGCCACAGTTATAGCAGGTTCGGTTGGTAAGTATGGCAGTGTTGTTTCGTGCACACAAAGAAGGCAAGTAGTTACCAAGTGTCCATACTTGCCACACAATGAGCAGACTCAGCATGGAATGTTGCTTGAATGATGGTACTTTCACGTTTACACATAGGATGTGGACCAGTATAGGCTTTAGCTATGGGAGCTTGATTCGCAACCACCATTTGTTTTTTAGGGCATTTGGGCAGTCACAGCGTAGTTGCTTGTCAGGGTGAATTACGCTTTTTGTTTGAGAAGGTGACTCGGCCCTTACCTCCTTTGTTGCCTCGGGTGTCACCTTCGTAGTAGACTTGGAACCCTTTGCCGACATGGTGCCAGCTCCTATTATGATTCTTGGTGAGCTTTGCGGTGATAGTAATCACTTCCTCCAAAGTTGGGCCTACTACCCACCCAGCATCTTGAATTTGAGGTGGCACCCCCTTGATAAATTTCTCGATATTACGGGGCACGGTGTCCACCATGTGTGGTAGAAGCATACTCAACTCATGATGCCGGGTGGAATAAGCAAGTGATTCCCACCATCTTGTTTGAGGTTCCAGAACTCCTCCTCCAGCTTTTGCAACTCGTTCCTCGGGCAGAACTTTTGCATCATGATATCCTTAAATTCTTCCCTGGGCAACACCATTGCAACCTCAGTTCCACCGTTTCTCTTTTCACTCTTCCACCAAGTTAGTGCTCGTTGTTGAAGAACACTTGTGGCATAGCAAACCTTGAACTCGTCGAGGCACTCGCTAACAATGAATGTGTTCTCCATACTTTCTAACAACTCGAGAAGTCCAGTGGCTCTTCTTTTCCACTAAAGCTAGTGGTTTGCACAAGTTGAAGTGTTTGAAGTGCAAGTATGATTGATCCCGTTTTGCTTTTTGCTATTCTCTCCATGACCATTTCCATTGTTGCTGGAGTTGGTCATTAAGTGCTATTGAGTTCAGCAACCATGGTGGGATGACAGCAGCCATTTGTCGGGCAATCATAGCGGCTAGCTTACGATCAGAACTTCCACGCTTTCCTTGATGACGAGACATGATGGAATATGCAAAATGAGTTAGACACGAAAATAGAATAACAAGGATTATAATTCAACAAGGTTAAGGCAAGAGTTGTAAGGCACTTGGAATGGTTCCATTTGGTAACGCATTACCATTTGGAAACGTTGACACGTCAAGGTAAGTTGACCCATTCACCTTAGAAGTTGTGCATGTTGACCATAGTTTATCACTCATCCTAGAAATCCCCAGTAAGCATAACTAGTCCTGTAGGATTTATGCGATATGCTTGCCTTAGCCCGAGGACCTTTTGCCAGGAATCTAGAATACAGTGTCTATATGTCACACAAACTTCTTAGGTTCATGAAATCAAAACCTTGATGAGATTTAATATAATAGACATAACGTCTAAGATACAAATCATAAGTATTAGCATAAGTTCCCACGTGTTGACGAGAATAAGATTAAGAGATTTCATGTTCGGGGAGAGTCAAAGAGTCAAAGCTAAGTTTAGGGAGACACTAACAATGTTTAGGCATTCCTATGCTAAGGCATCACTTTCACATAAAAGGCATAGCATTATGTACATGCAAATATATATGATTTACAAGATAGAATGATAATTCTATAGGTTGATGCATACTATAGTCTAGGTCCCTTTCTAATACCTAAATCCCTATAGTTATGGGCTCTGATACCAATCGTCACACCCCAACCTTGACGGCGGAAACGTCAAGGATGAGAGTTAAGTCGTTCATAGCCATCATTATCCCTATACATGCTATAACAAACCAATAGTACTATAACATGTTAATACAAAGAAATTAAAAGTCTAAAGCAAAAAAATATAACATAAAAGAGTTCAATATCATTTGATCATTCAATCTATCTGACATATCCAATAGATATCCTAATTGTACTTTACCTGAGAAATTTCATCATAAATATCTTCCTGAAACATGTGTGAGCTCAAAGAGTAGAAATCAAGCGGAGTATTTCCTGAACATGTTAAAATAATGGTTGTTGGTGAGATTTCCATAGTTTGTAATACATAGTATATAAAAGATGGCAATTCATGTTGTAAGTTAGAGAACAAAGTAAACTAGGGATGTAAGACATAATGCACAATCAAACCCTCACAAAGTTTTACAAGTCTCAAACGTTTAAAAGTATATACGATTAGCTAAGCGTACTTGGATCAACCAAGCAGGCTTGTCTGGCCCGTAGATCTATGACTTCGCTAGGCTAGCAATAGTTAATGATTGTACATATATTCGACATTACATGGTAGCTACAAAGTTCAACTAACTACAACATACAGGTGAAATGCCATAAGTTTACAAGAATCAAACGTGTTTACAAGTGCAAAGTTTATAAAGTAACATGTTTCACCCCAAAGTGTAAAAATATAAAAAGGGGTATAGAAATACTCACTTGATCAAATGTATATAAATGACGATTAATAAGAATATAATAAGCAACGTTCCAACGTAGTTCTTCACTAAGTACCTAAGTATATATATTCACAAGATTTAAGTTTTAGATTAATGTTTATACATGATTTAGGGTTTCAAGGGAAAGTTTGGGATTCCTTGATATATATATTTAACAAAAAGAATTACATTGTTTTAATAATTTGTGATAAAGACATAAACTTTGAATCGTTGGATATGGTTAACAAACCAAAATATAAGTGTAGGTATCTTTTTATATCTTTGCTTGTAAAAATTATAAATTTTAAACAATAAAGTGTGAACCAATAATAATAATTTTTATGATTTAACCCATTATTTATTAAAATTTTCTTTATATTAATAGACTAAATATAATCCTTGTTTTACAAAATATTAACTTTATTTAAATAAAAAACTTTACAGAAACTTATTAGAGTTATTTAAATAAGTTATAAAATTACTTTTAGTATTTTTCAAAATTTTTATATAATTTTGAAGGCTGAAAACCCCCAAAAGAAATACGAGGTTGCCCGGGTTCGAACCCGGGACCTCATGCTTAACAATGCAATGTCTTAACCAGTGAACAAGGCTACAGCCGCGGTTTAACTTGGTTTAAATTCTTTTAAACACAAACTAATAGTTTCCCCCATTCCTTAGAACCCTGAATCGATTGGACCACAAATGAATGCCAAATCGATTGTGTAATGGAAAAAAAATGGGGCTTTGATTCCCCTTGTAAATACGAACAAAATGATGTGTCTAATTACCCGTTTTGATAAGGGATTGAAGATGAACAATGTGAGGAACGAGTCATGACCGAGCCTTGATTCAATATGTGAGCAAACGACTATGAAAACCAAATTAAACTTGTGCAAAGCTTCGGATAGTGATCTTGATGCAAAGCCCTCTATCAATTGATGGTTACAAGGCTGAGAATGTGATCAATGAGTGGATGACAGTTCACGATGAATGTGCTAAACGAATCCTATATTTGTGTTTGATTCAGGTGAAATTGAGAGATGTAAACGATTACGATTGCTTAGATGATTAATTAGGTGTTTTTAATTAAGTTATTATTAAGATTTAAGGACGAACGGTTGTGTCATTGAAGGTTTCGGTTATAGGAGCTGTTTGAGGCCCGTAACCGTTGTTTAGTCACAATTAAAGTCCTTAACTGCGTTCGAATCGTTTCCACGAAGCATTTGGAACGATTTGGTATCAAAATCGAACGTTTTTAAAGAGTTTAGGGAGTGGCCGGAGCTCGGCGAAATATGGCCGGAGCTCCGCCAGAAAGTTGGGGAAGGGGAGGGTTGGTTTGGGAAATTATAAATTTACACATATGGCCCCTTTGATTTTTATTTTATCATTTATGATGTCTTATACTTTGTTTTAAAGTTTATAAATTGATAAAACTAACCCTTGTACTTATATTTTTTAAGTTTTAAACATTTTTAATAACTTAAAAATCTTATTAATTTTTTTTATTACTACAATTATTATTATTATATTATTATTATTATTATTATTAGAGTTATTATTATTATATTATTATTATATTTTTTTAATAGTTATGCTATTAAGTTTTATATTAAATACATATGACCAATAAACAAATCCACATAAGTAGCACACAATTTCATAAAAGGGCATAAATAGTCCTTACAAGAATAACCGAGATTAACTATTAGTTACCAACAGAAGTTTTAACATGTCAGCATATGTATTCAATGGCCTAATCTCCAACATTCAAGAAGGTTGAGATACAAGTTTCTAATGTACCCCAGATTTATTCAATGTCTAATCAATGAAACATTTCATGACATTGCTAATGAAGGACCAGTACTTAACATTCCTCATATGATGCAAGATCCTATATGTACCAAGAAGAAGGACCCAAGGAACTTCTACAGTGGTGCCCCTTCACCCCTTCTTCCTTGGATGTTTGAACAAAATACTCCAACTAGGTCAACCACAACCAATACCATCACCTCCACAACCAATCCCACAACCAATACCACAACCTATACCATCACCTCCAAACCAATACCACAACTACCACAACCAATACCATCACCTATACCTCACCAATATGACAACCAATACCATCCCCAATACCATCACCAATGCCATCACCACAACAAATACCACAACCTTCTACTCAACCATCTCTTCAAACATTACCTCAACCATCATCACTTCCTTCACCACAACAAACACCACCTATGATCACTCAACTTACACCTACATCACCACATCATCAATCTCCTATTTCACCACACCAATCTCCTATTCCTCCTTACCAACCATTACCATTATCAATTGATCACCCTGCTTAACGAGCAGGATCAACAAGTGCATCCAAATCATCCAAATCATCTTCTGATGAGGAGGATCATCATGATCAAACCAAAGCTATGAATGAACCTTCTGAGGCTGCTCCTTCTGAGAGCTATGCTAAATCAAACATCAATAAGCCTGATGAAAAAGATGAATTAATAACTGAGTTGTTACTCAAACTAGAAAGGATGGAAAGAACACTAAACAGGAGAGGAGGAATTATAAATGACAGAATTCTGGAACTTGATGAGAAAGAAGGAGAATTGAAAGATCTTAAAGAGAAACATGCAGTTGAAAGAATGGAACAAGCAAAAGAGATTGAAAATCTAAAAGTTGCACTGAAACACTCAAGAGAAGAAGTGAGTGGTCATATAGACACTCTTTAAATACAAACTATTGCCATGGAGGAACAAGAAAACATCATAGAGGAACAAGCTGATATCATCTCAGAACTAGAAAAGGAAATCGAGAGCAAGAACAAAAGAATATCCGAGCTTGAAATGATGATTAAAAGAACTGATGTAAAGGATGATGATGAAAAAGAAGAACAAAAGAATGATGATGAGAATGAAGAACAAGTGGATGATGAAAGTGAAACTGAGATTAAAGACCGGAGCTTAGACATGCTAGTGTATTCTGGAAACACTGGCCATTCAGACTCAGAAAAGGGTGAATTTGAAGAACTCTTCAGTGCTTTGGATAGTTTTGCTTCTGAACAATTCAGCATTGATGATGATTTTTGGGAGTTCATAAACAATCAAAGAACTAAGGCAGAGCCTATTGTATTCATTCCTAAATCACCAATGCCATTGGAAAAGGAATTGTCTCTGCAAATTGTCTCTGCCATATCATTAACAGAAGAACAAAAAAAGGAACTAAAAGAAAGATATGAAGAAGAAAGGAAAGAAGAAACTGTACCTGAACAAAGTGAAATGAAGGATCAAGAGCCAAGCACACCTGAAAAGGTCCCTGAACCAAAAGATCAAACTGAAACCTCTAGCCCTCAACTTCAAACTTACTCATGAAAGAGGAAGTATTTGGCAGAAAAGGCTAAAGGCAAGAGACTAATAACTGAATAAGAACCGTCAAAGAAGCAAAAAGATTACCCAAGGAGTTTAGCAGCAATTGCTGAATTTTTGGAAGAACATGAGCAGGCAGAAGCTCAGTTGAAACAGTTGGCCAGAGCAATTGATTTAGAAGAAGGAGAAATTGCTAATGAAGATGAAGTGTTAAAGGATTTTCTCATGGACAATCCTCTTAAAGAAGAACAGTCAGTAACATGGTAACCAAAGCTCAAACTGATGACTTGATGATTAAAGCCATGTTCTTGATCAATCAAGGCTATGATCCTCATGAAGTGTTTGCAATGATTTATGAGAAAATGAAAGAAGAGGAAGAGAAAGTGAAGTTGTTGCTTGATCCAACAATAGACACTGACTATGAGAAGACAATGTCAATGGGCACTCCAATACTCAAAGACTCATCCTTGAAGAAACCCACAAAGTATGAAGTTCCACTACCAAGAAGGGGTCCTCTACAAAAAGCTTTCACAAATAAAGAAATCAACCACATCCCATGAATCATTATTTCCTGATCCTTATAACATGTCTGAAAAGGAAATGAAGGAATATCTTTCAAGTCAGGGATTCATAAAAAGAAAGATTACCAACATGAAGACAAATTCATTAAGGTCTGCCACACTTCAATTGATCAATGAAAAGAAAGATAAACTAAAGAAACTCGAAGAAGAATAGACAAAGACCAAACCCAAAAATAGAATGTCAACTGAAGACATGCTGCTGAACATAAAAGATCAAGAATTACTTGCCCCGGCACTCCACAAATATCCTGAATGGTTTGCAGAACCATCTCAGTTGAAGCTGCAGGAAGGACTGATCACTGCTGAATGATAAGAGGGGTATCTACTCCCAAGGGGAAGATAGATCAGAAGATAATAGCATGGAAGTATGATAGCACCTGGAACATGTTCATGGTGAAGAGAATCTCAGGGCTAGTACAATTCTTCACAGAGTACTCAGCTCTAGTAAATGCCCTTGAGATTCATGATTTGAAGGAACTAGCTCAATTTGAACTGATTAATCATACAGCTATGTTTAGGGGATATGAATTTGAGAATATACTTAAGATGTTCAGAAGGATAAACAACTTCAATTCATTAAAGACAAATTGCTTAAGAAAAGATAAAACATTTGTCAATCCCCTGGAAAAGAAAAAAAAGGTGGAAGCAGAAAAATAGTATTCCCTGAGTTGAAGGTAAAGCCAACTGAATCTTTAAAGAGGAAAGTAGTGTCTGGTACTCATTCTTCCATTCCTATCTCAAATGTGTACTATGATGAGAAAACCTATGAGCTGGTGATAGAAAGGAAGTAGGGAGGAAAAGAAGGAGCTGACATTAGACTTTTTAGTGGATATGAAGTAAGACTATGTTAGGACCTGGTATTTGAACGAAATACCTAGTGATTAGCGTGTAAACCAGATCAAATAGTGCGGAATCCTATTTGATTGGCGATCCAATCAGTGAGAATACACGAAGAATCAATAACGAATTTAAACTAACGTTAGAAATCGGTTGGGAATCGATCTAATGTGTTCTATAAACATGGAGAACGAATTGGGAGGTTTCTGGACAGCTAGGGTACGTCTGGAGTCGTAATAAAATGAATTACCCTTTATTCCATGAATGGATTGTATTTATAGGTTAGTATTGTTTATTCGGGCGACTGGACCATTCGCATGGTTCAGTCATGTGATTGAAGCATGCGGTTGATCCATACGCACGACTGAGTGTTCAGTCGTGCGACTAAACCAATCTTATGTGTCAATCATACGACTGATCCAGTCTCCTGGTTCAGTCGTGCGACTGAGTCAATCGTATGAAGTTATTCATGCGTGTGGTCCATTCGCATGAGCCATTCGCATGAAAACTACATTATGTTAAGTTGGAATGTATTCATTAATAAACATTATGTGTAACCATTCAAACAATCACTATCCTAATTAACCAATTCAATATCGACTCATTAACGAAATATTAGTCATTACAAATCACAAAAAACCAATATCATTTCATTAATCATATCAAATTACATCATAATCAGATAAACATGATCTATTACATTTCATATCATGATCTAGGGACATACATGCATCAACAAACTCGCCCTTGGACCTAGATCTCTCTAATGTCTTGTTTTCTGCATCACCTCCTCATATTTCTTGTACTTGTCCTCTTTTGTGACTCCCACATGAATCTCAAACGCGAAGTAGTGTCTTATGACATTTTGGAACTGGAGGGCTTGTACAATATATTGCGTATCATAGAACAGTGGCCACTTGTATAGCGTGTAGACATCATTTGCTGACAAATTTGTAAGCCACATTGGGTCGAATACCCTGATCGTATCCATTTGGCCCTCTTTGTTTAGAACTATGACCGCTTCTGCTGTTCTCCAATTGTAGTACCACCACTTAAAGTGTGGAGTGAAGTCTTGTGGCATTTCCCGGAGTGGGATTCTTGACATTGTGCGCGGAGGATTCCACTTCAACACTATCTTTGGCTTTCCAGTAATGGCATCAATCTCAGACCTTCTGATATACCTTGTAGGCTGTTGGGGTCTAAAATTAACCCACCTGGTGTGGTACTCCTTCTTTAGGGCAGCCTCGAACCAGCTTGACATCTTCCTCGGGTCAGCATACAAAAGCTTTGGTTTGGCCAGCTGGTTGAGCTCAAAACCTGGTAGAGTCTTTAGATCATGTGGGAATCTGAAGTGCTCTATGCCCTTTTCCGTCTTAACTGCATATATGTTAAGATCCTCCAAATACGCCCACGCTATGATCCTGCCAGTCACCTTATGATGTTTCTTGACTCTGTAGAGTTTGGTGTAGGCATCCTGTTTCGGTGCAGCGCGTTGGGCTCTAAGTTCTTCAAAACACGTAGCCCACTCAGCCTTTCGGACATCGACTTCATCATTTGAGGCATGGGCCGTTTCCTCTACTTTCTCCGACTCTTTCTCCATCTTGTCTAACACCTCAAAAGTATCACTGACGAGGGATTCACCCAGATTGGGAACCACATTTCCCTCATTGTCAGCGTACTGAGAGTAATGCTTGGCAGTGACATCTTCAATCTCGATTTCATCAACATCGTTGAGCTCGTCATCACTGGTCGAGTTACATGACGGAGAATCCTTCACTATCTCGTCTGGATTGAGCTTGAAAATCTCTGCGAGTTGCTTGTTTGATAGGTCGTGAATTATTTCCCCTTCTTCAGGGGTATAACTCACCAACCTCCTTACGATCCCTTGCAGCTCAAGAATCATTGTTAGCTGAGTCTTGACCTGCTGAAGGAGAGCAACATAAAACTCATCCTTTTGGTAATTTGGATCTGTTTGATTTACACATTCAACATATCAACCATTAGTAATTAATCAAAACTGAAATGCATTAACTTAATTTAAACGTTAAGTACATATGTTTCAATACACGATTCAAATACAAAAGTAATTAAATTCATAAACAACTAATCTTTACTTTCGTCCTGTATCATCGTCTCTTCACTTAGTGGAGCAGAGGAAGAAGCTGGTTGGTCTTGTATGTTCTTGGACCTCCTTTCTTGACCTGAAGCAGAGGCTGATGCAGCTGCATCTCCTCCTGCTGTATCATCCTCACCAACCTTCTCCTCTGTCCTTTCTTCTTTTGTCCCCTCATCCTCCTCTATCTCATCTTCATCATCCTCATCATCAACTTCATCATCATCATCATCATCTCCGTCTTTTTCTTTGATCTTCAAGGGCTCCTCCTTAGATCCCTTTAGCTTTAACATAATCGTCTTCTTTGCCTTCTCCAACTCCTCTATCTTCTTGTTTGATGTGATATTATGTGCTTGGAGTTGGGCTAGTTCATGGCTCTGAGCAGCCATCTGTTGGGCCTGCTTCTTTATCACTCGAGCCTGCTCTTCTATCTGGTGAGACTGAGCAGCAGTAAGATCAGCAAGCTGGCGGATCTGAGCCGCCTTCTCCTTATCTGCTGCTAATAGGCGCATCACCATCCTGTTGAGTGCAGACAACTGTTCCTCTACCCTAATTGGAGGTAGAGGTGATACATATGTATAAGATGGATGGGCTGAGGATCCAGCTTGGTGGGTAGTGGTGGTGGTGGCTGTAGTGAAGATGGGTCTGTGAAATGGTGGAGGTGAGGTGGGAGTGAAAGATATGGTGGTAGATTGAATCTGTACAGTGGTGGGAGGTATGGTGGTGGTAATAGTAGCTGTGGTGGCTGTGGTGGCTGTGGCTATGGAAGTGGTTGTGGTGGTGGTAGATATGGTGGCCATGGTGGTCGATGGTATGATTGTGGAAGTGGTAGTGGTGATGGCAGATGTGGTTGTGGAGGTAACGAAGGTGAGACGTCTTTTCTTCTTCTTCTGACCATGGGGTTGAGCCATCCTTTTCCTCCTCATTCTCGTTGAGGTGGATGCTCCCCCTACAACCTTGCTAGCTGACTCCGGTGCATAACTCGGATCAGTGGCTGTCTCTCCTCAGTCTCTTGGACGTTCACCAACCGCCCTTAGCCCATGTTCTATGGTAACAACCTTGCTTCCCACAGTACGTGTCAAGGGCTCATCTTCAGACTCCTCTTCCCTCTCATGAAGAACAAAATCCTGATGGAAACCAGCAGACTCAGTTTCATCGTGGGTGGATGGTGGAGATGGTATATCAGTGGTAGTGGCCCTAGATGGAATGGGGCCGGTATCTCCACCATCACCACTGTCATCATCATCGTCATCATCAACTGGTAGACCATGGGCTCAGAATCAGAGTCACTGTCATCATGACGCCATTTTCGTCTCCCCGGCGCCACATATTTCTCATTTGCCAAATGGCCAATCAACCTCTTCACTTGGGGCTTCACTTGTTTGCCCCTATACACCCTCATCCGACCCAAGGTCGTGTCATCCATAATTTCCAAAGTAACTGCATCATGACTCTCCTTTGGGAGAAGTGGCAGCTTTTCGTTGAAGATTAGCTGTAGAAACCTAGGGTACATACAAAATCCTTCCTTTGCTTTTGTTTCCAGGTTCTCTACCAAATAGGAAAAGATCATACTCGAAAACCTGAAAGGGTGGTTCAGCACCATGCCACGAAGGCATTTTGAATCTGATCTGATAGATCATTGAACCCACCCCTCCTCGAAGCAATGCACTTTAGGATCACATGCGCCAAGTATTTGTACTGGGGGCACAGGTTGCTCTTATTGAGCACACCCGAGTTTATGTCCCCCGCGTACTTGATTTTGAGGAAGCAGCCTCTCACAGTCAGTGGATGTAATTTGGTGGGGTGATTCGTATCATCCCCAAATTCAACAAAGGCATTCATGACCCAGAATGGAGCTCCGTATACTGTACGGCTCAAGAGAGCGATGAACTGAGGCATTCTCCCAGAATGCCTGGTGCAATGACCTATAGGGCGTGCAAGGTGTAGATATAGCCTTATGTATCCGGGAGTGTCTAAAGAAGGCTATAATCTCTGTGAACTAGGCCCCGTTCCGAGTAGTATGATCCAAGTGAGCACATATGTTGTGCTTTGGATTAATGGACCATCTATCAGCCATTTTTTTGAAACACAAGACACAGAATCATTAGTACATAATACATCAAAATTCAGTTCTAAGTGTAATGTTTAAATTCATTCTGATTCATTCGTGCGAATGAATCATGCGACTAGAGTCAGTCGTTTGTTCTTTCGTGCGACTGAGCTCGTTCGGGTGAATAGACATGCAACTGTGTTCAATCTGCTGACTGAGTCTGCGATTGGTTCAGTCGGCCGACTAAAGTCATTCGCATGGTTCATTCGGCCGATTGACCCAATCGCAAGATTCAATCGTGCGATTTGAGTTCATCAGGACGACCAGTCGCTTGTCCCACTGTTTAGTCGCCTGTCGTTCGAATCTTGACCAATTCAAGTAATTTAACATGGTTTAATGGTCCATTAGACTCGCCATCTTGTCACTAATAACCTATTAAACTTAATTTTAACATTTTGCTTAGTTTATGTAGGTTATTAGGGCATTTTTCAGTCCGGTTCTTGTTTCATTCGAATATCACATATTTGGATTCATGATCTTCTGATTTCGGTAAGATTTAAGTGCAATGTACGTGAATAATCGTCAATCGAACGTCAGAAGATCAACAGCAATGTGAACACAAGATCTCTAGAAATTTTGGCAGAGTAATGGGAAGAATGCGATTTGGGTGCGATTAGGAGTGATGAGTAAAACGCGATCGACTGAGGCCCTTTAAATACTGAACCTAAGTTCAATCGGCCGACTGGCCTCATTCGCTCAGTTCATTCGGGCGACTGAGGTTCAGTCGTGCGATTGGCCCAGTCAGTCGCTTTCAGTTGGCCGACTGAGTCTCAGTCGGTCGACTGACTCATTCGTGCCCTTTCATTCGCACCCTCAGTTAACCGACTGAGTCTCAGTCGGTTGACTGACTCATTCGCACCCTGTCATTCGGTCGAATGGATCATTCTTATACACCATTCGGGTGAATGACTAAATTTCATGTCCAGTCGTGCGAATGGGATCCATTCGCATGGTTGGTCCATATTCATGGTCCAATCGTGCGAATGGGTCACACTTAGTAAATTTTCTGCCATTTTGAACATTTTACTTTTAAGACCCTTTTAACTTTTGAAATAAACATTATGAGTTTTTGATCATCTCAGACATGATCATTTTAACCAATTTAGTCACCTTAGACATGAGTCTTTTAAACACTCTGTCACCTCAGACGTGACTGCTTTAAACTTGAAAATTCATGTGGTCATCTCAGACATGACCCTTTTAGTGAGTTGATCCCTTATCGATTTTCATGATGTAGTCTGGCAAACAAACAAAACTAAAGGACTAAGTGAATAAAGAAAAACTAAACTAACGTACAAAAAATATAAACTTGTTTTTGGCTTTTTGTGAGGGATAAATCCTAAGATGGAAGTCTACGGGATTTGGTTCCGGAATAGGAAGCTTCAACTTAGATTGACCACACCTGGACCAATTCCATTTTGGAATCATACAGGCAAGTCAAATCATTTGGGACTTGTTATCAAAATCTTTTGATGCTCTATTCTTGGTTTTCATCTAGAGTCGTTAGCAACTTTTAGGAAATCATACTGGAACTATTAGATTACCACATTGATTTGAACTTTCAAGAATTGTAGCCACAATGATTGTCAATATGTTTGTCCTCTTAAATCCATACACAGACTTTTGACACAGACTGTTGATAAATTTAGGTTTAATTATTTCAACTAACATTTGTGGATCCCACACTTATATGGTAATCAACATTCCTCAGGAGCTTTTGAGCGGTCTACGGTTATTTTCACAAGACGAGACTATTTTTAGAGCTTTCAAAGAGAAGCCAATCCGCAGGTCAGTGCCATCGCACAGCAGAGAGGCGGCAAACAACAATGAATTCTAGAATATCTAGGTTATGCTTATCCTCAGGTCAGTGCCATCGCACAGCAGAGAGGCACACAACCTATCTCCTTGTTAGAGCAGCTTAATTTTATTTTGCACAAAATGCACCAACAACATAAGTCATTAGCTTGATAGCATTTTCTTTCATTTTTTCGTGCTTTGCTCTATTTATGGTCATCCGCACATATTTGTGGCGTTTACATGCTCATTACCCCTTATTGGAATATTGTTGATTGTGTTAACCAGTGATAAGATGGAAGCCCACTGTCAGTTGAACAACTTAGTTTGATCTTGAGATCACGAGTTAGGTCTAATCATCTATTGTGTTGAATCTACCGACATATCAATGGTGATCTAGCAACCTCTAGGTCTACTCTCGTTGTGTTACCTTAGGAGTTACTAGTTTTTCTATCATCTTCCCTTTTTATATTGCTTAGACTACAAAGACTTATACTTTGAATTTTTGCATCATTTTTGAATTAAATTTTAAAGTCCCTCTTGATTTGTTCCTGTGTACTATCATATTCCAAAGGGTTGAATCGGCATCACAGATACGATCTACCTTATATCAGCTTTCCACTCCTTCTCCCTGGTCTTTTTTTTAATAATGTTACTTGCTGACTTATTCTCCCCCTAAAATACTAACATCATAACTGGTTAATTATTTTAGGATTTTAATAAACAGCAGAATAACATGAGTTTAATTTTAAACAGACTAAATTAACCAAATAAAATAAAATAAAATGAAAAATTAACTAAGCTACATCGGACTACACATGATCATCATCAGGAATAACCTCACTTTTCTTTTTAACGCCGTTGACCTCTAGCAAATATTGAAAACGTGGTTTATCAAAGGCTTTAGTATAGAGGTCAACGTGTTGAAAATCAATATTAATTTTTACCACATCAATGAAGTTCTTTTCAAAACAATCTCTTATGAAATGGTATTTAATACCGATATGTTTGGTCTTAGGATGTTAGACCGGATTTTTAGTTACTGCAATTGCAGCAGAGTTATCCACAAAAATAGGAGTAGAAGAGAACTTTAAACCGTAATCCCGCATTTGCTGTTGAATCCAGATGATTTGTGAACAGCAACTTGCAGCAGCAACGTATTCGGCTTCACAAGTTGACAATGCAACCGATGTCTGCTTCTTACACTGCTAGGTAATTAATCTTCTCCCAAAGAATTGACACCCTGCTGATGTAGACTTGTAATTCATCTTGCAGCCCCCATAATCCGAGTCACTATACGCCGTGAGTTCAAAGTCATCATCATGAGGATACCATAACCCAAGTGTGGGTGTACCCTTCAGATAAGGAAATATCCTCTTGACCCCGATCAGATGGTTGACCTTAGGCTTAGCCTGATATCTAGAACATAAACATGTAGCATACATGATATCAGGTCTTGAGGCAGTGAGATACATGAGGGATCCAATCATTGTGGCATCTACAAGACCTCCATTTTCATCAGGTGCTATATCGTGATTCGTAGCAAGTGGAGTTCCAGCAGCAGAAGCATTCTCCATGTCAAAACGACTGAGAATGTCTCCTACATACTTGGTCTGATGTAGAAATATCCCATTTGGAGTCTAATCCGCCTGTAACCGAGAAAGAACTTCATCTCCCCATAGCACTCATCTCAAATTCTTTCTTCATAACTGCTTCAAACTCTTTGCATAACTCTACGTTCTTTGAACCGAAGATTATGTCACCGACATAGATCTGTACGAGCAGTAGATCGCCATCTTTTTCTTTGATGAACAGCGTGCAGTCAATAACTCCCCTGCGAAAGCCGTGTTTCACAAGATGAGTCGAGAGTTTCTCATACCAGGCTCTTGGAGCTTGATGAAGCCCGTATAAAGCCTTGTTGAGTTTGTAAGCTCTATCCCGATAGTAAGGATCTTCAAATCCCTCGGGTTGACTGACATAGACTATTTCTCTAATTTCCCCATGGAGGAATGCACTCTTTACATCTAATTGGTAGACTTTAATCTTCATGTACGATGCATAGGCAAGGAAGATGCGAATGGCTTCCATCCGTGCCACGGGTGCAAACACTTCATTGTAGTCAATTCCCTCGACTTGGTGAAATCCTTGAACCACCAATCGAGCCTTGTTCCTGATAATGACTCCTTGGTCATCCTTCTTGCATTTTAGACCCATTTGGTGCCAATGACCTTAGCACCTTTAGGTCTGTCAACCAGAGTCCATACACCTAACTTCTTGAACTGAAGAAGTTCTTCTTGCATGGCACTCACCTATGCCTCATCATTTAGTGCATCACTGACGTATTTGGCTCAAACTGCGAGACAAAACACCGATAAGCACCATTTTGAATATATCCCTTTTCCATAATGGAGGCGTAATCAGCTGAGTATAGCTGATTTCGAGTTTGTACTCATGATCTGACATCCCTAATGACATTGTCTAGGGGATGATAGACGTTTAGTCGTGATCCTGGAGTAGTAGGAACAGCTACCTCAGAGCCAAGATTATGAGCATTTGCTTCTGCATCTGAGGTAGTTGGAGTTTGAGGCTCCAAAGTCGAAGGTGCATCACTGGTAGATGCTTGTGGACTTTCAGGAACTAGAACCTGTTCCTCCTGACTGTTCTGGTCATCTTCTTCAGCTTCATCTTCAGAGGAGGAGTTAGTGTCGTCGACTACTCCCCCTGACTGAGTAGATGATCCTCCCAGTGAGCTTGATGTTGGTGTATTCAAGATATCATACATCATCCGTGTAGCTAACTCGTCATCCGAGGGAGAGAGAGAGATGTTGAAGGACTTGAAGAATCCATCATAGTCGAAGAAATAGGCGGGTTCTTTGCTAGTAGGTGGTGTGGTATATCGCTGAACGTCAATATTACACCACACTTCTACTAGACCCGTTGAGTTGTTGTAAACCCTCTTGTTCGGAATGTTGTATCCTAGAAAGATTCCTTGATCCGCCTTCTCGCTGAATTTACCTTCTTGTGTTTTCTTCAGAAGTGTGCACGACGCGCCAAATGGTTTGAGATACTCCAAATTCGGTTTGCGTCTTTGTAGTAGCTCGTAACATGTCTTTGTGTGATGCTTGATAATCAGAACTCGATTCAGTGTATAACACGTGTCACACCCCAACCTTGACGGCGGAAACGTCGAGGAGTGAGAGGTTTGATCGTTCACAGCCACATAACGCTATCAATAACTCAAATATAAATTAATCATAGGTTTCAAATGTAATATTACAAGCATAAGTCTCACAGAAATTAAAAGCATAACATAGAATGTAACAAGTCATTCTTATTTCATTTATTTATCTAGGTCCATCCCTAGATGTGCAAGCTTCAAAGAGTAGATATCAAACTTGAGCGTTTCCTGAAACATGTTAAAAATAAAAGGTCAACAATAATGCTGGTGAGCATTCCATAGTTTTTAATACATAGATTATATAAAAGATGGCAATTCAAGTCATAAGTTAGTGAATAAAGTGATTAGGGATGTTATGAACAATGCAACAATCAAACCTCGACAAAGTTTTACAAGTCTTAAACGTTTACAAGATTATACGATTAGCTAAGTGTACTTGGATCAACCAAAGCAGGCTTGTGTTGCCCATAGATCTATGACTTCGCTGGGCTAGCAATAGTTAATGATTGTACATATAACGCCATAACATGGTAACCACAAAAGTTCAACTAACCACAACTTTGCATGATGAATTGCCATAAAGATTACAAGCCTCAAATAAGTTTACAAGTGCAATGATAATAAATTAACATGTTTCACCCCAAAGTGTGAAAATAAGCAAAAAGGGGTATGGAAATACTCACATGATCAATAAGTATAAATTGGATGATTAATAAGAAATAATAACAAGCGTCGATTCAACGTAGCCCTTCACGATGTACCTATAATATATATATTTATAAGTTTTTTAAGTTTAGTTATATTAAGTTTAATGAGTTAACGGGGACTAGGGTTCTAAGTGGAATTTAGGGATTGTCGAATAACTATGTCAACAAAATGGAAAACAATTTTAATTAATAATATTGAAGAAAGTTATTATATTTTATATAAAGTTTATATAAAATTATAACTCCTATAATAATTTTGTATATATATATATAGGTTAAATAAAGTCTAACAACACATTTTAAACCATAGTTTAAAAGCGACGTTCGGAATAATCATATTTGTGAAACAAGGTATTAGTGAAAGTATTGTTTTTAGAAAACAAACTTATTATTATATTATTATTATTATTATTATATTATTATATTATTATTATATTATTTTAAAATATATGACAAAGGTATAAAATGTATTTCTTTTAAGGAAATAAATTTCCAGAAAATATTTACAAACATTTTAAAATTATCAGCTTTTATAAAATGTCTTTTTATAATTTTTAAAAAGAATATTTAAAATTACTGTTGAAGGCTAAAAGCCCCAAAAAAAGAAAAATGGGAGGTTGCCCGGGGTCGAACCCGGGACCTCTGGAATCGCATGGGCACAATTTACCATTAGGCTGGGCGCCTAAGCCTGACAAAACTTGAGTTTTAATTTTTTTAAAAACACAATCTCAATGAATCCCCAAAACCATATGAACCCTAGATTGTTCTTGATCCAAATCAAA
The DNA here is from genome assembly GCA_025506515.1 of Flaveria trinervia. NCBI lineage: Eukaryota > Viridiplantae > Streptophyta > Magnoliopsida > Asterales > Asteraceae > Flaveria > Flaveria trinervia. Next base: position 38,688,687 of record CM046452.1, on the reverse strand, counting down.
GTTCAATTCGGTTTTGTAAACAACTGGAATCATGGGGATTTTAATCCCCATTTATAGACAAGTGGTTTGACGTGACCAATTACCCGTTTCTTTGTTCGAGATGCTATCAAGATCGACCGAGAGCAAAACGCGGCCGCAGGTGCACGATTGATGCGTAATTGTCCATGGTAACCTAATTAAACTCGTGGGTAGCTTCTAATGATCACTAGCACTAAAAACCCCTTATCAATTTTAGGTATTGAGGCCCTGTTGATAGTGTTCGAGTGTGCACAGGTCGCGGTTCAGAGAACTTTGGTTATGCCAATTTGTGTGTGTTTCATGTGTAATCGAGAGTTGAGAACGATTAGGTGTAGTTAGGTAGTCGTTTAGGTTCATTTAATCGAATGATTATTATGGTTTAATGGTCCAACGGTTCGGTGGGTTAATTATTTCGGTTTCTCATTCGATTACACCCATAACCGATGATTAAAGACAGTTAATTGATGCATTCAAGTTCGAAATAGGCGAAGGAATCGATTTGGAACGGTTTTGGGTGTTAAAAGCGATTGATTTTTGGGTGTTTGGCTCGCCGGAGGGTCGCCGGCGGTGGCCAGAATAGTCCCGCCGGAAATACGGGTGAAAGAGTGGAGGGGAAATTGGGTTTTGGTTTTGACACCTTTAGTCCCTGTGGTTTTATGGTTAACATTTCATGTTTAAAACATTCTTCTAAATTTTCAAGAGTGACAATAAGCCCCCTAACCTTCTTTTAAAACCCTTTTTAAGTTTAATATATTCTACAATTATTAATTTTATTATGATTATGATTATTATTATTATTATTATTATTATTATTGTTATTATTATTATTATTAGTAGTAGTAGTCGAATTGTTATTAATATTTTTATTATCATTATTACTAATGTTATCATTATTAACTTTTACTATTACTTTTAGGATTATTATTATTATATCATTTACTATCTTTTCTTGTTAATGTTATTATTAAAATCTTTATTATGTTTATTACTTATCCATTAACATTATCAACCTTCAAGTTAAGTAAATTAAAGACAAATTAAAGCAATATACATAAGAACCCCATAAGTTTCATATTAGGCAAAAATGGTCCGTAAACAAATTTAACAAGGTTAACTTTAATTTAACCTAAAAATACAAGATGTTACAACACGCATTAGCAACTGCCTCATCCCAAAATTGGATAGGCAGTTTCGAGTCTGCCAGCATAGTCCGTGCTGTCTCAATCAAGCTTCTGTTCTTTCTCTCAGAGGTTGACTTCTCTTTCCATAACCCAGATTTGTGCAATGCCTGTTTGTGATAAACAGTCGACTGACTAAGGGTTGAACTTTATGTTCACTAGTTCATCTAGGTGGAGTCAAGGAACTTCTCTTAGAAGACCTAGGTTTTGAGTACTGAAGTTCAATCTTCTTCCTAGGAGTCTGATAATAAGGACAATAGGAAGCAATACGTCCACATTCTCCACAGTTGTAGCACGACCTGCTATCAACTTTATGATTAAACTTTCTTTGTGGAGACGTGTGTGACACTCTAGTAACATCACTCACTATTGGTTTTGACTCTGTTTCTTTTGATGTTTTCTCTTGTTTAACAAAGTTAACTTTTTTAACATGTTTAACATCTTTTTCCTTTTGGTTAACTGGTTTTTGACTTAAAACATGTGAAAGATTAACATTAGAAGTCTTTTTAGGTTCTGATTTGACTCTGTTTGACCTTGACTTTAAGTTAACCTTTTCAAATTCTTTTTCCAGATTAACACAAGGAAATTTACCCTTTGCCTTGAAGTGGCATCCTTTTGTTTGTTTCCAGATTCAATAGATGAACATGAGGAATCTGGATCACTAACAAGAGGAGTAGACACCACATGATCCTTGTTGGGGTTATTATTTACTGGTCTACTCTTAGTGTTCATCAAGTCTCGGTGGTGGTGGAACCACTTTGTAACCCAAACCCTCCCTGTTGTTTCTTTCTCTCACTAAGTGTTGGACTATGTGATGAACTTGTCCAACTGTGTAGTTTCTATTTTAATGAGTTACTTCTACTTCTAGAACTGCCTTTTGCTTCTTAGTGTCTTCTAGGGAGTTTAGATAGTACCTAATGTCATTAGCTTGGTTAAATGCAACTACTTCGGTTTCCCTAAGCTTTTTAGTCAAAAGGTCTATATTTTCTTTGTAACTATGCTCATTTTGTTTTAATACTCTATTAGCCTCAGTGCACAGTTGCAAATCTTTTACTAAGTTATCATTATGATCTAATAACCTAGCAAATTTCTCATCTATGCTATTTCTAAACGTATTACAATCAGAACAAGCATGATTATCAAACATTTGGTCAGTGCTACTTACCTGAGTTGGTTTAGAAGAGTTAGCCATCAACGCAGCATCAGATGTCTCTGGTTCTGGTGATTCTGTCTTTTCTGTCTTTGCTGTGGTATTCTCCTCTTTAGGCTTGTAGCTCACCTCAGTTGCAGTTGTCTCTTCAATATTTGACATCGCTATCTCAACTGCTAGAGCTCCTTCACTCGTGGAATCATCGTCAATGTCTTCTACACTTGCAATGTTTGATTCCCCTTGAGAGACAAACCTAAAGCTCTAGTCCTGTCCTTCATCATCATGAGCAGTCAAGGCTTTTGGATCCTTGCTTGATGAAGTAGAACTAGTTGCTTGCTTGTCTTGACGAGTGAAGGACGAGAATGGGTTCCCGTTACTCGTCTTCTTTGGCTTAACACATTCTCTCTTGAAGTGCCCCTTCTCTCCACAGTTAAAGCAGGTAACTTTGCTCTTGTCAAAGCCAAATGTGGTATCCTTAGTAGCTACCAAGTTCTGTCCGGTCTTTTTCACAAACTTCTTCACCCTCCGGACAGCACTAGCTAAGGCCCACATTATGTCCATTCTCTCAAGCTCCATTCGTCCACCTGCTCATAGTCCTCGTCTGCCAGATGGCAGTTTCCAATCTTCCCAGCAACAAGTACATCATAAGAATGAACCACTGCATCCAAAAGATGCATGTGTTCTCGAGCTACTTCTACAGTCACATTACCAAGGTTCTCGGTCTTCAGTCTAGTAGCATTTGTTTCAGATCCAATATGATGGGTACAAGAAGACCCCGACATGTCTGATCCTGAAGGAGAAGCATGTGAAGGACCCGATGAGCTAGACACAAATGCAGTCTGGAGAGGTGCTCCAGATGTCTTAGCTTGAGGCGTGGCATTGTACAAAGCTGGATTCCGAATATACGAAGACTACTGAGCTCTGTACTTCATCCTAAGAGCTTCTTCTCGTAGCTTTAGAATGAAGTCATTTATATCCAGCATTGCCAGCATTCCATTCTGTCTCAGTTAGACACGAATGAAGCCCACTTTTCCGGCAATCCGTCTGCAAAGTTAGTAACTTTCTCTTCCATGGTAGTAGCCATCCCATGTGTATGCAGTTCACTCATCAGATGGTAGAATCTATCTATAACATCGTCCAAACACTCGTTTCCCATCGATGAGAAGTTATCGAATTCCTTCTTTAACTCCTTAGCCTTGATTGCCTTCAACGAAGCATTCCCGTCGTACCTCTTTTCCAGCTCATCCCATAGTTTCTTGGACTGCTTATTCTGAGTACCGGTGGAAAATGTCTTTAGGGATAGACTGTGTAATCAATGCGTAAACCCTCTTCTCTACATTATATTTAACTTTCTGCACGTCTGTCATCCCTCCTAAGGTTAGCTTTACTCCATCGGCTCCCACCGGCGTACTATACCCAATCTGTAGGGATTTAACAAGTTTATCAAAGCTCATAAAACATTATATATATATATATATGAGAAACGCAGCGGAATGAGGTTTTAAAACATGTTAATAAGATGGTTCTTAAGCCTATTTAAGAAGCAACCCCCAACCATGGATCAATTATACGAAAGTGCATACATAAAAGAACATAAGAGGGTGAAAAAGACAACCTTTGGAGCTGCTGGAAATCGAAATGTTTCAGAAAAAAGATGAACTTGTGGCTGAATCTTCAAACTAGAAGACCTCAAGAAAGTTATACCCCAAGCCACAAACGAAGAACCTTTGATGCTAGGATCTTACAACACCAATTTTTCAGCTTAAAACCTTTTAAAAGCTGAAAGAAAATCCAGCCTTGAACCACTTGAAGAAATCGTGAACAAGAAAGAGGAAAAGAGGATTTCTTTTGCACACACTTGAGAGAAAACCAAGGATTGCATGTATGTTGCTTGTGAGTGTCAAATTGCTTAGATAAAGCAAGATGGCTGGCCTCTAAGGCAGCCCTTGGGCCGAGCATTGCTGCCACCAATGGGTGGCCTCCCTTTTGTATTATAAAGCAATTTGTTTTTATAAGAATTACAAAATATAATATGTAACATTTACATATATTTTTGTACACCCAACTAGCATTAACATATGATCAATTAAAATTAAGTTAATTAATTGTAACATCTTATATGCAATTATATGGTTTCATTTTATAAATGTTAATTAACCATTAAGTAACAATTATAAAGTAATCTCTCAGAATTAATAAATAAACCCATCTTATTTATCAATTTCTTAAGTGCATCTATTTTTAGAAAACAATTTTCTAAACCCTTTGGTGTTGATATTTATTTAACTGATCAAATCAATAATAAAATATATAGGTGTTTGTCTAGCCTGTTATTGGGTATGACCCGACTTGGATCATATCTCACTAGCCACATCAATTTAATATGTATCTTGGGCAGATCGAATTCAACAATCTCCCACTTGCACAAGATTCATAGAACATTGATGCAAGCAGCAAATGACGCCTAGCAACGGTTTGCTACCCCTAATGTATATGACTAAGTGCCATTCAATAACATTATCCCTTTCAAGTACCTTACTTGAAAATGTTTTAGGTGAATCAATCATCTATCCTTTTGTTACAGATGTCATATTAAATCCAAGAGACACAGAATTGTCATTCTCCGATGATTTAATTTTAACAGGCCTTAGACATCTAACTCTCAACGAATAAGAGCAAATTCCATCTTGACTACATACGTCTCTCACAATCACCTCATATCATACATGAACTCAGCCTTATGTACTACCAATTTTCATGACAGCAAAGAACTAAGTCAAAGTACAACACTTGGTGAATATCAAGACCCAATATGTATCTCAGGTCTGAGGATTCAATGATATTTGCCTTTACTCAAAATCTCTTATGACTAATCAGAAAGATTCCATGCAGAAATAATTGAGAGCGAGTCAGTCCAATATCTATATCCCATAGACATCAATGAACCTTTGGTGGCAACCTCTTGCTCTATATTCATGCCTTATGAATATCAACCAATCCAAGTTCATTATAGTCTTATAATCATGGTTGTTCCCATAAGTATGATCGACTACGGACGTTTGAGAATAATTCATTTATTCACGGATTTTAACATGCTAAAATAGAAGAACAAATGAAATTATAACCATACAATTAAGTTAAATAACATTAGTTCCAATATCCAAATACAACATCAAACCCAGTCACTAGAATATCTAAGTCCCATGGCACAACATGACCTTCATGCTTTGCCCTTTCAAGGAGCTTTGTGAGTGGATCCGCAACGTTTTTATCAGTGTGGACTTTGCGAATACATATCTTTCCTTTTTCAACTTCATCCCTTATGTAGTTGAATCTCCGTTCAATGTGCCGAGTCTTTTGATGAGCACGAGGTTCCTTGATTTGAGCAATCGCACCCTCGTTGTCACAAAATCTCTAGGGGATCCTGAATGGAGGGGACTACCCCTAGATCGGCTATGAATTAATTCAGCCATGCAGCTTCCTGTGCTGCCATTGAAGCGGCGACGTATTCTGACTCTGTAGTGGACAACGCTACGACTTCTTGCTTTGAGCTCTTCCAAGAAATAGCTCCCCCATTCAGAATAAAAATGTACCCCGATTGAGATCGTGAATCATCTCGATCGGTTTGGAAACTCGCATCCGTATAACCTTTTACAACGAGTTCCTCTTCACCAGACCCGTAGATCAAGAACATGTCCTTAGTCCTCCTTAGGTACTTCAGAATGTTCTTGACAGCCATCCAATGACTATCACCAGGATTTTGCTGTTATCTACTTGTCATGCTTAAGCGCAGACACGTCTGGTCTAGTGCATATCATTGCATACATGATGGATCCTATAGCAGATGCATATGGGATTGCCTTCATCTATTTTGCTCTTCCTTTGAGCTTGGACATTGAGTCGTACTTAATATTGTCCCTCTCTGAATAGGTACAGTACCTTTCTTAGAGTTTTCCATCTTGAATCTTTTCAAGATTTTGTCAATGTATGCACTTTGATTCAAACCAATTAGCCGTCTTGATCTATCCCTATAGATCTTATTCCCAGAATATAAGCGGCTTCACCAAGATCCTTGATGGAAAAACAACTTCCAAGCCAGGTTTTTACACCTTCCATGGTTGGAATGTCGTTTCCAAACAGTAGTATGTCATCAACATATAATACTAGGAAGGTTATTGTGCTCCGACTAGCCTTCTTATACACGCAAGCCTCATCAGCGTTTTTGATGAAGCCAAATTTTTTTACTTCATCATCAAAACGGTGATTCCACTTCTTGATGCTTGTTTCAATCCATAGATTGATTTCATTAACTTGCATACTTTATTAGGATATTTTGGATTTACAAAACCTTCAGGCTGAACCATATAGACATCTTCCTCAAGATATCCATTTAGGAAAGCGGTTTTGACATCCATTTGCCAAATCTCATAATCATAATGAGCTGCTATGGCAAACAATATCCTAATAGACTTAAGCATTGCAACAGGTGAGAAGGTCTCATCATAATCAACCCCTTGAGTTTGAGTGAAACCCTTTGCTACAAGTCTAGCTTTGTAAGTATCCAATTTCCATGCATATCGGTTTTCTTCTTGAAAACCCACTTACTTCCAACTACTTTGGAATTATGAGGTGGCTCAACAAGTTCCCAAACTTGATTGTCATACATGGATTGCATCTCAACGTTCATGGCCTCAAGCCATTTGTCACAATCCAAATTGGACACTGCATCATGATATGTGGCTGGTTCATCTGAATCCACCACATAGCATCCATCCATGAAATATCCGTATCTTTCAGGTGGATTACTAGTTCTACCACTTCTGCGAACGTTTTGTGTGTATTGATCAACCGCTTGATCATCCTCAACATCCTCTCGTTGAGTGCTAGTTTCAACCAAACGTGCATCGGGCTGTGTTCTTGATCCTCCTCAAGATCCACTGTTCTACTACTGCTAGTTCCTTCCATAAGGAACTTAGTTTCTAAGAACTCACCCTTTCTGGCAACAAACACCTTTTGTTCCAGTGGATCATAGAAATAATATCCCATAGAATCTCTAGGATATCCAACAAAGATACACTTGGTGGATCGGACATCTAATTTGTTTGGGGTGGGAGTCTTACATAAACCTCACAACCCCAGACCCTTAAGTACGATAGGGATGGAACTCTTCCATGCCATATCTCAAAAGGTGTCTTTTCCACCTTTTTGGTTGGGGCCATATTCAGAATACGGCTGCGGAGAGCAAAGCGAAACCCCAAAATGATAGAGGTAATGTGCTTCTAGCCATCATAGATCGAACCATATCCAATAAGGTTCGATTCCTCCTCTCAGACACACCATTATGTTGTGGTGTTCCCCGTGGAGTGAGTTGTGAGACAATCCCACAGCTCCTAAGATGATCTTGAAAAACATCACTTAGGTATTCGCCACCTCTATCGGTGCGGAGAATTTTAATTGACCTGTTGAGTTGATTTTCTACTTCATTCTTGAAGATTTTGAACATTTCAAAAGCTTCATCTTTGTGCCTTAATAAGTACACATACCCATAGCGACTATAATTGTCGATAAAGGTAATGAAGTATCTTTCACCATTCCTAGTCATTGGCTTAAAAGGACCACATACATCCGAATGTATGATACCTAATAAATCTTTTGCCCTTTCGTTAGTTCCACTAAAGGGTGCCTTAGTCATTTTTCCTTGTAAACAAGATTCACATACATCAAATGAATATATTCATTTGTTTTTAGAAGACCGTTCTTTTGAAGTGTTTGTATACGTTTCTTGTTTATATGACCAAGACGGCAATGCCAAAGGTAGGTATCATTCAAATCTAATTTGAGTCTTTTGGTGCTTGCTTGGTATATTGAGCTTTCATATGTTGTGTTCTCATGAACCAATTCATAAATACCATTACAAGGTATGGCCTTAAAATAAAACATAATGATTTAAGAAACATGAATATCATTGTCAACAAACTTGAAATCATAATCATATTGTCTTAAACGGGAAACAAAAATTATGTTCCTAGTCAAACTAGGAGCATATAATACATTATATAAAATGACTTCCAAACCACTTGGAAGCTTCAAAATGTAGTCTCCTTGGGCTTCAACGTGAACCTTTGCACCATTGCCCATGAATAGACTTATTTCCCCTTTTGCATAATGCTCATTTCTTTTGAACCCCTGCAATAAATTGCAAATGTGAGTTCCACATCCGGTATCTAATACCCATGTGTTAGAAGAAATAACATTTAGTTCAACATGTATCATGTAAATTATACCTGAGGTTTGCCCTGCATCCCTCTTTTCTCTCAACTCTTGAGATAGACTGGACAATTTCTCATCCAATGCCCTATCTCACCACATTTGAAGCATGGGTCGTTTACAGCAACCTTTTGCTTCTTTTCCTTGGGTTTTGGAGGCTCCGCCCTAACAACCATCTTCCCCTTTCTTCCAACATGCCCTTTCCTTTTGCAACATTTGCTTTAGGAGGGGGTAGAGACCTCTTTTTTCTCCCACCTTCATTAATGGTGAGAACGGGTAAAACCCTTTTACCCATTCCCGCCTCAGCTGATTTGAGCATCGAATGAAGTTCATTTATGCTCTTGTCCCATCCGTTCATGTTGTAATTCATGACGAATGCCTCAAACCTTTTAGATAGTCCATTAAGGATCAAATCTTGGGCCAACTCCTTTGAGACAGGACAATTTAGCCTTTGAAGGCGGTCGATGTGGCTTTTCATCTTAAGAACATAAGACGAAACCGATTGGGATTCTTCCATGCGACATGCATGAAGCGCTCGAACCGTTTCGAAGCGCTCCACTCTAGCTTGTTGCTGGAACGTTTCCCGCAACTGAGTGATCATGTCATAGGCTCCATGGAGCTCATACTCCTTTTGGAGTTCGGGTGTCATACTTGCTAACATTAAGCAAGAGACTTGGACGGAATCTTCCACATATTTACCCAATCATTATAGGCCTCCACATCTTCCTCGTTAGGTTCATCAGGGATGGGATCATCAAGAATGTAGGCCCGCTTTTCTTGCTTGAGAACAATTCTCAAGTTGCGGTACCAATCCATGAAGTTGTTAGGTGTTAGACGATCCCTTTGAAGGATCGCCCTAAGAGATTGGTTGTTTTGGTTTGGTACATCGTTATTAGCGTTGGTGTGGTCAGCCATCTACAAGATTTTACAAAGTTCCATTTTAGTAATCGTTGATATAATTATATATTTCATTTATTAATACCCTTTACTCTCATAGACTATTAATAAAAAAAAAATTTTGAATCCAACGTTATATTTAAATATTTGGTTAGGTGACCTTTATCCCATTATTTAATAAACAAGGTAGTCCAAAAAAAGACAATTGCAACCCATTGCAACTTCTAATGGTATGGGATCGTTTGAACACCTTATGTTTACACGGCATGTTTACCCTCAACACCTTTTATATACACATTTTAGGTGATCCATTCAATATATTTTATAAATCAAGTCGTCCTACTTACACACACGTGTGAGTTTACCACATAAGTGGTTAGGTGACCTTTATCCCACAAACATGGCATTATCACCTCAAGTTACAAGTTCCCTCAAAGTGGTTAGGTGACCTTTATCCCACTAAGAGTTTGCAAGTAACACTAAGTTTTTGTAAAAGGATGGTGTTTAACTTGTTTCACACAAAAGGGATTTTTAATGTCACAATACTGTTTTAGAAAAGACCATGTACAATATGATTGTATGCATTCACCATGTGGTATCCATTTGGTTCTTTTAAATAAAACCCATTTTATTTTGCAAACCATTAACTCCTTTTATAGACCCATTTAATTTTGCTTAATGATTTGAGAACCAATTTCTTGTAATAGCTTGTTCTAGTGATGGTTTGTTGATGACATCCAAATAACCAAAACAAAACAACATCATAAGCATTCAACAAGCATAACCAAACAATACATATATGCATAACAAAGCATACTAAATTGAGCACACTTGTTTAGCCAAAACAAGTGTGTCAAAAGGTCTTGTCCTAAGGGTTAAGAACATGACACATGGTTGACAAAAGAAACTCCCACTTGAATCCATATCTCCAGCATCCCTTTTGTCCATCCTTTCTTCAAGTCTTGATTTTGAGCATCCTTACAAATATCAATCCTAATACATTTTTTCTAGTAAAGATAAACTCCTAATCTATTTATTACATACCATATGATAAATAAATTACAAAACCAAGACTAGAAACATAAAATAAACTTTTACATAACCAAATGAATATAACATGATAACCAATCAAACAATCCACAAGGTCTAGGCTTTGTTATGCATAATCACAAACAACATATCAAAACAAAGAAAATGATTTTGGCAGCCCCTTGAGCCCATGTTATTGGCCAACATAAACCAAGAACAAATGGGTTAGATCATACAAACAAACATCTAACAATCAATGTTTTAAAGATCCTAATAAGCATAAAGAGGCATCTTTAAAACATCAAAAGGGGTGACCAAAACAGCCTCTAACTCACGGGTATGTGGTGTCAAACGCCACAAAACCGTGAACAAGCAGAAAAAAAAATGTATGCATTCGTATAAGTGGCTCTTGATGCCATTGTAGGATTTAACAAGTTTATCAAAGCTCAAAAAACATTATTATATATGAGAAACGCAGCGGAATGAGGTTTTAAAACATGTTAATAAGATGGTTCTTAAGCCTATTTAAGAAGCAACCCCCAACCATGGATCAATTATACGAAAGTGCATACATAAAAGAACATAAGAGGGTGAAAAAGACAACCTTTGGAGCTGCTGGAAATCGAAAGGTTCACAAAAAAAAGATGAACTTGTGGCTGAATCTTCAAACTAGAAGACCTCAAGAAGTTATACCCCAAGCCACAAACGAAGAACCTTTGATGCTAGGATCTTACAAACACCAATTTTTCAGCTTAAAACCTTTAAAAGCTGAAAGAAAATCCAGCCTTGAACCACTTGAAGAAATCGTGAACAAGAAGAGGAAGAGAGGATTTCTTTTGCACACACTTGAGAGAAAACCAAGGATTGCATGTATGTTGCTTGTGAGTGTCAAATTGCTTAGATAAAGCAAGATGGCTGGCCTCTAAGGCAGCCCTTGGGCCGAGCATTGCTGCCACCAATGGGTGGCTCCCTTTTGTATTATTAGCAATTTGTTTTTATAAGAATTACAAAATATAATATGTAACATTTACATATTATTTTGTACACCCAACTAGCATTAAATATGATCAATTAAAACTTAAGTTAATTAATTTGTAACATCTTATATGCATTATATGGTTTCATTTTATAATGTTAATTAACCATTAAGTAACAATTATAAAGTAATCTCTCAGAATTAATAAATAAACCCATCTTATTTATCAATTTCTTAACTGCATCTATTTTTAGAAAACAATTTTCTAAACCCTTTGGTGTTGATATTTATTTAACTGATCAAATCAATAATAAATATTATAGGTGTTTGTCTAGCCTGTTATTGGGTATGACCCGACTTGGATCATATCACACTAGCCACATCAATTTAATATGTATCTTGGGCAGATCGAATTCAACACAATCCGATAGCTTCCATAGATTTGGATCCACTCCATTAAGTAGATCTCAAAACGTTGTTTTCAGTGGGGAAATCATCTAATGTTAAGAGCTTTGGTGGTTTAATTATGATTCCACCTCACTCTCAAGTAACAGCAGTTTCTTGGATCCTAGATCCTTCCTAGCAGTAAATCTGACATTGATCTTCCAGGCGAATAACTTTAAGTCTACTAAAACAAATTGTCAACTGGTGTGCCTGAATGAATGCGATTGGGCTATCCGTCCGAATGAACAATGCGATTGTTCAATCGTGCGACTGAACTAAGCGATCGGTTCAGTCATGCAAATGAAACTGATGCGTATGAACACTGCTAACGAATGGTTCAATCGTACGAATGGAGATGGGACTTGGTCCAATCGTGCGTCTGAGCAATGCGAATGAGGTCCAGTCGTGCGAATGGCTCACTCGTGCAACTGAAACTGCTGTTTTGCGAAAATTTCTAGGTTAAATGTGTTTTAGCCGTAAAATTCGAAATTTCGCAAGGTCTAATTGCCTAAGTCCGTAGAAACCAAACTTTGATGAGCAGGGAACGTCCAAGATCACTTTTGACACAAAATTGCGTTTTTAGTGCAAAAACACAAACTTTTTATCAATCTTGATTGAATCACACGTAATCAAGAGCCAATGCTCTGATACCAATTGTTAGGACCTGGTATTTGAACGAAATACCTAGTGATTAGCGTGTAAACCAGATCAAATAGTGCGGAATCCTATTTGACTGGCGATCCAATCAGTGAGAACACACGAAGAATCAATAACGAATTGAAACTAACGTTAGAAATCAGTTGGGAATCGATCTAATGCGTTCTATGAACTTGGAGAACGAATTGGGAGGCTTCTGGACGGCTAGGGTACGTCTGGAGTCGTAATAGAATGAATTACCCTTTATTCCACGAATTGGGTTGTATTTATAGGTTAGTATTGTTCATTCGTGCGACTAAACTATTAGTATGATTCAGTCGTGCGATTGAACCATGCAGTTGATCCATCCGCACGACTGAGTGTTTAGTCGTTCGACTGAGCCAATCTTATGTGTCTATCATACGACTGATCCAGTCTCCTGGTTCAGTCGTGCGACTGAGTCAATCGTATGAAGTTATTCATGCGTGTGGTCCATTTGCATGGGCCAGTCGTATGAGAACTTCATTATGTTAAGTTTGAATGTATTAATTAATAAACATTATGTGTAACCATTCAAACTATCACTAACCTAATTAACCAATTCAATATCGACTCATTAATGAAATATTAGACATTACAAATCACTAACAATCAATATCATTTCATTATTCATATTAAATTACATCCGAATCAGATAAACAAGATCTATTACATTTCATATCATGATCTAGGGACATACATGTATCAACAGACTACTTGATGAATCATACATCCACTTCATTTATACGAGGCACTTCAGGGAATTAAACAAAAAATTGGGTGAACAAGACATGCACTTCTTTTTGAAATGCATCAAGTTGTTGAAACTGGCCTATGACAGAATAAAGATTAAAAGTGACAAAAGAAAGAAGAAGAAAACACCACTGCAACTTGGAAACATTATTAAGCTTGAAGTGGATATGGGATGGAGTTTATTGATTCATAGAGATGGTCTTTCAACAATCTCCATATGGGAACCGATTTCTCTGAAAATGTTACCAATGCAAACCATCTACAACATGAGCAGAATGAAAATACATGTGCTGAGTAGAGACAGGATGTCCGACGCAACTGATTTTGTAAACACAATTAAGGCCATTCTGGATCCCACCAAAGCAGCATTCATACTACCTCCTCAAGACCCAGCTAAATCTTCACAACATCAATCACCTCCTAAACATTGAGGAAAACTAGGCTGTATAATCCTTAGGGGGAGTATTGTTGCACCCTGAAAGGATCATACATGCCAACTCAATGGGTGAATTAATGATTGTTCAGCTAGAATCCCACAAGTCCAAGATGCTATGTGGATGAAGAGCTATAAGAAAAACAACAAGTGTTATCTTCCGCATTAGTCAATGCGGAAGAAAAAAATCTGATGCGGACAAGTGTTTACTCTTCCACATTAACTAATGCGGAACATAATACTTATGCTGAAGAACAAGTTACTCTTCCGCATTGACTAATGCGGAAGAACAAAAGAAGATGCGGACAAGACTTTGATCATCCGCATTGACAAATGCAGATGACCAACCACATGTGCACAAGTATTTGTTCATCCACATTAACCAATGCGGATGACCAACTTACTAATGCTGATGATCAAGTGGAAATGCTGATTAAGATTATCTCATCTGCATTTGTCAATACGGATGAACAAGCAGAGATGCGGATCAAGACTTAGACTAGTTTTTGATGTAATAGGTCAGGGGTAGTTTAGTCATTTTGTAAAGGCATCTGGTCTTGTCTATAAATAGAATAGTTTACCTCGTACTGAGGCGATGGTTGACAGATAGAGGATTTTGTTGTAATTATTCTCTGTAATTTGTCAACATTCATATATCAATACAAATAGAATTATGAGTAATTTTCTTGCTTGATTGTTATTCGATTGTTTGTTTCCACCACTAAATCGTTGACTTGATTATTATATTCGATTCTCAGTAAGAATATCATTCTTACTAAAACCCAGTCACCCACTTTGAACGAAAGTTCTTATAGTTTTGCTCGGTCGAAACTATCTTTCATTTTTAGCGGATCTGTTATGTTTTAGCTAGCGAAACTACAATTTCGCCCGCCGAAACTGTCTGCGAAACTATACTTTCGGCTAGCAAATTTATTCTATTATTATTTTTCTATTTTATTTATTTTTATTTTTATTTATTCTTTATTATTTTCTTAATTCCTTGAATTCTTATTCAACTTATTTGGTCTCTTTCTTAACTTCAAATGGCTAACTTAAAGTTCGATGAGAGGAATAACATCACTGCTATTCTGGATGATACACATCCTAAAGTTGTCGGGTTTAGAGACTGTATTAGATGGCTGCAAAGATCACCATAGCTTATGCTGTATCTCATTCCACCACCATATATGATCTTCATATCAGAGATTTCTGGAGATCTGCTGAGTATGATACATGAGGGAATACACAAGGAATTACTACTAAAGTCTTAGATCACGAGGTGACCATTACTGCTGAGATTGTTTCGAGGATTTTGAGGCTAGAAGAGGATTCTGGAGACAAGGTTTCTATGTCTGATTCAGAGGTGTTCGAGGCATTCAGAAGCATGGGCTATGAGGGTCCAGCTTTTGGTTCCTGAAAGGAGATCAAGAAGTCATTTCTGTCCAAGGAATGGAGATTTATAGCTCACATCTTCATCATGTGTCTTGATCATCGTAAAGGTTGATGAGACGGGCTATATATTGATTGGGCAAAAGCGATGGTATTGTGTTGTAGAGGAGAGAAGGCCAACATTACTAAATTGATATTCGCCTGCATGGATGAGAATGTGATGGCTTTGAAAAAGGATAAATGGCTATTGTATCCTTCTCTTTGTGCAGGGACAGCTGAAGACAAGCAAGGCTTGGGTTTCCAAATGTAACTAATCTTTCTCTTTGTGCAGGGACAGCTGAAGACAGACAAAAATGTCTAGATCATAGACAGTGGCTGTTCCAGGAACATGATAGGCAATAAGTCACTACTCCAGAACTTTGAAAGGATTGATGGAAGACCAGTTGCTTTTGGAGGAGATGAAGGTGGTTACATTTCAGGAAGGGGCAAGGTCATAAATGGTATGCTCAGTATAGAAAAGGTAAACATTGCTAAGGAGCTTGGATACAATCTTCTTAGTGTATCTCAATTTTGTAATCAGAGTCATAACATGCTCTTTACTGAGCATGAGTGCATTGTTCTTAAGCCTGGTGTGGTCATTCCTCATGAGCATATCCTGCTTAGAGCCCCCAGGAAAGGAAACATGTACAAGATGGATTTGCAAGAAACCTCTCCCTCTCGAGAAGTTTCACGCTTTCTGTCTAAAGCAATAGTAATGAGTCTTTCCTATGGCATAAGAACATGAATAAATTAATTAAGCATGATTTGGTAACTGGAATGCCAAAGAAAGAGTTTACAAGTGATGACTATTGTGTTGCATGCCTGAAAGGGAAGCAACATAAGGTATCTCACAAGCCTAAGGAAAGGAAATCCATCACTACACCCCTACACTTGTTACATATAGATCTCTTTGGCCCCACCAATGTAATGAGTTTAGGAAGTACCTTATACTGTCTAGTGATCACAAATGACTTTACAAGATTCACTTGGGTTTCTTCCTTAGAACTAAGGATAAGACTCCTGAGATTCTGAAGAATTTCATCTTAAAGATTGAGAATCAGTCATGTCACAAGGTCAAAATCATAAGATGTGATCAAGGAACTGAATTTAAGAACCAAATCCTTGATACATTTTGTGATGAAAAGGGTATTACAAGACAATTCAGTGCTCCCAGGACTCCTTAGCAAAATGGTGTTGCTGAGAGGAGAAACAGGACATTGATTGAAGCTGCAAGAACCATGCTGTCTGACTCTAAGCTGCCTATCACCTTCTGGGTAGAGGCAGTCAACATTGCCTGCTATGTGCAAAACAAAGTTTTAGTATTTAAGACTCATGGCATAAGAGGAAACTTTTCATTGGTTTTCTCAGGGCATTTGGATGTCCTTGCACCATCTTGAATACCAAAGATCAAATTGCCAAGTTTGCTGAGAAATCAGATGATGGACACTTTATTGGATACTCTTCCCAAGCTAAGGCTTATAGAGTGTACAATCTCAGGAATAGAATTGTTGAGGAGTCTGCCAATGTGACTTTCAATGAACACACACCCTATGTTGCTGGTTCTGGTGCAGATTGGTTATTTGATCTTGATTTCGTTACCAACTGTTTTAACAAATCTTGTGAGAATATTTCAGGATGTGCAGAAAATTTAAATACAGGTGATCCTGATCCAAGATTTGAGCTAGGAAGACCTTCAAGTTGAGCTCTAGTTGGAACTACTTCTGCAAATGAGGTTTCTATCAGCACAACAATGACAAACTCAGCTCATACATCTGGTATACCTTCAAATTCCAGCTCAGAGGCTCCACAACGAGATAAGAACACCTCAATTGTGGAAGACAAAAATGGTGGTGGTGACAGTGACCAAGAATTTCTTGATGCCACTAACCACACCATAGATGAGAACATCAATGATGTCACACACTGCTTGGATCAAGTTTCACTTGCAAAATGTGCTAATGTGGTGGGAGAAACATCTATGCCAGATCTAAATTTCTCTAATTTAGATCTTTCTCAACAACTTGCTGTGTTCCCTCAGCTTACCACAAACATCATTGGAGATGTTGTCTCAGGGGTAAAGACAAGAGGACAAACGCATGAAGCAAATGTTTGTCTTCCCTCTTGTTTTCTATCCCAAATAGAGCCAAAGAAAGTTGATGAAGCTCTAAAGGATGGAAGTTGGGTTGAAGTTATGAAACACGTGCTGCTTCAATTCAAAAGGCAGAAAGTTTGGAACCTTTGTCCTCTTCCTTCTGGGAAGACTACCATTGGAACCAAATTGGTGTTTAGGAACAAGAAAGATGATAGAGGCATTACCCGGAAGAACAAAGCTAGACTTGCTGTTCAAGGATACACTGATGTCTTTGCTCGAGTGGCAAGATTAGAAGCTGTTAGGATATTCCTGGCATTTGCTGCATCCAATAACTTCAAGGTCTTTCAACTTGATATGAAGTGTGCCTTTTTATATGGAGTGATAGATGAAGAGGTTTATGTCAAACAGCTACCTGGCTTGTAGACCCTGATCATCCTGATTATGCCTGCAAGCTTGACAAAGCTCTCTATAGGCTGCATCAAGCACCCAGGAAATGGTATGAGACAATATCTGAGTATCTTTGTAAACATGGATACAGGAGAGGTACTATAGATGGAGCTCTCTTCATCAAAGGACAAGGAAAAGACATATTGCTAGTTCAAGTATATGTGGATCACATCATCTTTGGTTCAACTAATCCAAAGCTCTGCAAGACTTTGAGAAGCTAATGAAATGAGTGCCATGGGGGAACTCAATTTCTTTCTGGGAATTCAAGTGAAGCAAGTTGAAGATGGCATCTTCATAAGTTAGTCAAAGTATGTTCAAGACATACTTAAGAGGTTCAACATGACTGACTGTATGATTGTTAAGACACCCATAGCTAGGAACCACTCCCTTGGACCCGATCTTGAGGGGGAGTGTGTAGATGAGCACTTATACAGGGCTGTGATTGGGTCTCTTATGTATCTTACTGCTAGTAGGCCTGATATCATGTTTGCTACTTGCATCTGTACACGATATCAAGCCAACCCTAAGATGTCTCACCTTATCACTATCAAGAGGATTCTAAGATACCTCAAAGGTACATCAAGACTTGGTTTAAGGTATCCCAAGAATCCTGACTTCAATCTGTATGCCTATACAGATAGTGATTATGGTGGTTGCAATATGACTGCAAAGTCTACATCCGGGGGATGTCAATTTCTTGTTGGAAGGGTTGTCTCATGGAAATAAAAGAAACAATCATGTGTCTCTGCATCAACTGCTGAAGCTGAATACATTGCTGTTGTAAGCTGCTGTGCTTAAGTACTTTGGATTCAAAATCAGATGCTAGACTATGGGTCAAAACTTCAAGGAGACTCCCATTCACATAGACAACAACAGTGCTATCTCAATCACAGAGAACCCTGTGCAGCACTCAAGGACAAAGCACATCAATATCAGATATCATTTAATAAGAGATAACTATGAAAAGGGATTAATTAAACTAGTCAAAGTTCACACAGATGAATAATATGCTGATTAGTTTACAAAGGCTTTTGATGAACAGAGATTTAAATATCTAATATCAGCTATTAGGATGATAAACTTTGAATAAGCTTTTCTTAAAACTAATTCTTATTATTTCTTAAAATATGTGTGTCCTAAGTTGTCTAGTTCATCACTTTCATAAGCTCATGTTTTCTTTGGATAAAAATTTCTTTTTGAAGACTTTCCTTGGATCTTTGAAAATTTCTAATACTTCGGAAGTTATGCTTTTAACTTCGGAAGCAAATCATGCCTTCAAAATAAATAATTGTCTAAGAAATTTACCTTCGAAAGAGCTTTCAGATTTATCTTCCGAAGCTTAAATACTTGTCTCAGACACTTACTTATTTTCAAGGACCATTTAGTTCCGAATCAAAATTAACTCTCGGAAGCTTTGTTGTTTTATATACAAAGCACCCAAGTTTTAATTTCTCTTCCGAAGGAAAATTTTCAAAACTCTCAGGAAATTCTTCCGAAGTCATTTTAGCTTCGGAAGCTTTTTAATTAAAACTTCCGAAGATAATTAACCTTCAGAAGCTTTTTGACTTCGAAGAAAACTACTTTTTGAGCAAAAGTAAACTACTTTTTCAGAGGTGGGACCGACATCCGGATTTCAAAGTTTATCCTCTTTCATTAAACTTTATATGAAATCCTTCACACATATAAACCCAATGGTTTCCCCCTCTTTCTATCATCTGTTCTTCCTCTAAACCCAAAACCCCAAATTTCCCTCTGAAATTTCTTTCTCTCTTTTTTCTTCGTCCTTAAGCTACCTCAAAATGGCCAACCTTGCTCACAGAAATGATCCCAACTTTACCATGTAGCTACACACACAACATAATCAGGTTGTTCTGTTAAGCTCTGAGAAAGATCCTCATTTCTCAGAGGTTTGTCATTTCCTAACTCTATCAAACTACTTCACCTCCCTAACCATTGATCCTTCACTCTATGAGGATCAGCTGCTTGAATTCTGGAAGACCTGCCAAGAGGTCATTATGGATGGGGAGAAGACATTGTCTTCCATAGTGCAGGGGAGAACAATCTTCATCACTCCGGCCATCATCAATAGGCATCTTCAGCTGGATGATGAAGAAGGTGAGGTGTTTTTCCCAAAGGAAGCTGTCAATAGTTCCTTTCAGCAGATGGAATATGAGGGGGATTTCTCTGTAAAGATCTTTAGGAAAGGGAAGGTCTCATCCCAATGGAGATTCCTCCTCCATGTGGTTATCCACAGCTTATCAAACAAGCATGGTGGATCGGACCAGATTCTTGAGGATCTCTCCTTCATAATCCATGAAATAGTGCAGGGGGTCAAATTCAGGTATTCTCAACCACTCTCATAGACTCAAATCACCATCACTTACCAAAGAAAATCCAAACGAACCCCTGCTCAGTCTATTCAGTCTGTGGTGGCCCCCATATACTCACCTATACAGGAAGAAGTGGACACTGGAGCTCCAACTTCTCCTAAGGAGCAGACCACTCCCATCTCTTCAAGAATCAGTGCTGAGGTTCCTCATGCTCAACCTGATGAGCTAGCTCATTAGCCCAACTGCCTTAAGCCATCACTCTGAGTCTCAACACTCAAGTGATCAACCTTGAGGGGACAGTTACAATCCCCAGCCTATAGATCTCAAACCAACCAATTCCCAACCTTGACTTCTATACTGATGAAGATCTAGGTTTCAGTGAGTATAATAAGTCTCTCTTCTTTTCCCCTACTCAAAGAGAGATGAATACTCCTGAGTTTCCTACATCTATCCCACATCAGTCACCTACAACTAAGGTGGACACTCCTGAACCTGTTTAGGATGTCCATATGGAAGAGGCTCTCACTTCTAAAAGTGATTACATCATTAAGACCTCAACCATGGTAACTCAGCATACTGACATCTCAACTGAGATTGCCAGTGAGCAGAGGAAAACCAGCAGCCAAGAACCGCAAGCTGGTGGTGAGAGAGAGGACTTTGGTCCAATTATCTCATCCACCAACGAGTCTTCTGATGAAGATGAGGGGAATCTGAGACTACTGTGCAAAAACTATCTACAACATGCACTTACTTAGTCTCAAAGGTCAGTCACCTTGAATCTCAGGTGACTACCTTACACAAGAGGATCAATGATCAGCAACTTGAGATTTCATATCTCAAGGAAAAACTAGCTGGGAGACCCTTAAGAAGAGCTCAACCACGAACACAAGAACTTGTGGATGTGATTGACCTGTCTTCCAGCTCACCAATGCAAGTGGGTGATGCTACCAAAAAGGGGGAGAAAGTCATTACAACCATAGAACCTGGGAGTTCTTCAGAGAGAATGAACACTGAGGACTCACCATCCTCACTTGCAATTATGCATTCTCTGCAACCTCCTCAAGTTCACATTGATGTGGACTACACAGACTCCTTCATACAGAGTTTGTTTGAGGATGGGATACCAAGGGTTATGTCACCTTCAGCATCTTCATATCACATCATTGGGTGGAGGTATGACAATATCAGGAGAGCCCTAATCATCATAAGAGTTCAAGGACAACAAGAAGTCTTCAATTATCAGACCTTGGACTACTATGAAGGTTTGGATGTAGTCAACATGCCACTTGTCAACCCAAGCCAATCAAGACAAGCTGACAGATTGGCTAAAAGAATCGAAGACAGGATCACCGCAGAGTTCAGCTTAAGAAGGAGACTTAGGCAATAAGGCAATGCCATCGGTCAACTGGATATTGAGGAGGACCCTAAGATTAGCTTCATAGGAATCCTTGACTGAAGGCCGAGTGGCAGAACCTGAGAGCCCTGTCTCATCATCATCAACTACTATAGAGATCCATATACATTCTGAGACACCTGCTGGTGAAGGTGCTTCTCAACCTCTCTCTGGCCTGAGCTCAGATGCTACAACAAGCAATAAAGGCCAAAGCTCTCTCCACCCTGAGTCACAAAGGTCTGTGAGTGACAAAGGGAAAAGAAAAATGACAACTGAGGAGATTGAGGAGGAGGAAAGAGAGAGGAAAAGGAGGCTAAGGGGAGAAAGTTCCTCTGTTGAGTCTTCAAGACTCATGGAGTCTGTTATCAGGGCTGCCCCCAGAGCAGATACTCAAAATGATGAGTTAAGGGCAGTGAGGATAAACTATTTTCAGACTAGGAACTATGACATAGACAATGTCATTTCTCTCCCCTTAGATGCGTTGAATGAACTGGTTGACCTAGAAAGGTCAAGGGAGAAGAAGGAGGAAGAAGATGCAGAACTCCTAGTGCGAGTCAAAGAAGAGAAAAGAAGAAAAAGACTGTACATGGATATGCCTACCCTCTCCCTAGTTTAGGATAGTCCTGCACAAGAAGATGTGGTTCAACAAGAACCTCAGGTAGACAAAGAAGAAGAAAGGATCAAGATGATCAACTACCTGAGTGCCATAGGCTTTTGTCAGGCAGATGCACTCCTTCCCTTGTCCTATGATTATATTGAGTTTTAGTACTTAAAAACAGCTTGAACTTGAGATAATCAAGGACAGAAAGGCAACTAAGAAGAGACTAAGGGAAGAAGCTGCAAAATCAAGAGCCATGATCCAAAAGAGCATGAAGAAGTCTGCTGATAGGCAGAGGATGATGAGCTTCTTGAAGCTATATGGATTCTCCGGAATGAGACTTCACCCCATGTCTCTATCCACTATGGATGAGCATATTAGGGTGATCAAGCAGAAGATCAAAAGTGGAGAGCTCATTGACTTACACTCCACTCCAAATCAAGCCCCACATGAAGTGGAGGTTAAGGTTGAACAACCAGAGACAACACAACCTGGACCTTCTGCTGAAACTCAGCAAGCTTCATCTTCTGATCCACATTAGGGTCAACCTCCCTCTCCTTCTAAGCTTGAGAGAGAGGAAGTCCCAACTGAGAAAGACAGTGAAGATCAATCTCGTGCTGCAGGCCAGTCTTTTCAGCAAAAATCAGGTAAGAGAAAAAAGAGGATGGCTTCTAAACCAAAGCCAAAGAAGAAGAAGACTGCACCCTCTTCTAAATCCCAAGATGAGCCAGAACATCATGAGATTGTGCAGATAGAGGATGCTACATCAACTCCATTTCAAACAGCTCCTGTAGCATCAGGAAGGCCCATCTTGTCTTGGACATACACCACAAATCCAGAAAGATGTCATGTCATTAGAGATCAAGGCACTAAAGACACTTATACATGGAAATATATGTTTTAGTTGCCTCTACATGACCTCTTTGATATGAGAAGACACTTTGACAGTCTAAAGAATCCTGATCAACTTATGAAGAAAGGATTGGTGATCATCCTATGAGGACTGTTGATATCTAAAGTCTTGTAAGTGTTTTGGTAGCATCAGCCTAGGGGGAGTTTGTAGAGATTAATGAAGAGGCTGATGCAACCAAAACATCTTAAGTCTATCCTGCATGCTGCACAAGTGCATTAAAGAAGAAGCTTAGGAAGTTTCACACATGAAACAGAAAATATTCTAAGTGTGAAATCATCAGAACCCAACACCAATATCTTCTGAAGCCAAACATGAAGTCTTTCGAAGCCTCTGAGACAAAGTCTTCCAAAGCTTCAAGTTCATGAAGATAGATTTCTTCCGAAGAATTTTAATAATGTTCTTTATCTGATCCATAAAGCTGGACACCTTTCTGCTGCATCTCTGTAAGTCACCAACTTACATGAGTTGATGACAAGGTCCATGCTTTTGGTAAGTGTACATTGAGGTCTTGAGTCTGTAACTTTCTACTTTATGTACTTTATCCTTTTTGTAATATAAGGATGTGAGCTATGGTATGTCATAGTCACAAGTCAAAAGGCAATCTACCTTTTGACTCTACAATTGATTTTGTTTGTGTCTACTCAATTGTATCTAGCTGGCATTCAAAGTATAGCAAGCTGTAGGATGTAGTATAAGTATCTCATGTTCTTGTATCTTTCATTTATGCTTTTGTAACACTTATAATAGAACATAGAGAAAGCAATATACTACATTCTTGAAAACCATACACTTGTGTTCTTTGTGTTCTGTCTCTTGCATTACTTATGTTCTTAGTATCTCAACTTGGTTAATCCAGTTTACTGTTTGATCAAAGTTTAGTTAATCTCCTCTTTGTGTTGTTGTGTTGTAACTTACACCCTTCAACGATCCTGCAGATACTATCCGGGTATTTGAGCCTATGTGGCTGACCAACTTGTCTGGAGACGATGTCTATACCTTATACAAGTGGCCGCTATTCTTTGACTCGCAGGATATCATACAAGCCCTTGAGTTCCAGAACGTGATAAGACTCTTTTTTGCATTCGAGATACGTGCCGGAGTTACAAGAGAGGAAAAGTACAAGAAATTCGAAGAGCTAATGAAGAATGTTAGACAATGATGTAAACTAGGTCCAAGGGGGAGTTTGTTGATACGTATGTACCTAGTTTAGGAGCTTAATGTAAAATGTCTATCATGTCTTACATATATGTAATTGAATGGGTATGAATGAAATACATTGTGTAATTCATGATTATAATGTTTAATATTTCATTGTTTATTGTGTGATAACTTGTACTGAACTAACTATATAGGTTTGTGGTCGTTGTACATAATTCTTAGTCAATAATGATTGAGAAACATGTTCAAACTTAATGGTATGAAGTTCTCATGTGAATGGACCATGATAATGGACCATACGTATGAATACTTCATACTAATGGACCAGTCGCACTACTGAACCAGGAGACTGGATCAGTCGCCCGATTGACACATAAGATTTACTCAATCGCACGACTGGACCTTTAGTCTTACGGATTGATCAATCGAATGATTCAGTTGAACAACTGAACCATGCAAATGGTTCAGTCGTATGATTGGAAGACCCTAACCTATAAATACCACCTAATTCGTGAAAAACATAACTATTCGAATACCTACGCACATAATCGTACCCTAGCCATTGATCGTTTTCTAATAATTCTTAACGTCTGATTAATCATTAGATTGATTTGAACTGTGTTCTCCTTGATTGGATTGCCAATCAAATAGGATTCCACACTATTTGAGTTGGTATACATGCAAAATCAGTTAGTACTCTGTACGTATACGGTCCTAACAGTTTTAAAAACAAAGATGATGAAGATTGAGAGCTAATGAGAAGTTGAATCGTTTAATATCAAATACAACCAATAGAAAAGAAAGATGATGAATATTGAGAACAACCACAAATGAATCAAAATAAGGCAATCATGATCAACATATTCGCTAATAACAAAGCACAATGATATATCTATGAATAAACTGCTTACAATACTCACTTGCAACAAAGATAAACGATTAGGGTTTTTACAAGCTTAACCAACAATGAAAATGATCAAAACTATATATAGCAGTCTTAGTTTTGTAGACAGTTTTGCTGTCTGCGAAACTATTCTGGCGAAACTATAGTGCCCGGTAGAAACAACAGTTTCGCCGGGAGAACTAAACAACTGACTGAATTTCGCTGGACTACAAAACAAAATAGAACTATATACAAACCAAAGTAAACTAACGTTAGACCTATTATAAGAAATATATACAATCTAATCTAAGGTGAGTCCAACCTATACGTGATCTTCACTGATTACAAAAAAATTGTTGCATTACATCACAAAAACATTATACGAAATGGATGCCATCCAAAATGAGCTAAGTAGCTATAAAATAAAATGCATAAAAATCAGCGTTTATGAGTAAGTTCTAGTTATAAAATAAAATACTTAACTTTCATTTAAAACCTTTCTTTACTTTCGTACATGATCATACATCATACATACACATAGATAATATCATTATTATGTTCCTTTACACTTTATTACTTTTTTTCATTACTTCTTTCTGAATCAATGTCATGAGCTATACCCCTAAACGTATGCAGAAAGCGGGTACTTGGCCGGAGATAATAAATGACTTCCATAACGCACATAGCCTGCACCAGCATTGAGGTAAGCAACAAATATCACATCTGTATACGGCACCCCAAACGTATGCACAAAGCGGGTACTGGGCGAAGATCATAAATGACTTTCATAACGCACATAGCCCGGCACCAGCACTAGGGTTAGTATCCACTATCATCCATGTACTATACAACTTGCCAGTCACAAAGACTAAACCCCTGTGTGTATCCTTAGGGTTAGCTAAACCACAAACAGTTGAGCATAAGACATTTTAGAGCCGTTCACCACCGTACATTTGCTTGCAAGACTTTCTTTACTTCCACTTTGATTAATGCTTGAATTATTTCATTACATTCCTCTTTTCATTATCTTCCACTTTACATTACATAATACTTTTTCATTTCTTTCATCAACATTCAATCTAAAGCCATGGAAAATAAACATACATAACAAGGAACATAAACACAATCATACAAGGCATTATCATACACATTACATCATCATGCATGCCACATCATGTAATCATCATCATACATGACCTCAAAAAGTCAACTTTCATCACCCTCGGGAATCTCCCAAGTCAAAGCCTACACTTAACATTTTCCCCAAAATCTTATAAAATTTTCTAAGTTAGAGGCGCATTGCCTTTTCGGCGCATGGCCTTTTGGGCGCATGGCCTTTTGGGCGCATGGGAACACTTAGGCGAATGTGGAACTTTCAGGTGCATGGGCACTAGTAGGGCGCATGGCGAACACTTGGTCATTCTTGGCAACATTCTAGGCACATGTGCACTATGCAGGCTCATGAATGCCTAGGCGCATGGGTGTACTAGGCGCATGGACACTTAGCCAAGTTCTGCATATTTCTAGGCGCATGGCTACTATTTGGGCGCATGAACTTTGGGCAGATAAGACACTTAGGCAGTTTTTAACCGTTGGGCGGATGGGCCATTTTTAGGTGCATTGGCAACCAACCTACACTAAAATCATTCCAATTCAGTCCCAAACATTGATCCAACATGTTCTAGGCTTAGTTCTAACGTCCTAAGCAACAAAACATGAGCGTAACACAATCATAACAACATACATCACCCAAAATTAAACCCACCCACATACACATTTACATACATACATACATACATACACGTAATAAAACCCATTTTATAAAATGTTCATACATTCATTTCCAGCCCCAAATTAGTTTAAAACAATTAAAAAGGGGGTTCTAGAACTCACCTTAGCAGCTCTTGTGTATGACCTCTTCAAAACCCTTTGTTAAAAGCTCTACACCTAGAAACCCAACAAAACTCACACAAACTGTCACACAACACAAATAAGCATACAACCGAGGCAACTACCGGTTAGTTTGATAAATAACAATGACCGGTTACTTGTTTGTGAGAAAGAACAACTTATAAGGATATTTTGTTCATGGGCATTATTTATAATGTTATTTAAGTGTGTTAAATAACATCAAATAATATTAATGTGTTTAAGTTACATATTTAAACGGTTGATTATAACTAATAATATGACTAGTTCACTAATTAAGTGGGTGTTTAAAATAGGGGGAACCCATTTTAAACAAGGATTTCGGCCGGCCCCTTAGAGGCATGTTTGGTCTTTTGTTTCCTTGAAACCACAGCCCATTTAAAACTAGTCACACACTCCATATTTTGTCTCTCTCTCATACATGCAAGAACCAAACTTTTCTCTCTAGTTTTCTTGAAGAGTTCGTAGCTGAAAATCGGATTTTCAGCCCTCCTTAGTTCGTTTTTGGTGGAGAAATCCTAGCAACAAGGTGCTTGCTTCAGGCTTGCGGGTATAAAAGCTTGAGGAAACCTCTCCTTGGTGTTTTGGCCCTTCAAGAACCTCATCTTCTTCATCCAAATCTCGTTTTTAAGCAGGTTTACAAGGTGGTTTGTTTATCTTGTTTTGGTTGTTGTTTGCTCTTGCTAGTTAGTTCATACACACATATATATGATCCTATGTTCTTGGGTTTGTTGATGTTATGTTATTAACCATGATTTTCAGATTATAAATCATAAGATTAAGGTTTTATTCCGCTGCGTTTTCATGTTTAAAATGGTTAAACTACTTTGATAATGGTCCAACAAAGCCAACATTGGCATTTGGAGCTGGATATGTGGATGACTAGCTTCATTATCCTTGTAAAATTGGTTTTATGGGGTTTTCACAACCTAATAGGGGCTTTTTTTGTGATGTTATGATGAATCCCCGACCTTTCAAGGTTATATCTTAAATGCTTATGATTAAACCTTGAAAGAAAATATATCAAAATGGTTGATTGTGTTTTGTTTGGACAAAACACCCTAAATTCTTGGTTTATGTTGGCTGAAAATTTAGGGTCAAATGGGGATTTATTTTGGTCTTGGATGTTGTTTCATATTGGTGCATAACCTAGCCTTGACGTTGTGATGGTTTGGTCTTGAATGAATGATTTAGTTTGGTTGATTTAATTATTTATGGGTTGTAATATTTATTCATTTGTGCTTGTATTTGGGTGTCATTTATTTATTCATTCATTTGAGATGTAATAGATAGATTAAATGTGTTTTCTTTATTAAAAAAATTGTATTAGGATATAAATTTTGTAAATGAAGATGCACAAGATGGAAGCACAAAAGGAAAACACAAAGAGAAGGACTTGAAGTATTTGGATGCAACTTCAAGTGAGGGTCTTTAGAGATCTCATCTTTTGTGATTTGTTTAACCCATAGAAAAGACCTTATGACCACACTTGTGATGGCAAACAAGTTTGGTCACCAAATTGGCTATGGTTATGCACATATGGTTGTTTTATATATGCTTGTTTGATTATCCATTTTATGGTGATTGTTTGATATGTGGATATGCCTAACAATCTAAATAAATAATCTTAAGAAGCTGAATTTTTTTGTTTTCTTATCATTGAGTGACTAATAAAGGTTATTAAAATGATTAATGATTTCAAATAAAAGAGGTTTTCTTAAAAAGGAACCGTAGGGTACCATGTATTTGAAAGCATGCGAATACATGGTACATAGAGTTTTCAAAACTAGAATTAATGAAAACAAAATCCCTTTGGGAACAAGTTTAAAATCATCCTTTTACACGACACTCGAATCACTTGAGAACTATTTGTGAGATAAAGGTCACCTAACCACTTTTAGGGAACTTGTGTGTTTGAGGTGGGCTTAACATATTTGTGGGATAAAGGTCACCGAACGACTTGTATGGGTAAACTCACACGTGTGTGTAAGTAGGACGACATGAATTGGAAACCATGTGCACAGGGTCACCGAAGCATGGCGTACAATGATTTTGATGGGATTTTACATGCCGACTAAACATAAGATGTTTAACCATTCTGATAAAACTATAAGTTGCAATAGGTTGCAATTGTCAAATGTTGACTACCTTGTTAATTTAAATGATGGGATAAAGGTCACATAACCATCATTTAAATATAACGTTGGATTCTAGATTTTCATTATTAATTATCTATGAGACATATAAAGTGTATTAATAATTAAAATGAAATTTTTCAGAAATACTAATATGATCTTTGTAATTTTGTAGAAATGGCCGCAAGCAACAATGCTACCACCCTAACCGTCCCTACCCTATCACTAAGAACCATCTTAGAAAGGGATCGTCTTAACCATAATAACTTTATGGACTAGTTTTGAAACTTGAGAATTGTTCTCAAGCAAGAGAAAATGGCCTATGTCCTTGACGATCCCATTCCTGACCAACCCAACCCCGAGAATGTTGAGGCCTATAACGATTGGCTTAAATACACTGACGGTTCCATGCAGGTTTCTTGCCTCATGTTGGGAACCATGATTCCTGAACTCCAATAGGACTTTGAGCATCATGGGGCATATGACATGATTACCCAATTGAAGGAAATGTTCCTTCAACAAGCTAGGGTAGAGCGCTTCAAAACGGTTCGATCACTTCATGCATGTCGCGTGGAAGAAACCCAATCGGTATCATCTTATGTTCTTAAGATGAAAAGCCACATTGATCTCCTTGAGAGGCTTAATTGTCCTGTCTCAAAGGAGCTGGCCACAGATTTGATCCTTAATGGCCTAACCAAAAGGTTTGGGACGTTCATAATGAATTACAATATGAACGCGTGGGACAAGAGCATTGGTGAGCTTCACGCAATGCTTAAAACAGCCAAGGTAGGGATGGGTAGAAAGGTTCAACCTGTTCTCTCATTCAATGAGGGAGGCAATAAGAAAAGGCCATTCCCCGAACCCAAGGCAAATGTTGCCAAAGGAAAGGGGTACATCAAAGGGAAAGGGAAAGGGAAGGCTAAAGCGGAACCTCCAAAGCCTAAGCGTAAGAAGCCTACGTTAACGGAGAACGATCCATGCTTTGGTGTGGTGAGATAGGACATTGGAAAAGGAATTATCCCACCTATCTCAAAGAGTTGAGAAACAAGAGGGATGTTGGGCAAACCTCAGGCACAAATTTCATGATTCATATTGGTTTAAATGTTATTTCTTCAAACACATGGGTATTGGATACCCGATATGGAACTCATATTTGCAATTTGTTTTAGGGGTTCAAAAGAAATAAGCACTTCAAGAAGGGAGACACAAGTCTCTACATGGGCAACGGAGCAAAAGTTGATGTGAAGCCCAAGGAGACTATATTTTGAAACTTTCAAATGGTTTCGAAGTTGTTCTTAAGCACATTTTGTATGCACCAAGTTTGACTAGGAACATAACTTTTGTTTCCCTTTAAAACAATATGGTTATGAATTAATGTTTGTTAACAATGGTATTTATGTTTGTATGGATGATCTATTTTATTTCAAGGCTATGTCTTTTAGTGCTATCTATGAATTGGTTCATCATGATTAATCCTATAATAACTCATTATACCAAACAAGCACTAAGAAACTTAAAATGGTTTAAATGATTCATATCTTTGGCTTTGTCATCTTGGTCATATAAACAAGAATCGGATTCAAACAATTCAAAAGAATGGTCTTTTGAAAACAAATGAAAATGGTTCATTTGATAAGTGTGAATCTTTTTGACAAGGTAAGATGACCAAGTCACCCTTTAGTGGTACTAACAAGAGGGTAAAAGATTTACTGGGAATCATACATTCGGATGTATGTGGTCCTTTTAAGACAATGACAAGAAATGGTGTGGTTATGTGTACTTAATGATACATAAATATGAACCTTTTGACATGTTCAAAATCTTCAAGAATGAAGTAGAAAATCAACTCAATAAAACTATAAAAGTTCTTCGTTCACATAGAGGAGGTGAATACCTCTGTGTGGCTTTTCACGATCATCTAAGAAGTTGTGAGATCGTCTCACAACTTACTTCACCCGGAACACCATAACATAATGGTGTGTCTGAAAGGAGAAACCAAACCCTATTGGATATGGTTTGATCTATGATGGCTATAAGTTCACTATCTCTATCATTTTAGGGTTTTGCATTGCTCTCCGCGACTCATATTTTGAATATGGTCTCGACCAAGAAAGTGGATTTGACACCTTTTGAAAAATGGCATGGACGAGTTCCATCGCTATCATATTTAAAAGTATGGGGTTGTGAAGCTTATGTTAAGCTAAACACCCAAAACAAGTTTGAAAGTCCATCCACTAAATGCATATTTGTTAGATATCCCAAAGACTATATAAGATACTACTTCTTTGATCCAATAGCGCATAAGGTATTTATTGCTCGAAAGGCAGAGTTCTTGGAAGCTAAGTTCCTTATGGAAGAAATAATGTATAGAACAGTTGATGGTTGCGGATAGTATATATATTTTGATATAGATTTATTGCACACATTCAGTTTTAATTGGTTATTACTAATACTAAATCACACACAAAAGGCAGTGTACCTGTCTTGTGGTAATATAGTGTTGGTAAGAATCGAGTATCAATCCGTGGACACACCTAGCCTACTTAACAAACTTGATGTTTGACTATCAGATTTGGTTTTTGTTAAAGGAAATGATAATTTGTATTAGAAAGAATTTTAGGATTTAAAAATAAACAATAATAGAAAGAAAGTAAACTAAGATTTGAAGCTTTGGATTTAAAACCAGGGAATAAAAGTTCTCATCCTAGTTAGATTCCACTTATGTAACCGTGATGAATTGATGGTGTTATTTAAAGATATGTATTAATGTAATTATGTTAATGTTTATAAAGATGAGATGGCGTGATTTCTCGTCTATCCTACTGCCATAGTGACTTGATCCTGTCAGGCTGAGTTTTACTGCTCATATCAAAGCCCTGGTAATGTAGGTAACTCTTTTGTGACCTATTTGACATAGGATTTCTGAAAACATTACTTAATGTCTAAAAAAGAGTTGATCAGGTTCCTTCCAAACATACCAATAATTTTAGAAAACCGTAACAATTACTGAAGTTTCCGAACAAATGAAAGCGAACACGCAAATGATCAGAAAGTTAAAGTGATATGATTTCTAATAACCATTTCTAGTTCATTAGCCATGGATTTATAATGAAGACTGGTTTCACGAATGAAAGTTAATCATACGGTTTTTCAACTCTGTATTACGATCACAATCACAAACCATAAGTTTATAACTTCCCGTTCAAATATACATGCTACCCATCAATAGTTTTCCCAAGACCACCATAACATTAACATAATATTTATCACACCATTAGTTCATCAAAAATTACATAAGTTTCATCCGATTAGGATGATAAAAAGAGTTTAGCTCATAATGAGCTTGAACATAACAACATATAACAAAGAAGATAGATATGCAATCATCGGTTATGGAACAATCAAACCGATAATCCACAATGGATGGCGTTTAGACGATTCCGAGCTTCTTCCAAATGTTGTATGCACCTCCCGAGCCTCCAAATGATCTTGAAGTCTTGAAGTCTTGATTCGCGCGAGAGTTCTGCAGAGTAACTCTCCCACCAAAGCTTTTTAAAAAATGGTGAACTTAGGCTTCTATTTATAGGCTTTCCGGAGTGTTTAAGAATGGCCCTGTGCCTAAAAGGCACGACCCCGTGCTAGTACAATGCTTACGAAAGTTGTTTGGCTCGTACATGCAGGTTGTGTCAGGCACGACCCTGTGCTAAATGGGGCACGACCCCGTGTTGTTGGTAGGGCATGACCCCGTGTCTACTTTTAGGGAACAGTACTTTTTGTCTTGTCAGATGTCCAAATACGGGGGTGTGTTAATTTAGCATGGGGGTGTATTTCGGCAAAGCATGGGGGCGTGCTTAAAGAGGCACGGCCCTATGCTTGGACTCCAAAGCTCAGATTACTTCAATTTCTTGCTAAATATGCTTCTTTTGTCCAACTTGCCCTTTTAAACACCTGAAAACACAATTTAAGACTTTTAAGTACATTTTCATCATTTTAAGGAAGATATTAAGGAATAATTGATGTGCTTTTGATAGGATTTTTTTGTATAATTTGGAGCACATCAAACATCCCCACACTCCACACTTCTCACAAGTCCACCATAACCAAATACTACAAATTATAAACATGTCTTTCGAGAAATACGCAAGTAAACATTATTTTCATCCAAATATAAATATTCTAAGCATACGTAAAGTGATATCCTAACAAGCAATAGGTTAGTAAAGATTATAATCATGCAAAACTCAACACTTCTCACAAGGTGCACTCACACTCGGCTCAATATATGGAGTCATAATCAAGATTAAGTATGACGAATACACTCAATTGCTTAGTATGAATACGTGTGAAATCATAAGCTTGTTAAGGGATCAAATCTCCACCTACTTATATATTTACTTGCATAAATCATTAGGTCTTTGATGGGTTGTAATTTGGCTCGGGCTTGGGTATGGAATATTTGGAAAAGTTGACTAATTGCTAAAGACGACGGTCTTGGCTTATTTTTCTAACATAAACTACAAGGAAAACAATAAAGGTTCCCTATACAATACTTCAAGCTAGATGGAATATGCTAGCTTGAGGACTCGTTTAAGGTCAGATTGTGAAGACCATATTTTGTTTTCAAGAATCGTACTTCATCTTTTACCCGAATATATACAAAACTTTCCTTTCTCAACGATCATTCTGCTTGAAGGCTAATAGCACTGAATCGGATTAGTTCTGTGTATTGTATTTAGATTTAGTTTGATTCTTTTTGCATTTTCAATTATGAGACCAATTCCACAATCCGGGCATCTTTCATATCTTTTTGCCCGTCTCTTTATAGCACTTTTTGAAATTCCACAAAATGGCGGAACTTGTTCCTTTTTTCGCCATTTCATTCTTGTGTCAAACGTGAGATTGAAAATTTGTTCGCGGATTTCTGGGGGAAGTCCCGGTTTTGCGTGATGAAGGCAACAAAGCAAATTGAAATCAAAAGAATGCATTCTAGTTCTTTAAGGTCTGCCGGTGAAAGAGCAAAAATTTTTTTCATAAGCCAAAAACGTGTCTTTAAAGAAAATGGGTTTTGTAGAAGGCTTTTGGTTAAGTGACTTAGTGGCTCAGGTGATTGAAAGATAAAAAACGTTTATGCTCAACGGGGCTCACTATGGTTGACGTTCGGGTAAGGAAAATTAAAGACAATGGTTGGGGTTCGAATGGTTAAGGTTTCCTAGTGCCTAACTCATTTTTATGCAACAAATACTAATTAAGGTCTTGAAATGCATACCCAGAGTAAGTTCTAATTACACGTATCATATGGCACCCTCAATTAAATCCAGAATGAAAGTAGAATTGCAATTTTGCAAAAGCTTATTAAGGCTCAAAAATAAACTCGCATATGGACGGAATTGGGTACAAGTGCTTCATTTTGCATGATTAAATATTTTACTAGATTAGATTATTGCTTTTAAGGATATGACAAAAAAACATTTTCAATTTTATTTGGACGTCATGAGTTTACTTCTTTATATCCCAAAAAACGTATATTTATAATTTGGTTTATCAAAAATTTTATTTTTGGCTACTTGTCACAAAAATTACTTGGTAAGTGATCTTTTCATAAAAGTTTTAAATTTGGACCTTTTTAGCAAAGTCAAATGCATTATTGCCATCCTCACATTAAAATTCACATTGTCCTCAATGTGATTAATATAATCAAGATCGAGAAAGGGTAATAAAATAACTACCCTAAAAATGATGAAATTTTCAGTTGTGTTTGGTTGGCCTCGTGTTGTTAGAATCCTCGGTATCACCTGAAATGTCACCATTTATTAAAAGCGTTAATGTCCTAAACACACAAAATAAAAACAAAACGACATAAATTAAAAGATAGATTGGCACAAAAAAACTGTGTCGGGTCCCCGAAAATGATACGGTTTTCAAGGGATTTGTGGGGGAATATCCCCCCACTCATGGTACATTTGGTTCCTGATGTATGTGAGATCATTACTAAGGTCATCAACTCGGAGTGCAGACTTTCGACTCGGTTGAAGGCTTGTTGGGCATATTCACATGATCGCCTTGCATGGTCGCTGGTTGTTTGTATTGATTCGTAAAGGTCTAACATGGTCGGGAATTCCCTTGTATGTGAACTTGAAGATCCAGCTCCGGCTCCTTCCGGCTGTATTGGCATGTGAGATCCATAATTATTTCTTCGGGGTCCACCGGATCCCAGATTTGTCCCTTCTTATCCATGAATCTTGGTTGCCCATTTGGTAGGTTTGTCACAATGTACATACTTGTGCAAATGCTCATGTCTAACAGTCCCGACATCACTCCTCCAGTTCCCTTAGTGTTATAACCATAGCTTTCTATAAGTTCAAAATCCAGCTTCCTCCAAAAATAGGTGTTGGAGCACCTGCAATCGCATTCCTCGCAAAAAGATTACAAAACAAATACCCAATATTACATGGCAACTGATTAACCATACAATGTAAAATGAACAAGTCCCTCAAGTTAACAACTCCCTCACTTTGACCACGAGCTATTATGGAATGACTAAGTAACCGATGAATGTATCGCAGCAGCGGGTCTCGTATCTGACTGATTTTTTGTTATACTCGAGTTGAACCCTTCGGTTCCAATCCTCTCCCAAAATGCTTTCCTCATTGCACCAATTTCCGTGTCTTTCTTTCCTCGTCCGGGAAGGTATGGTATGGCGGCATTCCAGATACTGCTTCCTCCTTCATTTCCTGTTCCGTGTAGATCCCGAGATAGACACCGAACAAGGCAATGGATGTTTTGTGCCAATGCCCAGCAGTCTGAATGAAACTGCATTATTATCCCAAGGATTAGAGTCTTTCATGCTAAATTTGAAAGATGCTAAAAATTCAAGAGTTAGTTCATAAACGGAAGGTCTATTTGTGAGAATAAACGCTTCCATTGGACACTCAATAATGTATTGTATCTTTTTAGCTGTCGGACTGCCGCTAGTGTTTCTTCATCTGCTTGTAATAGGGTCTTTCGACCCTTTGTAGCAGCCTTTGAAGTCTCTCATGACACCATCTCTCGCGTCTTGCTTCAAAACGTAAGTAGGGATGATTTATGATCCTGAAATTTCAAAAATGTTAATCTATACAAAATCGATTTCTAGAGCAGTTTTATGATATTAGTGAAAATCATGTGTTTTTCAAGACATAGCATCATAATGATTCAACTCATGGTCAAAAGTGGTTTAGAAGTTTATCATCCAAGGAAAAATTTTTGAACATGGGGGTGCGTTTTGTGAAACGTGGGGGTGCATTAAACATGGTAAGGCATGGAATCTTGACTCGAGCACGTGTGGTTGTGTTTGTAAATCGTTGATTAAGCATGGGTTTAACGTTTTCTTGCTTAAAAAAATCAAAGATTGTACGTTTAACATTTTAATTATTTGTTAATAAATCAAGATACCCAAAAACATATTTTACGTTTAATACCACTTGGGAACTCTTGAACATGATTAACAAATATTTCACCATGAATTATGAAGATAGTCTTGATAAGGATAAAAAAACAAACTAATTAGCTAACTAAACAAACTAATAACTAACGAAACATACTAATAACACTAATCTACTTACAAAAATAAACATGAACAAGTAGGTTGAAAGTATTTATCATTCCATGAAATGTTTAAGAACAAGTCTTTACATATAATTGCAAGGATTTTGGTTGTTTCAAGACCTAATCACCTAACTACATGTAAATATATTTCATAATCAAAGGAATTAGTACACTAACCTTTTGTTCAAACACTCTTGAAAAGATGAAA
Source organism: Flaveria trinervia (assembly GCA_025506515.1). Lineage (NCBI taxonomy): Eukaryota > Viridiplantae > Streptophyta > Magnoliopsida > Asterales > Asteraceae > Flaveria > Flaveria trinervia. The sequence continues at coordinate 38,651,769 of CM046452.1, read as the reverse complement.
GAAAAATGGAAAAACAAGATGAAAATGAGAGTGGATACGACTTTGCAGGCAATTGAGGTCGGTATTTATCACGCAAAATTGAAGAGGAACAAGACAAAAGGCTGAAAATGTCAGCTTGTGTCATTTTTTTGTCGAACATAGGGGTGTGCCTACTTGAGCACGAGGCCGTGTTCATGTATTGTTGGTTGGTTTCAGTCTTTTTTTTGTTGTTCTGTTTTTCAGTTTTGCGCGTTATGTAATTTTGCTGGTTAAGTTTTACCACTTTCAAATCATCAGAAAAGATACGAAATTAGTCCTAGAGTAAATAAACACAATCCAAAATGAAAATTACATTTCCTAATGTCCTACGGTTACATAATACGTTAAAAGCCGAGAATCTAAAACAACAAAATCAGACTCTTTAACGCGCAACAGCGCACTTTACACATCACGAAATGCTTCTAAAAGAAACCTCCACACATTTCGTGTGGAGGGTTCTGGATGGGATAGTGAGAGGTGCAGTTGCTTAATTCCGCAAGCTGTCGGATAATGGAAATGAGTTCCTCGCTCATCTGTTGAACATTTTTGATAAGTTCAGCTAACCGTTGGGATGCAATGAGGTTCATTTGAGTCAGTTGTTTGATTAGTTCATGCAGCTTGAATAAATATCTTGAGTCATTGGTTCTCGTGTTTCAGAACGTGGTTTCTTCGTAGGATTCCAGTTGGAACTTCCGTGACTTGATTCTTTCATTTTTTAGATGTTTATAAACAGAAGTGAGTGTGATAAAAGAATGGAACAAGTGTGGTATTTATATACAGATCATGAAAAGTGGACACGGGGGCGTGCTTGTCAGAATTCGTCTTAATTTCGACGTGCAACGTTCCAGAGTCGTCAGCGAAGATTGTGGAAAGAAATTTGTCAGAGACACAGGGGCGTGCTTGATGAGGCATAGCTCCATGCTTGTGCTTGTGGGATCCTAAAAAGCAAGAAATTTTATGTACAAGTGTCGCGTTTAAGTTTCAGGTCTTCGGCATGACCCTTCCCCACACTTAGTTTTTGCCGGGGGAGGGGGGGAGGTGTAATTCCTCCTAGGGAATTTTGGTTGGTCCATCGTTATATGGTTTCAAACGATGACCATTTGTTGGACCAAAAGAACAAATGAGCCTGATTAGAAAAACCTCTAAGTCCCACAGACATCACAACAACTGCTGAAGACTTGATCAGCTGTTTGACAATGCCTGAAGATTTCAACGGCTGAAGACTAAAGTACTGAAGACTTCAAAAGCTGAAGACCAAAGTCTGAAGATCAACAGTTGAAGACTAAAGTATTGAAGACTTCAACAGCTGAAGACCAAAGTCTGAAGATCAACAGCTGAAGAACAAAGTACTGAAGATCAACAGCTGAAGTACAAAGACTGAAGACATCAGCTGATGACAACAGCTGAAGTTCAAGTACAAAGGAACTGGTTCCTCTACCCCCAGGTAAGTGTGCAATAGGCACTAAATGGGTGTTTTGGAATAAAACTAATGAAAATGGGCTTATTGTTAAGAACAAGGCTAGACTGGTTGTACAGGGGTTTTCACAAGAAGATGGTATTGATTATGATGAAACCTTTGCCCCTATAGCCAGACTAGAGGCAATTACATTGTTCTTAGCCTATGCTGCATTCCACCATCTTAAAGTTTTTCAAATGGATGTCAAAAGTGCATTTTTATATGGTAAAATAAAAGAAGAAGTTTATGTGTGTCAACCACCAGGTTTTGAGGACAATAAACATCCTGAATGGGTGTATAAACTTGATAAGGCTCTTTATGGGTTGAAACAAGCTCCTAGAGCCTGGTATGAGACACTTTCCACTTTTCTTCTCAAGAATAATTTCACTAGAGGCTCCATAGATAAAACTTTGTTTATTAAGAAGGTGGATCAGCATAAGCTACTTGTTCAAATTTATGTTGATGATATTATTTTTGCATCCTCTGATCCCCAGTTATGTGATGATTTTACCAAATTAATGAAAAAGTGGTTTGAAATGAGTGCAATAGGAGAATTATAGTTCTTTCTAGGCTTGCAAATCAAACAAAAGGCTGATGGAACCTTTATTCATCAGTCAAAATATACAAAGATCTTTTGAATAAGTTTGATTTACAAAATTGTAAGCGCTGTCTACGCCCATGTGCAACACCACACAACTGGATGCGGATCAGAAAGGTAAAGCTGTTGATGAAACACTTTACAGATGTATGATTGGTACTTGATGTACTTAACAGCTTCTAGACCAGATATCATGTTTGCTACTTGTGTCTATGCTAGATTTCAGGCTGCTCCTAAAGAATCTCATTTGATTGCAGTCAAGAGGATCTTTAGATATTTGCAAGGTACACAATCTCTAGGTTTATGGTATTCCACCGGACACTCTTGCAAATTAGTTGCTTTTTCCGATAGTGACTATGCAGGGTGCAAGTTAACTAGAAAGTCAACTTCTGGTGGATGTCAATTCCTAGGCAACTGTTTGATTTCTTGGCAGAGTAAGAAACAACATCTGTTGCTACATCCACTGCTAAAGCGGAGTACATTGCAGCTGCAAGTTCTACTTCTCAGGTACTCTGGCTTCAGAAACAACTTTTGGATTATAGCATTACAGACACTAAGACTCCATTATTAATGGATAGTGCTTCAGCTCTGTGCATTGTCAAAAATCTAGTCCAGCACTCTAGGACCAAACATATAGAGATCAGACATCATTTTATTAGGGATTGTTTTGAAAAAGGTCTGATTGATCCTAAGTTTGTGCCTAGTGCTGATGAGCTTGCAGACATTTTTACTAAGCCTTTGGATAGTTCAACTTTCCAAAACCTAGTGTTATGGCTTGGTATGCTGCAACTAGAATAAGTGATAACTATTGATGATCTCAGTATATAGTACTGATGATCATTAGTACCATATCACATATAGTACTGATTCTGTTAAAACAACTGATAAAGTTACAACTACTGATGTCAGTAAAAACAGATAAGTACTTATGTCCTATGAAACAACTGAAAACAGCTAAAAGGCTGATGAGTAAGTGTTGAGGACAGTATGAAACAGCTGAAAGGCTATGAATTGATGAAAACTACTGAAGAGAACTTTCTCATCAGTTGTTTCTATAACTGTTGTTTCATCCTAAACAACTGATGACAAAACCATGTCTTCAGTAGTTTCACAACTACTGATGACTAACACCAAGTCATCAGCTGTTTACAACAACTGATGACAAAACCATGTCTTCAGTAGTTTCACAACTACTGATGACTAATACCAAGTTATCAGTTGTTTACAACACCTGAAGACCAAACCAAGGTTTTCTGTAGTTTCACAACTACTGATGACTAAAGCCAAGTCTTCAGTTGTTTTCAAACATCTAAAGTCAACACCATGGTTTTCAGTACTTTTATAACTGCTGATTCCTAAAACCAAGACTTCAGTTGTTTCAACTTCAGAAAGGGTAATACCATGTCATCAGTCGTTTACAACTACTGATGAATAACACCAAACCCTTCAGTCGTTTTCTAACCCTTACCCTATAAATACCCCATACCTAATCCTTCAGCGCTTCACCTTCTCCAAACCTAACGTTCAAATCTCCAAGACTTCTCTCTCATTAATGGCGACCATGCAGCTCAAACCATGACATAACTGTGTTGCCTACCTCACAAAATCACCCTTCTAGACAAAGTTCGATAACGCCATTGATCTAATGGTCCAATCTCCCTACCAAACGGCCTTCCTTCTAAATCCCACCATTCATGCCGAATCCTTACACCAATTTTGGACGAATGTCAACTTATAACTGGGGAGAACAACACTGAGTCTCTCCAGTCGTTCGTCAACAACCATCAAGTGGTCATCACTCCAGAAATCATTCGCCAAACCCTCAACTTGGATGATGCCACTTTCCCCGTTGGGTATCCAAAGGGCACAACTGATTTATCCTTTGCCCACCATGGATATCAGGGAAACCACAGTGGCTCTACCATCCTGAAGAAGCATTTCCATGACGCGGAACATCTTATCTTTCACATGGTTAATGTTTGCTTAGCTCCTAAGACATCCTCTTGGGATCGAATGTCTACCAGGTGGCAGCAGGTACTATTCTCTATCCTTGAGCAACAAGACTTAAACTTTTCTGAAATTATTTTTCTTGAACTTAAGGATATGGCCTCAAAACCTCTTTCTAATCAATGGATATTATATCCTCGGTTCATGATGGCCATCATAGAGAATCAGTTGCAAGCTGAGGGACTTGTTGGCCTTGGAATCCCTGCAACGGTTGTATTGCCTGAAGTATACTCCAGGCACAACTCTGACCAAACACTGAAACAAGCTGCCAAACTGCAAAAACCCACGCAGTTGGAACCCATAGCCACCACCTCCAGATCCAAAGTCCCCACTATACCCAAATCCAAAAAACCAAAAACGGCTACTCAGGAGATGAGTCCCCTGAGGCTGCCCCTGTACCACAAATACAGGAACCACATACTAGTATTAACCCCAGTTGTGTCAAAGACTCAACCTGCCAAAGCCGCACAGGTATCCTCTCAACAGGATCCTGTTGCAACAATATTGGGGAACCCACACTGCTGGAACCTATCTCACTTGAGAGGGTTACCATTGAAGCGCACCATTCACCCGGGTGCAATCTGCTTCTACCCAATCACCCCATGCAACCGCCCCCCAAAGTCCTACATTAATTGTTGCACAAGTGCTGAGTCAGTTGCACTCCTGACCCCCTCCCCAGATACCAATTACAACTCGGCATACCTCTACCACTGAGGGGGAGGATCAAAGTGCGTCTAATAACCCACAGCATAGGGGTTACAATGTTCCATTTCCTAGTGTAGAAAAGGAGATTGGAACTTCTGGTGAGGCTGCCACTTCTCCTACTTCAGCATTTGATCAGGATGTAGTTGGTAGCATTACTAAGACCTTACCAGAGGCAACTGCTGATGAATGACATAGTCCTGAGGCAGGAAGTCCCCAGTTCCAAGACAAAGGGGCACATGCTACAACTGATCTACACTCAGTGCATGTTCATCCTGATCTGTCAGGAGGTCAGGTGATTTAGTAACCACTGATGATGACCTGGGCTTCTTTTACGATGTATTAGCCCAAAACACCATCCTGGAAGAGGAGGTGAGCAGACTCAAAGAGCTGGTTGCCAAAACTTCTGCTGATCAAAGACCATCTGCCTTTCAAACCCCACAGATGGCACCTTCATCTGAAGGTCTCCTAAACACAGAGCCACTCCCAAATACTCAGCCACCTGCCTCTGCTTCTGGCACTATTTCTCAGGAACAGAACCCCCCTAAGCAAATAGCTGCTATCTTTCCAAATTCCCTACCTCTCATCACACCTATCATCACTGATATAGTGATCAAAACCATTGATGAGAGGCTTTCCTCGGTAATACAACCCTTATAGAGGAAGTTGTGGGCAAAAAGCTTTCTGACAATCAAACCCTTGCAACCAATGCAACCAAAAAGGGGGAGATTCAGTCAGTGAAAGCAAAAAGAAAGAGGAGTGCAGAGAGGAAAGAGAAAGAGAAAGAAACAGAAGTGACAGTAGTGGACAAAGTGAAGGAGTTGGTGTGGAGACTGAAAAGAGAAGGAGAAGGAAGCTGACATGGAGAATCAAAAGAAGAAAGAATGAAAGGGAGACTGCCTTAGAGCTGATGGTAAAAGAGGCTGATGCTGAACACATCAGAACAATGGATAACATCATTCATCAGTTGTTTAGGCAAGGCCATGACACTGACAAACGTGACTCTGAGATCAGAAGATTAGAGATTGAAGAAATCCAAAACAGATGGGCAAGTTATGATGTGTTAGAAAGAGAAAGGCTGGAGATCATGATCAGATTTATAGCAAAATATCTTGGAAGATCAATGATCGAAATCAAGGCTTGGTCCAGGGACAGCATCTTGGCAATAATCACCAAGATCTGTTCGTCTGAAGTATACACTAAAGGATTAGTTATTGAAGCTTTGAATAAAGCTGGTGCTGGGAGCAGGACTGAACTAGCCAAGCAATCTAAAGCCACACGCACTTCCAAAATGCTAGAACAGCCTGTCAACATTCCCACACCAACAACCACCAAAAACAACCCACCAAACCAACTCCCTTTCCCTCAAAACCAATAGCGATGATGTACCCCAGAAGAAGAAGAGAAGGGTATTGAGGCTAGAAGATGATGAAGAAGATGATGATGAAGATGAAGATAGGCTGCCACTCTCAGCTGTTATACAGTTGCCGAAGGCCACAAGTCACTCTCCAACAATTACTCCTCAAACTCAAAGACAAATTGTGAAAGTGAAGCTAGAAGAGAAGAGCTTCACAAACAACACGATGAGGAATTGTTGAGGACGGTTGACAAAGCATCTGAAGCCATATCTTCTATCATCAACATGAAGAAGCATGCTCTCAGATTATACACTCTTAAGCATACATTTCAATATTAAAAGGAGAAAGTGAGGATTTGGCCTGATCCCAGGGTGTCTCACAGGATTCACAAGAAAAACATTCCACAGAGATACATTGGCCAGGTGAAAAAGATTGTAGATGAAGTGATCTCCCTGGTCTTTGTAGTATCACATTGGGAAATCCTAGAAGACTTCAAGAAAGCTTATAAATCTAACCAAACCCCACACAAGATGCTAGAAAATAAAATGGTAAAGAAGGGGTTAGTATATAAGAGGCTTGAAGAAGTCAGAAAAAATGAGCTCCAGTTGTTCCTAGAGGGTAATCACCCTGATGAATTGCTTATAGAATATAACAACTGTGGAGCTAAAGAATGGGAAACAGGTCAAATACCTATCTGAGTACTATGGGCCTGAATCATTATTTGAAGGAGGTGCTGAAGAGCTGACCATGGAGGAACAAATTACCTTCCTTGAGGCCTACACAAGAGAGTCATACAGACTCATAATGGGGAAGTAGATCTCATGGATGGGGTAACAACTCTGTGTCTAGTTCCCCAAGACAGAGTTCCCATTCATACTTTGCCAAACAGATCATTGAGACTTCTTCCCAGGCCTGTGCTTACAAGGGTCACTTCTGAGCTGATCTAGAAGACAAAAAGACCAATCCTTCTGCCATAATAAGTGGGACATCTTCAATAAGTTGAGGTTTTGGCTGCATTGGTTCAGGGGGAGTTGTTGGACCAAAAGAACCAATGAGCCTGATTAGAAAAACCTCTAAGTCCCACAGACATCACAACAACTACTGAAGACTTGATCAACTGTTTGACAAAGTCTGAAGATTTCAACAGCTGAAGACTAAAGTACTGAAGACTTCAAAAGCTGAAGACCAAAGTCTAAAGATCAACAGCTGAAGACTAAAGTACTGAAGACTTCAACAGCTGAAGACTAAAGTACTAAAGACTTCAACAGCTGAAGACCAAAGTCTGAAGATCAAAAGCTGAAGAACAAAGTACCGAAGATCAATAGCTGAAGTACAAAGACTGAAGACATCAGCTGATGACAACAGCTGAAGTTCAAGTACAAGTACTGAAGCCTTCAGAGTTTGTTACAACAGCTGAAGAAGTATTCTTCAGTTGTTGTGATGGTTTCCTTTGAGTAGTTTTCTTTTTTCAGTATTTGTAAAACGACTGAAGAGCATGTTCTTCAGTCGTTGTAGTTCAGTAGTTTCTTTTCAGTAGTTGTAGTGATAGTTAACACTGCATTTTTGTAAGAATATGCCAGCTATTTGACATCTTCAGTAGTTGTGTTAACTATCAGTAGTTTGAATAAATTTTGTTCGATGTCACTATCAAGTGACATCAGCAGACGTCACATCTACTATATAAGAGGTGTTGACCTAATTGTATGTGTGACATTCTGTTACCACGAAAGCGAATATTGAATGAAATATATTTTGCAGAATTCTTTCTGTCTATAACCGTTTTTTCTTACCTTGAATATCTTTTGTGTTCTTGTGAATTGGCTAATTCATTGTTTGTTTTCCGCTGCTATACTCTCTAATCAATCAAACATAGATCGCTGATCTTAACACCATTTATTTTGAAAATTAAACCTTCGTGGTTATAAATTTCAATGGAACCATTCAGAAACACGTTTTTGAACGTATAAGGTCGAGACCAACGTGACTTCAGTTTTCCAGGAAACAAACGTAAACGAGAGTTTTACAATAAGACATGTTCTCCCACATAAAATCGTTTTGTGTTCTTTAATCGAGCGTCATGAAATTTCCTTGTCTTTTCTTTGTAGACCCTAGCGTTTTCGTACGCTTGTTCTCTCAATTCCTCTAATTCGTGGATTTGTAGGAATCGATTCTTTCCTGCAAGGTTTTGGTCCAGGTTTGTTGCGTTAAGTGCCCAAAAAGCCTTGTGCTTTAGTTCCACAGGTAGATGAAACGATTTCCCATAAACTAGTTTAAACGGTGTTGTGCCAATGGGAGTCTTATAGGCTGTTCAAAAAGCCCATAATGCATCATCTAACTTGATAGACCAGTCCTTATGATTTTGATCTACAGCTTTCTCAAGGATTCGTTTGATGCCTCGGTTAGTGACTTCAGCTTGCCCATTCGCTTGTGGATGGTAAGCAGTTGTAAAGCGATGGTGAACTCCATAACACGCAATTACTTGTTCGAGCTGATTGTGGCAGAAATGAGTTCCACGGTCACTAATTAGAGCGTTGGGGGCACCGAAACAAGAAAATAGTTTTTTAATAAATTTGACAATGTTTCTGGCATCATTAGTAGGTAGGGCTTGAGCTTCAGCCCATTTTGAAATGTAATCAACTGCTACCAAGATGTAACGATTGCCAAATGCCACCGGGAATGGCCCCATGAAATCAATACCCCATACATCAATATCTCGCATACTTGAACTAGTTTCTGAGGCATCTCATCCGGTGTTGAGATATTGGTTGCTCTTTGACATGCATCACAGGTGCGTACCATGTTGTGAGCATCTTTGAAGATTATGGGCCGATAAAATCCAGAGTCAAACACTTTCTTAGCGGTTAAGATTGCTCCATGGTGTCCTGTGGTGGGTCCTTCATGACAGTGCCTTAGAATTTGTTCTGCTTCTCTTCCATATATGCATCTTCGAATGAGTTGGTCTGCACCGATTCTGAATAGATACGGGACTTCCCAATAGAAATGTTTGATATCAGTAAAGAATTTCTTCTTTTGCTCGTAAGTCATTCCTTTGAAAAGGATTTCGCTTGCTAAGTAATTTGTAAAATCAACAAACCAAGGATGTTCATCGATTGAGGATTGAACGTGCATAAGGAATTTGTGAGGAAAGTGGTTGTTTATTATGGCTTCCTCAGTTTGTGAAGGACTTGAATCCTCAAGACGCGAGAGATGATCAGCCGCTAGATTTTCTGCTCCCTTCTTATCACGAATTTCGATGTCAAATTCTTGAAGCAGGAGAATCCAACGAATCAATCTCGGCTTTGCATCTTGTTTGTTGAACAAATAACGAAGGGCTGCATGATAGGTGTAAACAATTGCTTTCGAAAGGATGAGATACGAGCGGAATTTGTCAAATGCGAAAACTACTGCAAGAAGTTCTTTCTTAGTGGTGGTGTAGTTTTCTTGTACGTCGTTTAGGGTTTTGCTCCCGTAATGAATTGGATGAAATTGTTTGTCTTTCCTTTGTCCTAATACGGCTCCTACCGCGAAATCGCTTGCATCGCACATGAGTTCAAATGGTAGCGTCCAATCTGGGGAAACCATGATTGGAGTGGTTACCAGCCTCTCTTTAAGCAATTTGAATGCATTAATGCATTCGTCAGAAAATACGAATTGAGCGTCTTTCTCGAGAAGTTGAGTCATTAGTCGAGCGTTTTTTGAGAAATCTTTGATGAAACGACGGTAAAATCCTGCATGACCTAGGAAACTTCTGATATCTTTCACGGTTGTGGGGTGTGGAAGTTTAGAAATAGTGTCGACTTTGGCTTGATCGACTTCAAGCCCTGCTCGAGAGATTTTGTGTCCTAACACTATTCCTTCCGTAACCATGAAGTGGCACTTTTCCCTATTTAAAACAAGGTTAGAATCTTCACATTTAACCAGCATTTTTTTCCAGATTTTCAAGACATTGCTCAAATGAGTTTCCAAAGATGGAGAAATCATCCATGAAAACTTCCATTGAGTGTTCAATCATGTCATGACAAATTGCTACCATGCATCTTTGAAATGTAGCAGGAGCATTATACAATCCAAGGGGCATTCGCCGATAAGCAAATGTGCCATATGGATAGGTGAATGTCGTCTTCTCTTGATCTTCGGGAGCAATAGGGATTTGAAAATATCTTGAGAAAACATCCAGGAAACAATAGAACATTTTTCCACATAATCGCTCAAGCATTTCATCAATAAAAGGAAGAGGGAAGTGATCTTTCCTTGTGGCGTCAATGACTTTGCGATAGACTATGCAAACTCTCCATCCGGTAACCGTATGAGTGGGAATAAGCTCATTCTTCTCGTTAGTTATAAGAGTCATTCTTCCTTTCTTGGGAACAACTTGGACGGGACTGACCCAAGGTGAATCAGAAATACGGTAAATCAAACCAGCATCTAGCAGTTTGATTACTTCTTTCTTCACCACCTCTTGCATGCTCGGGTTTAAAGGTCTTTGAGGTTGAATGATGATTTGAAGTTCTCCTCCATCAATATTTTATGAGTGCAAAAGGATGGATTGATTCCCTTGATGTCCCCAATTGCTTGTTTGTGTGCCTTGAGTACATTGAGCAACTTGTTCTTCTCATCAATTGATAAGGCAGATGAGATTATGACAGGAAGTTGAGTTTTGTTTTCAAGAAAAGCGTATTCGAGATGAGATGGAAGTTCTTTGTGCTCGAAAACAGGAGGGTCTTCTATAGAAGGTTTGGCTTTTGGTTCTAGGTCTTGCTCAATGATCTCAAATGCTTCTTGATGAAGTGTTGTTTCATCAACTTCAAGTTCTTGAATGATTTGGTTCTCACAAACGGGATCGGTGATTTGGACTTCTATTAGTTGAGTGTTGCAAGCTTCATTTTGAAGAGTTTTCTCCAAATGACAACTTATGATCGAATCGCAAGCATCAACGTAATATAGTGAGTCATCATGATGTTGAGGGTGTTTCATGGATTGGCCTATATCGAAAGTTACTTCCTCCTCGTCTACTCTAAGCGTGAGTTTGCCTGTCAAACATCAATGAGAGCTCGAGCCGTCGCTAAGAAAGGTCGACCTATGATAAGTGGAACCTTTTTGTCTTCATCCATGTCAAGGATCACAAAATCAATGGGAAAAACGAATTTGTCAATTTTAACTAAGAGATTTTCAATGATTCCCCTCGGATATTTGACAGAACGGTCAGCTATTGGATGCTCATATGGGTAGGTCTTGGTTCACCTAGGTTTAATTTTTCGAAAACTGCATAAGGCATAAGTTTAATGCTTGCACCTAAATCAGCTAACGTGTTACTGGCAAAAAGATTTCCTATTAGGTAAGGTATGGTGAAACTTCCTGGATCAGTCATCTTTTGAGGTAGTTTGTTTTAAAGAACTTTAGAGCATTCCTCATTTAAAACTATGTGTGATAACTCTTCCAATTTCTTTTTGTTTGACAAGACACCTTTTAGAAACTTAGCATAGTTTGGCATTTGTGCTAAGGCCTCCACCAAGGGCAGATTGATGTGGAGTTGTTTGAATAACCCAAGGAATTTGCCATATTGTGCCTCCATTCTTTGTTGCCTCAAACGTCCTGGATATGGAGGTCGTGGAAAATAAGGTGGTGGTGGAACGTATTTCTTGGCTGGTTCTTCAATAAGAACAGGTTTCTTTTGCTTATCACGCGCATTACTTGGAGTTTCAATTCTACCTCTTCAAGGATGGGTTGTAATGTGGGTGCATCACCTTGAGTGGTTTTGCCACTCCTGGTGGTGATGGCTTTTACTTGAGCATTAGGGTTTGTTAGAGTGTTGTTGGGCAAAGCTCCTCGAGGTCTTTCACATAGATATTGTGCTATTTGACCTACTTGGTGCTCTATGGTTTGCAATGATGCTTTGTTGCTTTTGATATCAGCTTCATTTCTTTAGAACCTCTCCTCATTTCTTTGATCAGATTTCTGGATGTACTCATGTGTGGCTTGTGTGGTTAACAACAACCGCTGCAATAAGTCTTCCATTGATGATGCTCCATGGTCTTGGTTACTACTGCTTGGACCTTGGTATGGTGATTTCTGTTGTTGGTAAGGTGGCCTTCGGTTGAATCCAAATGATTATTGGTTATTACCAGCATCTCTGTAATTTGAGTTGCTTCTCAAATTTGAGTTGTCGTTGTATGAGTTGTTTAGGCCTCCTACGTAGTCAACATCTTCAACCATTATAATGCCTTGTGGGCATTCATTGGTCTTGTGTGAATTTCCACATGTGTTGCACCGTGTTGGAGTTTTTCTTAGCTCACTTTGCAATTGTTCGAATTTTTTGGTTAGAGCTTCTAATTGGGCTGCAATTAGGGTTTCAAAGTTTACTTGATGAATACCTTTAGAACTAGGTTTAGTTCTTAAGGGATTGCAAGCAAAGCTCTTCTTAGCTGCTCTTTCTAAGGCTTGGTATGCTTCTGTTGGCGTGACACTTCCAAAACCTCCTCCCGCACCTTGGTCTACCGGTTGGTTGTGGGCTCCGTTGATTGCATTGTAAAAGGTTTGAGACTGTAGCCACAGGTCAAGTCCATGATGTGGGCATATCCGAAGGAGACTTTTATATCTCTCCCATGTTGCGTGTAATGATTCATCGTCATCCTGGCGAAAACTTGTGATGCTACTTCCTAGTTTGGCAGTGCAATCGGGTGAAAAGTATTTCAAAAGGAATTGTTCAGCCATTTCCGCCCATGTGGTAAGGGAACCAGGCGGAAGTGAATCAGACCAATCGATGGCTCGGCCTCGAAGTGAAAATGGAAAAAGTCTTAGTCGAATGGCATCGTCTGAACAGTTATTGATTTTGAAGGTTGCACAGATACGAAGGAATCGTGATATGTGAGCATTAGGATCTTCGTCTTGTAACCCATGGAACTGAATAGAGTTTTGTACGAGTTGGATAATACTAGACTTAATCTCAAAATTGTTGGCCGCTATTGCTGGTTGGACAACACTAGACTCATAACCATGTATTGACGGTGTGGCATAGTGTGTCATCTTCATTTTCTCATCTTGGTTAGCCATGTCTTCTTCGGATGGTGTATCTTCCAAAATGTCTTTTTCAATGACTGGTGCATTTTGTTGTGATCTTTTGCGCAATCTCTGAGGAAAAAGTCGTTCGGGTTCCGGAAGAGGCGGAACAAGTTCAGAACTAGACGAGTCGGACATACACTAACTTAATGAAGCATAAACTAAGTAAGGCTTAAAATGAATAAGGAAAAAGTAACTAAACTAACTAGGGCAAACTACCTAAAAATAAAAATGAAGTTTAAACAAAAATATATTAACAAGTTATATACAAGATAGTCAAAAATTTAGTTTGTCATTCAAACTGCCGTGCGTCCCCGGCAACAGCGCCAATAACATGATGGGTGCGGATAGTATATATAGTTTGATATAGATTTATTGCACAGATTCAGTATTAATTGGTTATTACTAATACTAAATCACACACACAAAAGGCAGTATACCTGTCGTGTGTTAATATAGTGTTGGTAAGAACCGAGTATCAATCCGTGGACACACCTAGCCTACTCAACAAACTTGATGTTTGACTATCAGATTTGGTTTTTGTTAAAGAAAATGATAATTTGTATTAGAAAGATTTTTAGGATTTAAAAATAAACAATAATAGAAAGAAAGTAAACTAAGATTTGAAGCGTTTGGATTTAAAACCAGGGAATAGAAGTTATCATCCTAGTTAGATTCCACATATGTAACCATGATGAATTGGTGGTGTGATTTAAAGATATGGATTAATGTAACTATGTTAATATTGTAAAGATGAGCTGGCGCGATTTCTCGTCTATCCTGCTGCCGTAGTAACTAGATCCTGTCAGGCTGAGTTTTACTGCTCAGATGAAAGCCCTAGTAATGTAGGTAAATCTTTTGTGATCTATTTGACATACGATTTCTGAAAACATAACTTAATGTCAAAAAGAGAGTTCATCAGGTTCCTTCCTAACATACCATTAATTTTAGAAAACCCTTACAATTATTGAATTTTCCGAAAAAATAAATGGGAACCCGCAAATGATCAGAAAGTTAAAGTGATATGATTTCTAATAACCATTTCTAGTTCATTAGCCATGGATTTATAATGAAGACCGGTTTCGCGAATGAAAGTTAATCATATGGTTTATCAACTCTGTATGACGATGATAATCACAAACCATAAGTTTATAACTTCCTGTTCAAATGTAGATGCTACCCATTAATAGTTTTCCCAAGACCACCATAACATTAACATAATATTTGTCACACCATTAGTTCATCACAAATTACATAAGTTTCATCCAATTAGGATGATAAAAAGAATTTAGCTCATAATGAGCTTGAACATAGCAACATATAACAAAGAAGATAGATATGTAATCATCCGTGAAATGTTACAATTAAACCGATAATCCCAATGCATGGCATTTAGACGATTCTAAGCTTCTTCCAAATGTTGTAGGCACCTCCCGAGCCTCTAAATGATCTTGAAGTCTTGATTCCTGAGAGAGTTCTGCAGAGTAACTCTCCCACCAAACCTTTTTCAAAAATGGTGAGCTTAGGCTTCTATTTATTGGCTTTCCGAAGTGTTTAAGAACAACCCCGTGCATAAAAGGCACGACCCCGTGCAAGTACAATGCTTACAAAAGTTGGTCGGCTCGTACATGTAGGTTGTGTCAGGCACGACCCCGTGCTAAATGGGGCATGGCCCTGTGTTGGTGGTGGGGCACGACCCCGTGCCTAAAAGGCAAGGCCCCATTGCTAAAAGGCACGGCCCCGTGTCTACTTTTAGGGAATAGTACTTTTTGTCCTGTCAGATTTCCAAACACAAGGGTGTGTTAATTTAGCATGGGGGTGTGTTTGTGGCAAAGCATAGGGGTGTGCTTAAAGAGGCACAACCCCATGCTTGGACTCCAAAGCTCAGATTACTTCTATTTCTTGCTAAATATGCTTCTTTTGTCCAACTCTCCCTTTTAAACACATGAAAACACAGTTTAAGACTTTTAAGTACATTTTCATCATTTTAAGGAAGATATTAAGGAATAATTGATTTGCTTTTGATAGGATTTTTATGTATAATTTGGAGCACATCAACAGCGGAATTTGATGAGAATCAAGATCCACAAGCCGATACACGTTTGGTTGCACTAGCAATCAACAAGAGGTTGTTGATGAAGATCAAGAGGTTGATCATTACACACAAAACGTTCACAGATCTCGTAGAGTTAGCATTCCACCTCAAAAATATGGATTTTTCATGAATGGATGCTATGTGGTTGACTCCGATAAGCCAACAACATACCATGTTGCAATGTCAAATTCGGATTGTGAGAAATGGCTGGAAGCCATGAACGTAGAGATGCAATCCATGTATGACAACCAAGTTTGGGAATTGGTTGACCCTCCACCTAACTCCAAACCGGTTGGATGCAAGTGGGTTTTCAAGAAGAAAATGGATATGCATGGAAGCTTGGATACTTATAAAGCAAGACTTGTAGCAAAAGGTTTCACTCAAACTCAAGGGGTTGATTATTACAAAAACGTATTTCCTATGGCAATGCTAAAGTCAATTAGGATATTATTTGCCATAGGTGCATATTATGACTATGAGAATTGGCAAATGGATGTCAAAACCACTTTTCTTAATGGAGATCTCGAAGAGACTTTCCATATGGTTCAACCTAAAGGTTTTGTCGATCCACGAGATCATAATAAAGTATGCAAGTTAAAGAGATCAATCTACGGATTGAAACAAGCATCGAGAAGTTGGAATCAATGTTCTGATGAAGAGATCAAGAAATTTGGTTTCATCAAGAATACTGACGAGGCTTGTGTATATAAGAAGGCTAGTGGGAGCATAATTATATTCTTAGTATTGTATGTTGATGACATTCTAATTTTTGGAAATGATATTCCAACCATGGAAGGTGTTAAAACCTGGCTAGAAGATATCTGTGAAGCCGCCTATATTTTGGGAATAAAGATCTATAGGGACAGATCGAGGCAATTGATAGGTTTAAACCAAAATGCATATATTGATAAAATCTTGAAAAGGTTGAAGATGGAGAACTCTACGAAAGGTATTGTACCTATTCAAAGAGGGACAATATTGAGTACATCTCAATGTCGAAGCTCAAAGGATGAGCAAGATCAAATGAAGGACATCCCATATGCATCTGCTATTGGATCCATCATGTATGCGATTATATGCACTAGACCGGACGTGTCATGCGCGTTAAGGATGACAAGCAGATATGAGCAGAATCAAAGTAATAGCCATTGGATGGCTGTTAAAAGTATATTGAAATACCTTAGGAGGACTAAGGATATGTTTCTAATACACGGGTCTAATGAAGAGGAACTCGTTGTAAAGGGTTACACGGATGCGAGTTTCCAAACTGATCGAGGTGATTCTCGATCACAACCGGGGTATGTATTCATTATGAATAGAGGAGCAGTGTCTTGGAAGAGTTCAAAACAAGACGTGGTAGCATTGTCCACTATAGAATCAGAATACATAGCCACCTCATTAGTAGCTCAAGAAGCTACATGGATAATGAAATTTATGGCCGATCTAGGGGTGGTCTGTACCATTCAAGACCCCCTAGAAATCTTTTTTGATAATGAAGGTGCGAATGCACAAATCAAGGAACCCCGTGCTCATCAAAAGACTAGACACATTGAGCGAAGATTCAACTACATAAGGGATGAAGTTGAAAAAGGAAAGATATGTATTCGTAAATTTCATACCGATCAAAACATTGCGGATGCACTCATGAAGCTCCTTGAAAGGGCAAAGCATGAAAGTCATACTTGTTCCTTAGGACTTCGATATTCTAGTGATTGGAATTGATATGTTTAGTATTTAAAAGTTTGGAACAATGCAATATTTAACTCTTTCACATATTTGTGATGTTCTGAGTTATGTTCTTTTTAGCATGTATACATCCATGAATATGTTTATTATTCTAAATGTCTGTAGTCGGTCATGTTTGTGGGAACAAATATGAACGTAAGAAGATTATGAACATGGATTGGTGGATATTCATAAGGTATGAATATTTGTGGGATACGAATATTGGACTGACCCGTGTCTCAAACTTTACTACATGGAATCTTCTTGAATTATCATAAGTAAATTTGAGTAAAGGCGAATATCATTTGGTATCCTTAGACTTGAGATACATATTGGGTTTTGATATTCACCAATGTGTTATACCTTGAGCTAGTTTTTCACTGCTCTGAAATAAAGGACAATACATAAGGCTATATTCAGGTGTGACACAAGGTGATTATGTGAAACGTATGTAGTCAAGATGGAATTTGTTCCTCTTATTCATGAGAGCAAGCTGTCTAAGGCCTGATTAAGTTAAATCAACACGGAATGATCATTCTGTGTCCTTGGATTTAACATGACATTTGTAACAAAAGGATAAATGATTGATTCACCTAAAATCATTTCAAGTTGGATACTTGAAGGGGATGATGTTATTGAATGGCTTTTAGTCATGCGTATTAAGGAAAGTAAATTATTGTTAGCCGGTATTTACTACTTGCATCAATCTTCTATGAATCTTGTGCAAGTGTGAGATTGTTGGATTTTTTATGCCCAAGACACATAGAACAATGATGTGGTTAGTATGTTATCATCCAAGTCGGGTCATACCCAATAAAAAGCTTAGCAAACACCAATTAATATTTAATTGATTATATGATCATGCAATTAAATAATTACACCAATTTAGAATATGGGTTTTCTAAATAAATTCTATGTGAGATGGAAGAACTTATAAGGATATTTTGTTTATAAGTATTATTTGTAATGTTATTTAAGTTGGTTAAATAACATCAAAAATAATAGAGTGTATGAGTTATATAATTAAAAGGTTAATTACATTACTAATAAAAGCGAGTACTTAGGATTAAATGGGACATAAAAAAATTGAGGGGAAACCCTATTTTGAACATGTATTCGGCCACCTCCTTGTGGGTTTTGGTTGGTTCATTTTTTTTCTTGAAAGTGGAAAACATTTACTAGTCACACACTCCACCTTTCACTCTCTCATACATGCAAGAACCAAAATGACCAAACTATCTCTAATCTTGAAGAAAGCTCACGGCTAGAATGGGTTTTTTAGCAGCTTCTTCTTTGGTTTTTGGTGTACAAATCCTAGCAACAAAGGTGCTTGTTTGATGCTTGTGGGTATGGAAGCTTGAGGACAGCTTTCCTTGGTGTTTTGGTAGTTCAAGAACATCATCACCTTCCTCAAATCTCAGGTTTTGACAGCTCTTGAAAGGTAGTTTCATGAGTGTTGTTTTGGTTGTTATTTCATACATGATAGCTAGTTCTTTCACATATATTTGATCCTACGTTCTTGGGTTTGTTGATGTTTTATAATATGCCTTAATTTTTAATTTACAAAATATATTATTAAGGTATGATTCCGCTGTGTTTTCATGTTTAAATGGTTAAACAACTTTGATAATGTGTCCAACAAACCCAACATAAACCATAATAACTTTATTGATTGGTTTCGAAACTTGAGAATTGTTCTCAAGAAAGAGAAATGGTCATACATTTTAGACGGTCTGATTCCCGATCAACCCAATGAGGAAGATGAGGAGGCCTATAATAATTGGGTGATATACACTGAGTACTCAGTCCAAGTGTCTTGGCTTATGTTGGCAAGTATTACTCTAGATCTCCAAAAGGAGTACGAACATCATGGAGTGTAAGACATGATTACCCGGGTGTAGGAAACGTTCTAACAACAAGCAAGGGTATAGCATTTCGAATGGTTCGAGCACTCCATGCATGTGATATGGATGACACACAGTCGGTCTCATCTTATGTACTTAAGATGAAGAGCCATATTGACCGCCTCGAAAGGCTAAATTATCCCGTCTTTAAAGAGTTGGTTATGGATTTGATCTTTAACTCTTTTTCAAAAAGGTTTGACAACTTTTTTATGAATTATTACATGAACGGGTGGGACAAAAACATAAGTGAGCTTCATTCTATGGTCAAAACAGCCAAGGCAGCCATGGGTAAAAAGGTTTACCTGTTCTCACCATCAATGAAGGTGGGAACAAGAAGAGGCCTCACCCTGCACCCAAGGCAAGTGTTGCCAAGGATAAAGGGTATGTTAAGGGAAAGGGAAATGGAGTGGTTAAAGCGCCACCACCAAAACAAGCGGAGAAGAAGCAAAAGGTGGCTTCGAATGACCCATGCTTTAAATGTGGGGAGATTGGATATTGGGCAAGAAATTTTCATAATTCATATTGATCTCAATTTAACATCCTCTAACACATGGTTATTGGATACCAGATGTGGAACACATATTTGCAATTTGATGTAGGGGTTCAAAAAAAGTAAGGATTTCAAGAAAGGGGATGTTAACCTCTATATGGGGAATGAGGCCAAAGTTCAAATTGAACACCAAGGGGACTACATCATGAAGCTTCCAAATGGTTTAGAAGCAATTTTGAACAATGTTTTATATGCTCCTAGTTTGACTAGGAACATTATTTTAGTTGCCCAATTAAGACAATATGGTTACGTTTTGTCATTTATTGAAAATGAAATTCATGTTTCTTTAAATGATATCTTTTTTGCAAGCTATTCCTATTAATGGTATTTATTAATTGGTTCGTGAAAACACATTATGTGATAGCTCATTGTACCGTCTTGGTCATATAAACAAGAAGCACATACAAACAATTCAAAAGAATGTTCTTTTAAAAACAAGTGAATATGATCCATTTAATGTACGTGAGTCTTGTTTAGAAGGTAAAATGACAAATGCACCTTGTAGTGGCAAATCCGAAATGGCAATAGATTTATTAGGTATCATACCTTCATATGTGCATGGTCCTTTAAAGGGAATGACTAGGTACAATGAAAGATACTTCATTACCTTTACTGACAACTATAGTCGATATGGGTATGTGTACTTGTTAAGATACAAAGATGAAACTTTTGACATGTTCAAAATCTTCCAGAATGAAGTTGTTGGGGTGTGTTTTTACCTAAACAACAAGGATTTGGAAAGATGAAATATATTCTAATATTGATCATAAAAGAAGTGCAAAGCATCTTTTGAGGGGGAGCAGAAGATAAATATTTCCTTGCAAACGCCCACCTGGTTCAAGTTCACCATTTGTGAAGACTCAAGACCTAAGTTATAGAAATAGGAACTATTTTATTATTTCATTGTATTTATGATGTAATATTTAGTTTTGCTATCATCATCCTAGGGTTTTGGGTCATGTACTATAAATAGATAGGATAGCCCCCATCTCAATTAGAATTTTCACAACGTAATCATTTGGTGAGCTTGATGTGTGTGCAGCCTCCATGGAGTTGTCATCCATGGAGGTTATATTTTGATTATTGCAATTTCTTCTTTCTTCCTGTTTCTCTTGTTTCTACAATAAATTTCCCTTTGTTTACTCAATGATTATACATCTCCTACCCTTTGAATGTTAATATCTAATTGATTTCATCAAATATGGTTTTTCTGATCCTAACAGAAGTACAAAAGCAACTCAAGAAGTCAATAAAAATTATGCGCACCGAAAGAGGAGGTGAATACCTAAGTGATGCTTTTGGAGATCATCTTAGAAGTTGTGGGATTGTCTCATAGCTATCTCCACATGGAATACCATAACACAATGGTGTGTCCGAGAGGAGAAATCAAACTCTATTGGATATGGTTCGATCTATGATGGCTATAAGGTCATTACCTCTATCAATTTTGGTTTTGTTTTGCCCTCTGCGGCCCATATTTTGAATATGGCCCTAACCAAGAAAGTTGAAATAACACCTTTTGAAATATGGCATGGAAGAGTTCCATGTCTATCATAATTAAAGGTGTGGGGATGTGAGGCTTATGTTAAGACTCCCACATCAAACAAGTTAGAAAGTTGTTCCACTAAGTGTATCTTTATTGGATATCCTAGAGATTCTATGGCATATTATTTCTATGATCCATTAGACAAAAGGAGTTTGTTGCCATGAAGGCTGAGTTCTTAAAAGCTAATTCCTTATGGAAGGAGCTAGCACTAGAAGAGTGGATCTTGATGAAGATTAAGAACCACAACCTAATACAGATTTAACTAACACTAGTAGATCTGGTATAACTTGTAATCCACCTGAAAGATTCCGATGGATGCTATGTGGTAGATTCCGATGAACCAACCACATATCGTGATGCAATGTCCAATTTGGATTGTGACAAATGGCTTGAAGCCATGAACGTTGAGATGCAATCCATGTATGACAACCTAGTGTGGGACTTGGTTGAACCACCTTTTAACTCCAAGGTAGTTGGAAGTAAGTGGGTATTCAAGAAGAAAACCGGTATGCATGCAAACTTGGATACTTAGAAAGCTAGACTTGCAGCAAAAGGTTTCACTTAAACTCAAAGAGTTGATTATGATGAGACCTTCTCGTTGGTTGTACGGCTAAAGTCTATTAGGATATTATTTGCCATAACTACTCATTAAGATTATGAGATTGGCAAATGGATGTAAAAACCGCTCTTGTAAATGGATATCTTGAGGAAGATGTCTATATGGTTCAGTCTGAAGGTTTTGTCGATCCAAAATATCCTGACAATGTATGCAAGTTAAAGAAATCAATATATGGATTGAAGCAAGCATCAAGAAGTTGGAATCATCGTTTTGATGAGGAGGTAATCAAAACTGGGTTTATCAAAAACACTAATGAAGCATGTGTGTATAAGAAAGCTAGTGGGAGCATGATCACTTTCCTAGTATTGTATGTCGATGACATCCTACTATTTAGAAATGATGTTCCAACCTTGGAAGGTGTAAAAACCTGGATTGGAAGCGGTTTTTCCATTAAGGATCTTGGTGAAGCCGCCAATATTTTTGGAATAAAGATCTATAAGGATAGATCAAGGCGGTTGTAGGTTTAAATCAAAGTGCATACATTGATAAGATCTTGAAAAGGTTCAAGATGGAAAACACAAAGAAAAGGCACCACACCTATTCTTCAAGATGGTAAACTCTAAGAAAGGCATCATACCTATTCAAAGACGAATGATATTGAGTACGACTCAATATCCAAGCTCAAAGGATGAGCAAGAAAAAATGAAGGGAATCACCTATGCGTTTACTATAGGATTCATAGTGTATGCAATGATATCCACTAGGCCAGACGTGTCATGTGCTTTGAGCTTGTCAAGCCGATACCAACTAAGTCCTAGAAATAGTCATTGGATGGCTGTTAAGAACATACTTAAGTACCTAAGGAGAACTAAAGATAAGTTCTTAATCTATGGATATGGTGAGGAGGACTCGTGGTAAAAGGTTACACGGATGCGAGTTTCCAAACTGATCGGGAAGATTCATGATCACAATCAGGATACATTTTCATCTTGAATGGAGGAGAAATCTCTTGGAAGAGCTCTAATCAAGATGTGGTGGAATTATCAACTATAGAGTCAGAATATATCGCCGCTTCATTAGCAGCTCAAGAAGCTGCATGGTTAAAGAATTTCATTTCCGATCTAGGGGTAGTCCCTTCCATTTAGGACCCCCAAGAAATTCTTTGTGATAACAAGGATGCAATTGCTCAAATCAAGGAACCCCGTGCATATCAAAAGACTAGGCACATTGAACGGAGATTCAACTACATAAGGGATGAAGTTGAAAAGGGAAAGATATGTATCGGCAAAGTTCACACAGATCAAAACATTGCGGATCCACTCACGAAGCTTTTTGAGAAGGCAAATCATGAAAGTCATACTTGTGCCATCGGACTTCAACATTCTAGTGACTGGATTTGATCTTTAATATGGATGAATATAGAGCCAAGGTAAGACTATTATGAACTTGGATTGGTAGATATTCATATGGATGAATATAGAGCCAAGGGTTGCTGCCAAAGTTCATAGATATTTGTGGGATACAGATATTGGATTGACCTGCATCTCAAATATTACTACATGAAATCTTCCTCATTGATCATAAGTAATTTTGAGTAAAGGCGAATATCGTTTGGTATCCTCTGATCTGAGATACATATTGGGTCCTGACATTTACCAAATATTATACTTTGACATACGCTGTTCTGAAACATGGCAGTACATAAGTCTGAGTTCTTTTGTAATACAAGGTAATTTGTGAGAGACATATGTAGTCAAGATGGGATTTGTACCTCTTATTCATTGAGAGTAAGATGTCTAAGGCCTTATAAAGTTAAATCAATCGAGAATGATCATTCTGTGTCTCTGGGATTTAACAAGACATGTGTGACTAAAGGATAGATGATTGATTCACCTAAAATATTCCGAGTAAGGTAGTTGAAGCGGATGATGTTATTGAATGGCACTTAGTCATACGTATTAAGGGTAGTAAACCATTGTTAGGCGGTATTTACTGCTTGCATCAATCTTCAATGAATCTTGTTCAAGTGGGAGATTATTGGATCTTGTATGCCCAAGATACATACACGATTGATGTGGTTAGTGCGTTATGATCCATGTCAGGTCATACACAATAACAAGCTATGCAAACACCAATAAATATTTATTTGTTAATGAGGTCAAACAAACAAATATTGACACCAATTTAGAAAATGGTTTTCTAAAACATTGCATTTGTAATAGAACAACATTATATGGATATCTTGTTCATGAGAAATTATTTTTTTATTATTTAATTGAGTTAAATAATAACAAATAAAAGTGTGTTAATGTTATAAAATTAAAAGAGGTTTTAATTTTATAAACTTATGGGTTGAATGTGTAAGTTTTTTGTAAAAATTAAAATGGGGGAAACCCATTTTGAATTGTATTTTCAGCCACCCCTTTTGGGCATGGGGAACATCCATGTCTTGGTTTTATACAAGACTTTAACCATTCTTGCAGTCATCCCTTGAGCATACTTTCTCTCACACACATGCAAAGAACTCATCCTTTCTCTCTTCTCGGCTAAAAAAAATTTGGTTTTGTTGGCTACATTTTCGGTTTTGGCTGGGATATTTTCGGATTAGCAAGAAGAAGGTTTTGAGAATTTAGTGTTCTTCTACCTATCTTGTTAGGTGTTTGCTAAGGCTTGTGGGTATACAAGCTTGAGGACTTCTATTTTGGAGGCTATACATTCAAGAAACATCATCTTCTTCTTCTCATCCACACCACATTATTTTGTTCTTGAAAGGTAGTTTCAAGAACACCCTATGGTTGCCATTTCTGTTTTGATAGCATTTTATTTCATATATATATATATATATGATCCATTGTTCTTGGGTTTTGTTTTGGCTTAATATTGTACTAATTTTCATATTATTAAACACCTTTTAATCCCTTTGTTATAGGTCGTGTACGAGATAGAGTACTAACTGATTCACGTGTATACCGAAACAAATAGTGCGGAATCCTATTTGATTGGTGATCCAATCAATGAGAACATTAACCCGATCGATATAAGATCAAACTTAACATTAAGAACGAATAGAAATCGTTCAAGAACGATCTATGAACTTGGACTGGCTTTCTTGGATGTTCTGGATGGCTAGGGTACGTGTTGGAGTCGAATTCTTCAAAGTGTTATGTTTTTTCACAAATTAGGTGGTATTTATAGGTTAGGGTTACTCATTCGTGTGACTGAACCATTAGCATGGTTCAGTCGTGCGACTGAGTAATGCGGTTGATCCATTCGCACGACTGAGTGTTCAGTCGTGCGACTGAGTCAATCTCACGTCACAATTGTGTGACTGCTCTAGTCACCTGGTTCAGTCGTGTGACTGGTTCATTAGCATAAAGTTATTCATGCGTATGGTCCATTACCATGGGCCCTTTGCATGAGAACTTCATATGACTAAGTTTGAATATGTTTCTCAATCATTCTTTGACTTTGATCTATTCAAACAACCACAAACCTATATAGTTGGTTCCATATGTGTTAATAAATGATAGACACTAAATCACAAAGTGAAACATTAAACATTAAGATCAATAACCACATAATACGTTTCATTCAACTCATATATTTCATTTGCATTAAGGACATGACAGACATATTACATTAAGATCGTAAACTAGGTACACATGGATCAACACCTTTATTTCCGCTGGATTTTGAAACACCCGGTTATTTATAAAGACAAAGAAAGAAAGAATAAAGCAAAGAAAAAGACAGAAAGGGAATTAAAACCCAAGTCTAGGGGTTAAAAGTGTCAAAAAGGACAAAAAGTTTAAAAGTCGGTGATAATGGTGGTATGGCCGGCCATATGTCACACACATCACAAAATTTTTCGATATTTAGAGAGAGCGAGTAGCAAGAAGCAGAGAACTCTCGGTTTGAAGGGAGAACAAGAAAGAATTCGAATTCAAGGTAAGAATTAATGGTTTTATGGTGTTCTTAACTTGTTTTATTCTTGGGTTTATGCTTATGTGTGTTTGTATGTGTGCGGGTATGTTTTTAGTGGGTTTCTAGGCGGTTGAACTCAATTGCAAACGAGTTTGGAAGAAGCCGTACTCAAGAGCTGCAAACGTGAGTTTTAGAACCCCTCTTTTACTGGTTTTTAACTATTTTGGGGCTGGAAATGCATGAATGTATGTTTTCATTAAACTGTGTTTCGGACCCGTATGATTGACTGTGTGTATGTCGATGTTATGATGTGATGTATGGCTATGTTCATGCTCGATGATGTATGATGGTGTTACTAAGGTTTAGAAGGAAATACTTAAGCTTAGAACATGATAGTTGGTGCTTGGGAACTGATATCTAATGTTTAGAGCTCGTATCTTTAAGTTTTAGCATCTGCCTAAGTATGTAGAAGAAATTTGGATGAGGATTAATAGCCAAGGAAAGTCAATGCGAATGAACATAGAAAGTCAATGCGGATGAACATAGAAAGTCAATGCGGGTGAGTAGTGGGAAATGCGGATGAGTAGTGGGAAATGATAATGAAGTAAAAGAAATGCGGATGAAGTAAAAGAAATATGGATGAAGTAAAAGAAATGTGGATGAAGTAAAAGAAATGTGAATGAAGGAAAGGGAATGCGGATGTACTATAGCAAATGCATATGAAGAAAGACAAATGCAAATGAAGTGGAACAAATGCGGATGAACACATAGAATAGTTTGACCTTCCGGGGAAAAGTGAGATTTAAGATTTGACTTGGGATGTTCCCAGGGGTTCATGTAAGCTGTCTTTTGAGGTCATATATATCATGTTGGGTGTGTTATGATTTATGTTTGATGCTTATGCATGATGGTATGTATGATGTATGTTATGTTGCATGATGCCGTGTATGATGATAATGACTGTGCATGTTGATGTTCCTTATTATGATGTATGTTTATCTTTCCCATGGCTTTAGGTGTTTTAGTTGTTATACTTTAAAACTAGAACTCACTTAGCAATGCTGACTTTTTATGCATTTTCCAGTTGGCAGGTGAGCATTGCTGAGGATGGCGCGGGGCAACTACTTGGCATTTTGGATAGATTTGTTTTGTTACTGTTTTGCATTGTAATGCGAATAAATGAAAAGTCTAATGAATGATTTTATTAACTTGCAAAAGCGGTTATTATGAAATGAAAACTTATTTGAATGTTTTGTTGCGTTGTATTTTGTGAAAGTTAAATGTAATTATATGTTTTATGAGCAATGATTGGCCAGCTGGAAGCGTCCTGGGGACGGGGCCGTACAAGTTGGTATCAGAGCCAAAGTTTAAGTGAAACGGGTGAATTTTCAAAATAAACCTAAACCTAAACTTTGAATGGGACGGAAATGGGAAGGGATGCAGTCCAAGTAGCGGCGTGCCATCGAATATTTTCTTAATTATTAACTGGTATTATGTGCGCATGTGATGTGGCATTTGTGTTGATGGTAGAATTAGATACTGATGTAGTCAGGATAGGTAATGCTTGGGGTATGAAGAGTAATGTAAGTGTTTAATCACAACTGGCCATTGTAATTAGGAAGTTACTATACTTGACATAAACTGAGTTGTTCCCTTGAATGACCGTGTTGGTGTTTGAATCTTTCAGCGTGTGTGTGAGGATGGCCGGGGGTAGATCATCTAAAGCTTCACATGGTTGAGGTCATGGTGCTGAACCACAGGTCATGAGAGGAAGGCCTAGGGTCGAAGAGGTGGTTCATGAAGAACCAGATATCCCTAAAGCTGTATGAGAGGGGGAGAAGAAGGAAAGAGTTACACCTGCGGGTGAAAGGAGACAGCCCTAGACCGAGACGGCCTGAGACTGAGACAGTTTTGTCTGATGATGTAGAAGAGGAGGAAGAAGAAGAGCCTGCGCTGGAGGCGGCACGAGGATGTAACTATGAGGTGTTTCAAAGGTGCAAGCCTCTTGCTTTTGATAGTAACGACACTGCTGCTGCTGCTCACTGGTGGTCGAGAGAAATGGAAGCTGTTTTTAATATCAACGAGTGTCAGGAGGATCAGAAAATAAAGTTTGCTGCTCACTCTTTTATAGACTCGGCTCTGTGTTGGAGTGACAATATAGTCCAAGCCAGGGGTAGTCGAGAAATCAGGAGGATGAGATTGTTGGAGTTGAAGAAGTTGGTAATTGAGGAGTTTTTTCCTCACAGGAAAATGGAAAAAGTTGAGAGAGAGTTCTTGTAGTTGGAGGCGGGGACGATCACACATCAGCAGTACACCACCAAGTTCAATGAGATGGCATGTCTGGTGCCGAACCAACTGACACCCTTGTCACAAAAAATCAAGAGGTACATCCAGGGTATGCCACCAGATATCCGTAGGCACAGGTCGGCGGTTGATTTGACAGGGAGTCTATACGATGAAAGAACGGTGGTGGTGGCCAAAGGTCGTAAGAAGAATGGTGGAGACTGGAATTGGAATGGAAAACGGTTTAGGCATGGCGGGGCCACTCCAAGTAACAAGGGTGCATGGGTGGATGACCGGTGTGTGGTCCCATCCGGTGCAGGGTCACGAAGTTGTGTCAAGTGTGGATGAGAACTCACTGAGGAATGTAGATTGGGAACCAATGTCTGTTTCCGTTGTGGAAGAACCGGACATGTGGCAAAGAACAGCGGCGTGAGGAAGTTTTATTCTTGTGGGGAGTAAAGCCACATGAGTACAGATTGCAAGAAGCCGAGTGCTAAGTTGTTAGGACCGTCTAGGTACGGAGTACTAACTGATTTACGTGTATACGAAACGAAATAGTGTGGAATCCTATTTGATTGGTGATCCAATCGGTGAGAACACAAGTATAATCGATCTAAGAAGGAATCAAAACGTTAAGAACGATTGTAAGATGATTAACTGTGTTCTATGAACTTGGAACAAGTCTTCTGGGTCTCTGGACGGCTAGGGTACAATTGTATGCGTAGGCATTCGAATTGTTACGTTTTTCGTATTTATAGGTTAGGGTTTTCCATTCGTGCGACTGAAGCATGCGGTTGATCCATTCGCACGACTGAAGATCCAGTCGTGCGACTGAGTCAATCTCATGTCACAATCATGCGACTGATCTAGTCTCCTGGTTCAGTCGTGCGACTGGTTCATGCGACTGATATGGTCCATTAGCATGGTCCATTCGCATAAGAACTTCACACCATTAAGTTTAAACACGTTTCTCAATCATTATTGACTAAGAACAATGTAAAAAACCACAAACCTATATAGTTAGTTCAATATGCGTCATCACACAATTGGTAATGAAATATTAAACATTATAAACATCAACCGCACATTTCATTCCATTCATACCCATTCAATTACATATATTTATTACATGAAAGACATTTTACATTTGAGCTCCTAAACTAGGTACACATGTATCTACAAACTACCCGTTGGACCTAGTTTACATTATTATCTAACATTCTTCATCGGCTCTTCAAACTTCTTGTACTTCCCCTCTCTTGTAGCTCCAGCATGTATCTTAATACGAAACAGAGCCTTATAACATTTTGAAACTAGAGGGCTTGTACAATGTCTTGCGAATCATAAAACAATGGCCACCTGTACAATGTGTATACATCATAAGCTGACAGGTTAGTCAGCCACATTGGGTCAAATATTTGAATAGTATCCATTTGGCCCTCTTTTTGAAGACTATAACAGCTTCACCTGTTCTCCAATCATAGTACCACCACTTAAAGTGTGGAGTGAAGTCTTGTGGCATTTTCCTTAGAGGGATTCTTGACATTGTGCGCGGAGGACTCCACTTCAGCACTATCTTTGGCTTTCCAGTAATGGAATCAACTTCACATTTTCTGATGTACCTCGTCAGTTGTTGAGGTCTGAATTTAACCCACCTAGTGTGGTACTTTTTTCTTAATGCAGCTTCAAACCAGCCTCACATTTTCTTTGGTTTAGCATATAGCAACTTCAGTTTGGCCAACTGGTTGAGCTCAAAACCAGGGAGCGCCTTTAGATCATGTGGGAATCTAAAGTACTCAATTCCCTTCTCCCTCTTGACAACATAGACATTTAGATCCTCAAAATATGCCAACACTATAATCTTTCCTAACACCTTTAGATGCTTCTTCACTTTGTAGAGCTTGGTGTAGGAACTTGGCTTTAGAGCAGTGTGTTGGGCTTGGATCTTTGCAAAACAAGCCACCCATTCAGCCTTTTTGATGTTGAGATCAGCGTCTGAGGCTTGGGATTGATCCTTATTCTTCTCGGACTCTTGCTCCATCTGATCCAGTTTTTCAAACGTATCACTAACGAGAGTGTCAAACAGATTGGGGACTACATATTCCTCTCTATGAGCATACTCTGGATAATGATGGGCTGTGACGTCTTCAATCTCTATTTCGTCCACATCATTAAGCTCCTCATCACTAGCCACGTCAACGGTAGGGGCATCCTTGACAATTTCATCCGGATTTAGCGGAACATCTCCGAAAGTTGCTCATGAGTAACGTCATGAATTATTTCTCGTACTTCAGGAGTATAACTCATAGACCTCCTCACAATCCCTTGCAAATCAAGTATCATAGTGAATTGAGACTTGATTTGTTGTAGGGGAGCAACATCATACTCGTCATGCTGAGATGGCTGGTCTGCTTGATTTAAATATTTAACACAACAATCATTTGTCAATACTCAGACAGTTAAATAGCAAAGATATATATATATATATATATTATATATTATATATATATATATATATTATATATATAATATATATATATATATATATATATATATATATATATATATATATTATATATATATATATATATATATATATATATATATAAACATTAAGTACATAAGTTTAATACATGATTCAATTACACAAGATTTAAAATTACATAAACACCTAAACATTACTTTTATCTTGAATCATGGGCTCTTCTGCAAGTGGGGCTGAGGATGAGGCTCCCTGATCCTGTGCTTTCTTGGAGCATCTTTCTTTGGTTTGTATGACAGCTCATGCAACCGCATCACCTCCTTCCTCATCATCTCCTCCTCTTCCTCTCCTACTCCATCATCATCTCCTTCTTCTGTCTCATCCTCATCATCATGCACATCATCCTCATCCTCATCATCATCATCATCTCCTCTATGATCTTGAGAGGCTCATCTTTACTGCCTTTGAGCCTAAGCATGATGGTCTTGTTTATAGCCTCCAACTCCCCAATCCTCTTAGTTGATTGGTCGTTTTGCTCTTAGAGTTGGGCTATCTGCTGAGCTTGCTGAGATGTCTGCTGAGCTTCGGTAGAATTAAGCTCCGCAAGCTAACATAGTTGGGCAGCTCTCTCTTCATCAGTTGCCAACAGCTTCAGCACCATTCGGTTAAGTGCTGACAGTTGTTCCTCTACCCTAATGTGGGGCAAAGATGATCATGAAGTGAATGATGGGTGGGATGATGATCCTGCTTGGTGGCTGGTGGTGGTAGTGGTGGTAGTGGTGAATATGGGTGGTCATATAGAGTGGGTGGAGTGGTAGTAGTGGTGGTGGGTGAGGTAGTGGTAGGTGGAGGTGTGGTAGTAATGGTGTGTGGTGTGGTAGTAGTGGTGTTAGGTGAGGTAGTGGTGGTGGGGGAAGAGGTAGTGATCAATATGTACCTCCTTCTCTTGGGCTTCATCCCGTGGGGCTGAGCCATCTTTTTTTTCCTTGAACCCCTCAAGGAGGATGCTCCCCCTGGGATGCTGGGCCAAGCTGGGGTGTAGGTAGGATTAGTCATAGTCTCCCCAGACTCGCCCGGGCGTCCACCAAACCGCTGAAATCCCTCATTCGAGGGCAACCACCTTGCTGCCCACCGTTCAAGTCAATGACTCCTCATCCTCCTCTTCCTCCTCCTCATGAGGATAGAAATCCTGATGGAAACCAGCTGTATCAGCTTCTCCATGAGTGGGTGGTGGAGGTGTAACATTTATAGTGGTGGCCCTAGATGGAGTGGGGCCAGTGTCTCCACCATCACCACTTTTATCATCCTCCGAGTCATCAATGGGGAGCACTATCTGCTCAGTGCCCGAGTCGCTGTCATCGTCGTGCCACTTCCTTCGTGTCGGCACCATGTAGTCTTCACAGGCCAGACGCCCAAACAACCGCCTGGGGGTTTCACCTGCTTCCCCCTGTACACTTTCATCCTGCCCATGGTAGTATCGTCTATCACCTCGACCACCACAGAATCCTCCTTCTCCTTTGGTAGCGAAGGGAGCTTTTGGTCAATAATTATCTGCATAAAGCGAGGGTACACGCAAAAGCCCTCCTTGCCCTTTGCCTCAATGTTCTCCACTAGGTAGGTGATGATCATCCTGGAGAAGCTGAACAGATGGTTCAGCACCAACGCCACATAGGCGTTCTGAGTCTGATCAAATACCTCATTGAAGCCTCCCTTCCTTGAGGCAATGCACTTAAGCAACACATGGGCCAAGTACTTAAATGGGGGCACAGGTTGCTCTTGTTGAGCAAACCTGCGTTGATATCCCCCGAGTACTTGGCCCACAAAAAACAGCCTCGTACAATCAGCGGGGAAGTCATGTAGGACAGTCAGCATCGTCCCCAAACTCCAAAACTGTCCTGAGATCGTCCTCAGTGATCTCTATAGCCTGACCAAATATGGAGCTCGTGATACAGTGGGGCTTTGAGGATCTGTCGACCATAGCGCTTTCCTAGAAAGCTTGCTGAACAAAGCGGTATAAAGTGCATGAAGTCGATATAGCACGGAAGATCCTCGATCTCCATAAGAATGTAATGACACCAGAGAAATCGGCCACATTCGGGGAGGTTAGATCCAAAAAGCACAATGTTATGCTTCGTGCTCATAGTCCAATGACTCACCATCTGTAACACATTGAAAATAAATGTTAGAGTGTATCACAGAGTAACAATTTGATACATTAGACTTGAAATCTTCTCTTCTGTCATGCGAATGAACTGTGCGATTGAAATCTAGTTGTGCGAATGAGCTATCCCATGCGTTTACACCAATCGTGCGACTAAACTCATATGCATGGTTGAGTCGTGTGATTGAGCCATTCGCCCAGCTCAGTCGTGCAATTGAAGTTCATCAGGGTGTACATTAGCATGACAGACTGTTTGTTCAATTCAAGTTCAAATTTTTAGCAAAACTTAATGTTAGACGTTGTGGTTTGGCTCATTAGTCTCGCAAATGACCGACATAACACCTAATAACCGTTAATTGAACAATGAACGTAGTTTTATTGGTTTCTTAGGCATACTAAGTCTCGGTTAAGTTTAGGGCTCAATTCAGTCGATTTAGGGCATGAATTGATTGATGTTTTGGGTGAAATTCGTTGTGCATCACCTGGGTAACACTAGCAATCACTAGATCACAACAATCAGTAGTTTAGAATTGTCAAATGAAAATCAAGGTAAACTTAATGTCTGCGACCGATTCCCGTCTATTTATACTAGGGTTTCCTTCATCGTGCGACTGAACCCAGTCACGTACCTGATTCGTGCGACTGAGGATCAGTTGTGCGACTGGCACAATCGGTCACCTTCAGTCATGCAACTAGATATCAGTCGTGCGACTGTGTCATTCGGTCACCTCCATTCATGCGATTGGTTCATTTTGTGAACCAATCGTGTGAGTTTACTCATCTTGTCACCTCCATTCGAATGTTTGAGCCATGCGTGTGGTTTAGTCGTGCAATTGGACTCATATGTATGATCCAATCATACTGCTGGTGCATACTCATGGTCCAGTCATGCGAATGGGCTCATACATATGGTCTAATCGTACGGCTAGTCCATATTCATGGTCAAGTCGTACGAATGGGCTCATACTAATGATTTTGACTTTATGACCATTTGACACTTAACCCTTTTAACTATTGATAAAACATTTCGAGCATTCGATCATCATAGACATGACCATTTTAACTTAGAGAACCTTTGATCACCTCAGACGTGATCCTTTTAACATTTGAAAACCCTTTTGGTCACCTCAGACGTGACCCTTTTTAGTGATTAAATCCCAGACATAATTCCAGTGCATAGTCGATGTTTAACAACTAGACTCACAAGAATTAAACAAATGAAACTAGTAGAACTAAATGACAAAACTAAAACAATTTTTTGTAATTTTGTGTGAGGTGGAAATCCTAAGATAGATATCTAACATATTTAATTCTTGAACAGATAACTTCAAGTTATTTTGACCATAAGTGGAACGATTCATTATGGAATCATACACGTAAATCAATCATTCGGGACATGTTACCAAACCTTTTGATGCTAGATTCTTGTTTTCATCGAGAGTCATTAGCAATTCTAGGAATCATACTAGTGCCACAAGATGCACACAGTGGTTTGGACTTTCAAGAGTTACAGCCACGATGATGTGTCAGCATACTTGTCCTCTAAATCCATACCAGGCTTTTGACACAGATTGGTGATCATTTAAGGTTAATTATTTCAACAAGAATTTGTGGATCCCATGCTTATATGGTAATCAATGTTCCTGAGGAGATTTTTGAGCGATCCACAGGTAGTATTCATGAAGAAACTATTCCAGAGCTTTCAAAGAGATGCTAAGCCACAGGTTAGTGCCATCGCACAGTAGAGAGGCGCAAACAACAATGAATTTTTGAATATTTAGGTTATGCTTATCCTCTACGTCATGCCACCGTACAGCAGAGAGACACACAACCTATCTTCTTATTTGAAACATTTCATTCTTTTTGCACTGAACGCACTAACAACATAGGTTATTAGCTTGATTGCTTTTTTGCATTTTTCATGTGCTTTGCTCATTTTATGGTCATCCGCACACATTTGTGTCGTTTATTTTGCTCGTCCCCCTTATTGGAACTTTGTTGATTGTGTTAACCAGGGATAAGATGATAACCCACATCTTGTTGAACATCTTAATTTGAACTTGAGATCACTAACGAGGTCTACTTATCTATTGTGTTGAATCTACCAACACATCATCTAATGGTCTAGCAACCTCTAGGTCTACTTTCTCCGTGTTACCTTAGTAGTAGCTAGTTTTACTATCATTTATCCTTTTATTGTTGCTTAGACTTCTCAGACTTATACTTTCAATTTTGTGTTTTAAACAATTTCTTTTTTTAAACTCCCAAACTATTTTCCTGTGTACTATCATTTTCTATAGTTATTGAATAAGTATCACAGATACGATCTCATTACTCTTAGCTAGACTATCATCTTCACTCGTTTTTCTGTTTTCTTATGTACTGAAATTAAAACAACTAAATTTAATACTACCTTAACCTATTCTCCCCCTAAAATTCTAAAACCGAAAAAGTTTTCCATTCAGAATTTAATAGGCGAAGAAATAAAATAAAATAAAAAAAAGTAAAATAAAAGTAAACTGAATTCTACTTGTCGACTAAGTACTGTCATCATCAGAAATCACGTCACTTTTCTTTTTAACGTCTTTACCTCTAACATATGTAGAAAACGTGGTTTATCAAAGGCTTTTGTGTAGAGATCAAGGCGTTGAAATTCCGTATTTATTATAACGACATCGATCAAATGCTTTTCAAAACAATCACGTATAAAGTGATATTTAATTCCGATGTGTTTGGTTTTAGGATGTTGGACCGGATTTTTAGTTACGGCTATAGCAGCAGAATTATCAACATAAATAGGAGTGTTAGAGAATTGCAAACCGTAATCCCGCATTTGCTGTTGAATCTAGATGATCTGTGAACAGCAACTTGCAGCAGCAAATATTCAGCTTCACAAATTGATAGAGCACCGAGTTTGCTTCTTACATTGCCAGGTGACTAGTCTTCTCCCAAGAATTCACATCCCGCTCATGTTGACTTGTAGTTCATTTTGCAACCGCTGTAAGCTGAGTCACTATACACTGTAAGCTCGAAATCATCATCATGAGGATACCACAACCCGAGTGTTGGAGTACCCTTCACATAACGAAATATCCTTTTAACTCCAATGAGATGGTTGACCTTCAGTTTCGCCTGATATCTGCAGCATAGACACGTCGCGGACATGATATTTGGTCATGAGGCGGTGAGGTATATGAGAGATTCGATCATTCCTCTATACATGGTGGCATCAACCAGATCGCCACTTTCGTCAGGTGCCACATCCTGGTTTGTAGCAAGTGGAGTCCCAGCTGCCGAAGCATTCTCCATATCGAACTGACTGAGAATATCGCCTACATACTTGGTTTGATGTAGGAAAATTCCCTAGGTGTCTCA
The DNA here is from genome assembly GCA_025506515.1 of Flaveria trinervia. NCBI lineage: Eukaryota > Viridiplantae > Streptophyta > Magnoliopsida > Asterales > Asteraceae > Flaveria > Flaveria trinervia. The sequence continues at coordinate 38,615,970 of CM046452.1, read as the reverse complement.
TCCACCTATAACTTTTAATGTATAGAGTTCCAATGTGGTCACAAGCTGTTAAATGAATCAAATGTTTCTGATTTGGATTTTGGAACATTACCCAAGAGAATCTTGAATAGTCATGAGTGACTACATAAGAATACAGATCTCCAGCGATGCTCTTGGTGCTCACAAGATCAAACAGATCCATATGTAGAAGTTCAATAGGCAATCAATAGAGTTGACATTCTTTGCCTTGTGAGACTTCTTGGTGTGTAAACTCCATTAACTAAATCATTCTGAATGAGATGATTCATCTTCCTTGGATTTATGTGTCTTATTCTTTTGTGCCAGGAGATGAATTCCTTCTCAGTTGCCTTTGACAAGAAGCATTGGACTTGATGATCGGCTGTGGAGACCTTTGACAGATCGAAGACGTATAAGTCCTTATACCTTGAAGCTGACATTAATATTTGGTCCTCAGGAATGATGTACTCTTTCTTCAACATGTAGCACTTCTTGTTATCAAAAACAACCTTGAAACCTTTGTCAGAAATCTGGGATACAGAAAGTAAGTATTTTGTAGTGTTGAACATAGTTGACCTTGTCAAACTTAACTTTCTGATTTCCCACTTCTCCCTGTGTAGTGATGTAACCTCCTTTATATCTAGCAAAAGAAACATGTCCTCCTTTAATCTGTTTGATGGTTGAGAGGAGAGACAAATTCTCGATCATGTGCCTAGATGCTCCACTATCCACAATTCAAGTGTTTGGGAGAGCACTATAACGAACACCCTGCACATTCAAATGAAAAGATTAGTGAAGCTTTGGCACCCAAGCCTTAACTGGCTTGGGTAACCTAGAGGAATCTCACGTCATAAATTCAGGCCACTAACCATTTGAGGGCAAGGGCATATGATTCTTCTTACTGCTCTTAGTATCAGACATTGGATTTGACTTTTCTTTCCACAAACTAGTTTTGTCCAAGACCTATTTATGATAAATAGATGACTGGTTTATCGTTTGAACTTAGTGTCATTATTTTTTTAGGGGAGTAATAGAACCCATTAGAAGAATTTGTTTAGTATCCTGAAGTTCAATTTCTTTCGTGGTGTCTGATACTGATGACAATTAGACGCAATGTGTCCTCTCTTTCCACAATTGTAGCACGATCGACTTTCAAATGTTGGAAAGATGCTTGTGGGGAAGAATGTGTGAGAGCGGTGGACTTTGAGCTTGTTGGGTGTTTTCACTCCTTGTTAGATGTTTTTCTCTTTAACAAAATAATTGTTTGAACCTTTTTAACGTCTTTACCTTTTTTGTTTATTTGGACTTAGACATGAAGCACATGTTTGGTTAACTTTTTGGTCTTTTTGGGTTCAGAATTAGACGTGGTTGAACCTGACTTTACCTTAACCTCTCAAATTGGTCATCCAAATTCACAATAGGCATTTTGCCCTTAGATTTGAAAGTTCCTCCTACAGTTTAATGACAGATTCCACCGTTTGACTCATGGAACTGGATCATAACTAGAGGAGTGGTCACCACATGATCCTAATCGGATTGTTATTTACCGGTCGACATTTAGTATTACATGATGTCATGTGGTGGTGGAACCACTTTGTAACCTAATTCCTCCCTGTTATTTCACTCTTTCACTAAGTTTTTAACTAGGTGAGAAGAACTAGTCAACTGTGTAGTTTTTTGTTAATGAATTGACTACTTCGACTTCCAAACTGCTTTTCCCTTTTAGTTTCCTCAAGGGAGTTTAAATAGACTTTATATCATTAGCCTGGTTAAAAGCCACAACTTCGGTTTCCTTAGTGTTTGTTTAACAATTCTATTTTCTCTTTGTAATGTGCTCATTTAGTATTAAATGTGATTTGCTTATGTGCTCAGTTGCAAGTCCTACTAAGCTATTGTGGTGTTCTAATAAACCTAGCAAATTTCAAATCTAGCTTTCCCAAAATTTATTACATTCATAACAAGCAGGATTGTCAAACAGTTGGTCTTTAGTAATATGAGATCAGTTGAATTGCCATTAGTGCAGAGGTGACTCTTCAGCTGCTGGAGATTCTGAACATGTCATTTGGTATCTTCTTCAATGAGGGGTTTGACCACTTTCGTAGAATCTTCAGTTTCTGACATTGCTAGTTTGACTATGATATTCTCTTCACTTTCGTATCATCATCCAACACCTGACATTTTCAATGTAGATTCTCCCAGGGGACAAATTGAGGGTCCAATCTTGTCCTTCATCACATTGAGCAGTCAAGGCCTTTGTCTCAGTGAGAATCCTATTTGATTGGTGATCCAATCAGTGAGAACGCAAGTATAAACGATCTAAAAATGAATCAAAATGTTAAGAACGATGTAAGATAATTAACTGCAATCTATGAACTTGGAACAGGCCTTCTTGGGTCTCTCGACGGCTAGGGTACGATTGTGTGCGTAGCTATTTGAATTGTTACGTTTTTTCCACGAATTAAGTGATAGTTAGAGGTTAGGGTTTTATATTCGTGAGGGTTCACATCGTGCGATTGAAGCATGCGGTGATCCATCGCATGACTGAAGATCCAGTCATGCGACTGAGTCAATCTCATGTTACAATCGTCCGACTGATCCAGTCTCCTGATTTAGTCCTGCGACTGCTTCATTAGCAAGAAGTATTCATGCGTATAGTCCATTAGCATGGTCCATTCGCATGAGAAATTCACACGATTAAGTTTAAACACGTTTCTCAATAATTATCGACTGAGAATATGTAAAACAAACCACAAACCTATATAGTTAGTTCAATATGTATTATCACACAATAAACAATGAAATATAAAACTTATAAACATCAACACATATTTGTTCAATGAGCAATGAGATGGCATGTTGGTGCCGGACCAAGTGACGCCTTTGTCATGAAGATTAAGAGGTACATTCAGGGCTTGCCTGCGGATATTCGCACGCACATTATCTCTGCCCGACCGAGCACGTTTAGGTCAGCGATGGATTTGGTAGGGAGGTTTTATGACGAGAGAGTTATGGTGGTGGAGGCTGAAGGTAGCAATAAAGGGGGTGGTCACCAGAATTGGAAAGGGAAAAGGTTTGGTTGAGGTGGTTCCCCGACGAGTAAAAAGAAGGCACGGGTGGATGACCCCCATGTGGTCACATCTGGTGTAGGGTGGAAGAAGTGTAGTACATGTGGAAAGGAGCAAATGGAGACTGTAGGTTGGGATTGTACTTGTGTTTAAAATTTAGGAAGAAGAGGGGCATATAGCAAATGACTGTCATACGATCTGATGGTTTAACTATGGTGTGGAGGGCCATATGAGTAGAGACTGTAAAAAGCAGAGGGCTGAGGATTCTGCGGTGAAGAATACTGGGGTGAAGGACCAGGGACGAGTGCCAGAGCGTTTACGATGATGTTGGAGGAGGCTTGGACGGACTTGATGTTCTGTCACGTATGTTCTAGTAAACCAAACTTTAGCCTTTGTGTTATTCGATTCTGGTGCTAGTAAAAGTTTCATTTCTGCTGCTTTCTGTGCTAAACGGCCTATTGGTAGTAAGAAAATAGATGTGCCCTTGATGTAGAAACTGCCATAGGTAAGTCTACCAGGATTTCTGCGGTGATAGAAGGATGTGATGTGGAATTGGAAGGTCATAAGTTTCCGGTTAGATCGTTCGTGATGACCTTAGGTGGCTTCGATGTAGTTCTTGGGATGGATTGGTTAGCGGACTACGAGGGCAAAAATTGTGTGTTGCAAGAAGATGATTCGTTTGACTGGAAAGATTTGATCTGCCCAAGATAACATATAAAATTGATGTGGCTAGTGTGATATGATCCAAGTCGGGTCATACCCAATAACAAGCCAAACAAACACCGACAAATATTAATTGTTGATTAGATCAAACAAATAAATATATATATTTAAACACCAATTAGAAACTTCGGACACTGAATGATTGATATTGCATGAATGATATAAATAAAATATTTGATACATAAATGAAAAAATTACTATTTATTACTTAAATGTGATTAAGTAATAATAAGCAAAAGTGTATTAGATGTTTGATAAAAGATAAATGGGTTATACTTTTATAAAACAAGAATGGAATTTTTTTTTTTAATTAGAGATGAAGACAAAGGGTGCCTTATACGGCCACCCTTGGTCTTGGAACTCTCTTTTGTTGGTTTTAAGAAAATGCAATGAATGGTCTTTCCTCTCTTCCCATCACACACTTTTCACTAAACACACTTAGCAAGAATTCTCTCCCAAGCTCTCTCTCTATTTTCGGAACTTAGAGGCAGAATTGTAGAGATTTTTCAGCCTTCAAAACTTGTTTTCTTGGCTGAAAATTCGACTTTGAAGAGATCATTCAAGTGGGTGTTGCAATCCTAGCAAGGAAGGGTGTTATACAAGCTTGGGGTACAACCTCTTGAGGATTTCTTGCTTGAAGTTTCAGCCTCAAATCTCATCATCCTCATCTTCTCATTTTCGGGTTTAGGAAGCTACAAAGGTGTAGTTCCTTGATTATTTGTTGTTTTACTTTTGTATGCATTATGTATAAAGATCCATGGCTTGGGGTTTTTTTTTATAAAATGGGTTTTATAATCAGATCTTAATATGTTCAAAATATTATTCCGCTGCGTTTTCATATAAATCATGTTGTATGAAGCTTTGATAAACATGTTAAAACCCCTTCAATGGTATCAGAGCCACTAACATAGGCATACATGTTACCTTTGCTTTCTTTTGGACTGCCCAAACCGTGGGTTTTAAAGGGCTTTTTTGGTGCTCCCCTTTGATGTTTTAAAGATGCTATATTAGCATATTAGGATCTTTAAGACTCTTGTTTATTAGATTATTGTTTGCTTGGACTAAACTTTTGTTCTTGGTTATGTGGCCAAAAACATGGGTTTTAAGGGGCTGCCAAAAATCGACTTCTTATGTATGTTTGGATATATGTGTTGTTTATGCATAAACAAAGCCTAGACCCCTTGGATTGTATGATTGAGTCATGTTGTATTCATTTGGGATGTAATAATTTATTTTGTTTCAAGTCTAGTCTTGTAATTATTTATCACATGGTTGTATATAAATAGATTAGGAGTTTATCTTTATAGTAAAATGTATTAGGATACATTCTTATAAGGAAGCTCAAGATCAAGACTTGAAGAAAAGATGGACAAAGAGGATGTTGAAGTTATCGTTTCAAGTGGGAGTCCTTTTGGGTCAACCATGTGCATGTTCTTAACCTTAGGACAAGACCATTTGACACACGGTTTTGGCTAAACAAGTGTGTCAATTTAGTATGCTTGTTATGCATATTGGATGTTTGTTTAATGTTTGGTTGAATGCATATGATGATGTTTGTTTTGAATATTTGGATGTGATTAACAAACCATCAACTAAAACAAACTAAACGAGTAATTGGTTCTCAAATCATTAAGCAAAATACAATGGTTCTTCAAAAGGAATTAATGGTTTGTAAAATAAATCGGTTTTATCATAAGAACCAATAGGGTACCATATGGTTGAATGCATACAATCATATGGTACATAGACTTTTCTAAAAAAGTTTGTCAAATCGTATATCCCTTTTTGAAAACAAGTTAAACACCATCCTTTTTCACAACACTTAGGTTACTTGCAAACTCTTAGTGGGATAAAGGTCACCTAACCACTTTGAGGGAACTTGTAATTTGAGGTGAGAATACCATGTTGTGGATTAAGGTCACCTAACCACTTATATAGTAAACTCACACGTGTGTGTAAGTAGGACGACTTGATTTATAAAATATATTGAATGGATCACCTAAAATATGTTTTATAAAAGGGTTGATGGGATAAACATGCCGTGATAAACATATGATGTTTAAACGATCCCATACCATTAGAAGTTGCAATAGGTTGCAATTGTCATTTATGACTACCTGTTTATTTGAATAATGGGATAAAGGTCACCTAACAATATTTAAATATACGTTGGATTCTAATTTTTGTTAAGGTCTATGAGACATAAAGGTTATTAATAAATGAAATATAATTATCAACGATTACTAAAATAGACTTTGTAAATCTTGTAGATGGCCGACAACAACAACGCTAATAATGATGTACCAAACCAAACAACCAATCCCTAAGGGCGATTTTCTCAAAGGGATCGTCTAACACATAACAATTTCATGGATTGGTACCGCAACTTGAGAATTGTTCTCAAGCAAGAAAAGCGGGCCTATATCCTTGATGATCCATCCCGATGAACCTAACGAGGAGATGTGGAAGCCTATAATGATTGGGTTAAATATGTGGAGGACTCCATCCAGGGTCTTGTCTAATGTTGGCAAGTATGACACCCGAACTCCAAAAGGAGTATGAGCTCCATGGAGCCTATGACATGATCACTCAGCTGCGGGAAACGTTCCAGCAACAAGCTAGAGTGGAGCGCTTCGAAACGGTTCGAGCGCTTCATGCATGTCGGATGGAGGAATCCCAATCAGTTTTCATCTTATGTTCTTAAGATGAAAAGCCACATCGACCGCCTTCAAAAGGCTGAACTGTCCCGTCTCAAAGGAGTTGGCCACGGATTTGATCCTTAATGGCCTAACTAAAGGTTTGAGGCATTCGTCATGAATTAACAACACATGAACGGATGGGACAAGAGCATAAATAATTCATTCGATGCTCAAATCACCTGAGGCGGGAATGGGTAAAAGGGTTTTACCCGTTTCACCATTAATGAAGGTGGGAGAAAGAGAAGGTCTCTACCCCCTCCCAAGGCAACTATTGCCAAAGGAAAGGGGGCACGTTTGGGAAAGGGGAAGATGGTTGTTAGGGCGGAACCTCCAAAACCCAAGGAAGAAGCACAAAGGTTGCTGTGAACGACCATGTTTCAAATGTGGTGAGATAGGGCATTGGATGAGAAATTGTCCAGTCTATCTCAAAGAGTTGAGAGAAAAGAGGGATGCGGGGCAAACCTCAGGTATAATATACTGATACATATAGAATTAAATGTTATTTCTTCTAACACATGGGTATTAGATACCGGATGTGGAACTCACATTTGCAATTTGTTGCAGGGGTTCAAAAGAAATGAGCATTATGAGAAGGGAAATAGTCTCTCATGGGCAATGGTGCAAAGGTTCATGTGGAAGCCCAAGGAGATACATTTGAAACTCCAATGGTTTGGAAGTTATTTTATGTATTATATGCTCCTAGTTTGACTAGGAAACCTAATTTCTGTTCCCGTTTAAGACAATATGATTATGATTTCAAGTTTGTTGACAATGATATTATGGTTCTTTAAATCATGTATTTTATTTAAAGCTATACCTTGTAATGGTATTTATGAATTGGTTCATGAAAAACGCAACATATGATAGCTCAATATACCAAGCAACCACCAAAAAACTTAAATGGATTTCAGTGATACCTACCTTTGGCATTGTCGTCTTGGTCATATAAACAAGAAACGCATACAAAACACTTCAAAAGAATGCTTTTAAAACAAATGAATGTGATTCATTTGATGTATATGAATCGTTTACAAGGAAAAATGACTAAGGCACCCTTTAGTGGAACTAACGAAAGGGCAAAAGATTATTAGGTATCATACATGCGGATGTATGTGGTCCTTTTAAGCCAATGACTAGGAATGGTGAAAGATACTTCATTACCTTTACCGACGATTATAGTCGCTATGGGTACGTGTATTTATTAAGACACAACAGATGAAGCTTTTGAAATGTTCAAAATCTTCAAGAATGAAGTAGAAAATCAACTCAACAAACAATTAAAGTTCTCCGCACCGATAGGGTGGTGAATATCTAAGTGATATTTTTCAAGATCATATTAGGAGTTGTGGGATTGTCTCACCTCACTCCACTGGAACACCACAACATAATGGTGTGTCTGAGAGGAGGAATCGAACCTTATTGGATATGGTTCGATCTATGATGGCTAGAAGCACATTGCCTCTATCATTTTGGGGTTTCGCTTTGCTCTCGCGGTCGTATTCTGAATATGGCCCCAACCAGAAGGTGGAAAGGACACCTTTTGAGATATGGCATGGAAGAGTTCCATCCCTATCATACTTAAGGTTTGGGGGTGTGAGGCTTATGTTAAGACTCCCACCCAAAAACTTAGAAGTCCGATCACCAAGTGTATCTTTGTGGGATATTAGAGATTCTATGGGATATTATTTCTATGATCCACTGGAACAAAAGGTGTTGTTTCCAGAAAGGGTGAGTTCTTAGAAGCCAAGTTCCTTAAAGAAGGAGCTAGCAGTAGAACAGTGGATCTTAAGGAGGAACAAGAACCACAGCCTAATACACGTTTGGTTGAAACTAGCACTCAACATAAGGATGTTGAGGATGATCAAGAGGTGATCAATACACACAAAACGTTCGCAGAAGTGGTAGAACAAGTAATCCACCTGAAAGATATGGATTTTTTATGGAAGGATGCTATGTGGTGACTCCGATGAACCAACCACATATCATGATGCAGTGTCCAATTTGGATTGTGACAAATGGCTTGAGGCCATGAACGTTGAGATGCAATCCTGTATGACAATCAAGTTTGGGAACTTGTTGTACCACCTCCTAATTCAAAGTAGTTGGAAGTAAGTGGGTTTCAAGAAGAAAACCGATATGCATGGAAACTTGGATACTTACAAAGCTAGACTTGTAGCAAAGGGTTTCACTCAAACTCAAGGGGTGATTTTGATGAAACCTTCTCACTGTTGCAATGCTTAAGTCTATAAGGATATTGTTTGCCATAGCAGCTCATTATGATTATGAGATTTGGCAAATGGATGTCAAAACCGCTTTCCTAAATGGATATCTTGAGGAAGATGTCTATATGGTTCAGCCTGAAGGTTTGTTGATCCAAAACATCCTAACAAAAGTATGCAAGTTAAAGAAATCAATCTATGGATTGAAACAAGCATCAAGAAGTTGGAATCACCGTTTGATGATGAAGTAAAGAAAAGATTGGTCATCAAAACGCTGATGAGGCTTGTGTGTATAAAAGGGCTAGTGGGAGCACAATAACCTTCCTAGTATTGTATGTGATGACATACTACTATTTGGAAATGACATTCCAACCATGGAGGTGTTAAAAAACCTGGCTTGGAAGTTGTTTTTCCATCAAGGATCTTGGTGAAGCCGCCTATATTCTAGGATAAAGATCTATAGGGATAGATCAAGGCGGCTGATTGGTTTGAATCAAAGTGCATACATTGACAAAATCTTGAAAAGGTTCAAGATGGAAAAACTTAGAAAGGTACTGTACCTATTCAAAGAGGGACAATATTGAGTACAAACAATGTCCAAGCTCCAAGGAGGAGAGCAAAATAGGATGAAGGCAATCCCATATGCATCTGCTATTGGATCCATCATGTATGCAATGATATGCACTAGACCGGACGTGTCATGCGCTTTATGCATGACAAGTAGATACCAGCAAAATCCTGGTGATAGTCATTGGATGGCTGTCAAGAACATTCTGAAATACCTAAGGAGGAATAAGGACATGTTCTTGATCTACGGGTCTGGTGAAAGGGAACTAGTTGTAAAAGGTTACACGGATGCGAGTTTCCAAACCGATCGAGATGATTCACGATCTCAATCAGGGTACATCTTTATTCTGAATGGGGGAGCTGTTTCTTGGAAAAGCTCAAAGCAAGAAGTCGTAGCGTTGTCCACTACAAAGTCAGAATATGTCGCCGCTTCAATGGCAGCACAGGAAGCTGCATGGCTGAAGAAATTCATAGCCGATCTAGGGGTAGTCCCTTCCATTCAGGATCCCTAGAGATCTTTTGTGACAACGAAGGTGCGATTGCTCAAATCAAGGAACCTCGTGCTCATCAAAAGACTCGGCACATTGAACGGAGATTCAACTACATAAGGGATGAAGTTGAAAAGGAAGAAAGATATGTATTCGCAAAGTCCACACTGATAAAAACATTGCGGATCCACTCACAAAACTCCTTGAAAAGGCAAAGCATGAAGGTCATGCTGTGCCATGGGACTTAGATATTCTAGTGACGGGTTTAATGTTGTACTTATTTTTGAATATTGGAACTTATGTTATTTGACTTAATTACATGGTTATAATATTCAATTGTCTTCTACTTTAGCATGTTTAAATCCGTGAATAAATAAGTTATTCTAAACGTTCGTAGTCGATCATACTTGTGGGAACAATATGAATGTAAGACTATAATGAACTTGGATTGGTTGATATTCATAAGGTATGAATATAGAGCAAGAGGTTGCTAGCAAGGTTCATTGATATCTATGGGATATAGATATTGGACTGACCCGCACTCAATATTTCTGCATGGAATCCTTTGATAGTCATAAGAAATATTGAGTAAAGGCGAATATCATAGTATCCTCAGACCTGAGATACATATTGGGTCTTGATATTCACCGAATATTGTATTTTGACTTAGTTCTTTGCTGTTCTGAAATATTGGCAGTACATAAGGTGAGTTCAGGTATGATACGAAGTGATTGTGAGAGACGTATGTAGTCAAGATGGGATTTGTTCCTTTATTCGTTGAGAGTTAGATTAAGGCCTATTAAAGTTAAATCATCAGAGAATGACAATCTGTGTCTCTTGGATTAACATGACATCTGAAACAAAAGGATAAATGATTAGTTCACCTAAAACATATTCAAGTAAGGTACTTGAAAAGGATGATGTTATTGAATGGCACTTAGTCTATACATTAGGGGTAGCAAAACGTTGCTAGGCGTTATTGCTGCTTGCATCAATCTTCTATGAATCTGTGCAAGTGGGAGATTGAAAGATTTGATCTGCCCAAGATACATATAAAATTGATGTGGCTAGTGTGATATGATCCAAGTCGGGTCATACCCAATAACAAGCCAAACAAACACCGACAAATATTTAATTGTGATTAGATCAAACAAATAACTATATATATTTAAACACCAATTTAGAAAACGGGTTTCTGAATCATTGCTATTGTGAATGAACAAAATTATATGTATAATTTTGATCATGAAATAAGTTATTTTATTAGTTAAATTGGTTAAGTAATAATAAGCAAAAGTGTATTGATTTATAAAAGATAAATGGGTTATACTTTTATAAAACAAGAATGGAAAATTTTTTTTTAATTAGAGATGAAGACAAGGGTGCCTTATACGGCCACCTTGGTCTTGGAACTCTCTTTTGTTGGTTTTAAGAACATGCAATGAATGGTCTTTTCCTCTCTTCCATTCACACACTTTTCACTAAACACACTTAGCAAGAATTCTCTCCCCAAAGCTCTCTCTCTATTTTCGGAACTTAGAGGCAGAATTGTAGAGATTTTTCAGCCTTCAAAAAACTTGTTTCTTGGCTGAAAATTCGACTTTGAAGAGATCATTCAAGTGGGTGTTGCAATCCTAGCAAGGAAGGGTGTTATACAAGCTTGGGGTACAACCTCTTGAGGATTTCTTGCTTGAAGTTTCAGCCTCAAATCTCATCATCCTCATCTTCATTTCGGGTTTAGGAAGCTACAAAGGTGTAGTTCTTGATTATTTGTTGTTTTACTTTTGTATGCATTATGTATAAAGATCCATGGCTGGGGTTTTTTTAAAATGGGTTTTATAATCAGATCTTAATATGTTTCAAAATATTATTCCGCTGCGTTTTCATATAAATCATGTTGTATGAAGCTTTGATAAACATGTTAAAACCCCTCATTGACACGCCTGATGGGAGTTCTGTGATAGTTTATGGGGATCGTGTCATGACGATTTCGAAAGTAATCTTAATGGTGGTGGCGGAAAAGTGCATGAGGCATGGATGTAGCGCCTACTTGGCTTATGTGAAAGATGTGGAAACACCAACCCAAACTATCTGATGTCTAGGTTGTGTGTGGCTTTCTAGACGTGTTCCCAGAGGACTTACCAAGAGTGCCACCTGACCGAGAGATCGAGTTCTAGATTCACTTGATACCGGGTACCCAACCTGTTGCCAAGGCACCGTATTCCTTGGCTCCAACTGAGATAAAAGAGTTAATGGAGCAGTTGCAAGAGCTGCTTGATAAGGGGTTTATTAGACCGAGTATCTCTCTTTGGGGAGCTCTGGTTTTATTCGTAAAGAAGAAAGATCATAGTATGAGGATGTGTTTTGACTACCATGAGCTGAATAAACTGACGACAAAGAAACCATATCCCTTACCGAGAAATGATGATTTGTTTATGGTGCTAGTTGGTTTCAAGAATAGATCTTCGATCTGGTTACCATCAACTGAAGGTGAAAGAGCAGGATGTTCCTAAAACAGCTTTTCGCACGCCTTATGGTCATTATGAGTTCTTGTCATGTCTTTTGGTTTGACGACCGCGCCAGCTGCTTTTATGGATCTAATGAATCGGGTGTGTTGGCCAATCTTGGATAAATCAGTGATTGTGTTCATTGATGATATTCTGATTTATTCGAAGAGCGAGATTGAGCATGCCAGCCACATTCGGGAGGTTTTGGAGACGTTGAGAAGTTGTACGCTAAGTTCTCCAAGTGCGCATTTTGGTTGCGTGAGGTTCAATTCTTGGGTCATGTGGTGAATCCCGAGGGGATTATGGTGGACCCAGCAAAGGTGGAGGCGGTGATGCAATGGAAGTCTCCAAAGACACCATCCGAGATTTCATAGTTTCTTGGGTTTGGTGGGCTACTATAGAAGATTCATCCAAGACTTTTCTGATATTGCTTCTCCACTAACTAAGTTGAAGTTTGTATGGAGTCAAGCTCAATAGAACGTGTTCGAAGAATTGAAGGCGAGATTGACTCAAGCTCTTGTTCTGTCATTACCTGATGGTAGTGAAGATCTAGTGGTATATTATGATGTTTCTTACTTAGGCTTGGGGTGTGTATTAATGCAGAGAGGGAAGGTTATAGCCTACGCATCCTCACAGTTGAGGGTTCAATAGGTCAATTATCCTACTCATGACTTGGAGCTAGCATGTCGTGGTCTTTGCGCTAAAGATTTGGAGGCACTATCTATATGGGATGAAGTGCACCATATTCACTAACCACAAGAGCTTAAAGTACTTCTTTGAGCAGAAATTTTAAACATGAGGCAGAGGAGATGGTGGAGCTTATAAAAGATTATGATACGAGATCCATTACCATCTGGGCAAAGACAATGTGGCGGAGGATGCCCTTTGTCGAAAAGAAAGCCCCGAGTCAATTGGGTAAAAGCTTACCAGACATGGTCATGACCTAATGTGTGTGAAGCAAGTTAAAGAATTTCAAGAGGAGGCACTGAAAGAAGATCACCTTAACTGAAAGAAGGAGAGGTCTGGTTGCGGAAGGGTGTGAGAACATGCTTGGTGTTAGAACTCGATTTGGGAGGATATGGATTCCTCGTCTTGGGATCTACATGTGAAGATTATGGATGAGTCTCACAAGGCTCGATACTCCATTCATCCTAGTACCACGAAGATGTATCAAGACATGAAGAAAGATTATTGGTTGCCGGGTATGAAACGTGATGTGGTGGAGTATGTGAGTAAATGCTTTACTTGTCTACAAGTGAAGGCGGAGCACCAAAAGCCTTATGGGAAGATCCAACCTTTAGATATACTGGATGGAAGTGGGAGCACATCACCATGGATTTCATTACAAAGTTGCCACGTACCCTGATAGGGTATGTGATGCTATGGGTGATTGTTGATCATTTGACGAAGAGAGCTCACTTCCTACTGATTCACGAGACATATTGATCGAGTGTTGGCTGATCTTTCATTAAGGAGATGTAGCTCGTCATGGTGTGCCGGGGTCTATTGTGTCAGATCGGGACACCGGTTTGCATCTAAATTTGGAAGTAATTGCATGATGCTATGGGACGAGGTTACACATCAGCACGGCGTATCATCCCCACACTAATGGTCAGTCAGAGAGGACCATTCAGACATTAGAGGACATGCTTCGGGCATGTGTTATCAATTTGGATGAAGTTAGGATGACCACTTACCGTTAGCTGAGTTCTCGTATAACAACAGCTATCATGCCAGCATTGGTATGCCACCTTATGAGATGCTATATGGTAGGAGATGCAGGACAACCGTGTGTTGGGGTGATATTGGTTTGAAAGAGTTAAGGAGCATCGAGGTAATTGAGGCTATGACTGAGAAGCTTGAAAGGATCAAAGCCTTCATGAAGGCAGCCAAAGATAGACAAAAGTCGTAAGCTGATAATCGAAGCAGACCGATTAAGTTTAAGGTGGGTGACCACATTATGTTGAAGTCTTATCCTGGAAGGGTATCATTCGTTTTAGGAATCGGGGCAAGTTGAGCCAAGGTGTATAGGGCCTTTTCCGAATTGTTGCTTGAGTAAGAGAGGTGGTCTATAGACTGGAATTACCCGATGAGTTAAGTGGAATTCACCCGACATTCCATGTATCTCATCTCAGGGTGTGTTTAGAGGATGAAGGGATGATTGTTCCACTAGGGATATCAAAGTGGATGAATGGCTCAATTATGTGAGCAGCCAGTGGCAATGATCGATCAAAAAGAAAAGAATAAAGTGGTTCCCTTGGGTGTGTACAGTGGAAGCACACGAACGGATCCAAGTCTACGTGCGAGACTGAAGAAGAGATCAGATAGCATTACCCACATCTGTTCGAGGAATAACATGTTTCAGGGACGAAACCTATATAATGGGGGTGGACTTGTAACACCCAGTTATTTATCAAGACACAGAAAGAATGAATAAAGCAAAGAAAAAGATGGAAAATGAATTAAAACCCAAGTCTAGGGGTTAAAAGAATCAAAAAGGGCAAAAAGTTTAAAAGTTGGTGACAAAGGTGGTATGGCCGCCCATATGTCACACACATCACAATTTTCGAACTTTAGAGAGAGAGAGTAGCAAGAAGCAAAGAACTCCCGGTATTGAAGGGAGAACAAGAGAGAATTCGAATTCAAGGTAAGAATTCATGGTTTTATGGTGTTCTTAACTGGTTTTGTCCTAGGGTTTATGCTTATGTGTGTTTGTATGCGTTCGGGTATGTTTTTAGTGGGTTTCTAGGCAGTTGAACTCAATTGCAAATGAGTTTGGAAGAAGCCATACTTGAGAGCAGCAAAGGTGAGTTCTAGAACCCCTCTTTCACTGGTTTTTAACTGTTTTGGGGCTCGCAATGCATGAAAGTATGTTTTCATTAAATTGGGTTTCAGACCCGTATCTTTGACTGCGTGTATGTCGATGTTATGATGTGATGTATGGCTATGTTCATCCTTGATGACGTATGATGGTGTTTCTAAGGCTTAGAAGGCAAGACTTAAGCTTAGAACATGATAGATGGTGCTTGGGAACTGAGATCTGATGTTTAGAGCTCGTATGTTTAAGTTTTAGCATTTGCCTAAGTATGTAAAAGAAATGCGGATGAGCATTAATAGCCAAGGAAAGTCAATGCGGATGAACATAGAAAGTCAATGCGGATGAACATAGAATGTCAATGCGGATGAACATAGAAAGTCAATGTGGATGAGCATTAATAGCCAAGGAAAGAAATGCGGATTAACATATAAAGTCAATGTGGATGAACATAGAAAGTCAATGCGGATGAACATAGAAAGTCAATGCGGATGAACATAGAAAGTCAATGCGGATGAACATAGAAAGTCAATGCGGATGAACAGTCAATGTGGATGGACATTTTCCACTAAGTAGGAGAAATGCGGATGAGTAGTGGGAAATGCGGATGAAGTAAAAGAATGATTATGTTTATGTTTATGTTTATGTTCCTGTTATGAATGTTTATCTTACCCGTGGCTTTACATGTTTTAGTTGTGAAAAAATGATAAAGTATTATGTAACGTAAAGTGAAAGATAATGAAAAGCGGAACATAATGCTAGAGTGCATGCATTAATGAAAGAGAAAGTAAAGAAAGGCTTTCAAGCAAAATGTATGGAGGTGCACGACTCTAAAATGTCGTAAGCTTAACTATGTGGGTTTAGCTAACCCTTAAGGATACACGTAGGGGTCCAGTTTTCGTGACTGAACAGTGATATAGTACATGGTTTTTAGTTATTACTCACCCCAGTGCTGGTGCTAGGCTATATGCATTATGGAAGACATTTATGATCTTTAGCCCAGTACCTGCTTTCTGCTTATGTTTGGGGTGTAGTAGTTGGGATCTTTGTCGCTTGCCCGGTTGCATGTGCTAGGCTATGTGCGTTATGAAAGTCATTTAAGATCTTCACCCCAGTACCCGCTTCATGCATACGTTTGGGGTATAGCTGATGACACTGATCCGAAAAGAGATAAAGAGATAATGAAAGAAAGTGATGAACAATAAACAAGATAATAATGATATTATCTATGTGTACGTACAATGTGTGATCATGTACGACAGTATAGTATGATTTGAAAGAAAGTAAAGAACGGTTTTAATGAAAGTAAAGTATGTTTTATTTTAAAACTAGAACTCACTTAGAAACACTGACCTTTTATACATTTTCAGTTGGCAGGTGAGCCTTGCTGAGGATGGTGAGCGGCAGCTACTTGGCATTTTGGATGACATTCTTTTGTTACTGTTTTTGCATTGTAATGCGAACAAATGAAAATGTGTAATGAATGATTGTATTAACTTGCAAAAGCAGTTATTATGAAAAGAAAAGTTATTTAATGTTTCGCTACGATGTATTTTATGAAAGTTAAATGTAATTATATGTTTTATGATCAATGATTGGCTAGCTGTAAGCGTCTTCGGGATGGGGCCTTACACCTTTTTGAAGTTTAAATGGTTAAACTTGCTTTGTCAAATATGTTACAAAACCCAACAATGGCATCTTGAGCCGGTTGTGTGGAATACTTGCTTCAAAAGTTCTTGAAAAGTTAGTTTTCATGGACTTTTTAACCCATTAGGGGTTGTTTTGTTATGGATGAATGAATCCCTTATGTTTCAGGGTTTAATCTTACATGCTTTAGTATAAACCTTAAAAGATTTACATCAAATAGTTGTTATAATGTTGGACTAAACCCTAAGGTTTTGGTTCATGTTGGCTAGAAATTTAAGGTTAATAAAAAGGTTCATTGTTGTTCTTGGATGTTGTATATGTTACATACTTTGGTGCATAGCATAGCCTTAACCTTTTTGTTTTGAATTTGGTTGATTGTGTTTTCTCATGTTGGTTTTGATTCTTGAAAGGGTTGTCATATTTGTGTTTGTATTTTGGGTTGTGATTTATTTATTCATTGGTTATGTAATGAATAGATTAGGTGCATTTCTTTTATTAGAAAAATTGTATTAGGATATGATTTTGTAAAAGAATATGCACAAGATGAAGACCCAAAGAAGGACACCAATGATATGGACACTTGAAGTATTTGGATGTGGATTCAAGTGGGAGTTCACGGACACATATGATGTGTCATTGTTAACCTTTCGGAAAGACCTAATGACAACACTTGTGATGGCAAACAAGTGTAGTTAACTTAGTTGCTATGGTTATGCACATATGTTTGTATGATTATGCTTGTTTGGTTGTTTGTTGTATGGTTGTTGTTTGATATTTGGATATGCTTAACAAACTCAATAACAATCATAACAAGCTGAATATTGATGGTTCTTTATCATTACGTGATTAATAAAAGGTTATTAAAGGGATTAATGATTTTAATAAACGGTGTTTTATTAAAAAGTGAAACATAGGGTACCTTGTATTTGAAACCATGGAAATAAAAGGTACATAGAGTTTTCTAAACTAGAATTATGAAAACTTAAATTTCTTTTATAAACAAGTTAAACACCATCCTATTGCACAACACTTGAGCCACTTGGAAACTCTTAATGAGATAAAGGTCACTTAACCATTTTGTGGGAACTTGTGATTTGAGGTTGGGATACAATATTTGTGGGATAAAGGTCACCTAACCACTTATGTTGGAAAACTCACATATGTGTGTAAGCAAGGTAACTTGATTTGCAAACCATCTTTAATGGATCACCTACAATGTGGTTTACAAAAGTGTTGATGGGATAAACGTGCCGACCACACATCTGATGTTTAAGTCAATCCCATACCATAGAAGTTGCAAAGGATTGTAATTGTCATAATGTTGACTACCTTGTTAATTTAAATAATGAGATAAGGTCACCTAACCACTTATGTTGGAAAACTCACATATGTGTGTAAGCAAGGTAACTTGATTTGCAAACCATCTTTAATGGATCACCTACAATGTGGTTTACAAAAGTGTTGATGGATAAACGTGCCGACCACACATCTGATGTTTAAGTCAATCCCATACCATAGAAGTTGCAAAGGATTGTAATTGTCATAATGTTGACTACCTTGTTAATTTAAATAATGAGATAAAGGTCACCTAACCACTATTTAAGGGTAACGTTTGATTCTAGAATTTTAAAATTGTGTAAGACACTTAAAAGGGAATTAATTATTAAAATATGAATAATATCGAAAATACCAAAATTGAACTTTGTTAAATTTTGTAGATGGCCACCAACAACAATGAAAATAATGATATCCCATCCGCTCACTCACTATCACTAAGAACCATGCTCCAAAAGGAGCGTCTAAACCATAATAACTTTATAGATTGGTTTCGAAACTTGAGAATTATTCTCAAGCAAGAGAAACAATCGTATATTTTAGACGATCCGTTTCCCGATCAACCTAATGAGGAGGATGAGGAGGCCTATAATAATTGGGTAAAATACTAATTGATGCGGATAGTATATATATTTTGATATAGATTTATTACATAGATTCAGTTTTAATTGGTTATTACTAATACTATATCACACACACAAAAGGCAGTGTACCTGTCGTGTTGTAATATAGTGTTGGTAAGAACCGAGTATCAATCCCTGGACACACCTAGCCTACTCTAAAAACTTGATGTTTGGCTATCAGATTTGGTTTTTGTTAAAGAAAATGATAATTTGTATTAGAAAGATTTTTAGGATTTAAAAATAAACAATAATAGAAAAAAAGTAAACTATGATTTCAAGCGTTTAGATTTAAAACCAAGGAATAAAAGTTATCATCCTAGTTAGATTCCACTTATGTAACCGTGATGAATTGGTGGTGTGATTTAAAGATATGGAATAATGTAATTATGTTAATATTTATAAAGATGAGCTGGCGCGATTTCTCGTCTATCCTGCTGCCGTAGTGACTTGATCCTGTCAGGCTGAGTTTTACTACTCAGATCAAAGCCCTTGTAATGTAGGTAAATCTTTTGTGATCTATTTGGCATACGATTTCTGAAAACATAACTTAATGTCAAAAAGAGAGTTGATCAGGTTCCTTCTAACATACCATTAATTTTAGAAAACCGTAACAATTACTGAAGTTTCCGATCAATTAAAAGGGAACCCGCAAATGATGAGAAAGTTAAAGTGATATGATTTCTAATAACCATTTCTAGTTCATTAGCCATGGATTTATAATGAAGACCGGTTTCACCAATGAAAGTTAATCATATGGTTTTTCAACTTTGTATGACGATCACAATCACAAACCATAAATTTATAACTTCCCGTTCAAATTTAGAAGCTACCCATCAATAGTTTTCCCAAGACCACCATAACAATAACATAATATTTATCACACCATTAGTTCATCACAAATTACTAAATTTTCATCCGATTAGGATGATAAAAAGAGTTTATCTCATAATGAGCTTGAACATAACAACATATAACAAAGAAGATATATATGTAATCATCGGTGAAATGGAACAATCAAACCGATAATCCACAATGGATGGCGTTTAGACGATTCCGAGCTTCTTCGAAATGTCGTATGCACCTCCCGAGTCTCCAAATGATCTTGAAGTCTTGATTCTCGAGAGAGTTCTGCAGAGTTCTGCAGGTGTGACACGAGGTGATTGTGAAAACGTATGTAGTCAAGATGGAATTTGTTCCTCTTATCGTTGAGAGCAAGATGTCTAAGGCCTGGTTAAGTTAAATCAACAAGGAATGATCATTCTATGTCCTTGGATTTAACATGACATCTGAAACAAAAGGATAAATAAATAATTCACCTAAATCATTTCAAGTTGGATACTTGAAGGGGATGATGTTATTGAATTGCTTTAAGTGAGGCGTATTAAGGGTAGTAAACCGTTGTTAGACGGTACTTACTGCTTGCAACAATCTTCTATGAATCTTGTGCAAGTGGGAGAATGTTGGATTCTTTATGCCCAAGACACATAGAACATTGATGTGGTTAGTACGTCATGATCCAAATCGGGTCATACCCAATAACAAGATTACAAAACACCAAAAATTATTTAATTGATGATATGATCATACAATTAATAAATGCACCAAATTAGAAAATGGGTTTTGTAAATAAGTTGCATATGAGATTGAACAACCTATATGGATATTTTGTTCATGAATATTATTTGTAATGTTGTTTAAATTGGTTAAATAACATCAAATAATAGGAGTGTGTGTATAAGTTATATAACTAAAGGGGTCATTACATAAGTTATTAAAAACTTTTGTTTAACAAAGATTAAAAGTTTTTGGGGGGAAAACCCGAAACATAAAAGGGTTCGGCCGCCCCTTTTGGGCAGCCCCTTTTATTTTTCTTTGGGGGTCTTGAGAAGGGATCTCTAAGAACACACACACTCTCCATTCAGATCTCTCTCACAGTCTCATATGCAAAAAGGGTCACAAGAACATCACCCTTTCTTTCGGAAGAAGATGTCACGGCTGGAAAAAAGCTTTAGCAGCTTTGTTGATTGTTCACGGATGGAACAAGGTTCGAGCAGCTTTCTTGATCCGATTTGGTGCTCAAATCCTAGCAAGAATGGTGTATGCTTTATGCTTGTGGGTATGGAAGCTTGAGGACACCTCTTCTTGGTGTTTTGGTTGTTCAAGAACATCATTCTCTTCATCTATATCTCGTTTTCAGCAGCCTATGGAAGGTAGTATGTATTGCTTATTTGGGTTGTTATTTATTGGTGATAGCTAGTTCAACACATATATAAGATCCTATGTTCTTGGGTTTGTTGATGTTTTGTTATAAGCCTTCCATTTTCAGATTACTAATGATAATGTTAAGGTATTAATCCGCTGCGTTTTTAAGTTTAAGAGGTTAAACTACTTTGGTATGGTCCAGCAAACCCAACATTGGCATCTAGAGCCGGATATGTGAATGACTAGTTTCATGTGTTCTGTAAAATGGTTTTATGAGGCTTTAACAACCGTATTAGGGCTGTTTTGTGGTGATGATAATAAATCCCAAACCTTTCAAGGTTACATCTAACATGCTAGTGATTAAACCTTGAAAGTAAGATATCAAGTAGTGGATTATGTTTTTGTTTAGACAAAAGACCCAAAATTCATGGTTTATGTTGGCTGAAAATTTAGGGTCATATGGGGGTTTATTTGGTTCTTGAATATTGTATATGATGATTCATATTGGTGCATAACCTAGCCTTGACCTTGTGTTGATTTGGTTTTGAATGGATGTTTGTTTTGGTTGATTTCATTCTTATGGGTTGTAATAATTATTCCTTTATGCTTTTGTTGGATGTAATCTATTTATTCATTCATTTGTGATGTAATAGATAGATTAAGTATGTTTTCCTTTATTAGAAAATTTGTATTAGGATATAAATTTTGTAAAAGAAGATGCAGAAGATGGAAGCACTAAAGGAAGACACAAGAGAAGGACTTGAAGCATTTGGATGCAAGTTCAAGTGGGGGTCTTTGGAGATCTCGTCTTTGTGTTGTGTTCAACCCTTAGGAAGACCAAATGATAACACTTGTGACGGCAAACAAGTGTTGTCAACATAGTGGCTACGGTTATGCACATGTGGTTGTTTGATATATGCTTGTTTGATTATTCATTTTATGTTGATTGTTTGATATATGGATATGCTTAACAATCTAAATAATTATCATAACAAGCTGAATTTTTGGTTCCTAATCATTAAGTGACTAATAAAAGGTTATTAAAAGGATTAATGATTTCAAAATAAAAGAAGTTTTATTAAAAGAGAACCATAGGGTACCATGTATTTGAAAGCATGCGAATACAAGGTACATAGAGTTTTCATAACTAGAATTAATGGAAACTTAAATCCCTTTGGAAACAAGTTAAACACCATCCTTTTACACCATACTCGAATCACTTGAGAACTACTTGTGGGATAAAGGTCACCTAACCACTTTTAGGGAACTTGTGTGTTTGAGGTGAGCTTAACATATTTGTGGGATAAAGGTCACCTAACCGCTTCAATGTGTAAACTCACACATGGGTGTGTAAGTAGGACGACTTGAATTGGAAACCATGTGCATAGGGTCACCAAAGCATGGTGTACAATGGTGTTGATGAGATTTTACATGCCGACTAAACATAAGATGTTTAACCGATCCCATAAAGCTAGAAGTTGCAATAGGTTGCAATTGTCAAATGTTGACTACCTTGTTAATTTAAATAATGGGATAAAGGTCACCTAAGCATCATTTAAATGTAACGCTAGATTCTAGATTTTAATTATTAATTGTCTATGAGATGTGTAAAGAGTATTAATAATTAAAATGCAATTTTTCAGAAATACTAAAATGAACTTTGTAATTTTGTAGTAATGGCCGCAAACAACAATGCTACTACCCCGACCGTCCCTACCCTATCACCGAGAATCATCTTAAAAGGGGATCGTCTTAACCATAATAACTTTATGGACTAGTATCAAAACTTGAGAATTGTTCTCAAGCAAGAGAAAAGGGCCTATGTCCTTGACAATCCTATTCCTGACCAACCCGACCCTGAGGATGTTGAGGCATATGACGATTGGCTTCAATACACTAAGGATTCCATGCGGGTTTCCTGCCTCATGTTGGGAACTATGAATCCCGGACTCCAAAAGGACTTGGAGCAACATGGGGCATATGACATAATTACCCAGTTGAAGGAAATGTTCCTTCAACGAGCTAGGGTAGAGCGCTTCGAAACGGTTCGAGCACTTCATGCGTGTCATATGGAAGAAATCCAATAGGTATCATCTTATGTTCTTAAGATAAAAGGCCACGTTGATCGCCTCGAGCGGCTTAATTGTCCCGTCTCAAAGGAGTTGGCCACGAATTTGATCCTTAATGGCCTAACTAATAGGTTTGAGACATTCATAATGATTTACAATATGAACGGGTGGGACAAGAGCATTTGTGAGGCAGGGATGGGTAGAAAGGTTCTACCTGTTCTCTCGATCAATGAGGAAGGCAATAACAAAAGGCCATTCCCTGATCCCAAGGCAAATGTTGCCAAAAGAAAGGGGCACATCAAAGGAAAGGGGAAAGGAAAGGTTAAAGCGGAACCTCCAAGCCTAAGCTTAGAAGCCTAAGGTAACGGAGAACGATCCATGCTTTGAGTGTGGAAAGATAGGACATTGGAAAGGGAATTGTCCAACCTATCTCAAAGAGTTAAGAAACAAGAGGGATGCTGGGCAAACCTCATGTAGAACTTTCATAATTGACATTGGTTGAAATGTTATTTCTTCAAACACATGGGTATTGGATACGAGATGTGGAACTCTTTTTTTGCAATTTGTTGCAGGGGCTCATATGAAATAAGCACTTCAAGAAGGGAGACACAAGTCTCTACATGGGCAACAGAGCAAAAGTTGATGTCGAATCCCAAAGTAACAATACTTAGAAACTTTCAAATGGTTTGGAAGTTATTCTAAAGAACATTTTGTATGCTCCTAGTTTGACTAGGGACATAATTTTGATTGCCCTTTTAGAACAATGTGGTTATGAATTAAAGTTTGCTAACAGTGGTATTTATGTTTGTGTGGATGATGTATTTTATTTCAAGGCTATGCCTTTTAATGGAATCTATGAATTGGTTCATAATGATTCATCCTATAATAGCTCATTATACCAAGCAAGCACCAAGAAACTTAAAATGGGTTTAAGTGATTCTTATATTTGGCATTGTCATCTTGGTCACATAAACAAGAATCGGATTCAAATACCTCAAAAGAATGGTCTTTTGAAGAGCAAATGAAAATGTTTCATTCGATAAGTGTGAATCTTGTTTACAAACTAGATGACCAACTCGCCCTTTAGTGGCACTAACGAGAGGGCAAAAGACTTATTGGGTAACATACATTCGGATGTATGTGGCCCTTTAAAGAGAATGACTAGAAATGGTGATAGATACTTCATTACCTTTACCGACGATTATAGTCGCTATGGTTATGTGTACATGATGACACATAAACTTGAAGCTTTTGAAATGTTCATAACCTTCAAGAATGAAGTAGAAAATAAACTTATAAAACTATCAAAGTTCTCTTCGTTCACATAGAGAAGGTGAATACCTCAATGATGCTTTTCAGTACCATCTAAAAGGTTGTTGGATCGTCTGACAACCTACTCCACCTGGAACACCACAACATCATGGTGTGTCTGAAAGGAGAAATCAAACCCTATTGGATATGGTTCAATCTATGATAGCTATAAGCTCTATACCTCTATCATTTTGGGGTTCGCAATGCTCTCCGAGGCTCATATTTTGAGTATGGTCATGACCAAGATAGTCGATTCACTAAGTGTATATTTGTTGGATATCCCAAAGACTATATAGGATACTACTTCTTTGATCCAACAAAGCAAGAGTAATTATTGCTCAAAAGACTGAGTTCTTGGAAACTAAATTCCTTATGGAAGGAATAACGTACAGAATAGTGTAATTTGATAAGGATCAAGATCCACAAGCCGATACACACTTGGTTGACACTACCTATCAACAAAAGGTTGTTGATGATGATCAAGAGGTTGGTCAATACACACAAAACGTTCGCAGATTTGGTAAAGTTAGCATTCCACCTGAAAGATATGGATTTTTCACAAATGGATGCTATGTGGTTAACTCTCATGAGCACACTACATACTATGAAGCAATGTACAATTTGGATTGTGACAAATGGCTGGACGCCATGAACGTTGAGATGCAATCCATGTCTGACAATCAAGTTTAGGAACTGGTTGACCCCCCACTTAACTCCAAACCAGTTGGATGCAAGTGGGTTTCAAGAAGAAAATAGATATACATGGAAACTTGGATACTTACAAAGCAAGACTTGTAGCAAAAGGTTTCACTCAAAATCAAGGGTTGATTATGATGAGATTTTCTCGCCTATGGCAATGCTAAAGTCAATTAGGATACTATTTGCCATAGCTGCATATTGTGACTATGAGATTTGGCAAATGGATGTCAAAACCGCTTGTCTTAATAGACATCTCGATGAGACTGTCCATATGGTTCAGTGAGATGTTTTTGTCGATCCACAACATCCTAAATGATTGCAAGTTAAAGAACTCAATCTATGGATTGAATCAAGCATCGAGAAGTTGGAATCAACGTTTTGATGAAGTGATCATAATTTGGTTTCATCAAGAACGCTGATGAGGCTGTGTATATAAGAAGGCTATGGGAGCATAATAACATTCTTAGTATTGTATGTTAATGACATACTACCTTTTGGAATGATATTCCAACCATGGAAGGTGTCAAAACCTGGCTTGGAAGTTGTTTTTCATAAAATCTCGGTGAAGCCGCCTATATTTTGGAATAAAGATCTATAGGGATAGATCGACGAGGTTGATAGGTTTAAATCAAAGTACATATATTAATAAAGTCTTGAAAAGGTTCAAGATGGAAAAATTCTAAGAAAGGTATGGTACCTATTCAAAGAGGGACAATATTGAGTACATCTCAATGTCCAAGCTCAAAGGATGAGCAATATCAAATAAAGGACATCCCAGATGCGTCAGCTATAGGATCCATCATGTATGCAATGATATGCACTAGACTGGACGAGTCATGCGCGTTAATCATGACGAGCAGATATTAGAAGAATCTAGATAATAGCCATTGGATGACTATTAAAAGTATATTAAATACCTTAGAAGGACTAAGGAAATGTTTCTATTATACGGATCTGATGGAGAGGAACTTGTTGTAAAGGGTAACACGGATGCAAGTTCCAAACCGTTCGAGATGATTCTCAATTAGGGTATGTCTTCATTATGAATGGAGTAGCTTTGTCCATTACAAAATCCGAATACATAGCCGCATCATTAGCAGCTCAGGAAGCTGCATGGATAAAGAATTTATCGCCTACCTAGGGTGGTCTCTACCATTCAAGACCCCTAGAAATCCTTTTGTGATCACGAGGGTACGATTACATGAATCAAGGTACCCTGTCCTCTTTCAAAGGCTAGGCATATTGAGCGGAAATTCAACTACATAAGGGATGAAGTTGAAAAGGGAAAAATATGTATTCGTAAAGTTCACACCGATCAATACACTGCGGATCCACTCACGAATCTCCTTGAAAGGGCAAAGCATGAAAGTCATACTTGTGCCTTAGGACTTCGATATTCTAGTGACTGGAATTGATCTGTTTAGTACTTAAAAGTTTGAAACAATGTAATATTTTACTCTTTATATACTTGTGATATTTTGAGTTATATTCATTTTAGCATGTATAGATCCATGAATATGTTTATTATTCTAAATGTCCGTAGTGGGTCATGTTTGTCGGATCAAATATGAACGTAAGAGTATTATGAACATAGATTGGGGGATATTCATAAGGAATGAATATAGAGCAATTGGTTGCTGCCAAGGTTCATAGATATTTGTGGGATACAAATATTGGACTGACCCGCATCTCAATTACTACATGGAATCTTCTAGATTGATCATAAGTAAATTTGAGTAAAGGCGAATATCATTTGGTATCCTCCGACCTAAGATACATATTGGTTTTTGATATTCACCAAATGTTATACTTTGAGCTAGCTCTTCACTGCTCTGAAATAATGGGCTGTATATAAGGCTATGTTCAGGTGTGACACGAGGTGGTTGTGAAAATGTATGTAGTCAAGATGGAATTTGTTCCTCTTATTCGTTGAAGCAAGATGTCTAAGGCCTGATTAAGTTAAATCAACAAGGAATGATCATTCTATGTCTTTGGATTTAACATGACATCTGAAACAAAAGGATAAACAATTAATTCACCTAAATCATTTCAAGTTGGATACTTGAAGAGGATGAGGTTATTGAATGGCTCTAAGTCATGCGTATTAAGGGTAGTAAACCATGTTAGGCGGTATTTACTGCTTGCATCAATCTTCTATGAATCTTGTGCAAGTGGGAGATTGTTGGATTCTTTACACCCAAGACACATAGAACATTGATGTGGCTAGTACGTCATGATCCAAGTCGGGTCATACCCTAACAAGCTTACCAAACACCAAAATTATTTAATTGATGATATGATCATACAATTAAATAAATACACCAATTTAGAAAATGGGTTTTCTAAATAAGTTGCATATGAGATTGAGCAACCTATATGGATATTTTGTTCATGAATATTATTTGTAATGTTGTTTAAATTGGTTAAATAACATCAAATAATAGGAGTGTGTGTATAAGTTATATAACTAAAGGGGTAATTACATAACATATTAAAAACTTTTGTTTAACCAAGATTAAAAGTTTTTGGGGGGAAAACCCCAAAACATAAAATGGTTCGGCCGCCCCTTTTGGACATCCCCCTTTTGTTTTTCTTTGGGGGTCTTGAGAAGGGATCTCTAAGAACACACACACTCTCCATTCAGATCTCTCTTACTCTCTCATATGCAAAAAGGGTCACCAGAACATCACCCTTTCTTTTGGAAGAAAGATGTCACGGCTCGAACAAAGCTTTAGCAGCTTTGTTGATTGTTCACGGATGGAACAAGGTTCCAGCAGCTTTCTTGATCCGATTTGGTGCTCAAATCCTAGCAAGAATGGTGTATGCTTGATTCTTGTGGGTATGGAAGCTTGAGGACACCTCTTCTTGGTGTTTTGGTTGTTCAAGAACATCATTCTCCTCATCTATATCTCATTTTCAGCAGCCTATGGAAGGTAGTATGTAGTGCTTATTTGGTTGTTATTTATTGGTGATAGCTAGTTCAAACACATATATAAGATCCTATGTTCTTGGGTTTGTTGATGTTTTGTTATAAGCCTTACATTTTCAGATTACTAATGATAATGTTAAGGTATTAATCCGCTGCGTTTTTAAGTTTAAGAGGTTAAACTACATTGGTATGGTCCAACAAACCCAACAAGTTTGATTCTTTTTGCATTTTCCATTATGAGACCAATTTCCACAATTCGGGCATCTTTCATATCTTTTTGCCCGTCTCTTTATAGCACTTTTTGAAATTCCACAAAATGGCGGAACTTGTTCCTTTTTTCTCCATGTCTTTCTTGAGACAAACGTGAGATTGAAAATTTGCTCGCGGATTTCGGAGGGAAGTCCCGGTTTTGCGTAATGAAGGCAACAAAGCAAATTGAAATCAAAAAAATGCATTCCAATTCTTTAAGTTCTGCCGGTAAAAGACCAAAATTTTTTTTAATAAGCCAAAAACGTTTCTTTAACGAAAACGGGTTTTGTAGAAGGCTTTTGGTTACGTGACATGGTGGCTCGGGTGATTGAAAGATAAAAACGTTTAAGCTCAACGAGGCTCACTATGGTTGACGTTCGGGTAAGGAAAATTAAAGACAATGGTTGGGGCTCGAATGGTTAAGGTTTCCTAGTGTCTAACTCATTTTTATGCAACAAATACTAATTACGGTCTTGAAATGCATACCCAAAGCAAGTTCTAATCACACGTATCATATGGCACGCTCAATTAAATCCAGAATGAAAGTAGAATTACAATTTGCAAAAGTTCTTTAAGGCTCAAAAATAAACTCACATATGGATGGAATTGGTACAAGTGCTTCATTTTACATCATTAAATATTTTACTAGATTAGATTATTGCTTTTAAGGATATCACAAAAAACATTTTCAATTTTTATTTGGACATCATGAGTTTACTTCTTTATTTTCCGAAAAACGTATATTTATAATTTGGTTTATCAAAAATTTTTTTTTTGGCTTCTTGTCACAAAAATTACTTGGTAAGTTATCTTTTCTTAAAAGTTTTAAATTTGGACCTTTTTAGGAAAGTCTAATGCATTATTCCCATCCCCACACGTAAAATTGACATTGTCCTCAATGTGATTAATATAATCAAGATCGAGAAAGGGTAATGAAATAACTCCCCTAAAAATGATGAAATTTTCAGTTGTGTTTGGTTGGCCTCGTGTTGTTAGAATCCTCGGTATCACCTGAAATGTCACCAATTTATTAAAAGCGTTAAAGTCCTAAACACACAAAATAAAAACAAAATGGCATAAATTAAAAGATTGATTGGCACAAAACAACTTTGCCGGGTCCCCGAAAATGATACGATTTTCAAGGGCTTTGTGGGGTAATATCCCCCTACTCATGGTACATTCGTTGTCCGATGTATGTGACGTCGTTACTGAGGTCATCGACTTGGGAGTGCAGACTTTCGACTCGGTTAAAGGCTTGTTGGGCATATTCAAATGATGGCCTTGCATTGTCGCTCGTTGTTTGTATGGACTAGTAAAGGTCTAACATTGTCGGGAATTCCCTTGTATGTGAACTTGAAGATCCAGCTCCAGCTCCTTCCGGTTGTATTGACATGTCAACATCCATAATTATTTCTTCGGGGTCCGCCGGATCCCAGATTTGTCCTTTCTTATCCATGAATCTTGGCTGCCCATTTGGTAGGCTTTTCACCATGTACATACTTGTGCAAATGCTCAAGTCTAATAGTCCCGACATCACTCCTTCAGTTCCCTCTGTGTTATAACCATAGCTTTCGAATAAGTTCAAAATCCAGCTTCCTCCAAACATAGGTGTTGGAGCACCTGCAATCGCATTCCTAGCAAAAGATTACAAAACAAATACCTAATATTACATGGCAACTGATTAACCATACAATATAAAATGAACAAGTCCCTCAAGTTAACAACTCCCTCACTTTGACCACGAGCTGTTATGGAATGATTAAGTAACCAATGAATGTATCGCAGCAGCGGGTCTCGTATCTGACAGCTTTTTGTTTTACTCGAGTTAAACCCTCCAGTTCCAATCCACTCCCAAAATGCTTTCCTCATTGCACCACTTTCCGCGTCTTTACTTTCCTCGTCCGGGAAGGTATGGTATGCTGGCATTCTAGATACTGCTTCCTCCTCCATTTCATATTCGGTGTAGATCTCGAGATAGACACCGAACAAGGCAATGAATGTTTTGTGCCAATGCCCAACAAGTCTGAATGAAACTACATTATTATCCCAAGGATCATAGTCTTTCATTCTAAATTTGAAAGATGCTAAAAATTCAAGAGTTAGTTCATAAACGGAAGGTATATTTTGTGAGAATAAACGCTTCCATTGGACCCTCAATTAAGTATTGTCTCTTTCTAACTGTCCGACTGCCGCTAGTGTTTCTTCATGTGCTTGTAAATGGGGTCTTTCAACCCTTTGTAGCACCCTTTGAAGTCTCTCATGGCACCATCTCTCGCGGCTCACTTCAAAACGTAAGTAGGGATGATTCATGATCCTGAAATTTCAAAAATATGTTAATCTATACAATACCGATTTCTTGAGTAGTTTCATGATGTTAGTGAAAAGCATGTGTTTTTCAAGACATAACATCATAATGATTCAACCCATGTTCAAAAGTGGTTTAGAAGTTTATCATACAAGGAAAATATTTTGAACATGGGGGTGCGTTTTCTGAAACGTTGGGGTGCGGTAAACATGGTAAGGCATGGATTCTTTACTCGAGCACGCGTGGTTATGTTTGTAAATCTTTGATTAAGCATGGTTTACTTTTCGTTCTTTAAAAATCAAAGATTGTACGTTTAACATTTTAATTCTTTGTTAATAATTCAAGATACCCAAAATATTTTTATGTTTTATACCACTTGGGACTCTTAACATGATTAACAAATATTTCACCACGAATTATGAAGATAGTCTTGATAATGATAAAAGAAAACAAACTAATTAGCTAACTAAACAACCAATAACTAACGAAAAGTACTAATTAACACTAATCTACTTACAAGAATAAACATGAACAAGTAGGTTGAAAGTATTCATCATTCCATGAAACGTTTAAGAACATGTCTTTACATATAATTGCTACGATTTTGGTTGTTTAGAAACCTCATCACCTAACTACGACATTAATAATCAAAGGAATTAGTACACTAACCATTTGTTCAAACACTGTTGAAAGAACTCTTGAAAAGATGAAAGAAAAATGGAAAAACAAGATGAAAATGAGAGTGGATACGACTTTGCAGGCAATTGAGGTCGGTATTTATCATGCAAAATTGAAGAGGAACAAGACAAAAGGCTGAAAATGTCAGCTTGTGTCATTGTTTGTCGAACACGGGGGCGTGCCTACTTGAGCACAGGGCCGTGTTCATGTATTGTTGGGTGGTTTCAGTCTTTTGTTGTTCCATTTTTCAGTTTCACGCGTTATGTATTTTCCCGGTTAAGTTTTACCACTTTCAATCATCAGAAAAGATACGAAATTAGTCCTAGAGTAAATAAACAAAGCCAAAATGAAAATTACATTTCCTAAGTCCTATGGTTACATAATACGTTAAAAGCCAAAATCTGAAACAGCAAAACCAGACTCTTTAACGCGCAACAGCACACTTTGCATATCACGAAATGCTTCTAAAAGAAACCTCCACACATTTCATGTGGAAGGTTCGGGATGGGATAGTGAGAGGTGTGGTTGCTCAATTCCGCAAGCTACCAGTAATGGAAATGAGTTCCTCGCTCATCTATTGAACTCTTTGGATAAGTTCAGCTAAGCGTTGGGATATAGTGAGGTTCATTTCAGTCAGTTGTTTGATTAGTTCATGCAGCTTGAAGAAATATTCTTGAGTCGTTGGTTCTCATGTTTCAGAACGTGGTTTCTTCGCAGGATTCCAGTTGGAACTTCTGTGACATGATTCTTTCATTTTTCATATGTTTATAAACACAAGTGAGTGTGATGAAAGAATGGAACAAGTGTGGTATTTATATACAGGTCGTGGAAAGTGGACACGGGGGCCTACTTCGCTAGGCACGGCCCCGTGATTGTCAGAATTCGTCTTAAATTCGACCTGCAATGTTCCAGAGTCATCAGCGGAGATTGTGGAAAGAAATTTGGGAGAGACACGGGGGCGTGCTTGATGAGGCAAGACCCCGTGCTTGTGCTTGTGGGATCCTAAAAAGCAAGAAAATTTTATGTAAAGGTGTCGCGTTTAAGTTTCAAGTCTTCGGCACGACCCTTCCCACACTTAGTTTCGTAGGGGCGGAGGTGTAATTCCTGAGGGAATTTTGATTGGTCCATCATTATACGGTTTCAAAAAATGACCATTTACTTTGAAACTTAAACCTTCGTGGTTATAAATTTCAATGGCACCATTCAGAAACATGTTTTTGATTGTATAAGGTCCAGACCAACGTGAATTCAGTTTTCCGGGAAACAAACGTAAAAGAGAGTTATACAATAAGACACGTTCTCCCACATAAAATCATTTTGTGTTCTTTAATCGAGCGTCATGGAATTTCTTTGTCTTTTCTCTCTAGACCCTAGCATATTCGTACGCTTGTTCTGTCAATTCCTTTAATTCGTGGATTTGTAGAAATCGATTCTTTCCTGCAAGGTCTTGGTCTAGGTTTGTTGCTTTAAGTGCCCAAGCCTTGTGTGCTCTAGTTCCCAGGTAGATGACACGACTTTCCATAAACTAGTTTAAACGGTGTCGTGCCAATGGGAGTCTTATAGGCTGTTCGAAAAGCCCATAATGCATGATCTAACTTGATAGACCAGTCCTTGTGATTTTGACCTCCAGGTTTCTCAAGGATTCGTTTGATGCCTCGGTTAGTGACTTCAGCTTGCCCATTCGCTTGTGGATGGTAAGCAGTTGTAAAGCGATGGTGCACTCCATAATGCGCCATTGCTCGTTTGAGCTGATTGTTACAGAAATGAGTTCCTTGGTCACTAACTAGGGCTTTGGGGGCACTCAAACGAGAAAATAGTTTTTTAAGGAATTTGACAACATTTCTGGCATCATTAGTAGGCAGGGCTTGAGCTTCAGCCCATTCTTTCCTTTGTCCTAATACAGCTCCTACCGCGAAATCGCTTGCGTCACACATGAGTTCAAATGGTAGCGTTCAATCTGGGGAAACCATGATTGGAGCGGTTACCAGCCTCTCTTTAAGCAATTTTAATGCATTAATGCATTCATCAGAAAATACAAGTTGAGCGTCTTTCTCGAGAAGTTGAGTCATTGGTCGAGCAATTTTTGAGAAATCTTTGATGAAACGACGTTAAATCCTGCATGACCTAGGAAACTTCTGATATCTTTCACAGTTCTGGGATGTGGAAGTTTAGAAATAGTGTCTACTTTGGCTTGATCGAATTCAAGCCCTGCTTGAGAGATTTCGTGTCCTAACACTATTCCTTCAGTAACCATGAAGTGGCACTTTTCCCAGTTTAAAACAGGTTAGAATCTTCACATCTAACCAGCATTTTTTCCAGATTTTCAAGACACTGCTCAAATGATTTTCCAAAGATGGAGAAATCATCCATGAAAACTTCGATTGAGTGTTCAAACATGTGATGAAAAATTGCTACCATGCATCTTTGAAATGTAGCAGGAGCATTACACAATCCAAAAGGCATTCGCCGATAAGCAAATATGCCATATGGATAGGTAAATGTCGTCTTCTCTTGATCTTCAGGAGCAATAGGGATTTGAAAATATCCTGAGAAACCATCTAGGAAAAATAGAACATTTTTCCACATAATCGCTCAAGCATTTGGTCAAGGAAAGGAAGAGGGAAATGATCTTTCCTTGTGGCGACATTGAGTTTGCGATAGTCGATGCGAACTCTCCATCCGCTAACCATACGAGTGGGAATAAGCTCATTCTTCTTGTTAGTTACAACAGTCATTCCTCCTTTCTTGGGAACAACTTGGACGGGACTGATCCAAGGTGAATCAGAAATAGGGTAAAACAAACTGACATGTAGCAGTTTGATTACTTTTTTCTTCACCACCTCTTGCATGCTCGAGTTTAAACATCTTTGAGGTTGAATGACGGATTTGAAGTTCTCCTGCATCAATATTTATGAGTTCAAAAAGATGGATTGATTCCCTTGATGTCCATGATTTTCCATGCAATTGCTCGTTTGTGTGCCTTGAGTACATTTAGCAACTTGTTCTTCTCATCAGTTAATAAGGCGGATGAGATTATGACAAGAAGTTGAGTTGTGTTTTCAAGAAAAGCGTATTCGAGATGAGATGGAAGTTCTTTGAGCTCTAAAACTGGAGGGTCTTCTATAGAAGGTTTGGATTTTGGTTCTAGGTCTTGCTCAAGGATCTCAAATGCTTCTTGATGAAGTGTTGTTTCATCAACTTCAAGTTCTTGAATGATTTGGTTCTCACAAATGGGTTCAGTGATTTGGACTTCTATTCGTTGAGTGTTGCAGGCTTCATTTTGAAGAGTTTTCTCCAAATGAAAACTTATGATCGAATCGCAAGTATCGACGTAATAAAGTGAGTCATCATGATGTTGAGGGTGTTTCATGGATTGGCCTATATCGAAAGTTACTTCCTCCTCGTCTACTCTAAGCGTGAGTTTGCTTGTACAAACATCAATGACAGCTCGAGCACTCACTAAGAAAGGTCGACCTACGATAAGTGGAACCTTTTTGTCTTCATCCATGTCAAGGATCACAAACTCAACGGGACATACGAATTTGTCAATTTTAACTAAGAGATTTTCAGTGATGGCCCTCGGATATTTGACAGAACGGTCAGCTAATTGGATGCTCATACGGGTAGGTCTAGGTTCACCTAGGTTTAATTTTTCAAAAACCGCATAAGGCATAAGGTTAATGCTTGCACCTAAATTAGCTAACGCGTTACTAACAGAAAGATTTCCTACTAGGCAAGGTATGGTGAAACTTCCTGGATGAGTCATCTTTTTAGGTAGTTTGTTTTGAAGAACTGCAGAGCATTCCTTATTCAAAACTAGGTGTGATAACTCTTCCAGTTTCTTTTTGTTTGACAAGATAGCTTTTAGAAACTTAGCGTAGTTTGGCATTTGTGCTAAGCCTCCACCAAGGGCAGATTGATGTGGAGTTGCTTGAACAACCCAAGGAATTTGCCATATTGTGCCTCCATTCTTTGTTGTCTTGAACGGCCTGGATATGGAGGTGGTGGAACATAAGGTGGTTGTGGAACGTATTTCTTGGCTGGTTCTTCAATAACAACAGGTTGCTTTCGCTTATCACTCGCATTACTTGGAGTTTTAGTTTCTACCTCTTCAAGGATGGGTTGTAATGCGGGTGCATCACCTTGAGTGGTTTTGCCACTCGTGGTGGTGATGGCTTTGACTTGAGCATTAGGGTTTGTTACAGTGCTGCTGGGCAAAGCTCCTTGAGGTCTTTTAGATAGCTGTTGTGCTATTTGACCTACTTGGTGCTCTATGGTTTGCAATGATGCTTTGTTGCTTTTGATGTCAGCTTCGATTCTTTGTAACCTCTCCTCATTTCTTTGGTCAGATTTCCGGATGTACTCATATGTGGCTTGTGTGGTTAAGAACAACTGCTGCAATAAGTCTTCCATTGATGATGCTCCACGGTCTTGGTTACTACTGCTTGGACCTTGTTATGGTGGTTTCTATTGTTGGTAAGGTGGCCTTTAGTTGAATCCAGATGATTGTTGGTTATTACCACATCTCTGTAATTCGAGTTGCTTCTCCAATTTGAGTTGTTGTTGTATAAGTTGTTTGGGCTTCCTACGTAGTTAACATCTTCAACCATCGTAATGCCTTGTGGGCATTCGTTGGTCTGTGTGAATTTCCACATGTGGTGCATGGTGTTGGAGTTTTTCTTAGCTCACTTTGTAAATGTTCGAATTTTTTGGTTAGAGCTTCTAATTGGGCTGTCAGAGTCTAGTTGATGAATTCCTTTAGAACTAGGTTTGTTTCTTAAGGATTGTAGCGAAGATCTTCTTAGCTGCTCTTTCTAAGGCTTGGTATGCTTCTGTTGGCGTGACACTTCCAAAATCTCCTCCACACTTTGGTCTACCGCTTGCTTGTGGGCTCCGCTGATTGCATCGTAAAAGGTTTGACACTGCAGCCACAGATCAAGTACGTGATGTGGCATCTCCGAAGGAGACTTTTATATCTCTCCCATGTTGCGTGTAATGATTCATGGTCGTCCTAGCGAAAACTTGTGATGCTGCTTCTTAGTTTGGCAGTGCGATCGGGTGGAAAGTATTTCAAAAGGAATTGTTCAGCCATTTCCGCCCGTGTGGTGATGGAACTAGGCGGAAGTGAATCAAGCCAATCGATGGCTCTGCCTCGAAGTGAAAATGGAAAAAGTCTTAGTCGAATGGCGTTGTCTGAACTGTTATTGATTTTGAAGGTTGCACACATACAAAGGAATCATGATATGTGAGCATTAGGATCTTCGTCTTGTAACCCAAGGAACTGAACAAAGTTTTCTATGAGTTGGATAATACTAGACTTAATCTCAAAAATGTTGGCCGCTATTGGTGGTTGGACAACACTAGACTCATAACCATCTATTGACGGTGTGGCATAGTGTGTCATTTTCATTTTCTCGTCTTGGTTAGCCATGTCTTCTTCGGATGGTGTATCTTCCAAAATGTCTTCTTCAATGACTGGTGCAGTTTGTTGTGATTTTTTGCGCAATCTTTGACGGAAAAGTCATTCGGGTTTCGGAAGAGGCGGAACATGTTCAGAACTAGACAAGTCAGACATACACTAACTTAATGAAGCATAAACTATCTAAGGCTTAAATGAATCAGGAAAAAGTAACTAAACTAACTAGGGCAAACTACGTAAAAATAAAAATGAAGTTTACACAAAAATATATTAACAAGTTATATACAAGATAGTCAAAAATTTAGTTTGTCTTTCAAACTGCCGTGTGTCCCCGACAACAGCACCAAAAACTTGATGGGGGCGGATAGTATATATATTTTGATATAGATTTGTTGCACAGATTCAGTTTTAATCAGTTATTACTAATTCTAAATCACGCACACAAAAGGCAGTGTACCTGTCGTGTGATAATATAGTGTTGGTAAGAACCGAGTATCAATCCGTGGATACACCTAGCCTACTCAACAAACTTGATGTTTAACTATTAGATGTGGTTTTTGTTAAAGAAAATGATAATTTCTATTAGAAATATTTTTAGGATTTAAAAGAATGTAAACTAAGATTTGAAGCGTTTGGATTTAAAACCAGGGAATAAAAGTTGTCATCCTAGTTAGATTCCACTTATTTAACCGTGATGAATTGGTGGTGTGATTTAAAGATATGGATTAATGTAATTATGTTAATGTTTATAAAGATGAGCTGGCATGATTTCTCGTCTATCCTGCTGCCGTAGTGACTTGATCCTGCTAGGCTGAGTTTTACTACTTAGATCAAAGACGTTGTAATGTAGGTAAATCTTTTGTGACCTATTTCACATACGATTTCTGAAAACATAACTTAATGTCAAAAAGAGAGTTGATCAGTTCCTTCCTAACATACCATTAATTTTAGAAAACCGTAACAATTACTGAAGTTTATGAACAAATAAAAGGGAACTCGCAAATGATCAGAAAGTTAAAGTGATATGATTTCTAATAACCATTTCTAGTTCATTAGCCATGGATTTATAATGAAGACCGTTTCGCGAATAAAAGTTAATCATACGGTTTTTGAACTTTGTATGACGATCACAATCACA
The DNA here is from genome assembly GCA_025506515.1 of Flaveria trinervia. NCBI lineage: Eukaryota > Viridiplantae > Streptophyta > Magnoliopsida > Asterales > Asteraceae > Flaveria > Flaveria trinervia. The sequence continues at coordinate 38,578,286 of CM046452.1, read as the reverse complement.
AACCATAAATTTATAACTTCCTGTTCAAATGTAGATGCTACCTATCAATAGTTTTCCCAAGACAACGATAACATTAACATAATATTTAACACACCATTAGTTCATCACGAATTACATAAGTTTCATCCGATTAGGATGATAAAAAAGAGTTTAGCTCATAATGAGCTTCAACATAACAACATATAACAAAGAAGATGTTGGACCAAAAGAACCAATGAGCCGGATGAGAAAAACCTTTATGTCCCACACACGTCACAACAACTACTGAAGACCACAACAGCTGAAGACAACAGCTGATTACAAAGTCTGAAGACAAGTGCTGAATACAAAGTCTGAAGAAAAGTGCTAAAGACAAAGTCTGAAGACACAAGTGCTGAACAAAGTCTGAAGACACAAGTGCTGAAGACAAAGTCTGAAGACACAAGTGCTGAAGACAAGTCTGAAGACACAAGTGCTGAACAAAGTCTGAAGACACAAGTGCTGAAGACCAAAGTATCAGACGTTGTCACAACAGCTGAGAGGTCTTCTTCAGTAGTTGTGACGGTTTACCTTTCAATAGTTTTATGTTTTATCTTTTCAGGAGCTTGACACAACAGCTGAAGAATACTTCTTCAGTTGTTGTGCTCATCAGTAGTTTTATTTTATCAGTAGTTTTGTAAAACGACTGAAGAGCTTGTTCTTCATCATTGTAGTTTCAGTAGTTTCTTATCAGTAGTTTCTTATTTTGTACTTAACACTCTGATATGTTCTCAGTAGTTGTGAACATTTCAGTAGTTTGTTAAGAATTAGTTATTTTTGTAATAGATCTGTCAGTTGTCACTTTCCCGTGATAACAGCAGCGATTGCACTCTATATAGGAGTGTCAACCTATTGTAATGGATGAATGATTTGAACAGAAATATTCAATATAATTGAAACATTCCTTGTTACAGAAATATATTCTCTCGTTATAACCGTATTTGTTCTTAATGCATACGAGTATCAAATTCTTGCTACAATTTGTCTAATTCTTGTTCTTATTCCATTGTGTTACGCTCTATTACATCAACTTGTGATCACTGATCCTGACAAATGGTATCAGAGCCGATTAATCATTGATCGATCTAATCATTGATCATTGAAACTGCTCTTTCAAGATCCAAGTTTGATTGAATTAGCATTTTTGTGTTTTGCAAGAAACGGTTATAGAGATTGAATTTTCTGTGTTTTTCTGGTCATTCATCCTGAGATTTTCTTTTGGTTTTCATTGAGTCTGTTGTGGTCTTTACAAAAACGTTTAAAAGCTTGAATTAAATTGTATTTGGACTCAAAATGACTACTCCTTCCAATGATCCTCACAATACTGGTTCCTCAACCAAGCCTCCAATACTGGTTAGGAATGAGTATAATATGTGGCAACGATGATGCTCCCATCACCTGTCTGTTAACAGCGCAGGTTGTTGGACATTAGTGGTACATGGTCCACACAAGCCTATGGTGAATAACCCGGAACCAATCAAATGGTTCCGAACAGGAGGGAGCAATACTCAGATGAGGATAAGAAGTTGTTTGAGATTGATGCCAAAGCCCATGGAATTCTGGCCATGGCACTGCCTAATGAAATCTATTCTGGCTAATGCATCATGAAACTGCCTATGACCTCTAGAATGCCTTGAAAGAACAATTTGGAGGAACAATGAGGTCTTGGCAAATAATAGAGAAATCCTTGCCCAACATATGAGACATTCTCTCATAGGAAGGTGAGACACTGACTCAACAGTTCGAGCGGTTCTCTTGTTTGATCTCTGAATTAAAATGGTCAAACATGAGTACACCAATAGCCAGATAAATAACAGATTTCTCAGATCACTACTGAGAGATGGGAAACATAACTATTGTCCTACGCTCCAGTGCAAATTTGGACAAACTATCTCTCACCCAAATCCATGGGAAATTGCTCACATTTGAGAGAGAGATAGTACAGAAACGAAAACTGTCTTCATCTGGAAGCTCACTGAAGACTTTGTACCACAACACTGCCTTGGTTGGTCATGAGTTAGAATATGCTTCATCTGAATGCTAGTATGATGAGCATATTGATTTCTCTTCAAACACTTCTGATTCTGCATTTGTGAGTGTTGATAGTCATTTACTGGATGTAATATTGACAATCTATGCTTCATCATGGATGATCTCAAGGGGATTGCTAATGATGACTTAGAAGAGATGGATATTTTGAGCCAATGGCCTTGATAAATATCAGATTTCAGAAGTTCTACAAAAGACTGGAAGAAAGTTCCCAGGACTCTCTGGCAAAACCAAGTTGGTTTTGACAAGAGTAAGTTGAAGTGTCACAAATGCCACAGGCTTGGACACTTTGCTAGAGACTGTAGATCATCTGGATCTAATTCCTCTGCACCTTTTGTGACTTTCCCTGGCAATATTCAACACACAGAGGGAACATCATGTCATTCTAGTCATCATTCTCAACCACAATCTCCTGCATATTTTGTTCCTCAGGGTCAAATGCCCTATTCATACCCTTGTTATTACATGCCACAGTCAAATCAAGTTCAAGTTCCTATAGTACCACAACCTCATGCACTACCAGAACCTCAACCATCTCAATCTCATCAACCTCCTCAACCTCAACAACACAGCTTCTTCACCCCTGGAGGTGTTGACTGGAGCAGTTTACCGGATGACATGTCTGGTCATGAACAACTGTTCACAGGTGCTGGTCAACATGGTGGTGACAGTCCTTTTGGGAATCTGGCTCTCATGGCCCTGGAGTCTACTGAGGGTTCCTGCTCAAATGCATCATCTTCACAGGTAACTCAGGTATCTTCAGAGGCTAAAGCCAAGTTATGTTCTGAATCATGCATTGCTGCCTTTGTCTCCATTAGAGAGGCAAATGTAGCATTAATAAATCAAAAACTTGAGTTGAGAAAACCATTTCCAAAAGAAAAGCTGAGTTTGAGTCTGCTCTTAATAGTAAAATGATGAGAGTTATAAGCTTAAATGCCAATTAAATGATGAAAAGGCTAAGCTAGAGGTTATTCTGGATGACCAGAGAACTCTCAAAGAAACCCTTGCAGTCACCCAGGTAGAGTGTGATCGATGGTTACAATCATGCAAAGGTTTTGAAATGCTTCTTAGTAAGCAATCTGCTTCCAATGTGAAGTTTGGTATTGGTTACAATCACACTGTTCCTCCTACAGATTTTGCTTCAAGAGCAGAAGTGAAATCTGATGGAGAAAGCAATAACCAATCCACCTCATCATGTGATTTACTTTTTGATAGAGCATCATCAAAAGTTGAAGTCAGCACTAAGCCCTCTTAGAACCCATCAGCTAAGGTTGATGGTTCTACTGCTGACACTCACATGATAAAAGAGATGATCAACTCAGGGGTTATTTCTGAAAGTCTTGAAAGGACTGGAGAGCAAGATTTAACACCTAAAGTTCAAACTCCAACTACTGTCAGCACTGAAGAGAAGAAAACTGTCAGTAAAAAGAGTTTGAAGACTACTAAAGAGGAAGTCAAGAAACAAATAATGTTTCCAAAGTACTGAAGAGCAAGTCTTCAGTAGTTTCATCCTCTTTAGTTGATGATCATCAAGATGAAGAAGAAACCATGTGAAGTATGTGGTTTGTTCAATCATCTTACAGATGATTGTTGGTACAAAAGGGGATCCAAACTCAAACATAAGAATAAATTCAAGAGAAAATGGTTAAAATGAAAACTGAGTTTGGAGCCACATTTGTACCAGCAACATCAAATCCTGTAACCCTCAAGTCCAAACAGAAATCCAAAGGGGGGTTAAACAGGTAACAGCTGAGATTGCTCAAAAGAAGAAGTGCAACATAGGAACTTATCAAACTCCAATGCCAATTTGTCTGAAGAGCTGAAAGCCTTATCCAAAATCAGACACAGCTGGTTATGATGGTTCAACATCTATTGGGAAGAGTTAACCAATTAGATGTTCCTATGTTGAAACCACAGAAAAGGAGGTCCAAGCCAAGGATTCCTTTTCTTCACCAGCTTCTTCCTCTCAGGCTGTTGTTTCCAACAAACATGTTAGTTTACCATCTTTGATGAGAACAGGCCCAGACCAAAAAGTTTGGGTCTCAAAATCTAACTAATTTGTTGTATTTTGCAGGGTTCTTCAACATACCTCAGGGGCATCTGGTATGTAGACGTGAGGACCCATGCATATGACTGGAAAAAGATCACTTCTTAATGACTACTCTCAAGAAGGAAGGGTTTGTGTCATTTGGCAATGATGCAAAGGGTTACATCATCGGCAAAGGCTTTGTTTCCATTGGGGAAATAAAGTTTGATATGTTAACCATGTGGAAAATCTCAAGTACAACCTCTTGAGTGTCATCAAATGTGTGACAAGGCCATGTTGCTCTTTTCACCATCCAACTGTCGGATTCTGTCATCCAAAGTTCTAAATTTGATTGATAAGGTGTTGGATGAACACACTCTCCTAAAGGCCAAGAGGACAGGAAGAGTGTATGCCTTATCTTTCCAAGAAAATAGATCTCAAAGGCCATCCTTGCCTATTTTCCAAGGCTTCCCCCCAGAATCTATTCTATGGCATAGAAGGCTGGGTCATGTTAATCTCAAAACATGAATCAACTGATAAACCATGGTTTAGTAAGGGGACTGCCTATGAAGGAGTTCAAGTGTGAAGATAACTGCACTGCTTGTTTAAAAGGAAAACAACACAAAGCTTCATTTCCCTCCATAGAACCTAAGTCCAATGCCTGCTTAGAACTTCTTCACATGGATCTCTTTGGTCCTGTGAAAGTGATGAGTATGGCTAAGAAAATACTGTCTGGTAATTGTGGATGATTACTCCAGATTTGTATAGACTTTCTTCTTGCATTCAAAGGATGAGGCTGCACAGTCCATTATGAACTTTGTGTTACATTTGAGAAGCAGTATTCCCTACCAGTTAAGTGTGTGAGGAGTGATAATGGTACTTTATTTAGAAACCACACACTTGATGAGTTTTACTTATCAAAGGGAATCAAGAGGCGGTATAGCATCCCAAGAACTCCTGAGCAAAATGGAGTAGTGGACAGAAAGAACAGAACCTTATTGAAGCTGCAAGGTCCATGTTGGCTGATCTGGACTGCCAATGACTTTTTGGGCTGAAGCTGTCAATACAGCTTGCTATGTATAGAATAGAGTTCTAGTAAATCAGATGGTGATGAAGACTCCATATGAAGTTTCTCATTGGCCCCTCTAATTTCATTCTTCTGAGCATTTGGGTGTCCTTGTTTCATTCTCAACACACGGGATCAACTCCAAAATTTTGATCCTAAGGTGGATGCAGGGTACTTTGTTTGTTTATTCATCAACTTCAAAGCATACAGATCTTCAACTGCAGAACAAAGATGGTTGAAGAGACTCTACATGTTAAGTTTAATGAATCTCCTAAGGACAAGATTCCACAAAGCCCTATGGAGTTATTTGATTTGGACATACTGCAATATGTTCCTTATCAACTCCTGTTGTTGCTCCTGTCACAGTTCACCACCTGGTGGTACTGCTGGTGCTGCTGATGATGATGATAGCAGTACTCACCTCTTCAGGTTCAGTGATCAACTGCCTGATTCAGCTAGACCTGATGTTCCTGTAGCTCCAGTAGCACCATCCACAACAAATGCTGATGAGATTTCTTCAAATTCACCTTCTTTTGAATTACCATCCACTATTGTTTGAAGGAAATGATTCACCATCACCATCTGTTGCTGCTGAACCTGCTACAAACACTTGCACAGATCTCATTGTGTATCAAGATCTGAAGAATCACCCTATGTCTCAATCATTGGTGATATCACTGCTGGCGTATCAACAGAAGTCAATTGTCAATTTCTCTGCTTCTATACTCTCTTCATCAGTCAGCAAGAGCCAAAGAATTATCACATTTCTTTAAAGGACAATGGATGGGTTGATGCCATGCAGCTTGAGCTTCTTCAGTTCAAGAAACCAAGTGTGGGAACTAGTTCCTCTACCTCCAGGTAAGTGTGCAATAGGCACTAAATGGGTGTTTAGGAACAAAACTGATGAAAATGGGCTCATTGTTAAGAACAAGGCCAGACTGGTTGTTCAGGGTTTTGCACAAGAAGAAGGTATTGATTATGATGAAACCTTTGCCCCTATAGCCAGACTGGAAGCAATTCGATTGTTTTTAGCTTATGCTGCTTATCAAAACTTAAAGTTTTTCAAATGGATGTCAAAAGTGCATTTTTGTATATGGAAAATTAAGAAGAGTTTATGTATGTCAACCACCAGGCTTTGAGGACAATAAACATTCTAATTGGGTGTATAAGCTTGATAAGCTCTTTATGGGTTGAAACAAGCTCCTAGAGCCTGGTATGAGACATTATCAAACTTTCTTCTGGAAAATGATTTCACTAGAGGCTCCATTGATAAGACTTTATTCATTAAGAAGCTGGGCAGCATAATCTACTTGTTCAAATTTATGTAGATGATATTTTTTTGCGTCCTCTGATCCTCAGTTGTGTGATGCCTTTACAAAGTTGATGCAACAGAAGCTTGAATGAGTGCCATGGGAGAATTACAGTTCTTTCTGGGTCTGCAAATCAAACAAAAGGCTGATGGAATTTTCATTCATCAGTCCAAATACACAAAAGATCTTTTGGAAAAGTTTGATTTACAAAACTGTAAGCCCTGTTCTACCCCCATGTGCAGCACCACACAACTGGATACAGATCAGAAAGGTAAAGTGGTTGATGAAACACTTTACAGATGTATGATTGGGTCCTTGATATATTAACAGCTTCTAGACCAGATATTATGTTGCTACATGTGTTGTGCTAGATTTCAGGCTGCACCTAAAGAGTCTCATCTGATTGCAGTCAAGAGGATCTTTAGATATTTGCAAGGTACACAATCTCTAGGTTTATGTATTCCACTGGGCACTCTTGTAAATTAGTTGCTTTCTCTGATAGTGACTATGCAGGGTGTAAGTTGACCAGGAAATCAACTTCTGGTGGATGTCAATTCCTAGGCAACTGTTTGATTTCTTGGCAGTAAGAAACAAACATCTGTTGCTACATCCACTGCTGAAGCCGAGTACATTGCTGCTGCAAGTTGTACATCCCAAGTACTCTGGCTTCAATATCAACTTTTGTACTGAGACTAAGACTCCGTTATTAATGGATAGTGCTTCAGCTCTTTGCATTGTCAAAAATCCAGTCCAGCACTCTAGGACCAAACATATAGAAATTAGACATCATTTTATAAGAGATTGTTTTGAAAAGGGTCTAATTAATCCTATGTTTGCCTAGTGTTGATGAGCTTGCAGACATTTTTACTAAGCCTTTGGATAGTTCAACTTTCCACAACCTGGTGTTCAGGCTTGTATGCCGCAGCTAGAATAAGTGACAACTACTGATGATCTCAGTAATAAGTACTGGTGATCATTGGTAACCATGTCCATATAAGTACTGATGACTTCTTTCACCCTCAGTAGTTTTTATAACTACTGAAGGCTAAATGCCTCACAAGTACTGAAGTACTTTATCTGTTTTAAACTACTGATGTAGTTACAACTACTCATGTAGTTACAACTACTAAAATCAGTACAAACAGATAAGTACTGACGTCCTATGAAACACCTGAAAAGTAGATGCAAAGTCTGATGAGTAAGTGTTGAGGACAGTATGAAACAGCTGAAAAGCTAAGAATTGACGAAAACAGCTGAAGTAATTTCTCTTCAGTTGTTTCTACAACTGCTGTTTCAAAACAACTGAAGCCAAAACCATGTCTTGAGTAGTTACAACTACTGAAGACTAACACCAAGTCTTCAGCTGTTTACAACAACTGCTAACAAAACCACTGTCTTCAGTAGTTTCACAACTACTGATGACTAATACCAAGTCTTCAATTGTTTCATCACCTGAAGCCAAAATTGTCTTAAGTAGTTTTATAACTACTGATGACTAAATCAGAGACTTCAGCTGTTTCAACGTCTGACGGTTAATACCACGCCATCAGTAGTTTCAACAACTGATGACTCACACCAAAACCTTCAGTCGTTTTCTAACCCGACCCTTTAAATACCTTATCCCACTTCAGAGTTTTTATCTTCTCTTCTCAAACCTAACGTTCAAAAAAAATCCCTACCCTCTCTTCATCAATGGCGACCTTGCAACTGAAACCACGACACAACTGTGTCGCACATCTCACCAAATCGCGTACTGGACCAAGTTCACAACGCCATTGATTTAATGGTTCAGTCACCCTACAAACAGCGTTCTGGTAAACCCCACCATATATGCCGAATCCCTTACCCAATTCTGGACAAACGTCACCTTGGTCTCTGAGGAGAACGCGACAGAGTCTCTTCAATCGGTTGTCCATGGCCAAAAAGTGGTTATCACTCTAGACCTCTTCGCCAAACCCTTAATCTGGATGATGCTACTTTCCAACTGGTTATCCAAAGGGCACAACAGATCAATCATTTGCCCATCATGGATATAGGGTAACCTGAGTGCATCTACCTTACTGAAGAAACATTTCTCGGATGCCGAACGTCTCATATTTCATATGGTAAATGTATGCCTTGCCTCCAAGACTTCATCATGGGATCAAATGTCCACAATGTGGCAACAGGTAATGTACTCCATCCTTGAGCAACGACCTTTAAATTTTTCTGAAATACTATTTTTAGAGCTCAACGATATGGCCCAAAAACAAACTGCTAACCGTTGGATATTATATCCTCGGTTCATAATGGCCATAATGAAAACCAGCTTCAAGCTGAGGGACTTGTTAGCCTGGGAGTCCCTACTATGGCTGTATTGGCCTGAAGTATACTCCCGGCACAACTCTGACAATCACTCAAAATGGCTGCCAAGCTGCGCAAACCCACGTAGCTGGAACACAGCCACCACCTCCAAATCAAAGTCCCTACCAAACCACTAAAAAGATGACCAGAAAGGCTTCTGAGGGAATGAGTCCCCTGAGGATGCCCCTACAACACAAACGCAGGCTATATCCACTGGTTATAACCCCCTAGTGGATATAAGACTCTCCCAGCCCCAGCCGCTCAGGATTCCTCTCAAAAGGAGCCTGCAGCAACCACAGAAGGGGTACCCACACATCTGGGATCTTCCTCATTTGAGGAGATTGCCATTGAAGAGTACCATTCTCCCCAGGTGCACACTGCTTTTAACCCCATCTCCCAATGCAACCTCCCCCAAAGTCCAACCATTATCATTGCAACGTGTTGACTCAGCTGCATGCCTCTCCTCCTCTCTAACAACCACCAACAAAGGGGAGAACCACAACTATTGAGGACGAGGATCACCATGCTTCTAACAACCCACGGCACGGGATTTACATGTTCGATCTCCTGGTGTGGATATGGAGATTAGAACATCTAGTGAGGCTGCCACCTCTTCTGAATCAGCACACATGATCAGAATGAGGCTGGTAACATAGTTAAGACCTCACTAGAGGCAATAGCTGATGAAGGACATAGTCCTGAGGCTGGAAGTCCCCAGTTCTAAGAAAAAGGGGCACATGCTAAACTGGTCTACACCAAGTGCATGTACATCCTGCTACGAGCAGGAGGTCAGGTGATTCAGCATCTGCTGATGATGACCTGGGCTTCTTTTTGATGTTCTGGCCCAGAACACAATTCTTGAGGAAGAAGTCAGTACACTACAAAGACTACTTGACCAATTCTCTCAAGACGCAAGTCCATCTGCCACCAACATAAACCCACAGATGGCACCTTCACCTGAAGGTCTCCCACACACTCAGCACTCAAAACTCCAAAGCCACCAGCCTCTATTTCTGGCACTGCTTCTCAAGGACAGAACCCCTTTGAGCAAACAGTTGCTATCTTTCAGCAAACCCTACCTCTCATCACCCCAATGATCACAGACATTGTGATCAAAACCATGGATGACAGGCTTCCCTCAATCATACAACCCCTGGGGGAGGAGATTGTGAGCACAAGCGCTTTCTGCTACTCAAACCCTTGCAAGCAATGCAACCAAAAAGGGGAGAGTCAGTCAGTGAAAGCAAAGAGGAAGAGCAAACTGAAAGAAAAGGAAACTGAGGAGGAAGAGGAGTCTGTGAAGAGAACCCAAAATGATCAAGTGAGTGAAAGTCACAAAGACTTTCATGTCACATATAAGAAGAGGAAGGGTGAAGGAAAAGAGAAAGAGCTCCAACTCGATGAGATGATCAAAATGGCAGATGCTACTCATAGTAAATCAATGGATGCCATTATTGATCAACTCTATTGACAAGGGTTCGATACTACACAACTTTACTCAAAGATCAGGAGACTTGAAGTTGAAGAAATTAACTCAAGATGGGCAAGTTATGATGCATTAGAAAGAGAGAGACTAGAGATCATGATCCGATTCATTGCAAAATATCTTGGGAGATCATTGATCGAGATTAAATCATGGACCAGGGACAGTATCTTGGCCATAACCTCAAAGATCTGTTCGTCTGAGGCATACACTAAGGGGTTAGTATACGAAGCTTTGAATGAAGCAGGAGCAGGGAGCAGGACTGAGCTAGCCAAACACTCAAAAGCAACACTCACCTCCAAAATGCTAACTCAGCCTGTCAACATTCCTTCTCCAAAACAACCACAATCATAACCCACAAAACCAACTCCCTTACTCTCTAAACCAACAGCCGATGATGCACCCAAGAAAAAGAAGAGAAGGGTGTTGAGGCTAGAAGAAGAAGAAGAAGAGGATGATGTGGAAGAAGATTGGCTGCCTCTGTCTGCAGTCCTAACATTGGCTAAAGCCAAACCCATGCCCATCACTCCCAACTCACAGATGGAAACTGTGAGAGTAAGATTGAAGAAGAGCAGCAACAAAGGCTTCATGATGATGAGATGTTGAAAAGCATCGACAAAACTTATGATGCGTCTTCATCAATAATAAGTATGAAGAAAGTAGCTTTAAGGTTGTACACCCTTGCCAACACATTTCAATATCAGAAGGAAAAGGTGAGAGTATGGCCTGATCCTAGGGTGGCTCACAAGATTGTAAAGAAAGACATTCCTTCAATATACAAGGGCCAAGTAAAAAGGATCGTAGATGAAGAGATCACAGTGGTCCTTGTAGTATCACCCTGGGAGATTGTAGAAGATTTCAACAAGGCTTACGAGACTAAACAGCCACCCCAAAAGATGTTAGAGAACAGAATTATTAAAAAGGGGTTAGTCTACAAGAGGCTTGAGAACTTCAAACAAAATGAGCTCAGTCTGTTACTTGAAGGGACTCATCCTCATGAGTTTGCATACAGATAGATTACAATAGTTGAGCTGAAAAATGGTAAACAGGCCAAGTACATCTCAGAGCTGTATGGGCGTGAAGGATTGTTTGATGGTGAAGCCGAGAACCTGACCATGGAAGAACAAATTATGTTTCTCAAAGCATACACCAGAGAAGCTACAGGCTTATACATGGGAAGTGAGTCTCATGGACGGGGGAACAGCTCAGTGTCCAATTCCCCAATACAGAGCTCCCATCCATACATTGCCAACCAAATCATCAGAGACTCATTTCCAGGCCAGTGCTTATATGGGTCATCTTCTCAACTGATCAAAAGGAAAAAGACCAACCATTTTGACAACAATAAGTGGGACCTCAATAAAGTTAAAGGTTTTGGCTACATTGGTTCAGGGAGAGATTGTTGAACCAAAAGAACCAATGAGCCGGATCAGAAAAACCTTTAAGTCCCACAGACGTCGCAACAACTACTGAAGACCACAACAGCTGAGGACAACAACTGATTACAAAGTCTGAAGACAAGTGCTGAAGACAAAGTCTGAAGACAAGTGCTGAAGTCAAAGTCTAAAGACACAAGTGCTGAAGACAAAGTCTGAAGACACAAGTGCTGAAGACAAAGTCTGAAGACACAAGTGCTGAAGACAAAGTCTGAAGACACAAGTGCTAAAGACCAAAGTATCAGACGTTGTCACAACAGCTGAAGAGGTCTTCTTCAATAGTTGTGACGGTTTACCTTGAGTAGTTTTATGTTTTATCTTTACAGTAGCTTGACACAACAGCTGAAGAATACTTCTTCAGTGTTGTGCTCATCAGTAGTTTTATATTTATCAGTAGTTTTGTAAAAAGACTGAAGAGCTTGTTCTTCAGTCGTTGTAGTTTCAGTAGTTTCTTATCAGTAGTTTCTTATTTTGTACTTAACACTCTGATATGTTCTCTGTAGTTGTCAACATTTCAGTAGTTTGTTAAGAGTTAGTTATTTTTGTAATAGATTTGTCAGTTGTCACTTTCCCGTGATAACAACAGCGATTGCACTCTATATAAGGAGTGTCAACCTATTGTAATGGATGAATGATTTGAACAGAAATATTCAATATAATTGAAACATTCCTTGTTACAGAAATATATTCTTTCGTTATAACCGTATTTGTTCTTAATGCATACGAGTATCAAATTCTTGCTACAATTTGTCTAATTCTTGTTCTTATTCCGCTGCGTTACGCTCTATTACATCAAACTTGTGATCACTGATCCTGACAGAAGATAAATATGTAATCATCGGTGAAATGGCACAATCAAACTGATAATCCACAATGGATGGCTTTTAGATGATTACCAGCTTCTTCCAAATGTTATATGCACCTCCCGAGCTTCCAAATGATCTTGAAGTCTTGATTCCCGAGAGTGTTCTGCAAAGTAACTCTCCCCCAAAGCTTACTAAAAATGGTGAACTTAGGCTTCTATTTATAGGCTTTCCGGAGTGTTTAAGCACGGCCCCGTGCCTAAAAGGCACGACCCCATGCTAGTACAATGCTTACGAAAGTTGGTCGGCTCGTACATGCAGGTTGTGTTGGGCATGGCCCCGTGCTAAATGGGGCACAGCCCCATGCTAAATGGGGCACGACCCTGTGTTGGAGGTGGGGCATGGCCCCGTTCCTAAAAGGAACGGCCCGGTGTCTACTTTTAGGGAACAATACTTTTTGTCCTGTCAGATGTCCAAACACGGGGGTGTGTTAATTTAGCACAGGGGTGTGTTTCTGGCAAAGCATGGGGGCATGCTTAAAGAGGAACCACCCCATGCTTGTACTCCAAAGCTCAGATTACTTCAATTTTTGCTAAATATGCTTCTTTTGTCCAACTTACCCTTTTAAACACCTGAAAACACAATTTAAGACTTTTAAGTACGTTTTAATCATTTTATGGAAGATATTAAGGAATAATTTATGTACTTTTGATAGGATTTTTATGTATAATTTGGAGCACATAAAATACACTGAGGACTCTGTCCAAGTGTCTTGCCTCATGTTCGCAAGTATGACTCCGGATCTCCAAAAGGAGTATGAACATCATGGAACATACGACATGACTACCCAGTTGAAGGAAACGTTCCAACAACAAGCAAGGGTAGAGGGCTTCAAAACGGTTTGAGCACTCCATGCATGTCGTATGGATGACACCCAATCTGTTTCATTTAAGTACTTAAGTTGAAAAGCCACATTGACTGCCTCGAAAGGCTTAATTGTCCCGTCTTGAAAGAGTTGGCTATGGATTTGATCCTCAAGTCTTTGTCAAAAAGGTATGACAACTTTGTAATGAATTATAACATGAACGGGTGGGACAAGAACATAAGTGAGCTTCACTATATGCTCAAAACTGCAGAGGCAGCCATGGGTAAAAAGTTTTAACCATTCTGACCAAGGGCAAAGGGTACGTTAGGGGAAAAGGGAAGGGAGTGGTAAGAGCGCCACCACCAAAACCAGCGGAGAAGAAGCAAAAGGTTGCTTCAAATGACCATGCTTCAAGTGTGGGGAGATTGGACACTGGGCAAGAAATTGTCCGGTCCTTCTCAAAGACTTGCAAGCTAAGAGGAATGTTGGGCAAACCTCACGTACAATTTTCATGATTTATATTGATCTAAACTTAATATCCTCTAACACAAGGTATTGGATACCGGATACCGGATGTGGAACTCACATTTGCAACTTATTACAGGGGTTCAAAAGAAGTAAGGACTTCAAGAAAGGGGATGTTAGCCTCTACATAGGGAATGGGGCAAAAGTTCAAGTTGAAAACCGAGGGGACTACATCTTGAAGCTTTCAAATGGTTTGGAAGCAATTTTGAAAAAGAAAAATTTGTATGCTCCTAGTTTGACTAGGAACATTATTTCTGTTTCCCAATTAAGACAATATTGTTATGTTATGACATTTAATGAAAATGAAATTCATGTTTCTTTAAATGACATCTTTTATTTTAAAGCTATTCCTATTAATGGTATTTATGAATTGGTTTGTGAAAACACATTATATGATAGCTCATTGTACCAAACAATAACTAAGAAGCTCAATTTGGATTTGAGTGACACCTATCTTTGGCATTGCCGTTTTGGTCATATAAACAAAAAGAGCATACAAACACTTCAAAAGAATGGTCTTTTAAAAGCAAGTGAATATGATTCATTTGATATATGTGAATGTTGTTTATAAGGTAAAATGACTAAGGCACCTTTTAGTGGCAAAACCAAAAGGGCAGAAGATTTATTAGGAATCGTACATTCAGATGTATGTGGTCCTTTTAAACCAATGACTAGGTACAATGAAAGATACTTCATTACCTTTACCGACGACTATAGTCGATATGGTTATGTGTACTTGTTAAGACACAAAGATGAAGCTTTTGAAATGTTCAAAATCTTCCAAAATATAGTAGAAAATCAACTCAACAAGAAAATAAATATTCTTCGCACCCATATTAGAGGTGAATACCTAAGTGATGCTTTTAGAGATCATCTTAGAAGTCGTGGTATTGTCTAACAACTATCTCCACCTGGAACAACACAACACAATGGTGTGTCCGAGAGGAGAAATCAAACTCTATTGGATATGGTTCGATCTATGATGGTTAGAAGCTCATTGCCTCTATCATTTTGGGGTTTTGTTTTGCTCTTAGTGGCCTGTATTTTGAATATGGCCCCAACCAAGAAAGTGGAAACATCACCTTTTGAAATATGGCATAGAAGGGTTCCATCACTATCATATTTAAAGGTACGGGGTTGTGAGGCTTATGTTAAGACTCCTACCTCAAACAAGTTAGAAAGCCGTTCCACTAAGACATCTTCATTTGATATCCTATAGATTCTATGGGATATTATTTCTATGATCCATTGGAAAAAAAGGAGTTTCTTGCCAAGAAGGCTGAGTTCTTAGAAGCTAAGTTCCTTACAGAAGGAATAGCAGTAGAACAGTGGATCTTGAGGACGATCAAGAACCACAAACCGATAAACATTTGGTTGACACTAGCACTTAACATGAGGATGTTGACGGTGATCAAATAGTTGATAATACATAAAAAATGTTGGCAAATATGGTAGAACTAGTAATCCACCTGAAAGATATGGATTTTTCATAGATGGATGTTATGTGGTAGATTCCGATGAATCAGCCACTTATCATAATGCAATGTTCAATTTGGATTGTGATAAATAGCTTGAAGCCATGAACATTGAGATGCAATCCATATATGACAACCAAGTTTGGGACTTGTTTGTACCACTTATTAACTCCAAGGTAGTTGGAAGTAAGTGGGTTTTCAAGAAGAAAACCAATATGCATGGAAACATGGATACTTATAAAGCTAGACTTGTAGCAAAAGGTTTCACTCAAACTCAAGGGGTTGATTATGATGAGACCTTCTCATCGGTTGCAATGCTAAAGTCTATTAGGATATTATTTGCCGTAAATACTCATTATGATTATGAGATTTGGAAAATGAATGTCAAAACTGCATTTCTAAATGGATATCTTGAGGAAGATATCTATATGGTTTAGCTTGAAGGTTTTGTCAATCAAAAATATCCTAACAAAGTATGCAAGTTAAAGAAGTCAATCTATGGATTGAAGCAAGCATCAAGAAGTTGGAATCACCATTTTGATAAAGAGATAATAAAATTTAGGTTCATCAAAAACACTAATGAAGCATGTGCAAATAGGAAAGCTAGTGGGAGCATTATCACTTCCCTATTTTGTATGTCGATGACATTCTACTATTTGGAAATGACATTCCAACCTTGGGGGGTATAAAAGCCTGGCTTGCAAACTATTTGTCCATTAAGGATCTTAGTGAACCCGCCTATATTTTAGGAAAAAAGATCTATAGGGATAGATCAAGGCAGTTGATAGGTTTAAACCAAAGTGCATACATTGATAAGATCTTGAAAAGGTTGAAGATGGAAAACTCTAAGAAAGGTACGGTACCTATCCAAAGGGGAACGATACTGAGTAAGACTCAATGTCCAAGCTCAAAGGATGACCAAGACAAAATGAAGGGAATCCCATATGTGCCTGCAATAGGATCCACCATGCATGCAATGATATGCACTAGCCCAGACGCGTCATGCGCTATGAGCATGACAAGCCGTTACCAACAAAATCCTGGAAACAGTCATTGGATGGATGTTAAGAACATACTTAAGTACCTAAGGAGGACTAAAGATATGTTCCTAATCTATGGATCTGGTGAGGAGGAACTCGTAGTAACAGGTTACACAGATGCAAGTTTCCAAACTGATCGTGATGATTCATTTTCATCTTGAATGGAGGATCAATCTCTTGGATGAGCACTAAGCAAAATGTGGTGGCATTATCAACTACAATGTTAGAATACATCATTGCTTCATTAGCAGCTCAAGAAGCTGCATGGTTAAGGAAATTCGTTGCCGATCTAGGGGTAGTCCCTTCCATTCAGGACCCCCTAAAAATTCTTTGTGATAACGAGGGTGCGATTGCTCAAATCAGGGAACCCCGTGCATATCAAAATACTTGGCACATTGAATGAAGATTCAACTACATGATGGATGAAGTTAAAAATGGATAGATATGTATTCGCAAAGTTCACACAGATCAAAACATTGTGGATCAACTCACGAAGCTTCTTGAGAAGGCAAAGCATGAAAGTCATACTTGTGCCATGCGACTTTAATATTCTAGTGAATGGATTTGATCTTTAATTTTGTATTTAGATATTGTAACCCTTTATTACTTGAATGAGTTATTTGGTTGTAATGGTTCAACTACTATTCCTATTTCGCATGTTTAAAATCCATGAGTAAATCATTTACTCAAAACGTTCGGTCATTCTTTCTTGTGGGAACAAGTATGAGGGTAAGACTATTATGAACATGGATTGGTGGATGTTCATATAGATGAATATAGAGCAAAGGTTGCTTCCAAAGTTCATAAATACTTGTGGGATACAAATATTAGACTGACCCGCATCTCAAATATTACTGCATGGAATCTTCCTGATTGATCATAAGTAATTTTGAGTAAAGGCGAATATCATTTGGTATCCTCTGAATTGAGATACATATTGGGTCTTGATAATCACCAAATGTTATACTTTGACTTAGTTTTTTGCTGTTCTAAAACATGGCAGTACATAAGGCTAATTCCAGGTATAATACGAGGTGATTATGAGAGACGTATGTAGCTAAGATGGGATTTGTCCCACTTATTTGTTGAGAGTAAGATGTCTAAGTCTTGACAAATTTAAATTAATGGGGAATGATCATCTATGTCTCTGGGATTTAACATGACATCTGTGACAAAAGGATAGATGATTGATTCACCTAAAACATTTTGTTATGTGTCTCTAGGATTTAACATGACATCTGTGACAAAAGGATAGATGATTGCTTCACCTAAAACATTTTGAGTAAGGTACTTTAAAGGGATGATGTTATTGAATGGCACTTAGTCATACGTATTAAAGGTAGTAAACCCTTGTTAGGCGGTATTTACTGCTTGCATCAATCTTCTATGAATCTTGTGCAAGTGGGAGATTGTTGGATCTTGTATGTCCAAGACACATTTAAAATTGATGTGGTTAGTGTGTTATGATCCAAGTCGGGTCATACCCTATAAGAAGCTATACAAATACCAATAAATATCTATTTTTTAATGAGATCATACAAATAAATATTGACACCAATTTAGAAAATGGGTTTTCTAAATTGTTGCTTTTGTAATAGAACAACAACATTATATGGATAATATGTTCATGAGAAATTATTTGTTTCATTATTTAAGTGAGTTAAATAATAACAAATAAAAGTGTGTTACTCTTATAAAATTAAAAGAGGTTTTATAACTTATGGGCTGAATGTGTAAGTTTTTTATAATGGGGGGAACCTATTTGGAATGGTATTTTTGGCCGCCCCTTTTGGGCATGGGCAACATCCATGTCTTGGTTTTATACAAGTCTCTAACCATTCTTGCACTCATCCCTTAAGCATACTGTCTTCCACACACATGCAAAGAACTCATTCTTCTCTCTTCTTGGCCGAAAAAAATTCATTTTTGTTGGCTGCTTTTTCGGTTTTGGCTGGGCTATTTTCGGATTTGCAAGACGACGGTTTTGAGCATTTGGTGTTCTTCTAACTAACAAGTTAGGTGTTTGCTAAGGCTTGTGGGTATACAAGCTTGAGGAATTCTATTTTTGAGTCTATACATTCAAGAAGTATCATCTTCTCTTCTCATCCATACCACATTATTTTGTTCTTGAAAGGTAGTTTCATGAACACCCTATGGTTGCCATTTTCTTTTTGATAGCATTTCATTTCACATATATTTATGATCCTTTGTTATTGGGTTTTGTTTTGGGTTAATATGGTTCTAATTTTCACATTATTAAACAACTTTTAATCCCTTATATCCGCTGCGTTTTTAAGTTTAAATGGTTAAACTTGCTTTGATAAACATCTTACAAAACCCGACATAAATAACAACAAATAAGAGTGTGGTTGTAAGGCCCCGTTCCTGGGACACTTATAGCTCGCCAGTCATCGCACATAAAACATATAATTTCATTCACTTAAAGAAAACGTTGCAGCGGAAACATTAAAAACAACATTTTCATTTCTTTATAAATGCTTTTGCACATTAATACTATTGGGTTTCGTTACAAGATAATGGAAGCTAGTTTAACCATTTAAACTACAAAACGCAAGGGATATAAGGTGTTAAAAGTGAGTTTAAGAATCTGAAAATATGAACTATTTTTAGCCCAAAACAAAACCCATGAACAAGAATCAAATTTATGTGAAATGAAATGCTTATCAAAATGAAAAGAACAACCAAAGGTGTTCTTAAAACTACCTTTCATGAACAAGATGATGTTGTATGGATGAGAAGAAGGTGATGATGCTTCTTGAATGTCTAGCCTCCAAAAGTGAAGTCCTCAAGCTTGTATACCCACAAGCTCTTGCAAACACCTAACATGTTAGGGAGTTCAACACCAAAACCCTCTTCCTATGCCTCCTTCAAAAAACGAAATTTCAGCAACCTCTTGCCTTAGATCCGATTTTTCAGCTTGTTAGAAGACTGTTCTTGCAATTGTGTGTGTAAGAGAGAGTGTTAGTTAGGTGGAGTCCAAGAATAGATTAAAGCCTCGTATTAAAACAAGACATATAATCCTAAGGAGAGGCCACCTATGGGTGGCCGAAAATGGTTTTGAAATGGGTTCCCCCCATTTCAATTTTTTAAAAAACTTACACTGTTTTTAACCCCTAAGATTATAAAATTAAAACCTCTTTTAATTTTATAACATTAACACACTATTATTTGTTATTTTTAACATACATAAATAATGATACAAATAATTTCTCATGAACAAATTATCCATATAATTGTTCTTTTACAAAATCAATGTTTTAGAAAACCCATTTTCTAAATTGGTGTCAATATTATTTGTATAATCTCATCAACAAATAAATATTTATTTGTGTTTGATTAGCTTGTTATTAGGTATGACCCTACTTGGATCATAACATACTAACCACATCAATGTTGTATGTGTCTTGGGCACACAAGATCCAACAAATACAACATTCATTACAAAACATCGTTTGTTTGCATTACAATGCAAAAACATTAAACACAAGAATGCCATCCAAAAAGAGCCAAGTAGCTGCCCCGTGACATCCACAACAACCTTTACCTTCCAACTCGAAAGACATAAAAGTTAGCATTGCTGAGTGAGTTCTAGTTTTGTAAAACATTATATTACCTTTCATTCATTAAAACATTTTCTTACTATCGCACATGATCACACATCATACCTACATCAAGGTAATAATTATTAACTTCATCATTGTTCGTTTCATACTTTTCGCATGTTTCGCACTTTTCGCACTTTTTGCACTTTTCGCACTTTTCGCACATTTTGTACTTATCACACTTTTTGTACTTATCACACTTTTCGTACATTTATTTACTTTTCACTTCTATCTAGGTCATGTACTTAACCCCCCCTCTTAAGCACAAAGCTATATCATCTAAGGTTAAGCGACAAGGACCCCATATCGCACATATCGCACGTATGGAGTAGTCATATTGACTAGCTCCCCCTGTATGTGAGCCCTTATGGGTTAGCCGACATCACATGTGTTGGACCAAAAGAACCAATGAGCCTGATCAGAGAAACCTCTAAGTCACACAAGACATCACAACAGCTGAAGAAGACCTGATCAGCTGTTCTACAAAGTCTGAAGAATACAACTGCTGAAGTACGTCTGAAGTACTGAAGACAAAGACTGAGACAACAGCTGAAGATCTAAAGTCTGAAGACTTCAACAAGTACTGAAGACAAAGACTGAAGATCAACAGCTGAAAGACAAAGTCTGATGTTCAAGTACTGAAGATATCAGCTGATGTTAACAGCTGATGACAACAGCTGAAGAGGGCTTCTTCAGTTGTTGTGATGATTTTTCTTCTTCAGTAGTTTTCTTTTCCTTTCAGTAGTTTGTTTATTTTTCTTTTCAGTACTTGTAAACAACTGAAGAGGTTGTTCTTCAGTTGTTGTAGTTTCAGTAGTTTTATGTTTTTCAGTAGTTGTAAATGAGATGTTTAACACTTAGGAACATTTGTAAGAAGATGTCAGTTGTTGACATCTTCAGTAGTTGTTAAACATCAGTAGTTATAAAACGGTTACATGTCACTTTCAAGTGACATCAGCCTACGTCATTCTTTTCTTTATAAGGAAAGATGACTCACCTGTAATCGTGCCTTTGAGGCCGACAATCCTAATGCAATATTCCTTTTGTCGGATATTTCTCTCTCTATAACAAAATTCTTTTATCGTTTTATATCAATTGTTCTTGTTGAATTTGTCTAATTCTGAGCTATTCCGCTGCTATATCTGTTCAATCGATTAAACCAAGGGCTGAGATCCTAACAAATGGTATCAGAGCAGGTTAATCATTGATCGATCTAACAATTGATCATTGAAACTGTTCAATCGCTCTAAGTTTAATCGAATTAGCAAAATTCGCAAGGATCTGTTATAGAGATTGAGAGTGTATCGCTTCTGGCCGTTTTATTTGAGGTTCTGTGTGGTTTTGAGCTAAATTTATTGTGTTTTTACTTGAATCTGTCTGATTTTAAACAATGACTACTTCTTCTAATGATCCTTTCAATACTGGATCCTCTACCAAGCCTCCGATCTTGGTGAGGAATGAGTATAACATTTGGCAGAGAAGATTGCTCCATCACCTGTCTGTCAATAGCTCAGGTTGTTGGACATCTGTGGTACATGGACCACATAAGCCAATGGTGAATGATCCGGAAACAAACCAGTTGGTTCCAAAGAAGAAGAAGTGCAATACTCCGATGAGGACAAGAAGTTGTTTGAAATCGATGCAAAAGCCCATGGAATTTTGGCTATGGCTATTCCTAATGAGATTTACTCTGGGCTTCTGCATTGTGAGTCTGCTCATGACCTCTGGAATGCCATCAAAGAACAATTTGGTGGTACTGATGAGGTTTTAGCAAACAACAGGGAAATCCTCGCCCAACAATATGAGACTTTCTCTCATAGAAAGGGTGAGACTCTGACTCAACAATTTGAGCGGTTTTCATGTTTAATCTCTGAATTGAAAATGGTTAAACATGAATATACCAGGAGTCAGATGAACCATAGATTTTTAAGATCACTGCCTGAGAGATGGAACACATATACCATTGTTGTACGCTCAAATGCTGATGTTGATCGCCTATCTCTCACCCAACTTCATGGGAAACTGCTTACATTCGAGAGAGAGATAGAGCAGAAAAGGAAATTGGTTTCATCTGGCAAGCTCACTGAGGATTTTGTCCAAGGGAACACTGCCCTGATTGGACATCAAGAGTCAGAATATGTGTCATCTGAAAGCCAGTATGATGAGCATATTGATTTCTCTACAAACACTTCTGAGCCTGCCTTTGTGAGTGTTGATAGTTATTCTGCTGGTTGTAATAGTGACAATCTATGTTTCATCATGGATGATCTCAAGGGGATTGCTGATGATGACTTAGAAGAGATGGATATTTTGAGCCAAATGGCCTTGATAAATATCAGATCTCAGAAGTTCTACAAAAGAATGGAAGGAAATTCCCAGGACTCTCTGGCAAAACCAAAGTTGGTTTTGACAAGAGTAAGTTGAAGTGCCATAAATGCCACAGGCTTGGGCACTTTGCAAGAGAATGTAGATCATCTGGATCTAACTCTCCTGCACCTTTGTGACTTTCCCTGGCAATAGTCAACAAAACAGAGGGCAACAACCTGTCAATTCTGGTATCATCATCAACCACAATCTCCTGCATATTTTGTTCCACAGGGGCCAATGCCATATCCATACCCCTGCTATTACATGCCACAACCAGGTCAGGTTCAAGCACCCACTGCTCAGCAACCACATGCACTCTTTGTGCCTCAACCATCCCAATCTCATCAACCTAATCAACTTCAACAACACAGCTTCTTCACACCAGGTGTTGTTGACTGGAGCAGTTTACCAGATGATGTGTCTGGTAATGAACAACTGTTCTCAGGTGCTGGTCAACATGGTGGTGAGCATCCTTTTGGAAATCTAGCTCTCATGGCTTTGGAATCCTCTGATGGATCATCCTCAAATACCTCTTCAACACAGGTATCACAGGTATCCTCTGAGGCTAAGGCCAAATTATGTTCTGAAACTTGCATAGCAGCATTTGCCTCTATTAGAGAAGCAAATGTGGCTTTAATCAATAAAATGTAGAGCTAGAACAAACAATTTCCAAAAATAAAGCTGAGTTGAGTCTGTGCTAAAAGAGAAAACTGATGAGATTTACAAATTAAAATGCCAAATTTCTGATGATAAGGCTAGGGAGGATGTACTCTTAGAGAAGTACAAAGACCTCAAAGATACTCTTGCTGTCACCCAGGTAGAGTGTGATCGATGGGTACAATCTTGCAAGGGCTTTGAAATGCTTCTTAGTAAGCAAACAGCTTCCAATGTGAAGTTTGGAATTGGTTATAATCACACTGCTCCTCCTACAGTTTTTGCTTCAAGAGCAGGAGCGGAATCTGATGGAGAAAGTAATGACCAATCCACTCATCATGTGATTCACTGACTTGATAAAGCACATCAGTAGTTGAAGTCAGTAGTAATCCCTCTGTGAACCTATCAGCTGATATTGATGGTTCAACTGCTGACACTCACATGATCAATGAGTTGATCAACCCAAGTGTTATCCCTAGAAGTACTGAGGGTACTGGAGAGCAGGGGATACATCTGGAGTTCAAATCCTAATGACTGACAGCACTGAAGAGAAGAAAACTGTCAGTAGGAAGGATTTGAAGCCTACTAAGGAAGTTGACAAGAAGGCAAAAAGTGCTTCTAAGCTGCGAAGAGCAAGTCTTCAGTAGTTTCATCCTCTTTAGTTGATGATCAACAGAAGATGAAGAAGAAACCATGTGAAATGTGGTCTATTCAATCATCTCACAGATGATTGTTGGTACAAAAAGGGATCCAACTCAAACAAAAAGAGAAATTAAAGAAAATTTGGCTAAAATGAAAACTGAGTTTGAGTCCAAGTTTGTACCAGCAGCATCAAATCCTGTTACTCCTATGACCAAAAAGAAATCTAAAATAGAAGGAGTGCAACAGGCAATAGCTGAGGTTGCTCAAAAGAAGATGGTGCAACACAAGAACTCATCATCTAACACCAATACCAATGTGTCTGAAGAGCTGAAAGCTCTCTCCCAGAATCAGACACAGCTGGTAATGATGGTTCAACATCTGTTGGGAAGAGTTAACCAACTTGATGGCCCTGTGTTGAAACCCCAGAAAAGGAGATCCAAGCCGAAGGATTCCTCTTCTATACCATCTCCTTCACCTCAAGCTATTGTGTCCAATAAACCTGTTAGTTTACCATCTGTTGATGAGACCAGGCCCAAAACCAAAAAGGTTTGGGTCTCCAAAACTAACTGATTGTTTATTTATGCAGGTTTCTTCAACATGCCAAAGTAGCATCTGGTATGTAGACAGTGGAGGATCTATGCATATGACTGGGAACAACTCACTTCTTAATGACTACTCTCCAGGAAGGAAGGGATTTGTTTCTTTTGGCAATGATGCAAGAGGTTACATCATCGGGAAGGGCTTTGTTTCCAATGGGGAAATAAAGTTTGATGATGTCAACCATGTGGAAAATCTCAAGTATAATCTTTTGAGTGTCAGTCAATTGTGTGACAAAGGCCATGTTGCCCTTTTCACAAGCCAGAACTGCAGGATTCTGTCATCCAAAGTTCTGAGTTTGATTGACAAGGTATTGGATGCTCACACTCTCCTGAAGGCCAACAGGACAGGAAGAGTGTATGCCTTAGATCTTTCCAAGAAAATTGATCTCAAAGGCCATCCTTGCTATTTTCCAAGGCCTCTCCTCAAGAATCTAATCTATGGCATAGAAGGCTGGGACATGTTAATTTCAAGAACATGAATCAGCTGATACACCATAGTTTAGTAAGGGGAATGCCTATGAAGGAGTTCAAGTGTGAAAACAACTGCACTGCTTGTTTGAAAGGAAAACAGCACAAGGTTTCATTTCCACCTATTGAAGAACCAAAGTCCACTGCCTGCTTACAACTTTTTCACATGGATCTCTTTGGTCCTGTGAGAGTGATGAGCATGGCACAGAAAAATACTGTCTGGTAATTGTGGATGATTACTCCAGATTTGTATGGACTTTCTTTCTACATTCAAAGGATGAAGCTGCACAGAAGATCATAAACTTTGTGTTGTATGCTGAGAAGCAGTATTCCCTCTCAGTCAAGTGTATTAGAAGTGATAATGGAACAGAATTCAGGAACAATACACTTGATGAATTCTACCTTTCCAAGGGAATAAAGAGACAGTTTAGTATTCCAAGAACTCCTGAACAGAATGGAGTTGTGGAGAGAAAGAACAGGACCCTCATTGAAGCTGCAAGGTCTATGTTGGCTGATTCTGGACTGCCATTGACTTTTTGGGCTGAAGCTGTCAACACAGCATGCTATGTGCAGATAGAGTGCTAATAAATCAGAGGTTGATGAAGACTCCATATGAAGTTCTACATCATTTGGCCCTTCTCATTTCATTTTTTAGAGCATTTGGGTGTCCCTGTTTCATTCTCAACACAAAGGATCAGCTCCAGAAATTTGATCCTAAGGTGGATGCAGGGTACTTTGTTGGTTATTCATCAACTTGCAAGGCATACAGAGTCTTCAATTGCAGAACAAAGATGGTTGAAGAGACTTTACATGTCAAGTTCAATGAATCTCCAAAGGACAAGATTCCACAAAGCCCTGTGGAGCTCTTTGATTTGGACATACTGCAATATGTTCCTTATCAATCTCCTGCTGTTGCTCCTGTCAAAGTTCACCACCTGGTGTTACTACTGAAGATGATGATGATAGTAGTAATCACCTCTTCAGGTTTAGTGATCAACTGCCTGAGTCCTCTAAACCTGATGCTCCTGTAGCTCCAGCCGCACCATCCACAACAAATGCTGATGAGATTTCTGCATCCTCAACTTCATTTGAGTTGCCACCATCTTCATGGTTTCAAGAATCTGCATCAACATCTGCTGCTGCTGAAGACCCTACAAACACTTGCACAGATTTGATTGTTTACCAAGAGCTGAAAAATCACCCAATATCTCAAATCCTTGGTGATATCAATGCTGGTGTCTCAACCAGAAGCCAGTTGTCCAATTTCTGCTTCTATGCTCTCTTCATCAGTCAGCTAGAGCCGAAGAACTATCATGTTGCTTTGAGGGACAATGGATGGGTTGAAGCCATGCAGCTTGAGCTTCTTCAGTTCAAGAAACAGCAAGTGTGGGAGCTTGTTCCTCTACCCCCAGGTAAGTGTGCAATAGGCACTAAATGGGTGTTTAGGAATAAAACTGATGAAAATGGGCTAATTGTTAAGAACAAGGCCAGACTGGTTGTGCAGGGGTTTGCACAAGAAGAAGGTATTGATTATGATGAAACCTTTGCCCCTGTAGCCAGACTGGAGGCAATTAGATTGTTTTTAGCTTATGCTGCACTCCACAATCTTAAAGTTTTCCAAATGGATGTCAAAAGTGCTTTTCTATATGGTACAATAAAAGAAGAAGTTTATGTGTGTCAACCACCAGGCTTTGAGGATAATAAGCACCCAGAATGGGTATATAAGCTTGATAAAGCTCTTTATGGGTTGAAACAAGCACCTAGAGCTTGGTATGAGACCTTATCAAACTTTCTTCTACAGAATAATTTCACTAGAGGCTCCATAGATAAAACTTTATTTATTAAGAAGGTGGATCAGCATAAGCTACTTGTTCAAATTTATGTTGATGATATTATATTTGCATCCTCTGATCCCCAATTGTGTGAGGATTTCCAAACCTTAATGCAACAGAAGTTTGAAATGAGTGCAATGGGAGAATTACAGTTCTTTCTAGGTTTGCAAATCAAACAAAAAGCTGATGGAATTTTCATTCATCAGTCTAAATACACAAAAGATCTTTTGAATAAGTTTGATTTACAAACTGTAAATCTTGTTCTACTCCCATGTGCAACACCACACAATTGGATGTTGATCAGAAAGGTAAAGGTGTTGATGAAACCCTTTACAGATGTATGATTGGTTCCTTGATGTATTTAACAGCTTCTAGACCAGATTATGTTTGCTACATGTGTTTGTGCTAGATTTCAGGCTGCACCTAAGGAGTCTCATCTGATTGCAGTCAAGAGGATCTTTAGATATCTGCAAGGCACACAATCTCTAGGCTTATGGTATTCCACTGGACATTCTTGCAAATTAGTTGCTTTCTCTGATAGTGACTATGCAGGATGTAAGTTGACCAGGAAATCAACTTCTGGTGGATGCCATTCCTAGGCAACTGTTTGATTTCTTGGCAGAGTAAAAAACAAACATCTGTTGCTACATCCACTGCTGAAGCCGAGTACATTGCTGCTGCAAGTTGTACATCCCAAATACTCTGGCTTCAGAATCAACTTTTGGATTATGGCATTACAGAGACTAAGACTCCATTATTAATGGATAGTGCTTCAGCTCTTTGCATTGTCAAAAATCCTGTCCAGCACTCTAGGACCAAACATATAGAAATTAGACATCATTTTATAAGAGATTGTTTTGAAAAGGGTCTAATTAATCCTATGTTTGTGCCTAGTGCTGATGAGCTTGCAGACATTTTACTAAGCCTTGGATAGTTCAACTTTCCACAACCTGGTGTTAAGGCTTGGTATGCTGCAGCTAGAATAAGTGACAACTACTGATGATCTCAGTAATTACTGATGATCATTGGTAACCATGTCACATATAAGTACTGATGAGTTATTTTACCCTCAGTAGTTTTTATAACTACTGAAGGCTAAATGCTTTAAGTACTGTACTTATCTGTTCTACACTACTGATATAGTTACAACTACTGAAATCAGTAGAAAAGATAAGTACTGATGTCCTATGAAATACTAAAAACAGCTAAAAGCTGATGAGTAAGTGTTGAGGACAGTATGAAACAGCTGAAAGGCTATGAATTGACGACAACTACTGATGAGTACTCTCTCTTCAGTAGTTCACAAACTGCTGTTTCTTTATAACACTGAAGCAATACCATGTCTTCAGTAGTTTCACAACTACTGATGACTACACCAAGTCTCAGTTGTTTACAACAACTGATGGCAAAACCACGGTCTTCAGTAGTTCACAACTACTGATGACTAACACCAGTCTTCAGTTGTTTACAACAACTGATGGCAAAACCACGGTCTTCAGTAGTTCACAACTACTGATGACTAATACCAAGTCCTCAGTTGTTTCAACATCTGAAGTCCAACTTGTCTTCAGTAGTTTTTAAAACTACTGATGCCTAAATCAGAGACTTCAGTTGTTTCAACGTCTGATAGTCAACACCATGTCTTCAGTTGTTTTATAACTGCTGACCACACCAATACCATCAGTCGTTTCAAACGTCTGAAAGTTAATACCACGTCATCAGTAGCTTCAAATACTGATGACTAACACCAAAACCTTCAGTCGTTTCATAACCCGTACCCTATATATACCTGATCCCTCTTTCAGAGTTTTTTTTTCTTTCACGACCTAACTTTTCAAAAGCTCTGAAAACCTTTCACCTTCATTAATGGCGACCATGCAACTCAAACCTCGACACAACTGTGTCGCGTACCTTACAAAATCGCCCTTCTGGACCAAATTTGAAAATGCTATAGATCTTATGGTCCAATCCCCACTAAAAACGGCTTTCCTTTTAAATCCAATCATTTATGCCGATTCGCTACGACAGTTCTGGATGAATGCGACCGTTAATGGAGAATCTATCCATTCATCTATCAACTCGCATAAGGTGGTCATCTCTACTGCTACCATCCGCCAAATATTACTGTTAGATGATGCTGCCTACCCTTTGGATATCCTAAGCGCCAACTTGATCTTTCCTTTGGACAACATGGATATCAGGGTGATCTTAGTGCTTCAACAATCCTGAAGAAACATTTTCCAGATGCTGAACGATTATTATTTCATATGGTAAATGTTTGCCTGGCTCCGAAGACTTCCTCTTGGGATCAACTGTCTTCCAGATGGCAACAGGTATTGTTCTCTATCCTTGAACAAGAACCACTAAACTTTTCTGAAATAATTTTTCTTGAACTCAAGGATATGGCCACAAAACCACTTTCTAACCGTTGGATACTATATCCTCGGTTTATAATGGCCATAATAGAGAATCAGCTTTCTGCTGAGGGACTAGTTGGTCTGGGAGTCCCTTTTGGCTGTATTGCCGGAGGTATACTCCCGACACAACACTGACCAAACTCTCAAACAGGCTGCCAAGCTGCGCAACCCACGCAGCTGGAACCCCCAGCCTCCACCTCCACATCCAAAGTCCCCTCCAAACCCACAAAGAAGAAGCCTAAGAAAGCTACTCAGGGAATTGAGTCCCCTGTGGATGCTCCTGCTGCACCAACGCAGGTAATCTCTGCTGGAAATAACCCCCCAGTAGAGACTGTGACTCCACCAACTGAAGCCGCTCAGGTTTCCTCTCAAAAGGAACCTGAAGCAACCACTCAAAGGGAAGCCACAATGCTGGGATCCTCCTCACTTGAGGGGATTACCATTGAAGAGCACCACCTGTCCCGGTGCACACTGCTTCCACACCCTCTCCTGATGCAACCGCCCCTCAAAGCCCTACTATCATTGTTGCAAATGCTGACGTAGTTGCATTCCTCACCCCCACCCAGACACCAATACTACTGGATAACCTCAACACCTGAGGGGGAGGATCACAATGCTTCTGTCAACCCACAGCACAGGGGTTATCATGTTCCATCTTCTAGTGTAGATAGGAGGTGCGAACTTCTGGTGAGGCTGCAACTGCTTCTGACTCAGCAAATGACCAGGATGCAGTTGGTAACATCTCTAATCCTCACCAGTGGCAACAGCTGATGAAGGACATAGTCCTGAGGCTGGAAGTCCCCAGAACCGAGAACAAGGGGCACATGCTACAATTGATCTACACTCAAGGCATGTTCATTCTGACTTTGTCAGGAGGTCAGGTGATTCAGTCACAACTGATGATGACCTGAGCTTCTTCTTTGATGTAGTTGCTCAAAACACCATTCTAGAGGATGAGGTTAGCAGACTCAAAGAGCTGCTGGCCAAGATGTCTCAGGATGCAAGTCCATCTGCCACCACAATACACCCACAGATGGCACCTTCTTCTGAAGGTCCCCTACACACTGAGCCTATATACTTCCAAGCCACCAGCCTCTGCTTTCGGCACTGATTCTCAGGAACAGAACCACCCTGATCAATCAGTTGCTACCCTTCAAAATTCCCTACCTCTCATCACTCCCATGATCACAGATATAGTGATCAAAGCCATTGATGAGAGGCTTCCTACAATAATACAACCCTTGGTGGAGGAGTTGGTGACTAAATCTCTTTCTACTGCTCAAACCCTTGCCTCCAATGCAACCAAAAAGGGGAGAGAGTCAGTTAGTTAAAGGAAAAGGAAGAGGATAGATGGGGAGAAGGCGAAAGAATCTGAGGTTGTAAATGAGAAGAGAAGGAGAATGTGAAGGGAGCTGAAGTGAATGAAAGTCAAAAGACTTTCATGTCACATATCAAAAGAGAAAAGGAGAGTCTGAGAAGGAGAAGGAGCTGAAGGATATGGTGAAAGAAGCTGACGCCAACCATAACCGTTCAATGGATAAAATCTTGAGCAGTTGTATAGGCAGGGTTTTGACATCAAACAACTAGACTCCGAGATCAGAAGGATGGAAACAGAGGAGATCAATTCCAGATGGGCTAGCTATGATGCCTTAGAAAGAGAAAGGCTGGAAATATGATCAGATTTTAGCTAAATACCTGGGAAGATCTCTAATGGAAATAAGGGCCTGGACCAGGGACAACATCTTGGCAATAACCACCAAGATTTGTTCGTCTGAAGAATACTCCAAAGGTCTAGTGATGAGGTATTGAATGAAGCTGGGGTTGGGAATCGAAAAGAACTGACAAAATTTACCAAAGCCTCCCTTACAGCCAAAATGCTAAAACAGTCTGAACCTCAATCCTCAAAATCACTATCTCCACAACCCACTAAAACACTCCTTTACCCTCTAAACCAACCATCCAACCCACAAAACCAAATCCTTTACCTCAAAAACCATTGCCAGTGATGTACCTAGCCAAAAGAAAAGAAAGGTACTGAGGCCTGATGAAGATGAAGAGGAGGATGAAGACAGACTGCCACTCTCTGCAGTCATTACTTGCCTAAGGCTAAACAATGTCCATCACTCCTGCTTCTCAAATGCATGATGTAATGATAAGATTGAAGAGGAACAGATGCAAAAACAGATGAGGAAATGCTGAAAAGCATTGACAAAGCATATGCTACATCCTCTTCAATGATCAGCGTGAAGAAAGAAGTATTAAGATTGTACACCCTTGCTAATACCTTTCAATACCAAAGGGAAAGAGTAAGGATATGGCCTGATCCTAGGGTGGCACACCGGATTGTCAAGAAAGAAATTCCTTCAAGATACAAGGGCCAAGTGAAGAGAGTTGTCGACGAAGACATCACTGTGGTGCTTGTAGTGTCCCCTTGGGAAATTGTTGAAGAGTTCAAGAAAGCCTATGAAGCCAACAACCACCTCAAAAGATTTAGAGAACAAAATTATAAAGAAGGGATGGTTTACAAACGACTTGAAAACTTCAAACAAGAAGAGCTCAACCTGCTCTTAGAAGGAACTCATCCAGATGAGTTTGCTTATAGACAAATAACAACGGTTGAGCTCAAAAAATGGAAAACAGGCCAAGTACATATCTGAAGTGTATGGCCGAGAAGGATTATTTGATGGTGTGCCCGAGGTGCTAACAATGGATGAGCAAATCATGTTTTTAAGGGCTTACACCAGGGAATCATATAGGCTGATACACGGAAGTAGATCTCATGGTTGGGGCAACAGCTCGTGTCCAAGTCCCAATACAGAGCTCCCCCATATCATGCCAAACAGATCATCAGAGACTTCTTCCCAGGCCGGTACTGAAAAAGGGTCACTTCTCATCTGATCAGAAGATAAGAGACCAATCTATCTGCCAAAATAAGTGGGACTCGTAAATAACTTAGAGGTTTTGGCTGCATTGGTTCAGGGGAGTTTGTTGGACCAAAAGAACCAATGAGCCTGATCAGAGAAACCTCTAAGTCCCAAACATACACAAACAGCTGAAGAAGACCTGATCAGCTGTTCTACAAAGTCTAAGAATACACTGCTGAAGTACTGAAGTACTGAAGACAAAGACTGAGACAACACTGAAGATACTGAAGACAACGTCTGAAGACTTCAACCAAGTAGGAAGAAAAAGACGACAGATCTGAAGACAAGAACATCGCTGAAAGACAAAGTCTGATGTTCAAGTACTGAAGATATCAGCTGATGTTAACAGCTGATGACAACAGCTGAAGAGGGCTTCTTCAGTTGTTGTGATGATTTTTCTTCTTCAGTAGTTTTCTTTTCCTTTCAGTATTTGTTTATTTTCTTTTCAGTACTTGTAAACAACTGAAGAGGTTGTTCTTCAGTTGTTGTAGTTTCAGTAGTTTTATGTTTTTCAGTAGTTGTAAATGAGATGTTTAACACTTAGGAACATTTGTAAGAAGATGTCAGTTGTTGACATCTTCAGTAGTTGTTAAACATCAGTAGTTATAAAACGTTTACATGTCACTTTCAAGTGACATCAGCCTACGTCATTCTTTTCTATAAGGAAGATGACTCACCTGTAATCGTGCCTTTGAGGCCGACAATCTAATGCAATATCCTTTTGTCGGATATTTCTCTCTCTATAACAAAATTCTTTTATCGTTTTATATCATTGTTCTTGTTGAATTTGTCTAATTCTGAGCTATTCCGCTGCTATATCTGTTCAATCGATTAAACCAAGGGGAGATCCTAACAACATGCTGTAACACACAATTGAGCTAACAACTCTTAATGAATTGTGAACCTCCTTTCTTTTGCTTGCAAGACTTTCATTAATTCATTATGTTACACTTTCATTATCTTAAATCTTCCACTTCGCTAAGATAATACTTTACGTTCATTATCATAATCACACCATGTAAAGTCACATCATCATACGTATAAGGAACAATCATACATATCAGTCATAAACATAACATCATCATGCATGATCATACATATCATATACGATCACACATCATAACAAACATAATGCATCATAAACATCATGCATCATACATATACATATGCAACACAAGATAGGTTATCATAAAACATAGCTGATCCTCCGTAGGACAGCGGGGGTTCGGGGGTGGCAGCCCCACCAGCGCGGTCCTGGGGAAGCAGCCCCTAGTGGGGTCCAAGGGCCAACGCCCTGGGGTTGCGTTGACATGTAGTTTCGCAGAACGCCCCTAGTTGGATAGCCGTGTCAGCGTAACTACCTGCAAAACTATAGTTTTGCATGAAGCTTTCATATTTCGCTAGACGACTATGCAGTTTCATGATGAACCTGTAATTTCGCAGAACGGACTGAAAATTACGAGCCACCGATTTTTGAACCGAAACATCAATCTTTTACACCCAAAACCTTGGTTTATCATCCATGAAGCTATATCTAAGCTTTTTACATGTTTTCTTACACAAAAACGTGCGCTTTAGGCAAATCTTTGCCACTTTCAAACCCAAGCCTAGAATCCGGGCTTACATCAAAATGAGGAGATAAATGATGTTACTTACCTGGATTCTTGTGTTGTTGTTGTTCGGATGCCCACGAACACCGACCTTCAATCCCGGGATCAACCGACCTTGAATCTTCAATTTTCTCCATTTTCTCTCTCTACACTCTCTCTCTAGAATTTGGGGTGTTGAGTTGCAAATGGGAGCTACTCAAGCCCATTACTATTAATTGGTTGGTTTTGACATTATTCCGGGCATTACAGTGGTTGAGTTACAAAATTAAAAAGGTTAGTTTTATAAACTTATTCTTTAAAAAGGAGTGTGAAAATTTTATAAAAATAGGAGGGAATAGCCAAAATTCGGCTGCCCCTTTGGTTGCTTCCTTGGGAATCTTTTGTCTTGTTTTAAGACAAAACTTTAACCCTCTTACACTCCATTCAAACTACTCTCTCTCACATTCAATTGCAGCTCTATCTTCCTCTTTTTTTTGCTGAAAATTCGGATTTGAAAGGAGGAAGAAGAAGAAGTGTGTTTTGGTGTTCAACTTCCTAACTAGTTGGGTGTTTGGCAAGAAGCTTGTGGGTATACAAGCTTGAGATCTTCTTCTTTGGAGACTTCCATTCAAGAACATCATCTTCTTCATTTAACATCCATCTCTAATCTCCTTGTTCTTAGAAAGGTAGTATTCTATGAACACCCTATGGTTGGTGTTGTTTGATAGCATTTCTTTTCACATATATGATCCTTGTTCTTGGGTTTGATTTGTTGGTTAATAAATGGTTTATTTTCAGAAACTAAAACATTTTTCATAGCTCTATATATCCTTTGCGTTTTTTTTAAATGGTTAAACAATCTTTGATGAACATGTAACAAACCTAAAAAATTTATGATGGTGGATTGACAGGTTGTTGGTTGGCAGATGATAGAGAGGAAGACGGTTGGGTAGATTTGATTGGTGACATTGACAGAATAGGTTGAGATGAGGTAGAGGTGGCTAACAAGGGAAGAGATGTAGAAATAGGTGGGGGTGGAATGCTAAAGGATGATGAGGAAGATGCAATGTCAACTCATGTGGCATTGTCAGGTGATGACGTAGGAGAGGCTTGATGAACATGAGGAATGATAGGTAATGGATCTAAAGGAATGATGTTTGTTTGGACATTGGATATGGATGAATCATCATAAAAACTAGAAGATTAAATATGTTGAAAAGGTATCTGAGTCAAAGAACCATGTGGGTTCTGATCAGACATCAGACAAATTAGATTCGTGCGAATCAACATAAAAAGAGTCCTGCACAATACGGGTTCTTTTGTTATACACCCAATCAGATTTCTAAGAGGAGGAGTTGCCTACGAAGTAACAATCGTCAAACACAAAACCGAATTTCGCCATGAGCCTGAGTATTTAGTAAAGTACACGACATCCAAATCGGTGAAAGAAATCAATCAAAGGCTTCCACTTATGGAAAAGTTCATACGAAGTCTTGATTTGTCTTTGACAATCAGCACCCTTTTAAGAACATAGGAAGCACAGTTCACCGCCTCTGCCCAGAACATAATGGGTAAAGAAGACTCATTCAACATCATATGAGCGGCTTCAATGAGGGTGTGATTCTTTCTTTCAGCAGCACAATTCTATTGAGGTGTTATTGCTACATTGAACTATCTCAGAATACCTTGACTAGCACAGAAGGAATCAAATATTTGATTTCTGAACTCGTACCATTGGTAATACCCGTTATTTTTAGAAGACTCAAACAAAAGAATAAAGTGAATAAAAATAAAGAAAATATATATTACCCAAGTTAAGGGGTAAAAAGTGTAAAAAAAAGGGCAAAATCTTTAAAAGTTGGTGATAAAGGTGGCATGGCCGCCCACACTCTCTTCACACATCACTTCATTTAGGTTTTAGAGAGAGAAAGAGCAGAAACTCTCGGGTGTTTGAAGATGAGAAGATAAAGATCGAATTCAAGGTAAGAATTCATGTGTTTATGATGTTCCTAACTGGCCTTGCCTCGATTATATTCTTTTGTGTGTCTTTGTGTGTGTTCGGGTGTGTTTTTGGTGGTCTTCTAGGCGGTCGAACTCAATTGCAAAGAGGTTTTAAAGAAGTCATAACCAAAAGCTACTAAGGTGAGTTCTAGGACCCCCTTTTTACTTGTTTTAAACTGCTTTGGTGCTTGAAATGCATGTAAGAATGTTTTTATAAAAATGGGTTTTTCACCCGTATGCTTTATGTGAGATTGTTGTGGGTGGGGTTTGATTATGGGCTATGTATATGTTTGATGATGTTATGCTTGTGTTTCTAAGGCTTAGGATGTATGATTTAAGCTTAGAACATGATAGGTGATGATTGGGAACTATATTATGATGTTTAAGAACATTATAGACTGCCATGCACCTAAATAGTGGCTCATGCGCCCAACATAAATAACTAACTAATTGTTTCCCATGTGACCAAACCTCAATCGTCCAAATAGTACCCATGCGCATAGAAATAGGCTGAAATTTACTAAGTGTTCAGACGCCTAGGATTCCCATGCGCCTTGGCACTAATACGCTTGCATAGTGCCCATGCGCCTAGAATTGCCTAGAAAAGATTAAGTGTTGCTCACACACCCCAATACTGCTGATGTGCCTGAAAGTTGCCCATGCACCTAAGTGTTCCCCATGCACCTGAAAGGCCATGCGTCGGCATAGTGATCATGTCCCTAAAGACTTAGATAATTTTTTCTGATTTTTGGGGAAAAGTGTAATGTAGGCTTTGACTTGGGAGATTCCCGGGGGCTATGTAAGTTGACTTTTTGAAGTCATAGATAATGTGATGGGCGATGTATGAAATGATTTGATGATGTATGATTGATGCTTATGCTTGATAACATGTATGATTTATGTTATGTTTGTATGATGGTGCCTTGTATGGTGATGATTGTATGTTCATGTTGATGTTCCTTATAATCTATGATTATTTTCCCATGGCTTTACATTGAATCTTAATGAATGAAATGAAATGTTTTATGTAACGTAAAGTGGAAGATAAAGAATAGAGGAACGAAATGAAAGAGTGCATGCACTAATTAATGAATGAAAGTAAGAAAAGCTTCCAAGCAACGTATGGAGGTTCACACCCAATAAAGGGTGTTAGCTCAACTGTGTGCGGGTTAGCTACCCTAGAAGGATGCACACTGGGGTCCAATCCTTATGATTAACCATATGTATGGGATCCTTGCCGCTTGCTACACATAATGGAGTCAGCTTCGTGCATAATGTTCAAGGTCTATGAAAGACCTCAGGCCCAGTAACTAGCTTCGTGCATAATGTTCGGGTTATAGCATATGACATTGGCCCATAATGAAAGAGAAAAGATAAGTGGTGAATGTACTTGCCCTACGTACTGGAGTCAGCTTTGTGCATAATGTTTGAGGTCTATGAAAGACCTCATGCCTAGTAACCAGCTTCGTGCACAATGTTCGGGGTATTGTACATGTCATCGAAAGTAATGAACGTACGAATGAAAGTAGGAAAGTTATAGATGAATGTGAATGAAAGTGAATGATAATGACATACGATGAATGAACGAACGTTAACAATCGATTTATGAAGATAATAACAATATTATCTATGTCTACGTACGATGTGTGATTATATATGTAAGTATAGTATGATTTGATAGAAAGTAAAGAACCGTTTTAAAGGAAAGTAAAGTATGTTTTATGTTCAAACAAGAACTCACTCACCAACGTTGGCTTTTATGGGTTTCCAGTTGGCAGGTAATGGTTATTGAGGATAGCATGGGGCGGCTACTTGGCTCATTTTGGATGGCATGCTGTTGTATAATGTTTTCGCATTATAATGCGAACAAACGATATTTTGTAATGAATGTTGTATTAATCTGCAAAAGCATTTATAATGTAATGAAATGTTGTTTTTAATTTTTCCACTCTAATCTCTTATTAATGTAATTTAAATATATGTTTTATCCGTGATGAATGGCCAATTGTAAGCTTCATGGGAACGGGGCCTTACAAGTTGGTATCAGAGCCAAATTTTAAGTGAAACGGGTAAATTTTCAAAAGAAACCTAATCTTAAACTGAAAATGGGATGGAAAGGGAAGGGATGCCGATCCGAGTAGCTGCGTGCCATGAGGTATTTTCTTAATGTTAACCGACATTATGTGCACATGTTATGTGGTTATGTGTTGTTAGTAGATTGAGATAGTGATGTAAACGGGATAGGAAATGCTTAGGGTATGAAGAGTAAAGTAAGTAGCTAATCAAAACTGGCACCTCTAATTAGGGACTTAGTATACTTGACATAAACTGAGCTATTCCCTTTAATGACCGTGATAAAGTTTGAATCTTATAGTGTGTCTAGAGGATGGCCGGTGGTAGATCATCGAAAGTTTCACATGGTGGAGGTCGTAGTGGATGTGGTAACCACGGGTTATAAGAGGAAGGCCTAGGCCCGAAGAGGTATTTCATGAAGAATCCGAGACCCCTCATCCGAAGGCCAGGGATGAGAGTGCTAACTTAAGAGCCTTAGTGAAAGAGACCGTTGTTGAGGAGGTGCATCAGGTCATGTAGACGATCCTACCGTCTATGGTGACTGAAGTGATTAAGGCTGTACGGGAAGGGGAACGAAGGGAGTGGAATAAGTCTTCAGGAGGATGCGAGCAACTGGAGACTAAGATGGTTGTCTCTAATGATGAGGAGGAGGAGGAAGAGCCTATGCATGAGACGTCACAAGGCTGTAACTACGAAGCATTCCAAAGGAGCAAGCCCCATACCTTTGACTGTAACGACACTGTTGCTGCTGCTCACCTATGGGTGAGAGAGATGGAGGTGGTACGGGACATTAGTGAGTGTCGGGAAGACCAGAAGGTGAAGTTCGCTACATATTCATCTGTGGACTTAGCTTTGTGCTGGTGGGGCAATATTGTCCAAGCTGAGGGTAGCCGGGGCATTGGAAGAATAAGGTGGTCGGAGATGAAGAAGATGGTGATGGAGGAGTTACGTCTTCATAGGGAAATGGAAAAGCTAGAAAGGGTGTTCATGCAGCTAGAGGCGGGAACAATGACACATCAACAGTACACCACCAAGTTCAATGAAATGGCACGGCTAGTGTCGGATCAGGTGAAACCTCTTTCACGAAAGATTACAAGGTATATCTAGGGCTAGACGACAGATGTCTGTAACAAAGGTGGTCACGATCAGAATTGGAGTGTGAAGCGGGTTGGACAAGGCGGGGCCACTCCAAGCAACAAAGGTGCGCGGGTGGATGACCGACGTGTGGTCACATCCGGTGTGAGGCTGAGAAAGTGTGGTAAGTGTGGGAAGGAACACACCGGAGAGTGTAGATAGGGTTTGAACATGTGCTTCAAGAGTGGGAAGCCAAGTCATATGGCAAGGGAATGCAAGGTAGGGAGGTGTTTTAACTCTGGCAGGGAGGGCCACATGAGCAAGGACTGTAAGAAGCCAAGGGCTGAAGGGTCGGTAGTGAAGAAGGCTGGAGGACAAGGGCAGAGGGTGAGTGCCAGAGCATTCATGATAAGACAAGAGGAGGCTAGGACAGACCCTGATGTTGGGTTAGGTACGTATCTAGTAAACCAAACTTTAGCCTCTGTGTTATTTGATTCTAGGGCTAGTAAAACTTTTATTTCTACAGCTTTTTGTGCTAAAATGCCTATTAGTAGTTGGAGTATAGATAAGCCCTTTGATGTAGAAACTACCATATGTAAGTCTACCAGGATTTCTGAGATGGTAGAGGGTTGTGACATAGAACTAGAAGGTCACAAATTTCCTATTAGACCATTTGTGATGACCTTAGGCGGGTTGATGTAGTCTTAGGAATGGATTGGTTGACGAACTACGAGGCAAATATAGTGTGTCGCAAGAAGATGATCCGATTGACAGTGCCTGACGGGAGTGTGGTGATGGTTTACGGTGATTGAGTCATGACGATTCCGAAAGTGCTTTCGATGGCGTTGGCGAGAAAGTTCATGAGAGGTGGATGAAGAGCCTACTTGGCCTACGTAAAGGATCTGGATATGCCAACACAACAACTGACCGATGTACCAGTGGGGTGTGACTTATCAAATGTGTTTCCCGAAGACTTACCAGGAGTGCCGCCATCCAACGAGATCAAGTTCTAGATTGACTTGATACCGGGTGTCCAACCTGTAGCTAAGGCACCGTATCAGTAGGCTCCGACTGGGATGAAGGATTTGATGGAGCAACTACATGAGTTGCTTGACAAGGGGTTCATTAGACTAGTATCTCGCCTTGGGGTGCTCCAGTCTTATTTGTAAAGAAGCAAGACAGTATTTTGAGAATGTATATAGACTACCGTGAGTTGAATAAGCTAACAGTAAAGAATCGATACCCTTACCAAGGAGCAATGACCTGTTTGATCAGCTCCAGGGTGCCAGTCGGTTCTCGAGGATAGACCTTTGATCTGGCTACCATCAGTTGAAGGTGAATGAGTAGGATATTCCTAAAATAGCTTTTCGCACACGTTATGGACACTACGAGTTTCTCGTTATGTGTTTTGGTTTGACTAACGTGCCAGCAGCTTTTATGGGTGTGATGAATCAAGTGTGTCGGATGATGTTGGATAAATCAATAATTGTGTTTATTGATGATATCCTGATTTATTCGAAGAGCGAGATAGAACATGTCGGTCACGTTCGGGAAGTTTTAGAGACTTTGAGAAAGAAGAGTTGTATGCCAAGTTCTCCAAGTGTGCATTTTGGTTGTGCGAATTCCAGTTCTTGGGTTAGGTAGTGAATCCTGAGGGGATTGTGGCATATTCGTAGTTTCTTGGGTTTGGCGGGCTACTACAGAAGATTCATCCAAGACTTCTCCAAGATAGCTTCTCCATTCACTATGTTGACCCATAAGGACGTAAAGTTTGTATGGGGTCAAACTCAAGAGAAGGTGTTTGAGGAGTTAAAGGCGAGGTTGACTCAAGCTCGTGTCTTGTCGTTACCCGATGGAAGCGGGAACTGGTGGTTTATTCAGATGCTTCCTACTCAGGGTTGGGATGTGTGTTAATGCAGAGAGGAAGGGTTATACCTATGCATCTTGACAATTGAAGGTTCATGAGGTTAATTACCCTACTCATGACTTGGAGCTAGCAGCCGTGGTCTTTGCGTTAAAGATATGGAGGCACTACCTGTATGGGACGCAGTGCATAATATTCACTAACCACAAGAGCTTGAACTATTTCATCTAGTAGAAGGACTTGCACATGAGGCATAGGAGATGGTTGGAGCTCATAAATGATTATGATTGCGAGATCCATTACCATACGGGCAAAGCACACGTGGTGGCGGATGCCTTTAGACGAAAAGAATGACCCGAGCCGATTTGGGTGAAGGTTTACTGGTTGATCATAACCTTTGATGTCACGAAGCAGGTCATAGAGTTTCAAGATGAAGCATTAAAGAAGATCATCTTAACTCTGAAAGGATGAGAGGCCTGGTTGTGGATCTATTGAAAACACACTTGGTGTTAGGACCCCATTCAGGCGGATGTGGTCTACCGTGTACCACACAAGGTTATGATGCTATATGGGTGATTGTTGATCATTTGATTCAGAGTGCTCACTTCCTACTGATTCACGAGACATATTCATTTGAGCGGTTGGTGGATCTGTTCATTAAAGAGATTGTAACTCCTCATGGTGTGTTGATGTCTATTGTGTCAGATCGTGACACTAGGTTTACGTTTAAATTTTGGAAGAAATTCCACGACACAATAGGGACAAGGTTACATATTAGCACGGCTTATCATCCTCATACAGATGGTCAGTCGGAAAGGACTATTCAGACACTGGAAGATATGCTCCAGGCATGCGTCATCGATTTTGGAGGAAGTTGGGATGACCACCTACGGTTAGCTGAGTTCTCATATAACAATAGTTATCATGCCAGCATTAGTATGCCTCCTTATGAGATGCTATACCGGAGAAGATGTAGAACACCTGTGTGTTGTGGTGATATTGGCCATAAATAGTTAGGGAGAGTCGACGTGGTCGAGGCTACGACTGAGAAGTTGGAAAGGATCAAAGCCTTTATGAAGGCAACTAAAGATAGGCAGAAGTCGTGTGCCGATAAGAGACGTAGACCGATTGAGTTCGAGGTGGGTGATAGAGATATGTTGAAAGTCTTACCTTGGAAGGGTATTATTTGGTTCAAAAAGCGGGGCAAGTTGAGTCCAAGGTACATAGAGCCTTTTCGAATCATTGCTCAAGTAGGAGAGGTGACCAATAGATTGGTGTTACCAGATAAGTTAAGTGGAATTCACCTGACATTCCATGTATCGCATCTAAGAAAGTGTTTAGCTGATGAGGATATGGTCGTACCACTGGAAGATATCGAGGTAGATGAACGGCTCAATTATGTGGAGCAAGCAGTGGCGATCATTGATCAGAAAGAGAAGAGGTTGAGGGATAAAGTGGTTCCTCTTGTGCATGTACAGTGGAAGCACACAAAGGGATCCGAGTTTACGTGGGAGACGGAGAAGGAAATGAGAGAAAATTACCCACGATTGTTTGAGGAATAACAGGTTTCGGGGATGAAACTTATATAAGGGGGTGGACTTGTACCAACCAATTATTTATGTAAGACAAAGAAAGAAGAATAAAGTGAAGAAAAAGAAAAAAAATATATTTTACCCAAGATGAAGGGTAAAGAGTGTAAAAAGGACAAAAAGATGGAAAAGTTGGTGAGTAAAAGGTGATGGCCCCCATCACCTCCTACACACCCATTTCTTTCTATTTTTGTGAAAAAGAAAGAGACAAAGCTGAAAGTTTCAGTTCTTTGAAGAACAACAAGGAAAAGTTCGAATTCAAGGTAAGAATTCATGGTTTTTGAGTGTTCTTAACCGGTTTTATCATCGGGTGTGTGCTTATATATGTTTTTGTGTGTTCGGGTATGTGTTTCAAGTTGGTTTCTAGGTGAGAACTTGTAGCAATCGGGTTTTGAGGGAAGTCTTAGCCGAAGAGGCTGCTAAGGTGCGTTCTAGAACCCCTTTTTGTTACTTGTTTTTAACTGCTTTGGGGCTAGAAATGTATGTATGAACTTTTTTATAAAAGTTGGGTTTTGTACCCGTATGTATATGTGTATGTGTATGTGTGTGATTCGGGTGGGGTGTGAATTTGGGATATGTTTATGTTTCATGATGTTATGAATATGTTCTAAGACATAGAATGCATAATTTAAGCTGTGAATAAGTTTGAGAATGATTGGGGACTGAATTATGATGTTTAAGTGTGAAATAGGCTGCTCATGCGCCCAAATAGGGTTCATGCGCCTCGTATGGAAACCTGCCTAAGTGTCGTCTTGCGCCTAGAAATAGGCTGAAATTGAGTAAGTGTCCATACGCCCGGATAGCTCATGTGCCTAGGCACTCATGCGCCTGCATATTGCTCATGCACCTAGAATTGCCCAGAATAGACTGAGTGTTGCTCATTCCCCCCAATAGTGCTGATGCGCCTGGAAGTTTCCCATGCGCCTAAGAGTTCCTCATGCGCCTGAAAGGCCATGCGCCTGTGTAGTGCTCATGCGCCTGCATAGTGTTCATGTGCCTAAAGACTTAGAATATTTTCTCAATTTTTTTGAAAAAGTGTAAAGTAGGCTTTGACTTCGGAGATTCCTAGAGGCATCGCAAATTGACTTTTTGAAGTCAAAGATGATGTGAGAAGCATAGTATGTATGATGTATGATTGATGCTTATTTCATGATGGTATGTTTGATGTATGTTATGCATGTATGGTGGTTCCTTGTATGTAGATGTTTTGCATGATTATGTTTATGTTCCTGTTACGAATGTTTATCTTTCCCCTGGCATTACGTGTTTTAGTTGTGAAAAAAATGATAAAGTATTATCTAACGTAAAGTGAAAGATAATGAAAAGAGGAACATAATGATAGAATGCATGCATTAATGAAAGCGAAAGTAAAGAGAGGCTTGCAAGCAATATGTACGGAGGAGCACGACTCTAAAAATGTCGTAAGCTCAACTGTGTGTGGGTTAGCTAACACTTAAGGATACACATAGGTGTCTGGTCTTTGTGACTGACGAGTGATATAGTACATGGATTATAGTAGATACTCACTTAGTGATGGTGCTAGGCTATATGCTATATAGAAGTCATTTATGATCTTCGGCCCAGTACTCGAGTTATGCATAATGTTTGAGGTGTAGTATACAATTGGGTTTATAGTGATTACTCACCTTGGTGCTGGTGTCAGGCTATGTGTGGTATGGAAGTCATTTATGATCTTCAGCCCACTACCCGAGTTATGCGTAATGTTGGAGTTGTAGTATACTGTTGGGATGTTGTCGTTTACCTCGGTGCTGGCGCCATGTTTTGTGTGTTATGGAAGTCAATTATGATATTCGGCCCAATACACCATTTAATTTGGGCATAGCTGATGATATTGATGCAAATAGTGATAATGAATGTGATAAAGAAAGAAAGAGTTACAAAAATCATGTGATTAACAATAAAGGATGATAATAATGAAATTATCTTTATGTATATACGTATGATGTGTGATCGTGTACAGTAGTATAGTATGATTTGAAAGAAAGTGATGAACGGTTTTAAACGAAAGTAAAGTATGTTTTATTTTAAAACTAGAACTCACTCAGCAATGCTAACCTTTATGTGCTTCTAGTTAGTAGGTAAGGGTTCCTGAGGATGGTACTGGGCAGCTACTTGACTCTTTTTGGATGGCATTCTTTTGTTTATTATTTTTGCATTGTAA
Organism: Flaveria trinervia; assembly: GCA_025506515.1. Lineage (NCBI taxonomy): Eukaryota > Viridiplantae > Streptophyta > Magnoliopsida > Asterales > Asteraceae > Flaveria > Flaveria trinervia. Next base: position 38,533,949 of record CM046452.1, on the reverse strand, counting down.
TGCGAACAAACGATGATTTGTAATGAATGTTGTATTAAATTGCAAAAGCGTTATAATGAAATGAAAATTTATTTTAAGGTTCCGCTGCGATGTTTTATGAAAGTTATTTGTAAATATAAGTTTTATGTGCAGTGATTAACCAGCTGTAAGTGTCTCGGGAGTGGGGCCTTATAGGTTTTACTAAAAAGAGAACCATAGGGTACCATGTATTTGAAAGAATGCAAATATAAGGTACATACAGTTTTCAAAACTTGAATTATTGAAAACTAAAATCCCATTGGAAACAAGTTTAACACCATCCTTTTAGACGACAATCGAATCACTTGAGAACTATTTGTCGGATAAAGGTCACCTAACCACTTTTAGGGAACATGTGTGTTTGAGGTTGGCCAAACGTATTTGTGGGATAAAGGTGATCTAACCACTTTTATCTGTAAACTCACATGTGTGTTTAAGTAGGACAACCTAAATTGGAAACCATGTGCATAGGGTCACCGAAGCATGGCGTACAATGGTGTTCATGGGATTTTACATGCCAACTAAACATAAGATGTTTCACCGATCCCATAAGGCTAGAAGTTGCAAAAGGTTGCAATTGTCAAATATTGACTACCTTGTTAGTTTAAATAATGGGATAAAGATCACCTAACCATCATTTAAATGTAACATTGGTTTCTAGGTTTTAATTATTAATTGTCTATAAGACATAAAAGGGTATTAATGATTAAAATGTAATATTTCAGATATACTAATATGAACTTTGTAAATTTTGTAGAAAATGGCCACAAACAATAATGCTACCACCCCAACCACCTTATCGCTGAGAATCATCATAGAGACGGTCGTCTTAACCATAATAACTTTATGGACTGGTTTCAAAACTTGAGAATTATTCTCAAGCAAGAGAAAAGGGCCTATGTCCTTGACGATCCCATTCCTGACCAACCAGACCCCGAGGATGTTGAGGCCTATAACGATTCACTTCAGTATACTGAGGATTCCATACATGTTTCTTGTCTCATGTTGGGAACTATGATTCCCGAACTCCAAAAGGATTTGGAGCATCATGGGGCATACGACATGATTACCCAGTTAAAGGAAATTTTCCTTCATCAAGCTAGGGTAGAGCGCTTCGAAACGGTTCAAGCGCTTCACGCGTGTCTCATGGAAGAAACCCAGTCAGTATTATCTTATGTACTTAAGATGAAAAGCCACATTGAAAATGGTGCAGTTGATAAGTGTGAATCTTGTTTACAAGGTAATATGACCAAGTCACCCTTTAGTGGTACTAACGAGAGAGCAAAAGACTTATTGGGAATCATACATTCGGATGTTTGTGGTCCTTTCATGACAGTGACAAGAAATGGTGAAAAATACTTCATTACTTTTACCAATGATTATAGTCGCTATGGTTATGTGTACTTAATGACAAATAAATATGAAGCTTTTGAAATGTTTAAAATCTTCAAGAATGAAGTAGAAATTCAACTCAATAAAACTATCAATGTTCTTCGTTTAGATAGAGGAGGTGAATACCTCAATGAGGCTTTTCAGGACCATCTAAGAAATTGTGGGATCGTCTCACAACTTACTCCACCCGAAACACCACAATATAATGGTGATTGAAAGGAGAAACTGAACCCTATTGGATATGGTTCGATCTATGATGGATATAAGGTCACTACCTCTATCATTTTGGGGTTTCGCATTGCTCTCCGCGGCTCGTATTTTGAATATGGTCCCAACCAAGAAAGTGGATTCGACACCTTTTGAAATATGGCATGGACGAGTTCCATCGCTATCATATTTAAAAATATGGGGCTGCGAAGCTTATGTTAAGCCAAACACCCAAAACGAGTTGGAAAGTCTATCCACTAAGTGTATAATTGTTGGATATCCCAAAGAATGTATAGGATACTTCTTCTTTGATCCAACAGAGCAAAAGGTATTTATTGCTCAAAAGGCATAGTTCTTGGAAGCTAAGTTCCTTATGGATGGAATAATGTATAGAAAAATAGTATTTAATGAGGATCAAGATCCACAAGTTGATACACGTTTGGTTGTCACTAGCAATCAACAAGAGGTTGTTGATGATGATCAAGAGGTTTATCAATACACACAAAATGTTTGCAGATCTGGTAGAGTTAGCATTCCACCAGAAAGATATGGATTTTTCATGAATGGATGCTATGTGGTTGACTCCGTTGAGCCAACTACATACCATGATGCAATGTCCAATTCGAATTGTGACAAATGGCTGGAAGCCATGAAGGTAGAGATGTAATCTATGTATGAGAACCAAGTTTGGGAATAGGTTGGCCCTCCACTTAACTCCAAACCGGTTAGATGCAAGTGGGTTTTCAAGAAGAAAACGGATATGCATGGAAACTTGGATTATTATAAAGCATGATTTGTAGCAAAAGGTTTCACTCAAACTCAAGGGGTTGATTATGATGAAACCTTCTCGCATGTGGCAATGCTAAAGTCAATTAGGATATTATTTGGCATAGTTGCATAATATGACTATGAGATTTGGCAAATGGATGTCAAAACTGCTTTTCTTAATGGACATCTTGAAGAGATTGTCCATATGGTTCAGCCTGATGGTTTTGTCAATCCACAACATCCTAATAAAGTATGCAAGTTAAAGAGATCAATCTATGGATTGAAACAAGTATCGAGAAGTTGGAATCAACGTTTTGGTGAAGATATCAAGAAATTTGGTTTCATCAAGAATGCTCATGAGGCTTGTGTATATAAGAAGGCTAGTAGGAGCATAATTACATTCTTAGTATTATATATTGATGACATACTACTTTTTGGGAATGATATTCCAACCTTGGAAGGTGTTAAACTTGGCTTGGAAGTTGTTTTTCCATAAAAGATCTTGGTGAAGCCACCTATATTTTGGGAATAAAGATCTATAGGGACAGATCGAGGTGGTTGATAGGTTTAAACCAAGGTGCATATATTGATAAAATCTTGAAAAGGTTCAAGATGGAAACTCTAATACAGGTATGGTACCTATTCAAAGAGGGACAATATTGAGTACATATTGTTGGATCTTGTATGCCCAAGAAACATACAAGATTGATGTGGTTAGTACGTTATGATCCAAGTCGGGTGATACCCAATAACAGGCTAAACAAACATGAATAAATGTTTATTTGTGGATGAGATCATACAAAAAAATATTCACACCAATTTAGAAAATGGTTTTTCTTAAACGTTTCTTTTCTAATAGAACAACATTATATGGATAATTTGTTCATGAGAAATTATTTGTTTCATTATGTATGGTCTCATTCCCCAGACGCTCAAAGTTGGTCAATCATTGCACATAAAATATACAACTACATTTAACTATCATAAAACATCGCAACGGAACATTAAAATAACTTTTCCTTCATTAAAAATGCTTTTGCAAGCTAATACAATAAATCTTTACACATTTTCATTTGTTCGCATTAAAATGCAAAAACATTAACAAAAGAATGCCATCCAAAATGCCAAGTAGCTGCCCCGCGCCATCCTTAGCAATGCTCACCTGCCAACTAGAAAAAATACAATAAAAGTCAATGTTGCTGAGTGAGTTCTAGTTTTTATGTAAAACATACTTCAGTTTCATTAAAACTGTTCTTTTCTTTCATACGTGATCATGCACTATACATACACATAGATACTATCATTATTATCTTCATGATACATTCATTCATGCTTTCTTACTTTCATTCATACATCATTACATCTTTACTTTCATCCGGACAAATGCCATGTGCTTTAGCCCACCGTAATGCATAAAGCCGGTACTGGGCCTGGCGTCTTTCAAAGACCCCGAATATTATGCACGCAGCTGACTCCAGTACCAAGGGTAAGCGGCAAGGTTCCCATACATATGGTCAATCACATGGATTAGACCCCTGTGTACATCGTCATGGGGTATTTAACCCGCACAAAGTTGCGCTGACACCCCTCATTAAGTGTGAACCTCCTTACATACATGTGGTCAATCACAAGGATTGGACCCCTGTGTGCATCCTCATGGGGTATTTAACCCATACACAGTTGAGCTGACACCCCTCATTAAGTGTGAACCGAGATACATACAAGTGCTCAATCACAAGGATTGGACCCCTATGTGCGTCCTCATGCGGTATTTAACTCGCACACAGTTGAGCTGACACTCCTCATTGGGTGTGAACCTCCATACATATGCTTGATCACACAGATCAAGCCCTACTGTGCATGCTTCTGGGGTAGCTAACCCGCACACGGTTGAGCTAACACCCTTCATTGGGTGTGAACCGCCATACATATGCTTGCAAGCCTTTCATACTTTCATTCATTAATTAATACATGCATTCATTCATTACGTTCCTCTTTTAGTTATCTTCCACTTTACGTTGTATAATACTTTTATTTCATTCATTAACATTCAATGTAAAGCCATGGGAAAATAATCATAGATAATAATAAGGAACGTCAACATACACAGTCAACATCATCATACAGGGCATCATACATACATAACATTCATCATACATACCATCATGCATAAGCATGAATCATACATCATAACATGCCCCACATAACATCTATGACCTCAAAAAGTCAACTTACATAGCCCCCGGGAACCTCCAAAATCAGAGCCTAAATTTTACTTTTTCCCGAAAAAGTTAGAAAATATTTAAGTGTTCATCCGCATTTCCTATTATGTTCGTCCGCATTTCTTTTACTCATCTGCATTTGTCAATGTTCATCCACATTTGTTCATCTGCATTGACTTTGTTCATCCGCATTTGTTCATGTGCATTGACTTTGTTCATCCGCATTTGCTCAGTCGCTTGAACTTATCCACATTTGTTCATCCGCATTGACTTTACTCATCCGCATTTGTCAATGCTCATCCGCATTTTTTCATCCGCATTAACTTTGTTCATCCGCATTTGTTCGGTCGTATGAACTTATCCATTTGTTCATCCGCATTGACCTTACTCATCCGTATTTGTCAATGCTCATCTGCATTTCCTCATCCGCATTTCTTCACACTTAGACTTTCTCATCCAAATTAACTTTACTCATCCGAATTTGTCAATGCTCATCCGCATTTCCTCATCCGCATTTGCCAACACTTAAGTAGTTTTCTAAACCTAGGCGTATGAGCTACTGTTTGGGCGTATGAGCAGCCTAGGGCACACTATTCATCAGATTTAGTCCCCAAAACCTCATCTATGATGTTCTAAGCTTAAATCTTACGTTCTAAGCCTTAGAAACACAACCATAACATCATCAAGCATGAACATAGCCCACAATCACACCATACCTATAACATACACATATTCAACATATGGGTATAAAGCCCAGTTTTATAAAATCATAAGTTCATGCATTTCTAGCCCCAAAAAGCAGTTCAAACATGTAAAAGAGGGGTTCTAGAACTCACCATTGTAGCCTCTTGGGAATGACTTCCTTCAAAACCTATTTGCTGCAGGTTCAACAAGTAAAACCCACCAAAAACGCACACCCGAACACACACAAACATACATAAGCATACACCCGACGATAAAACCAGGGAAGAACACTCAATAACCACGAATTCTTACCTTAAATTCGAACTTCTTCTTCCTGTTCTTCAAGGACTGAAACTTTCTACTCTTTTCTTTCTATCTCTCTAAAATAATGCAGATCTGGGTGTTGTAAGAGTAGAGTGGGCTGCCATGCCCACTTACACCCACTTTCAAACCTTTTTGTCCTTTTGACACTTGGGTAAAATATCTTTTCTTTCTTTTTCTTCACTTTATTCTTCTTTCTTTAACTTTAAAAAAATAACTGGGTGTTATAAGTCCACCCCCTTATATAGGTTTCATTCCCGAAACCTGTTAATCCTCAAACAATCGTGGGTAATGATGTCTCATCTCTTCTTCAGACTCCCATGTACACTCGGATCCGTTCCTGTGCTTCAACTGTACATGTACAAGAGGAAACACTTTGTTCCTTAATCTCTTCTCCTTACGATCAATGATTGCCACTGGTTGCTCCATATAATTGGGCCGTTCCTCTACCTCGATATCCTCCAGTGGTACAACCATATCCTTCTCTGCAAAACATTTCCTCAGATGAGATACATGGAATGTCGGGTGAGTTCCACTTAACTCCTCTAGTAACTGCAATCTATAGGCCACCTCTCCTGCTCTAGAAATGATTCAGAAAGGCCATATGTATCTCGGGCCTAACTTGCCCCACTTTCTGAACCAATTGATACGCTTCCAAGGTGATACTTTCAACATAACCCTGTCACCCACCTAGAACTCAATCATTCTACATCGTTTACCAGCATACGACTTCTGTCTATATTTGGCTGCCTTCATGAAGGCCTTGATCTTTTCAAGCTTCTTAGTCGTAGCCTGGATCACGTCAACGCTTCCTAGCTCTTTCTGACCAATATCACCCCAACATACGAATCTCCAGCATCTCCTACCGTATAGCATCTCATAAGGGGGCATACCAATGCTGGCATGACAACTGTTGTTATATGAGAACCCAGCTAACGTTAAGTGGTCATCCCAACTTCCTCCAAAATCGCTGACACACGCTTGAGTCGTATCCTCCAGCATCTGAATAGTCCTTTTCGACTGACCATCTGTCTGAGGATGATAAGCCATGCTTATATGCAACCTCGTCCCCATTGCATTGTGGAATTCCATCCAAAATTTTGGTGTAAACCGGGTGTCACGATCGGACACAATAGACACCGGCACACCATGACAAGTTACAATCTCCTTGATGAAAAAATCCGCCAACCTCTCCGATGAATATGTTTCACCAATCGGTAGGAAGTGAGCACTCTTCGTCAAACGATCAACTATCACTCATATGGCATCATACCCTAGCACTATGTGTGGTAGCTTTGTAATAAGTCCATGGTGATGTGCTCCCACTTCCACTCCGGTATATCCAATGGTTGGATCTTTCCACTGGGCTTTTGGTGCTCGGCCTTCACTTGTAAACTAGTAAGGCATGTACTCATATACTCCACCATATCACACTTCATACCCGGCCACCAATAGTCTTTCTTCATGTCTTGGTACAACTTTGTAGCACCGACATGAATAGAGTATCGAGTCTTATGAGCTTTGTCCATGATCTTCACATGTAGATCCCCAAAATGAGGAATCCACATTCGTCCAAATTGGGTTCTAACACCGAGTGTGTTTTCACCCAATTCCCCAATCAGACCTCTCATTCTTTGGGAGTTAAGATGATCTTGTTTCAATGCCGCATCTTGAGACTCTTTGACTTGCTTCATCACATCGGAGGTCATCATCAATCAATAAGCTTTCACCCGAATCGGCTCGGGTCTCTCTTTTTGGCTAAGGGCATCCGCCACCACGTTGGCTTTGCCCGGATGGTAGTGGATCTCGCAATCATAATCTTTCATAAGCTCCAACCATCTCCTATGCCTCATGTTCAAATCTTTCTACTCAAAAAGTACTTCAGGCTCTTATGGTCAGTGAATATGGTGCACTTCGTCCCAGAAAGGTAGTGCCTCCAAACCTTTAACGCAAAGACCATGGCTGCTAGCTCCAAGTCATGAGTAGGATAATGGACCTCATGAACCTTCAACTATGGGGATGCATAGGCTATACCCTTTCCTCTCCGCATTAACACACACCCTAACCCCGAGTAGGAAGCATCAAAATAAACCACCAGATATTCACTTCTATTCGGTAATGACAAAACAGGAGCTTGAGTCAACCTCACCTTTAATTCCTCGAATGCCTTGACTCCATACAAACTTCACATCTTTTCGAGTCAACTTGGTTACTAGAGAAGCGATCTTAGAGAAGTCTTAATGAATCTTCTGTAATAGCCTGCCAAACCCAAGAAACTACGAATCTCATATGGTGTCTTTGGAGACTTCCATTGCATCACCGCCTCCACCTTTGCTAGATCCACCATAATCCCCTCGGGATTCACTACATGACCCAAAAATTGAACTACGCAACCAGAACGTGCACTTGGAGAATTTAGCACACAATTTCTCCCTTCTAAATGTCTCCATCACCTCTCAAATGTGGTCGGCATGCTCATCTTTACTCTTAGAACAAATCAGGATATCATCGATAAACACAATCAGTAATTTATCCAACATTGGCCCACACACTCAATTCATCAAGTCCATAAAAGCAGCTGGCATGTTTGTCAAGCCAAATGACATAACGAGGAACTCGTAGTGACCATAATGCATGCGAAAAGCAGCTGGCAGCTGCCATGTTTTAGGAATATCCTACTATTTCACCTTTAACTTTTGGTAGCCAATCGAAGATCTATTCTTGAGAACCAACTGACATCTTGAAGCAGATCAAACAAATCATAAATTCTCGGTAACGGGTATCGGTTCTTTATCGTCAACTTATGCAGCTCACGGTAGTGAATACACATCCTCATACGACTATCTTTCTTCTTCACGAATAAGACTGGAGCATCCCAAGGAGAGATACATGGTCTAATAAACCCCTTATCAAGTAGCTCTTGCAACTGCTCCATCAACTCTTTCATTTCAGTCGGAGCCAACCGGTATGGTGCCTTGGCAACCGGATGGGGACCCGGTATCAGATCAATCTGAAACTCGATCTCTCGGTCAGGTGGCACTCCTGGTAAGTCTTCAGCAAACACATCTAGAAAATCACACATAACCAGGACATCGAATAACTTTGGTGTTGGTGTATCCACGTCTGTCGCATAAGCCAAGTAGGCACTACATCCACGCCTCATGCACTTTCCCGCCACCACCATCAAAATCACTTTCGGTATCATTGTGACTCGATCACCATAAAGTGTAACCGAACTCATGTCAGGCCCTGTCAAACAAATCATCTTCATGTGACACACAATGTTCGCCTCGTAGTCCGCTAACCAATGCATCCCGAGAACTATATCGAAACCACCAAAGGTCATCACGAATGGTCTAACATGAATTTATGACCTTCTAATTCCATATCATAGCCTTCTATCATCTCAAAAATACTGGTAGACTAACCTATGGTAGTTCTACATCAAAGGGTGCATCTATATTCTTACAACTAATAGGCAATTTGCATAGAAAGCAACAGAAATGAAACTTTTACTAGCTCCAGAATGGAATAACACAGAGGCTAAAGTTTAGTTTACTAGAAATGTACCTGACACAACATCAGGTCCATCCTAGCCTTCTCTTGTGTCATAATAAATGCTCTGGTGCTCGCCTTCAGTCCTTTGATGGGTTTGATAGAACACAAAGTAAACAAGTTCAACCTTTTAAACTTTCTGAAAAACGCAGCGGAAGAATAGAATTATAACATGTTTATAATCTGAAAAATCCATGTTCTTAATGATGTTTTAAGATGGAAAAACAAACCCAAATCCAAAGGATCTTAAATATGTGAATGAACAAGCTATGAACACAAGTTAATACATAAAATCACAGCTATATAAAGCTGTGATGAACTACCTTTCTCCAGCCAAAAAGTCGACCAAGAAGGGGTTGAAAGATGCTGTGAACCGGCCAAGACTCCAAGGAAGGATCCCTCAAGCTTGTATACCCAAAGCTTGTATGCAAGCACTCTTCTTGCTAGGGAGAACAACACCAAAGTTCCTCAAAAACCGCCTCTTTCTTGCTGGAACCCGTAAGTATTAGAGAGAGAGAGAGAGCTTATGAGAAAATGTTTTTCATGTCACTTGAAGATGAGAGAACAAAGAGTGTATATCTAAAATTGGATTAAAGAAAGCAAAGTCTCTCATTGGGGTAGGGTGAGCGGCCGAAAATATGGGTCAAAGACAAGTTCCCCCCAAAAACCATTAATCCAATTTTATATAATAGTCCCTTGAAAGTTTATACGATTAACATTTAAGTGTATAACTTATACACTCTTTTAATTAGTTAATGTTATCTAACTAACTTAAATAACATAAGTAATATTCTTGAACAAAATATCCTAATAAGTTGTTCCATCTCACATGCAACTTATTTAGAAAACCATTTTCTAAATTTGGTGTTATTATTTAATTACATGATCATATCATCAATTGAATAATTGTTAGTGATTGCAAAGCTTGTTATTGCGTATAACCTGAATTGGATCATGACATACTAACCGCATCAATGTTCTATGTGTCTTGGGCATATAGAATCTAACAATCTCCCACTTGCACAAGATTCATAGAAGATTGATGCAAGTAGTAATACCGCCTAACAACGGTTTACTACCCTTAATACGCATGACTTATAGCCATTCAATAACATCATCCTTTCAAGTACCCTACTTGAAATGATTTAGGTGAATTAATCATCTATCCTTTTGTTACAGATGTCATGTTAAATCCAAGAACATAGAGTGATCATTCCTTGTTGATTTAACTTATCAGGCCTTAGACATCTAACTCTCAACGAATAAGAGGAACAAATTCCATCTTGACTACATGCGTTTCTCACAAACACCTCGTGTCACACCTGAACATACCATATGTGCTGTCCACTATTTCAGGACAGTGAAGAACAAGTTCAAGGTATGATACTTGTGAATATCAAAACCCAATATGTATCTCAGGTCGGAGGATATCAAATGATATTCACCTTTACTCAAATTTACTTATTCAATCAATAAGATTCCATGTTGTAAAATTGAGATGCGGTTAGTCCAATATTGTATCCCACAAATATCTATGAACCTTGGTAGCAACCCATTGCTCATATTCATCCTTATGAATATCAACCAATCCAAGTTCATAATAATCTTACCCTCACACTTGTTCCCACAAGTATGAACGACTACGGACATTTAGAGTAAAAATTTACTCATGGATTAAACATGCTAAATTGGAACATTAATTGAAACATTATAACCAAATAATTTTATTCAAATAATAAAGAGTTCCACATATCCAAATACAAAATTTACAGATCAAATCCAATCACTAGAATATCGAAGTTCCATGTCACAAGTATGACCTTCATGCCTTGCCTTTTCAAGGAGCTTCGTGAGAGGATCCGCAATGTTCTGATCGTGTGAACTTTGCAAATACATATCTTTCCCTTTTCAACTTCATCTCGTATGTAGTTGAATCTCCGCTCAATGTGCCTTGTCTTTTGATGAGCACGAGGTTCCTTGATTCGAGCAATCGCACCCTCGTAATCACAAAAGATCTCTAGGGGTCTGAATGGAAGGGACAACCCCTAGATCGGCAATGAATTTCTTCAACTATGCAGCTTCTTGAGCTGCCAATGAGGCGGCAACGTATTCTGATTCTGTAGTTGATAGAGCCACCACATCCTGCTTGGAGCTCTTCTAAGAGACCGCTCCTCCATTCAGAATGAAAATATATCCCGATTGTGACCAGAATCATCACGATCGGTTTGGAAACTCGCATCCGTGTAACCTTTTACAACGAGTTCCTCATCGCCAGATCCATAGATTAGGAACATATCTCTGTCCTCCTTAGGTATTTAAGTATGTTCTTAACAGCCATCCAATGACTGTTTCCCGGATTTGCTCGTAACGACTTGTCATGCTTAAGGGGCATGACACTCGGTCGGATGCATATCATTGCATACATGATGGATCCAATAGCAGATGCATATGGGATTGCCTTCATTTTATCTTGCTCATCCTTTGAGCTTGGACATTGAGTCGTACTTAATATTGTTCCTCTTTGAATAGGTACGGTACCTTTCTTAGAGTTCTCCATCTTTAACCTTTTCAAGATTTTATCAATATACGCAATTTGATTTAAACTAATCAACCGCCTTGATCTATCCCTATAGATCTTTATTGCTTCTCCAAGATCCTTAATGGAAAAACAACTTCCAAGCCAGGTTTTTACACCTTCCAAGGTTGGAATGTCATTTCCAATAGTAGTATGTCATCAACATACAATACTAGGAAAGTTACTATGCTCCTACTTGCCCTTATACACACAAGCCTCATCAGCGTTTTTGATGAAGCCAAATTTCCTTACCTCCTCATCAAAACAATGATTCCAGCTTCTCGACGCTTGCTTCAATCCATGGATTGATTTCTTTAACTTGCATACTTATGGAATGTTTTGGATCACAACAGGTGGGAAGGTTTCATCATAATCAACCCTTGGTTGGTGAGTGAAACCCTTTGCTACAAGTCTAGCCTTGTAAGTATCCAAGTTTCCATGCATATCGGTTTTCTTCTTAAAAAAACACACTTGCTTCCAACTACTTGGAGTTAAGAGGTGGAACAACCAAGTCCCATACTTGATTGTCATGCATGGATTGCATCTCAACGCTCATGGCCTCGAGCCATTTGTCACAATCCAAATTGGACACTGCATCATGGTATGTAGTTGGTTCATCTGAATCTACCACATAGCATCCATCCATGAAAAATCCGTATCTTTCTGGTGGATTACTTGTTCTACCACTTCTGCGAACGTTTTGTGTGTATTTATCAACCATTTGATCATCTTCAACATCCTCATGTTGAGTGCTAGTTTCAACCAAACGTGCATCGGGTTGTGGTTCTTGATCCTCCTCAAGATCCCTTGTTCTACTGCTAGTTCCTTCCGTAAGGAACTTTGCTTGTAAGAACTCACCCTTTCTGGCAACAAACACCTTTTGTTCCAGTGGATCATAGAAGTAATATCCCATAGAATCTCTAGGATATCCAATAAAGATACACTTGGTGGATCGGACTTCCAATTTGTTTGGGGTGGGAGTCTTAACATAAGCCTCACAACCCCAGACCGTTAAGTATGATAAGGATGGAACTCTTGCATGCCATATCTCAAAAGGTGTCCTTTCCACCTTTTTGGTTGGGGCCATATTTAAAATACGGGCCGCGGAGAGCAAAGCAAAACCCCAAAATGATAGAGGTAATGTGCTTCTAGCCATCATAGATCGGACCATATCCAATAGGTTCGATTCCTCCTCTTAGACACACCATTGTGTTGTGCTGTTCCAGGTGGAGTGATTTGTGAGACAATCCCACAACTCCTAAGATGATCTTGGAAAGCATCACTTAGGTATTCACCTCCTCTATCGGTGCGGGAAACTTTAATTGACTTGTTGAGTTGATTTTCCACCTCATTCTTGAAGATTTTGAACATTTCAAAAGCTTCATCTTTGTGCCTTAATAAGTACACATCCCATAGCGACTATAATCGTCAGTAAAGGTAATGAAGTATCTTCACCATTCCTAGTCATCGTCTTAAAAGGACACATACATCCGAATGCATGAATTCCTAATAAATCTTTTGCCCTTTCGTTAGTTCCACTAAAGGGTGACTTAGTCATTTTACCTTGTAAACAAGATTCACAACACATCAAATGATTCATATTCATTTGTTTTTAAAAGACCATTCTTTTGAAGAGTGTTGTATACGTTTCTTGTTTATATGACCAAGACGACAAGCCAAAGATAGGTATCACTCAAATCCACTTGAGTTTCTTGGTGTTCATATTGTACAATGAAATATTTAAAGCATTTTCATGAACCAATTCATAAATACCATTAATGGTATAGCCTTAAAATAGAACATATCATTTAAAGGAAACATGAATATCATTTTCAATAAAAGATAATACATAATCATAAAGTCTTAATTGGGATATAGAAATAATGTTCCTAGTCAACTAGGAGCACACAAAATATTCTTCAAAATAACATCCAAGCCACTTGGAAGTTTCAAGATGTAGTCCCCATGAGCTTCAACTTGGACTTTGGTTCCATTGCCCATGAAGAGGCTAACATCCCCTTGATTGAAGTCCCTACTTCTTTTGAACCCCTGCAACAAATTGCAAATATGAGTTCCACATCCGGTATCTAGTACCCATATGTTTGAAGATGTAACATTAAGATCAATATGAATCATGTATATTGTACCTGAGGTCTGCCCGGCATCCCTCTTGGCTTTCAACACTTGGAGATGAACAGGACAACTTCTTTACTAATGTCCAATCTCCCCACACTTGAAGCTGGTCATTGGTAGCAACCTTTTGCTTCTTCTCTTGTGGTTTGGGTGGCACCCTTGCCACCCCTTTCCCCTTTCCCCAAACGGGTCCCTTACCCTTGGCAACCTTTGCCTTGGGTGCGGGATGAGGCCTTTTCTTGTTCCCACCTTCATTGATGGTGAGAACGGGTAAAACCATTTTACATGCCTCCTCGGCCGTTTTCAGCATTGAGTGAAGCACACCAATGCTTTTGTCCCAAGCATCATGTTGTAGTTCAACACGAAAGTCTCGAACTTCTTGGTAAGGCCATTAAAGATCAAATCCGTGGCCAATTCCTTCGAGACAGGACAATTAAGCCTCTGGAGGCGGTCATATGACTTTTCATCTTAAGAACATAAGATGAACATATTGGTTGTTGTCCATACGACATGCATGGAGTGCTCGAACCGTTTCGAAGCGCTCAACCCTTGCTTGCGTTTGGAACGTTTCCTTTAGCTGGGTTATCATGTCGTAAGCTCCGTGATGTTCATACTCCTTTTGGAGATCCGGAGTCATGCGCGCTAGCATGAGACAAGACACTTGGACAGAGTCCTCAGTGTACTTGAGCCAATCGTTGTAGGCCTCCTCATCATCCTCAGTAGGTTGATCGGGGATGGTCGTCTAAAACATATGATCTTCTCTCTTGCTTGAGAACGATTCTCAAGTTTCGATACCAATCAATAAATTATATGATTTAGACGTTCCTTTTGGAGGATCGCTCGTAATGATTGGTTGGACGCGGATGAGTTATCGTGATTTTCATTATTGGTGGCCATCTACAAAATTAACAAAGATCTATTTTAGTATTTTCGATATGTCATTTTAATAATTAATGCCTTTAAAAGTCATTTTTATATTAAAGTCTAGAAACCCAACATTCATTTAAATTGTGGTTAGGGTGACTTTATCCCACGATTTAAATTAATAAGGTGGTCAACGTTTGACGATTGCAACCATTTACAACTTCTAGAATATGGGATCGACTTGAAACATCATATGTAAAGTCGGCATGTTAATCCCATCAACACCATTTGGAAACCACACCGTAGGGATCCATTTGACATGGTTTGCAAATCAGAGACCCTACTTACACCTACGTGTGAGTTTGCCAAAATAAGTGGTTAGGTGATCTTTATCCCACAAATAAGGCATTCTCACCTCAAGTCGCAAGTTCCCTCAAAATGGTTAGGTGACTTTATCCCACTAAGAGTTCCCAAGTGACTCAAGTGTTGTGTAAAAGGACGGTGTTGATCTTGTTTAAAATATTAGAGATTTCATAATACAAGTTTTAGAAAACTCTATGTACTTGTATTTGCATGCTTTCAAATACAAGGTACCCTATGGTCCTTTGATTAAAACCAATTTTTAATCTTTAAAATCATTAAATCATTTTAATAACCTTTTATTACTTTTAATGATTAAGAACCATCATTTTTATGCTTGTTAATTTGTTAATTAGTTTGTAATGCATGTCAAAATTCAACCATACAATCAAATAACAAACATTCAAACAAGCATAAACATACAAACATGAGTGCATAACCATAGCCACTAAGTTGACAACACTTGTTTGCCATCACAAGTGTCATCATAAGGTCTTTCCTAAGGGTTGAAATCAACACAAAATTGAGGTCATCTTAGACCCCCACTTGAACTTGCATCCATATGCTTCAAGTTCCATGTCTTTGATGTCCATCTTTGGGTCTTGATCTTGTGCATCTTCCTTTTACAAAATTGTATCCAATACATTTTTCTAATAAAGAAATGCACTAATCTATTAATTACATAACCAAATGAACAAATAATTACAACCCAATAATAAACATAAATATTACAACCCAATTGAATGAAAAAACCAACCATTCCAATCATCCAAATCAAAGGGGCCAAAGGTTAGGTTATGCACACTAACATCCAATGATCATATTAACCAAACATATAATGAAACCCACTTAAAACCACCAAATTTCAGCCAACATAAACTGAATTTTGGGTTTTAACATTGTCCAAACAATCAACATTTCATAATATATATCTTTCAAGGTTAATCACTAGCATGTGTGATATGACCTTGAAGTTTGGGGAATCATTCATACAAAACAGCAGCCCAAAATCAGCTATAATAAGTGATAATACATCTTTAAACCGATTTTAAAGACTAAGAACAAGCAAGTTATCCACATAACCGGCTTATGATGCCATTGATGGGTTTGATAGAACACAAAGTAAACAAGTTCAACCTTTTAAACTTTCTGAAAAATGCAGCGGAAGATAGAATTATAACATGTTTATAATCTGAAAATCCATGTTCTTAATGATGTTTTAAGATGGAAAAACAAACCCAAATCAAAAGGATCTTAAATATGTGAATGAACAAGCTATGAACACAAGTTAAACTACATAAAATCACAGCTATATAAAGCTGTGATGAACTACCTTTCTCCAGCCAAAAAGTTGACAAGAAGGGGTTGAAAGATGCTTGTGAACCGGCCAAGACTCCAAGGAAGGATCCTCAAGCTTGTATACCCAAAGCTTGTATGCAATGCATCTTCTTGCTAGGGAGAACAACACCAAAGTTCCTCAAAAAACCCTCTTTCTTGCTGGAACCCATAAGTATTAGAGAGAGAGAGAGCTTATGAGAAAATGTTTTTCATGTCACTTGAAGATGAGAGAACAAAGAGTGTATATCTAAATTGTATTAAAGAAAGCAAAAGTCGCTCATTGGGGTGGGGTGGGCGGGCCGAACATGGGTCAAAGGCAAGTTCCCCCCAAAAACCATTAATCCAATTTTATATAATAGTCCCTGAAAGTTTATACAATTAACATTTAGTTGTATAACTTATACACTCTTTTAATTAGTTATGTTATCTAACTAACTTAAATAACAATACGAATATTCTTGAACAAAATATCCTAATAAGTTGTTCCATTCACATGCAAGTTATTTAGAAAACCCATTTTCTAAATTTGGTGTTATATTTAATTACATGATCATATCATCAATTGAATAATTGTTAGTGATTGCAAAGCTTGTTATTGGGTAAACTCGACTGGATCATGACATACTAACCGCATCAATGTTCTATGTGTCTTGGGCATATAGAATCTAAATCCTTCACCTCTGGTCTTCTTCATCCCAAAACCCTCAGCCCTTGGCTTCTTACAATCCCTACTATGTGACCACTTTCCCCATAGTTGAAACACCTCGTAACCACACAATCTCTAGCCATATGACTAGGCTTCCAACACTTGAAGCACGCATTCGATCCCCACCTACACTCGCCACTGTGCTCCGTCCCACATTTGCTGCATCTCTTATACCCACCCCAATGTGACCACACGATGCTCATCTATCCATGCCGTCTTGGTACTCATCGGGGCACCACCCCGACCAAACGTCCTTCCATTACAATCCATCACCACACCTTTCTGCTGCATTCAATCACTACCACAAATCTGTCATCATACAATCCCTACAAATCAACCGCCAAACTAAACATGCTCGGTCGGGTAGCGATCATGTGCCTAGGATATCCAGTGGCAAACCCTAAATATACCTCTTGATCTTTCAGGTCAAAGGCGTCACTTGGTCCGGCAGCAGACGTGCCATTTCATTGAATTTAGTGGTGTATTGTTGTTGTGTCATGGTTCCCGCCTCCTGCTCTAGGAATTCTCTTTCCACCTTATCCATTTCCATGTGAGGACAGAATTCCTCAATCACCAACTTTTTCAGCTCAGACCATCTCATCCTCTCAATAACCCGACTACCCTCAGCTTGGACAATATTGTCCCACCAACATAAAGTTGAGTCGACGAAAGAGTGGGCAGTAAACTTCACTTTTGGTTCTCTCGACACTCGTTGATATTTAGAACAACTTCCATTTTTCTCACCCCTGGTGAGCAGCAGCAACAGTGTCGTTACCATCAAAAGTAAGGGGCTTACACCTTTGAGATGCCTCGTAGTTACAGCCTCGTGCCGCCTTCGGTGTAGGCACTTCTTCTTCTTCATCTTCTTCATCTTCTTCTTCATTATTAGATAACTATCTCAGTCTTGGGATGTCTTCTTTTGCCGGTAGGTCTACTTCTTTCCTTCCTTCTCATTCCTCACAGCCTTGATAACTTCGGTCACCACAGACGGTAAGATTGCCTACATGATCTCATGAACTTCTTCCACAAGAGCCGGAGGCTCTCAGATTGGCGCTCTCATCACCGCCCTCTGGATGAGGGGTCTCGGGTTATTCATGGACAAACTTTTTCGGCTCTTGTTAGGATCAGCGATCTAAGTTTGATTGATTAGAGTAGATTGTAGTGGAATTCGATCAATGAATTAAACAATTTTGCAAGAACACAATTGATATTCAATGGAATAGTGCACGGTTATAGAAAGAGAGAGAATTCTGCAAAATGAATATTTCATTCAAATGCTTTCGTGGTGGCTCAAGTCACAGTTACAATTAGGTCAACAATCCTTATATAAGGAATGTGACGTCTGCTGATGTCACTTGATAGTGACATTTAAAGATTTATACAAACAACTGAAACTATGCAACTACTGAGAATGTTCTCAACAACTGATCATATCTCAGAGAATGCTAAGTACAAAAACATAAAACTACTGAACTAAAACTACTGAAACTATAAACTACTGAAAAGTAAATTACAAGTACTGAAAGGAAACCATCACAACTACTAAAGTTAATTAACTTTAGCTGTTGTGACAACTACTGTAGTTAATAACTTCAGCTGTTGTGACAACTACTGAAGTTAATAACTTCAGCTATTGTGACAACTACCGATCACTCTGGTCTTCAGTCTTTGTCTTCAGTCTTTGTCTTCAGTACTTTACTTTCAGACTTTGTCTTCAGTACTTTACTTTCAGACTTTGTCTTCAAAAGAAGTCTTCAGATTTTGACTTTAGACTTTGTCTTCAGACCTTGTAATCAGCTGATGTCTTCAGCTGTTGTAATGTCTGTGGGACTTAGAGGATTCTCTAATCAGGCTCATTGGTTCTTTTGGTCCAACAAACTCCCCCTGAAGCAATGCAGCCAAAACCTCTAAGTTTATTAATGATCCCACTTATTCTTTGGCAGAAGCACCCTCTTGATCAGCTTCAGAGGTAATCATGTAAGCACCGGCCGGGAAAAGGTTTCTTAATATTTGATTGGCTAAGTATGGAAGGGAACTCTGTCTTGGGGAAAATGGACACAGAGCCTTGTCCCAACCATGGTAAGTTCTTCTGCTTCTCCCTCAAAGAAGAACTCAGGCCCATAATATTCAGACACATATCTAACTGTCTTCCCATTCTTCAACTCAACAGTTGTGATCTCTTTGTATGCGAATTCATCTGGGTGAGAGCCTTCTAGCAGCAACTGGAGTTCACTCTTTTGAAGATCTTCAAGTTTCTTGTATAACAACCCCTTCTTGATCATTTTGTTCTGAAGTATAGATTGAGGGGTTGTCTTTGAGTTATGTGCTCTCTTGAATTCTTCAATAATTTCCCAAGGTGAGACTACCATAGCCAAACTAATTGTAGCATTCAAAGTCTTTTTCACTTGGCCGTGATATCTACTTGGTATGTTTTTCTTATGAATTCTGGAACTTACCCTGGGGTCTGGCCAAATCCTCACTCTTTCTCTTCGATGTTGGAATGTATGCCTAAGAGTGTACAACCTCAGAGCTTGTTTCTTCATTTCTTGAATGGATGTGGACTGAGGTAAGTCCTTGTCAACCATTTTGAGAAATTGCTCATCATGCTGCTTCTACTGTTCTGCTTCTTCAATCTTTACTTTCACCATTTGCATTTGCAAGTCAGGTGTAATCATCTGCTGACTTCTGAGCTCAGGTGTTTGAGTTTGAGAACAGCAGAGATTGGCAGACTATCTTCATTTTCATCCTCTTCTCTTCTTCTTCTACCCTCAAAACCCTTCTCCTCCTTCTGGGTGCATCACTGGGTGTGGTTTGAGGTGGTTTTTTGAGGTAATGGAGTTGGTTTTGTGGGTTGAGTTGTAGTGGTTTTGGTTTACGGATAGGGTTGGCAGGTTTTGGAGTTGGTTGTTTATGAGTTGGAGTTAGGGAAGGCTTATCTAGCATCTTTGTGGTAAGTTTTCTTTGGAGAGCTTGGCCATATCAGTTCTTTTCCCAACACCTACCTTATCCAATGCTTCTATAATTACCCCTTATTGAATGCTTCAGAAGAACAGATTCTGGTGGTTATTGCCAGAATACTGTCTCTGGTCCATGATTTGATCTCAATCAATGATCTTCCCAAGTATTTTGCAATAAATCTGATCATTATCTCCAACCTTTCCCTATCCATGACACTGTAACTAGCCCATCTTTCTTGTATTTCCTTAACTTCCAACTTCTGATCTCAGTGTCTAAAGTAGCTGTATCAAAGCCCTGTCTAAAGAGTTGGTCTATTAATCTATCCATAGATCTGCTGTGAGCTTCATCAGCTTCTTCAACCAGATCTTCTAAGGATTTCTCTTCAAAGGCTCTTGTGTTTGAGCACTTTTCTTGTTTTTATAAGTGATCAGTTGTTTCTCTTTCTCTAGCTCCTTTTCTTTTTCTTGTTGTTTCTGATCAACCACTCTCTTTCTCTTTCTTTCTTTTACTGCCTTAGACTCCCCCTTTTTGGGTGCATTGGGTTCTGGGGTTTGAATGGCAGAAAGTGACTTTTGCACAGCATCATCAACAAGTGTTTGTATATTTGAGGAGATCCTCTCATCAATGGCTTTATGTACAATCTCAGTGACGATGGGAGTGATGAGAGGTAAGGAGTTTTGAAAGGTTGCAACCATCTGCTCAGAGGGGTTCTGTCCCTAAGGGTTGGTGCTAAAAACAGGGGCTGGTGGCTTAGTTAAGTGTGGTGGCTGAGTGTTTGGTGAACTTAAAATGAAGGTGCCATCTGGGGGTTTATTGGGGCAGATGGACTTTTATCCTGAGACATTTTGGCTAGCAGTTCTTTGAGTCTGCTCACATTAGTCTCTAGGATGGTGTTATGGGCTAAGGCATCAAAGAAAAAGCCCAGGTCATCATCAATCTTTGCTGAATCATGAGACCTCCTGATTAAATCAGGATGTACATGCCCTGAGTGTAGATCAGTATATGCATGCGCCCCTTGTTCTTGGTTCTGGGGACTTCCTGCCTTAGGACTTTGTCCTTCATTGGCAGTTGCCTCTGGTGAGGTCTTATATATGGTACCAACTTCATCCTATTCATTTTCTGAATCAGTAGAAGTGGCAACTGACCAGAAGTTCTAACCTCCTTTTCTACACTTGGAGATTGAACATTATAACCCCTGTGCTGTGGGTTATTAGCAGCACTTTGGTCCTCCCCCTCAATTGTTGAGGTATGCCCAGTGTGAATTGGTTTCTGGGGAGGGGGTGAGGAACGCAGCTGACTCAGCACTTTAGCAACGATAAGAGTTGGGCTTTGAGGGGCGGTTGCAGTGGGAGATTGGTCAGATTGCACCCAGGGTGAGAGGTGCTCTTCAATGGTATCCTTCTCAACTGAGATAGGTTCCAGTAGTGTGGGTTCCCCTAGTGTGGTTGCAACAGGATCCTGTAGAGAGGATACCTGTGCAGTTTCAGCAGGTTGAGTCTCTAACATAACTGGGGGTTAGAGCCAGTATATGTTTCCTGTATTGGTGGTACAGGGGCATCCTCAGGGGACTCATCTCCCTGAGTAGCCTTTTTGGGCTTTTGGGGTTTGGGTTTGGTGGGGACTTTGGATCTGGAGGTGGAGGCTGTGGGTTCCTCCGCTTGGGTTTGAGTAGGCGGGCAGCCCCTTGAGAGTGGGGTCAGAGTTATGTCTGGAGTATACCTCAGCTAAGACAGCTGGAGCAGGGACTCCAAGACCAACAAGGCCGTCAGAATTTAATTGATTTAAAATTATGGCCATGAGAAGCCTGGGATATAATAGCCATCTGTTTGACACAGGTTTCTGAGCCAGATCCTTAAGTTCCATAAATACTATCTTAGAAAAATATAGATTTTTCGTTCAAAGATAGAGTACAATACTTGTTGCCATCGTGAGGACATCTGATCCCATGAAGATGTCTTTGGAGCAAGGCAGACATTTACCATGTGGAAGATAAGTCTTTCAGCATCATGGAAGTGCTTTTAGAATGGTTGTAGCACTTAAGTCTCCTTCATACCCGTTGTTGATGAAAGACATATCGATGGTGCGTTTCGGGCATTCTACAACACAGGTGGCATCATGCAAGTTTAGTGTTTTGCGAATGATGTCAGGGGTGATTACCACCTGTTTCTGGTTAACCAACGACTGGAGAGTGATTGGCTATGATTTCACCGTTGTTACAGAGACGTTAGACCTGAATTGGGTTAAGGATTCAGGGTATATGGTAGGATTCAAAAGAAAAGAGGTTCGGTATTGGGAATCCACCATAAGATTGATGGCGTTATCAAATTTGTTCCAGAAGGCAGATTTCGAGAGGTAGGCAAACATTTATGTCTAGGTTTAAGTTTCATGGTTGCCATATTGAGAGAAGAAGGATAGAAAATGGCTAATGAAACGTCGACTATAAGTGCAGGTATTTATAGGGTAAGAAAAGACTGAAAAGAAAACGACTGAAAGTTTTGGTGTTATCATGAGTTGTTTAAAAAACTGAAGACTTGGTTTTAACTATCAGACATTTGAAAACAACTGAAGACTTGGTTTTAGTCATCAGTAGTTATGAAACTACTGAAAACCTTGGTTTTGTCTTCAGGTGTAAGAAACAACTGAAGACTTGGTGTTAGTCATTAGTAGTTGTGAAACTACTGAGGACATGGTTTTGTCATTAGCTGTTTAAGGTGAAACAGCAGTTTGTGGAAACGACTGAAGAGAAAATTCTCATCAGCAGTTTGTGGAAACGACTGAAGAGAAAATTCTCATCAGTAGTTTTCGTCAATTCTTAGCCTTTCAGCTGTTTCATACTATCCTCAACACTTACTCATCAGACTTTTTAGCTGTTTTCAGTTGTTTCATAAGACATCAGTACTTATCTGTTTTTACTGACATCAGTAGTTATAATTACATCAATAGTTGTAGCTGCACCAGTTTCTTTTAACAGAAAGTACAATACTTTTTAAGGTAATTTATTCTTTAGTAGTTATTAAATCAACTGAGAATAAAACTTATCAGTACTTATTTATGACATGTGTACTAATGATCATCAGTACTTGTTTACTGAAATCATCAGTAGTTGTCACTTATTCTAGCTGCAGCATACCAAGCCTGAACACAAGGTTTTGGAAAGTTGAACTATCCAAAGGCTTAGTAAATATATCTGCAAGCTCATCAGCACTTGGCACAAACTTTGGATCAATTAGACCTTTTTCAAAACAATCCCTAATAAAATGGTGTCTGATCTCTATATGTTTGGACCTCGAATGCTGGACTGGATTCTTGACAATACACAGAGCTGAAGCACTATCCATTAACAATGGAGTCTTAGTCTCTGTAATGCCATAATCCAATAATTGTTCTGAAGCCAGAGTACCTGAGATGTACAACTTGCAGCAGCAATGTACTCTGCTTCAGCAGTGGATGTAGCAACAGATGTTTGTTTCTTACTCTGCCAAGAAATCAAACAGTTGCCAAGGAATTGACATCCACCAGAAGTTGACTTTCTAGTTAACTTGCACCCTGCATAGTCACTATCAGAAAAAGCAACTAATTTGCAAGAGTGTCGAGTGGAATACCAAAGACCTAGAGATTGTGTACCTTGTAGATATCTAAAGATCCTCTTGACGGTAATCAAATGATTCTCTTTAGGAGCAGCCTGAAATCTAGCACAAACACACCTTGCAAACATAATATCTGGTCTAGAAGTTGTTAAGTACATCAAGGACCCAATCATACATCTGTAAAGTGTTTCATCAACACTTTACCTTTCTGATTGTTTCCAGTTGTGTGGTGTTGCACATGGGAGTAGAACAGGGCTTATAATTTTGTAAATCAAACTTATTCAAAAGATTTTTGTATATTTTGTCTGATGAATGAAGGTTCCATCAGCCTTTTGTTGATTTGCAAGCCAGAAAGAACTGTAATTCTCCCATTGCACTCATTTCAAACTTTTGCTTCATTAAACTTGTAAACTCATCACACAACTGGGGATCAGAGGATGCAAAAATTATATCATCAACATAAATTTGAACAAGTAGCTTATGCTGATCCACTTTCATAATAAACAAAGTTTTATCTATGGAGCCTCTAGTGAAATTATTTTGAAGAAGAAAAGTTTAAAGTGTTTCATACCAGGCTCTAGGAGCTTGTTTCAACCCATAAAGAGCCTTATCAAGTTTATACACCCAATCAGGATGTTTTGTCCTCAAAACCTGGTGGTTGACACACATAAACCTCTTCTTTTATTTTCCATATAAAAAAGCACTTTTGACATCCATTTGAAAAACTTTAAGATTGTGGAATGCAGCATAGGCTAAGAACAATCTAATTTCCTCCAGTCTGGCTACAGGGGCAAAGGTTTCATCATAATCAATACCTTCTTCTTGTGAAAACCCTTGTATAACCAGTCTAGCCTTGTTCTTGACAATAAGCCCATTTTCATCAGTTTAATTCTTAAACACCCATTTAGTGCCTATTGCACACTTACCTGGGGGTAGAGGAACCAGTTCCCACACTTGCTGCTTTTTGAACTGAAGTCTCAAGTTGCACGGCTTCAACCCATCCATGTCTCTTAAAGCAACATGATAGTTCTTTGGCTCTAGCTGACTGATGAAGAGAGCAGAAGCAGAAGTTGGACAATTGACTTCTAGTTGAGACACCAGCATTGATATCACCAATGATTTGAGACATGGGGGATTCTTCAGCTCTTGGTACACTATAAGATTGGTGCAAGTGTTTGTAGCATTCAGCAACAACGATGTTGATCCAGACTTTTGAAACCAAGTATGAGATGATAATTCAAATGATGTAGAGGAGTCAGAAATCTCATCAACATTTGTTGTGGATGGAGCTACTGAAGCTACAGGAACATCAGGTTTAGTGGAATGAGGCAGTTGATCACTAAATTGAAAAGGTGAGTACTGATATCATCATCATTTTCAGTACCACCAGATGGAAGACTTGCTGCAGAAGATGATTTATTCACATGATCTGCAACAGCTGGAGGTTGATAGGAACATATTGCAGTATGTCCAGATCAAACAACTCCACAGGGTTTTGTGGAATTTTATCCTTAGGAGATTCATTGAACTTCACATGCAAGGTTTCTTCAACTATCTTGTTCTGTAGTTGAAGACTCTGTAAGCCATGCATGTGGATGAATAACCTACAAAATACCCTGCATCAACTTAGGATCAAATTTGTGGAGTTGATCCTTTGTGTTGAGAATGAAACAAAGACACCCAAAGGCTTTGAAGAAAGAAATTAGAGGAGCCAAATGATGTAGAACTTCATATGGAGTCTTCATCAACCTCTGATTTACTAAAACTCTATTCTGCACATAGCAAGCTGTGTTAACAGCTTCAGCCCAAAAGGTCAATGGCAAACCAGAGTTAGCCAACATGGACCTTGCAACTTCAATTAGAGTCTTGTTCTTTCTTTCCACTACTCCATTTTGTACTGGAGTCCTTGGGATGCTAAACTGCCTCTTGATCCCTTTGAGAGATAAAAATCATCAAGTGTATGGTTTCTGAATTCTGTTCCTTACACTTCTTATACTTGACTAATAGGGAATACTACTTCTGAACATACAACACAAAGTTTATAATCGTCTGAGCAACCTCATCCTTTGAATGCAAGAAGAAAGTCCATACAAATCTTGAGTAATCATCCATAGTTACCAGACAGTATTTCTTCTTGGCCATGCTCATCACTCTCACAGGACCAAATAGATCCATGTGCAGTAACTGCAAGCAGGCAGTGGACTTAGGTTCTTCAATAGGAGGGAATGAGATTTTGTGCTATTTTCCTTTCAAACAAGTAGTACAGGTTTCATCACATTGGAATTTCTTTATTGGTAAACCTCTCACTAAACTATTGTGGATCAGCTGATTCATGTTTTTGAGATTTACATGACCTAGCCTTCTGTGCCATAGTTTAGATTCCTGAGGAGAGGCTTTGGAGAACAGGCAAGGATGAACCTTCAAATCAATCTTCTTTGACAAGTCCAGGGCATATACTCTTCCAATCCTGTTGGCTTTCAGGAGAGTATGTCATCAATACCTTGTCAATCATTGAGCCTCAGAACTATGGAAGACAGAATTCTGCAGTTCTGGCTTGTGAAAAGTGCAACATGCCCTTTACCACACATCTGAGTGATACTCAGTAGATTATACTTGAGATTCTCCACATGGTTAACATCATCAATCTCATTTCTCCATTTGACACATATCCTTTCCAATGATGTAACCCTTAGCATCATTTCCAAATGAAACAAATCCCTTCTTTCCTTGAGAGTAGTCATTAAGAAGAGAACTGCTTCCAGTCATATGCATAGATCCTCCACTGTCTACATACCAGATGCTACTTTGGCATGCTGAAGAACCCTGCATTCAGCACAAGGAACTAGTTAGGTTTTGAGACCCAAACCTTTTTGGTTTTGGGTCTGTTTTCATCACAAGATTTAACCATAACTTGTTTCTTATGATTAACAGCTGATGAAGGTGGAGATGGTGCTGAAATGGATTCCTTGGATTTGGGCTTGGAATACCTTTTCAGTGGTTTGATCACAAGTGCATCAAGTTGGTTAACTCTCCCCAACAAATGCTGAACCATCATAACAAGTTGTGTCTAATTTAAGCTAAAGCTTTCAGCTTTTGTGACACATCAGTACTGTTTTTGATGAGTTCTTGTGACCACCATTTCTTCCTTGAAATTTACAGACTTAGTCTGATGTTTATCATGAGGAACACTATCAGCTGTTTTATGATAAACCCTATCCTTCTTTTTGATTTGGATGAAGCCTTGGGTTTATCAATTGGAATGACTGTGGTACAAACTTGGTCTCAAACTCATTTTCATTTCTTCCATTTGCTTTTTAATGAGCTTATCTTTGTTGAGTTTGGAACCCTTTTTGTACAAACATTCATGAGAAAGATGATTGAACTTACCACATATGTCACATGGCTTGTTCTTCATCTTGGATTGATCAACTGCTGAAGTGGAAACTACTAAGGTGTGATCTTCAGTACTTTCCTCTTTTCAGTACTTGTGTTAAGTACAGAAGGATCTGTAACAACTGAAGACTTGTTCTTCAGCTGTTCTCTATCATCCTTAAAGACCGTACAATAGATTCCTCAGCAGTTGTTAATCCTTTTATTTCAGTGATTTGAAATGCTTTTAAGATGTTGTGATTTGCCTTCAGTACTTGAGGACTTTGAGGGACAACATCTGAGGTACTCAGCTTCATGTGCTTATGAGTAGTTAACTCATCAGGCAATTGATTTGCTGAGATGCAACACTGATTTCATCCTCTGATTTTGGGAGATCTTTTGAGGATGATACACATGATGATATGG
Source organism: Flaveria trinervia (assembly GCA_025506515.1). Classification (NCBI taxonomy): domain Eukaryota; kingdom Viridiplantae; phylum Streptophyta; class Magnoliopsida; order Asterales; family Asteraceae; genus Flaveria; species Flaveria trinervia. The sequence continues at coordinate 38,506,466 of CM046452.1, read as the reverse complement.
TTTGGAAATCACTTTGACCTTCAGGTTTTACTATTGATTTTGGAGTAAAATCTGTAGGTGGTGCAATGTGATTGTAACCTATACCAAACTTCACACTCGAAGCAGTTTTCTTGCTGAGAAGCATTTCAAATCCCTTGCATGATGATACCCAGTGGTCACACTCAACTTGGGTAGCTGCAACTGTTTCTTTGACATCTCTGTGGTTCTCAAGAATGACCTCTAGCTTAGCCTTTTCATCGTTTAATTGGCATTTAAGCTTATAAATCTCATCATCTTTATCTTTAAGAGCAGACTCGTGCTCAGCTTTTCTTTTGGAAAAGGTTTGCTCAAGCTCAAGATTTTGATTTATTAAAGCTACATTTGCCTCTCTAATAGAGATAAATACAGCTATGCAAGATTCAGAACATAGCTTGGCCTTAGCCTCAAGGATACCTGGGTTACCTGTGATGAAGATGCATGGGAGCATGAACCCTCAGTAGACTCCAGGGCCATGAGAGCAGATTCCCAAAAGGATGTTCACCACCATGTTGACCATCACTAGCAAATAATTGCTCATTACCAGAAAGATCATCTGGTAAACTGCTCCAGTCAACAGCACCAGGGGTGAAGAAGCTGTGATGAGGTTGTGATTGAGATGGTTGAGGCTCAGGTAAAGCTTGAGGTTGTTGTGCAATAGGAACATGAACTTGATTTGGCTGTGGCATGTAATAGCAGGGATATGGATATGGCATTGGACCCTGAGGGACAAAAATGCAGGGATAGAGGTTGTGAATCATGACCAAACTAGTAGGATGTTGCCCTCTGTTTTGTGAACTATTGCTTGGAAAAGTCACAAGGGTGTAGAGGAGTTAGATCCAGTTGATCTACACTATCTTGCAAAGTGTCCAAGCCTGTGGCATTTGTGACACCTCAACTTACTCTTGTCAAAACCAACTTTGGTTTTGCCAGAGAGTCCTGGAAATTTCCTACCAGTTCTCTTGTAGAAATTTTGAGATCTGATATTAATCAAGGCCATTTGGCTCAGAATATCCATCTCTTCTAAGTCATCATCGGCAATACCTTTCAAATCATCCATCATGAAGCACAAATTGTCACTATTATAGCCTGACTGACTATCAACACTAAAAATGCATGATCAGAACTGTTGAAGAGAATCTATATGCCTCATAATGGCTTTCTGATGCAGCATATTCTGACTCATGACCAACCAAGGCAGTGTTCCCTGGTACAAAGTCATCAGTGAGCTTTCCTGATGATGCCAGTTTCATTTTCTGCTCTATCTCTCTTTCCAATGTAAGCAGTTTCCCATGGGTTGGGTGAGAGATAGGCCTATCCAGATTTGCACTGGAGCGTAGGACAATGGATATATGTTTCCCATCTCTCATGCAGTGATCTGAGGAATCTGTTGTTCTCTGGCTATTAGTGTATTCATGTTTGACCATTTCAGCTCAGAGATCAAACAGGAAAAACGCTCAAACTGTTGAGTCAGTGTCTCACCATTCCTATGCAGAATGTCTCATATTGTTGGGCAAGGATTTCTCGTTGTTTGCTAAGACCTCGTCTGTTCCACCAAATTGTTCTTTCAATGCATTCCAGAGGTCATGAGCAGTTTCATGATGCATAAGCCCAGAATAGATTTCATTTGCATGCCATGGCTAGAATTACATGAGCTTTAGCATCAATCTCAAACAGTTTTTGATCCTCATCTGAGTATTGTTCCTTCTCTTTGAAACCATTCGGTTGGTTTCTGGATTGTTCACCATAGGTTTGTGTGGACCATGTACCACAGATGTCTAACAAACTGAACTGTTAACAGACTCGTGATGGAACATTCTTTGTTGCCATATGTATACTCAGTCCTAACCAGCATCGAGGCTTGGTTGAGGAGCCCTATTATGAAAGTCCATTAGAAGGAGTAGTGATTCTGAGATTCATCAAATTCAATTAAGTTTTAACCATTTAGTGCAAAACACAACAAACTCAATACGAACCAAGAGAAATCTCAAAGCAAATAACTGAAAGCAACATAAATTCAATCTCTATAACCATCTGCAAATTTTAAAAATGCTAATTTATCAAACAAGATACCGCAAAGCAGTTTCAATGATCAATTGTTAGATCGATCATGATTAACCTGCTCTGATACCGTTTGTTAGGATCAGTGATCTAAGTTTGATTGATTAGATTAGATTGCAGCGGAATTCGATCATGAATTAAACAATTTTGCAAGAACACAATTGATATTCACTGGAATAGTGCACGGTTATAGAAAGAGAGAGAATTCTGCAAAAGGAATATTTCATTCAAATGCTTTCGTGGTGGCTCAAAGTCATAGTTACAATTAGAGGTCAACAATCCTTATATAGGAATGTACTCTGCTGATGTCGCTTGATAGTGACATTTAACAGATTTATACAACACACTGAATTATTCAAACTACTGAGAAGTCTCAACAATTGATCACATCTCAGAGAATGCTAAGTACAAAAACATAAAACTACTAACTAAAACTACTAAAACTATAAACTACTGAAAAGTAAATTACAAGTACTGAAAGAAAACCATCACAACTACTGAAGTTAATACTTCAGCTGTTTGTGACAACTACTGCACTCTGGTCTTTAGTCTTTGTCTTCAGTCTTTGTCTTTAGTACTTTACTTTCAGACTTTGTCTTCAGTACTTTACTTTCAGACTTTGTCTTCAGTAGAATTCTTCAGATTTGTCTTCAGACCTTGTAATCAGCTGATGTCTTCAGCTGTTGTAATCTTCTTCAGCAGTTGTAATGTCTGTGGGACTTAGAGGTTTTTCTTATCAGGCTCATTGGTTCTTTTTGTCCAACAGCTCTAGGCCTTCCTCTCGTAGCCCGTGGTTCAGCACCACGACCTCTTCCATTCGATGATTTAGATGATCTACCACCAGCCATCCTCTAACACCACACACTGAAAGATTCAAACACCAACATGGTCATTTAAGGGAACAACTTAGTTTACGTCAAGAATAGTAAGTCCCTAATTATAGTGGCCAATTGTGATTAGCCACTTACTTTACTCTTCATACCCCAAACATTTCCTATCGTGACTACCTTAGTATCTAAATCTACAAGCATCACATAAACCACATAACATGCGCACGTAATACTGGTTAATCATTATGAAAATACCTGATGGCTGTAGCTACTCAGACTGGCATCCCTTCCCTTTTCATCTCATTTTCAACTTAGTTTAGGTTTATTTTGAAAATCTACCCGTTTCACTTAAACTTTTGCTTTCATACCAACTTGTAAGGCCCTGTTCCGGGACGCTCACAGCTGGTCAATCATTGCACATAAAACATACAATTACATTTAACTTTCATAAACCATCGCAATAAAACATTAGAATAACTTTTCATTTCATTAAAAATGCTTTTGCATGCTAATACAATCATTCATTACACATTTTCATTTGTTCGCATTAAAATTCAAAAACATTAACAAAAGAATGCCATCCAAAATGCCAGGTAACTACCCTGCGCCATCCTCAGCAATGCTAACCTGCCAACAGGAAAAATGCATAAAAATTAAGCGTTGCTGAGTGAGTTCTAGTTTTTAAGTAAAACATACTTTACATTCATTAAAATTGTTCTTTACTTTCATACGTGATCATGCACTATACATAGACATAGATAATATCATTATTATCATCATCATTCATTCATTCATGATTTCTTACAATCACTCATATGTCATTACATCTTTACTTTCATTCGGACCAATGCCATGTGCTTCACCCCACTGTCATGGATAAAGCCGGTACTGGGCCTGAGGTCGTTCAATGACCCCAAACATTATGCACCAAACTGACTCCAGTACCAAGGGTAAGCGGTAAGGGTCCTATACATATGGTCAATCACAAGGACTAGACCCCTGTGTGCATCCTCATGGGGTATTTAACCCACACATAGTTGAGCTGACACCCCTCATTAAGTGTGAACCTCCATACATACATGTGGTCAATCACAAGGATTGGACCCTTGTGTGCATCATCATGGTGTATTTAACCCACACACAGTTGAGCTGGCACCCGACATCGAGTGTGAACCTCCATACATAGATATGGTCAATCACAAGGATTGGACCCTTGTGTGCATCCTCATGGGGTATTTAACCCGCACAAAGTTGAGCTGACACCCTCTTTGGGTGTGAACCTCCATACATATGCTTGATCACACAGATAAAGCCAAGTGTGCATCCTTCTAGCGTAGCTACCCGCACACGGTTGAGCTAACACCCTTAATTGGGTGTGAACCTCCATACATATGCTTGCAAGCCTTTCATACTTTCATTCATTCATTAATGCATGTATTCATTCATTACATTCCTCTTTTCATTATCTTCCACTTTATGTTACATAATACTTTCATTTCATTCATTAACATTCAATGTAAAGCCATGGGAAAATAATCATACATAATAATAAAGAACATCAATATACACAGTCAACATCATCATATGGGGCATCATACATACATAGCATACATCATATATACCATCATGCATAAGCATCAATCATACATCATAACATACCCCACATAACATCTATGACCTCAAAAAGTCAACTTACATAGCCCCCAGGAGCTTCCCAAGTCAAATCCTAAATTTCACTTTTCCCCAAAACATAGAAATATTCTAAGTGTTCCTCCGCATTTCCTTTTTGTTCATCCGCATTTCTTTTTCTCATCCGCATTTGTTCATCCGCATTGACTTTGTTCATCCATATTTGCTCAGTCACATGAACTTATCCACTTTTGTTCATTCGCATTGACTTTACTTATCCGCATTTTGTTGCGTTTTGTCACATGTAAAACACTTAGTTTAACCATTTAAACTATGAAAACGCAGCGGAATAAAAGAGTTAACTTATGGTTTATAATCTGAAAAATCTTGCCATATTAAACCACCAACAAAACCCAAGAATGAGGATGGAAATATATGTGAAATAGTATGCTATCAAACCATAAAATGACAACCATAGGGTGTTCATGAAAACAACCTTTCTTGAATGAATGTTGTAGATGAAAAAGGTTGAAGAAGATGATGTTCTTGAATGTGTAGCCTTCAAAAGGAAAGCCTCAAGCTTGTATACCCACAAGCCTAAACTAACACCTAATCTTGTTAGGTAGAAGAACACCAAGAAGTACTCCCTTTTGAACAATCCGAATCAGCCAAGAGATCTTGAAATGCTGCCAAAAAAACGATTTTCCAGCCCTTATTTCTGCCCTTTTGAACGAAAATGGATGGTTCTTTTGAGAGAGTTTTGCTTTGTGTGTGTGAGAGAAAGGTGTGTGAGATGGTTGAGTGAAAGAGTGAGTTAATTCTTGCCAAAAACAAGACAAAACCACAAGCTTACTCCAGCCATATGGGCGGCCAAACATGAAGCCAAAATTGGTTTCCCTCCCATTTGAAGTTTTATAAAATACTCTTTTAACCAAAGTTTATATAAAATTAAACCCTGTAATTTTATAACCATAACACTTTTATTTGTTATTATTAACCAAGTTAAATAATGAAACAAATCATATCTCATGAACAAACTATCCATATAATGTTGCTCTACACAAAGCAATGATTTAGAAAACTTATTTTCTAAATTGGTGTCAATGTTTATTTGTATGATCTCTCAACAACAAACATTTATTGGTGTTTGTATAGCTTGTTATTGGGTATGACTTGACTTGGATCATAACGTACTAACCACATCAATGTTGTATGTGTCTTGGGCATACAAGATCCAACAATCTCCGACTTGCACAAGATTCATAAAAAATCGATGCAAGTAGTAAATACCGCCTAACAACGGTTTACTACCCTTAATACGTATGGCTAAGTGCCATTCAATAACATCATCTCCTTCAAGTACCATGCTTGAAATGTTTTTAGGTGAATCAATCAATATCCTTTTGTCGCAGATCATGTTAAATCCTAGAGACACAGAGTGATCATTCTCCAGTGATTTTACTTTATCAGGCCTTAGACATCTTACTCTCAACGAATAAGAGGGACAAATCCCATCTTGACAACATACGTCTCTCACAATTACCTTATATCATACCTGAACTCACACTTATGTACTGCCATGTTTCAGAACAGTGAAGAGCTAAGTCAAAGTATAATATTTGGTAAATATGAAGACCCAATATGTGTCTCAGGTCAAAGGATACCAAATGATGTTCGCCTTTACTCAAAACTACTTATGATCAATCAGGAAGATTCCATGTAGTAATATTTGAGGTGCAGGTCAGTCTAATATTTGCATCCCACAATATCTATGAACTTTGGCAGCAACCTTTTGCTCTATATTCATCCATATGAATATCTACCAATCCAAGTTCATAATAGCATTACCTTCATACTTGTTTCCACAAGCATGAACACCTATGGAAATTCTGAGTAAATAATTTACTCATGGATTTTAAACATGCAAAATAGGAATATTAGTTGAATATTATAACCAAATAATTTATTCAAGTAATAAAGGGTTACAATATCTCATTATAGATTTTAAAGATCAAATCCAGTCACTAGAATATTGAACCCCCACGGCATAAGCATGACTTTCATGCTTCGCCTTTTCAAGAAGCTTCGTGAGTGGGTCCGCAATGTTTTGATCCATGTGAACTTTGCGAATACATATCTTTCCCTTTTCAACTTCATCCCTTATGTAGTTGAATCTTCGTTCAATATGCCTAGTCTTCTGATGCACGGGGTTCCTTGATTTGAGCAATCGCATCCTCGTTATCACAAAGAATTTCTAGAGGGTCCTGAATGGAAGGAACCACCCCTAGATCGGTAATGAACTTCCTTAACCATGCAGCTTCCTGAGCTGCTAATGAAGCGGCGATGTATTCTGACTCTGTAGTTGATAATGCCACCACATCTTGCTTAGAACTCTTCCAAGAGATTGCTCCTCCATTCAAGATGAAAATGTACCCCGATTGTGATCGTGAATCATCACGATCAGTTTGGAAACTCGCATCCGTGTAACCCTTTACTACCAGCTCCTCCTCATCGGATCCATAGATTAGGAACATGTCTTTAGTCCTCCTTAGGTACTTAAGTATGTTCTTAACAGCCATCCAATGACTGCTTCCTGGATTTTGTTGGTATCAGCTTGTCATGCTCAAAGTGCATGACAATCCGGTCTAGTGCATATCATTGCATACATGATGGATCCTATAGCAGACGCATACGGGATTCCCTTCATTTTGTCTTGCTCATCCTTTGAGCTTGGACATTGAGTCTTAGTCAATATTGTTCCTCTTTGAATAGGTACGGTACCTTTCTTAGAGTTTTCCATTTTGAACCTTTTCAAGATCTTATCAATGTATGCACTTTGATTCAACCTATCAACCGCCTTGATCTATCCCTATAGATCTTTATTCCTAAAATATGGGCAGCTTCACCAAGATCCTTAATGGAGAAACAGCTTCCATCCGAGGTTTTTACACCATCCATGGTTGGAATGTCATTTCTAAATAGTAGGATGTCATCGACATACAATACTAAGAAAATGGTGACACTCCCACTAGCCTTCTTGTATACACATGCTTCATCAGTGTTTTTGATGAACCCAAATTTGGTTATCTTCATCAAACGGTGATTCCAACTTCTTGATGCTTGCTTCAATCCATAGATTGATTTCCTTAACTTGCATTCTTTGTTAGGATGTTTGAGTTGACAAAACCTTCAGGCTGAACCATATAGACATCTTCCTTAAGATATCCATTTAAAAAGGCGGTTTTGACATCCATTTGCCAAATCTCATAATCATAATGAGCAGCTATGGCAAATAATATCCTAATAGACTTTAGCATTGTAACAGGTGAGAAGGTCTCATCATAATCAACCCCTTGATTTGACTGAAACCTTTTGCTACAAGTCTAGCTTTATAAGTATCCAAGTTTCCATGCATATCGGTTTTCGTCTTGAAAACCCACTTACTTCCAACTATCTTGGAGTTAAGAGGTGGTTCAACTAAGTCCCACACTTGGTTGTCATACATGGATTGCATCTCTACTTTCATGGCTTCAAGCCATTTGTCATAATCCAAATTGGACATTGCATCATGATAGGTGGTTGGTTCATCGGAATCTACCACATAGCATCCGTCTACGAATAATCCATTTCTTTCACGTGGATTACTAATTCTACCAGATCTGCGAACGTTTTGTGTATATTGATAAACCACTTGATCATTCTCAACATCCTCATGATGAGTGCTAGTGTCAACCAAACGTGTATCGGGTTGTGGTTCTTGATCCTCCTCAAGATCCACAGTTCTACTGCTAGTTCCTTCTATAAGGAACTTAGCTTCTAAGAACTCAGCTTTCTTGGCAACAAACTCCTTTTGTTCTAATCGGTCATAGAAATAATATCCCATGGAATCTCTGGGATATCCAATGAAGATACACTTAGTGGAACGACTTTCTAGCTTGTTTGAGGTGGGAGTTTTAACATAAGCCTCACAACCCCATACCTTTAAATATGACAGTGATGGAAGTCTTCCATGCCATATTTCAAAAGGTATCGTTTCCACTTTCTTGGTTGGGGCCATATTCAAAATACGGGCCGCAGAGAGCAAAGTGAAACCCCAAAATGATAGGGCAATGAGCTTGTAGCCATCATAGATCGAACCATATTAATAGAGTTCGATTTCTCCTTCTCGACACACCATTATGTTGTGGTGTTCCAGGTGGAGATAGTTGTGAGACAATACCACAACGTCTAAGATGATCTCTAAAAGTCACTTAGTATTCACCTCCTCTATCGGTGCGGATAATTTTTATTTTCTTGTTGAGTTGATTTTCTACTTCATTTTGGAAGATTTTGAACATTTCAAAAGCTTCATCTTTGTGTCTTAGCAAGTACACAAAACCATATCGACAATAGTCATCGGTAAAGGTAATGAAGTATCTTTCATGGTTCCTAGTCATTGGCTTAAAAGGACCACCATACATCCGAATGTATGATGCCTAATAAATCTTTTGCCTGTTCGGACTTGCTACTAAAAGGTACCTTAGTCATTTTACCTTGTAAACAAGATTCACATACATCGAATGAATCATATTCATTTGATTTTAACAGACCGTTCTTTTGAAGTGTTTGTATGCGCTTCTTGTTTATATGACCAAGATGGCAATGCCAAAGATAGGTATCACTCAAATCCAGTTTGAGTTTCTTAGTGTTAGTTTGGTACAATGAGCTATCATATAAGTGTTTCACAAAGCAATTCATAAATACCATTAACAGGAATAGCTCTAAAATAAAACGTGTTTCATTCTCAATAAATGACAAAACATAACCGTATTGTCTTAATTGGGAAACAGAAATAATGTTCCTAGTCAAACTAGGAGCATACAAAATATTATTCAAAATTACTTTCAAACCATTTGGAAGCTTCAAGATGTAGTCCACTCGGCCTTCAACTTGAACCTTTTCCCCATTCCCCATGTAGATGTTCACATCCCCTTTCTTGAAGTCCTTACTTCTTTTGAACCCCTGCAATAAGTTGCAAATATGAGTTCCAAATCGGTATCCAATACCCATGTGTTAGAGGATATTATATTTAGACCAATATGGATTATGAAAATTGTACCTGAGGTTTGCCCGGCATCCCTCTTTGCTTGCAACTCTTTGAGATGGACTGGGCAATTTCTCGCCCAATGTCCAATCTCCCCACACTTAAAGCATGGGTCATTTGAAGCAACCTTTTGCTTCTTCTCCGCTGGTTTTGGTAGTGGCACTCTTACCACTCCTTTTCCCTTTCCCTTAATATGCCCTTTACCCTTGGCAACATTTGCCTTGGGTGCGGGGTGAGGCCTCTTCTTGTTCCCACCTTCATTGATGGTGAGAACGGGTAAAACCCTTTTACCCATGGCCACCTTGGCAGTTTTGAGCATAGAGTGAAGCTCACTTATGTTCTTGTCCCACCCGTTCATGTTATAATTCATGACAAAATTGACAAACCTTTTTGACAAAGAGTTGAGGATCAAATCCTTAGCCAACTCTTCGAGACGGGACAATTCAGCCTTTCGAGGCAGTCAATGTGGCTTTTCATATTAAGTACATAAGATGAAACAGATTGGGTGTCGTCCATACGACATGCATGGAGTGCTCGAACCATTTAGAAGCGCTCAACCTGTGCTTGTTGTTGGAACGTTTCCTTCAACTGGGTTATCATGTCATACGCTCCATGATGTTCATACTCCTTTTGGAGATCTGGAGTCATGTACGCTCCATGATGTTCATACTCCTTTCGGAGATCTGGAGTCATACTTGCCAACATAAGGCAAGACACTTGGAGCGAGTCCTCAGTGTATTTCACCCAATTATTATAGGCCTCCTCATCATCCTCACTAGGTTGATCGGTAATTAGATCGTCTAATATGTATGATCGTTTCTTTTGCTTGAGAACAATTCTCAAGTTTCGAAACCAATCAATAAATTTATTATGGTTTAGACGCTCCTTTGGGAGAATGGTCCTTAATGATAGTGAGTGAGCGGTCAAGATTTCATGGTTGTCATTGTTTTCGGTGGCCATCTACAAAATATAACAAAGTTCAATTGTAGTAATTTCGATGTTGTTCATATTTTAATAATTATAACCCCTTTAAGTGTCTTACACATTTTTAAAATCTAGAATCCAATATTACATTTAAATAGTGGTTAGGTGACCTTTATCCCATTATTTAAATTAACAAGGTAGTCAACGTTTTGACAATTGCGACCCTTTGCAACTTCTAGGGTATGGGATCGACTTTAAACATCATATGTATAGTCGGCATGTTTATCCCATCAACACCTTTGTAAACCATATTGTAGGGATCCATTTAACATGGTTTGCAAATCAAGTTACCCTACTTGCACAGACATGTGAGTTTTCCAACTAAGTGGTTAGGTGACCTTTATCCCACAAATATGGTATCCCTATCTCAAGTCACAAGTTCCCTCAAAATGGTTAGGTGACCTTTATCCCATTAATATTTTCCAATGACTCATGTTTTGTGCAAAAGGATGGTGTTAAACTTGTTTAAAAGGAATTTAAGTTTTCATAATCTTAGTTTAGAAAACTCTATGTACCTTATATTTGCATGCTTTCAAATACAAGGTACCCTATGGTTCACTTTTAATAAAACCTCTTTTATTAAAATCATTAATCCTTTTAATAACCTTCTATTAACCACTTAATGATAAAGAACTATCAAATTTCAGCCTGTTAAGTTTGTTAATGAGTTTGTAATGCACTTATGTTTGTATGATTATGCTTGTTTGGTTGTTTGTTGTATGGTTTTTGTTTGATATTTGGATATGCATAACAAAATTATTAACAAACATAACAAGTTGAAAATTGACGGTTCTTTATCATTATGTGATAAATAAAAGGTTATTAAAAGGATTAATGGTTTTAGTATAAAGGGTTTTATTAAGAGGTGAACCATAGGGTACCTTGTATTGAAAGCATGCAAATATAAGGTACATAGAGTTTTCTAAACTAGTATTATGAAAACTTAAAATTTCTTTTATAAACAAGTTTAACACCATCCTTTTGCACAACACTTAACTCACCTGGAAACTCCTAATGCGATAAAGGTCACCTAACCATTTCAGGGAAATTGTGATTTGAGGTGGGGATACCATATTTGTGGGATAAAGATCACCTAACCAGTTATGTTGGACACTCACATGTTATACAAGTTGGGTGACTTGTTTTGCAAACCATTTTTAATGAATCACATACAATGTGGTTTACAAAGGTGTTGATGCAATAAACATGCCGACCACACATATGATTTTTAAGTCGATCCCATACCCTAGAAGTTGCAAAGGGTTGCAATTCTCAAGACGTTGAATACCTTTTTAATTTAAGTAATGGGATAAAGGTCACCTAACCAATATTTAAATGAATGTTGATTCTAGAATTTTAATTTATGTGAAACACATAAAAGGCCTTTAATTATTATAATATGAATAATATAAAAAATACAAAAATTGAACTTTGTTAAATTTTGTAGATGGCCACCAACAATAATGAACATAGTGATATCCCATTCGCTCACTCACTATTGTAGGGGATTTGTTATGTTTATCAAAGCTCATATAATCATGTTTATATGAAAACGCAGCGGATTTTATATATTAAAACATGTTAATAAGATGATTATTAAACCCATTTAATAAAGAACCCCAAGCCATGGATCATTATACAAATGCATACAATAAAGAACATAAGATACTTAGAAGTATATACAACCTTTGTAGCTTCCTAAAACCCAAAGTTGTGAGCTGTGAAAGATGACTTTGTGGCTAAGTTTTCAACCAAGAAAACCTCAAGGAGTGATACCCCAAGCTTGTACAAACACCTTCCTTTGCTAGGGCTTGCAACACCAACTTGTAGAGCTCTCCTTTTGTTGAATCTTTTCAGCCAAGAACGCTTCTTTGCAAAGCTGAAAATCCTGATCTTTTGCTAAAAAACCAAGATTTTAGAGTGAGAAAGGAGAGAGCTTCTCTTGTGTGTGTGTGAGAGAAAGAGAGGAATGCAAGAGTGTTCAAGTGGGTTGAGTTATTGCATGGCCTTGGAAGTAAAAGGGGATCCATCCAAGACAAAAGGGGCGGCCGATTTTTGGCTCCCTTTGTCTCCCTCTTGTTTCAAATTTTATAAAAAAAAATATACACTCTTGCACCCTTATTATGTAAAATTAAACCATTTTAATTTTATATCACTAACACACAAACTATTATTTGTCATTGTCTAACTAATTTAAAAATGAACAAATAATCCCATATGAAGAAATATATATATATGTTATATATTATATATATATATTATATATATATATAAACTTGTTCATTTGAAAAAGCAATGATTTAGAAAACCCGGTTTCTAAATTGGTGTTTATATTTATTTGTTTGATCTAATCAACAAATAAATATTTGTCGGTGTTTGTTTGGCTTTGTTATTGGGTATGACCCGGCTTGGATCATATCATACTAGCCACATCAATTTAATATGTATCTTGGGCAGATCAATTCTTTCAATCTCCCACTTGCACAAGATTCATAGAAGATTGATGCAAGCAGCAAATAACGCCTACCAACGGTTTGCTACCCCTAATGTATATGACTAAGTGCCATTCAATAACATGATCCTTTTCAAGTACCTTACTTGAATATGTTTTAGGTGAATTAATCATCTATCCTTTTGTTGCAGATGTCATGTTAAATCCAAGAGACACAGAATTGTCATTCTCTGATGATTTAACTTTAATAGGCCTTAGACATCTAACTCTCAACGAATAAGAGGAACAAATTCCATCTTGACTACATACGTCTCTCACAATCACCTCATGTCATACCTGAACTCAGCCTTATGTACTGCCTTTTCAAAACAGCAAAAGACTAAGTCAAAGTACAATACTTGGTGAATATCAAGACCCATATGTATCTCAGGTCTGAGGATACAATGATGTTCGCCTTTACTCAAAATCTCTTATGACTAATCAGAAAGATTCCATGCAGAAATAATTGAGAGCGGGTCAGTCCAATATCTATATCCCATAGACATCAATGAACCTTTGGTAGCAACATCTTGCTCTATATTCATACCTTATGAATATCAACCAATCAAGTTCATTATAGTCTTACATTCATAGTTGTTCCCACAAGTATGATCGACTACGGACGTTGAGAATAATTCATTTATTAACGGATTTAAACATCCTAAAATAGAAGAACAAATGAAATATAACCATATAATTAAGTCAAATAACATTAGTTCCAATATCCAAATACAAAATACAACATCAAACCCAGTCACTTGAATATCTAAGTCCCATGGCACAAGCATGACCTTCATGCTTTGCCTTTTCAAGGAGCTTTGTGAGTGGATCCGCAACGTTTTTATCAGTGTGGACTTTGCGAATACATATCTTTCCTTTTTCAACTTCATCCCTTATGTAGTTGAATCTCGTTCAATGTGCCGAGTCTTTTGATGAGCACGAGGTTCCTTGATTTGAGCAATCGCACCTCGTTGTCACGAAGATCTCTAGGGGATCCTGAATGGAAGGGACTACCCCTAGATCGGCTATGAATTTCTTCAGCCATGCATCTTCCTCTGCTGCCATTGAAGCGGCGACGTATTCTGAATCTGTAGTGGACAACGCTACGACTTCTTGCTTTGAGCTTTTCCAAGAAACAACTCCCCCATTCAGAATAAAGATGTACCCCGATTGAGATCGTGAATCATCTCGATCGGTTTGGAAACTCGCATCCGTGTAACCTTTTACAACGAGTTCCTCTTCACCAGACCCGTAGATCAAGAACATGTCCTTAGTCTCCTTAGGTACTTCAGAATGTTCTTGACAGCCATCCAATGACTATCACCAGGATTTTGCTGGTATCTACTTGTCATGCTTAAAGCGCATGACACGTCTGGTCTAGTGCATATCATTGCATACATGATGGATCCTATAGCAGATGCATATGGGATTGCCTTCATTCTATTTTTCTTCCTTGAGCTTGGACATTGAGTCGTACTCAATATTGTCCCTCTCTGAATAGGTACAGTACCTTTCTTAGAGTTTTCATCTTGAACCTTTTCAAGATTTTGTCAATGTATGCACTTTGATTCAAACCAATTAGCCGTCTTGATCTATCCCTATAGATCTTTATTCCCAGAATATAGGCGGCTTCACCAAGATCCTTGATGGAAAAACAACTTCCAAGCCAGGGTTTATACACCTTCCATGGTTGGAATGTCGTTTCCAAACAGTAGTATGTCATCAACATACAATACTAGGAAGGTTATTGTGCTCCCACTAGCCTTCTTATACACGCAAGCCTCATCAGCTTTTGATGAAGCCAAATTCTTTACTTCATCATCAAAATGGTGATTCCAACTTCTTGATGCTTGTTTCAATCCATAGATTGATTTCATTAACTTGCATACTTATTAGGATATTTTGGATCGACAAAACCTTCAGGCTGAACCATATAGACATCTTCCTCAAGATATCCATTTAGGAAAGCGGTTTTGACATCCATTTGCCAAATCTCATAATCATAATGAGCTGCTATGGCAAACAATATCCTTATAGACGTAAGCATTGCAATAGGTGAGAAGGTTTCATCATAATCAATCCCTTGAGTTTGAGTGAAACCCTTTGCTACAAGTCTAGCTTTGTAAGTATCCAAGTTTCCATGCATATCGGTTTTCATCTTGAAAACCCACTTACTTCCAACTACTTTGGAATTAAGAGGTGGCATAACAAGTTCCCAAACTTGATTGCCATACATGGATTGCATCTCAACGTTCATGGCCTCAAGCCATTTGTCACAATCCAAATTGGACACTGCATCATGATATGTGGTTGGTTCATCTGAATCCACCATAGCATCCATCCATGAAAAATCCGTATCTTTCAGGTGGATTACTAGTTCTACCACTTCTGCGAACGTTTTGTGTGTATTGATCAACCGCTTGATCATCCTCAACATCCTCACGTTGAGCGCTAGTTTCAACCAAACGTGCACCGGGCTGTGTTTCTTGATCCTCCTCAAGATCCACTTTCTAACTACTAGTTCCTTCCATAAGGAACTTTGTTTCTAAGAACTCACCCTTTCTGGCAACAAACAGTTTTTGTTCCAGTGGATCATAGAAATATATCCCATAGAATCTCTAGGATATCCAACAAAGATACACTTGGTGGATCGGACATCCAATTTGTTTGGGGTGGAGTCTTAACATAAGCCTCACAACCCCAGACCCTTAAGTATGATAGGAATGGAACTATTCCATGCCATATCTCAAAAGGTGTCTTTTCCACCTTTTTTGGTTGGGCCATATTTAGAATACGGGCCGTGGAGAGCAAAGCGAAACCCAAAATGATAGAGGTAATGTGCTTCTAGCCATCATAGATCGAACCATATCCAATAAGGTTCGATTCCTCCTCTCAGACACACCATTATGTTGCGGTGTTCCAGGGGTGAGTTGTGAGACAATCCCACAACTCCTAAGATGATCTTGAAAAACATCACTTAGGTATTCACCACCTCTATCGGTGCAGAGAATTTTAATTGACTTGTTGAGTTGATTTTCCACTTCATTCTTGAAGATTTTGAACATTTCAAAAGCTTCATCTTTGTGCCTTAATAAGTACACGTACCCATAGCGACTATAATCGTCGTAAAGGTAATGAAGTATCTTTCACCATTCCTAGTCATTGGCTTAAAAGGACCACATACATCCGAATGTATGATACCTAATAAATCTTTTGCCCTTTCGTTAGTTCCACTAAAGGGTGCCTTAGTCATTTTTCCTTGTAAACAAGATTCACATACATCAAATGAATCACATTCATTTGTTTTTAAGAGACCATTCTTTTGAAGTGTTTGTATACGTTTCTTGTTTATATGACCAAGACGGCAATGCCAAAGGTAGGTATCACTCAAATCTAATTTGAGTCTTTTGGTGGTTGCTTGGTATATTGAGCTATCATATGTTACGTTTTCATGAACCAATTCATAAATACCATTACAAGGTATAGCCTTAAAATAAAATACATGATTTAAAGAAACATGAATATCATTGTCAACAAACTTGAAATCATAATCATATTGTCTTAAACGGGAAACAGAAATTATGTTCCTAGTCAAACTAGGAGCATATAATACATTGTTTAAAATAACTTCCAACCACCTGGAAGCTTCAAAATGTAGTCTCCTTGGGCTTCAACGTGAATCTTTGCACCATTGCCCATGAAGAGACTTATTTCCCCTTTTGCATAATGCTCATTTATTTTGAACCCCTGCAATAAATTGCAAATGTGAGTTCCACATCCGGTATCTAATACCCATGTGTTAGAAGAAATAGCATTTAGCTCAACATGTATCATGTAAATTATACCTGAGGTTTGCCCGGCATCCCTCTTTTCTCTCAACTCTTTGAGATAGACTGGACAATTTCTCATCCAATGCCCTATCTCACCACATTTGAAGCATGGGTCGTTTACAGCAACCTTTTGCTTTCTCCTTGGGCTTCGGAGGTTCCGCCCTAACAACCATCTTCCCCTTTCCCCAACGTGCCCCTTTCCTTTGAACATAGTTGCCTTAGGAGGGGGTAGAGACCTTCTCCTTCTCCCACCTTCATTAATGGTGAGAACGGGTAAAAACCCTTTTACCCATTCCCGCCTCAGCTGATTTGAGCATCGAATGAAGTTCATTTATGGTCTTGTCCCATCTGTTCATGTTGTAATTCATGACGAATGCCTCAAACCTTTTAGTTAGGCCATTAAGGATCAAATCCGTGGCCAACTCCTTTGAGACAGGACAATTTAGCCTTTGAAGGCGGTCGATGTGGCTTTTCATCTTAAGAACATAAGATGAAACTCATTGGATTCTTCCATCCGACATGCATGAAGCGCTCGAACCGTTTCGAAGCGCTCCACTCTAGCTTGTTGCTGGAACGTTTCCCGCAACTGAGTGATCATGTCATAGGCTCCATGGACCTCATACTCCTTTTGGAGTTCGGGTGTCATACTTGCTAACATTAAGCAAGAGACTTGGATGGAGTCTTCCACATATTTAACCCAATCATTATAGGCCTCCACATCCTCCTCGTTAGGTTCATCGGGGATGGGATCATCAAGAATAGGCCCGCTTTTCTTGCTTGAGAACAATTCTCAAGTTGCGGTACCAATCCATGAAGTTGTTAGGTGTTAGACGATCCCTTTGAAGATCGCCCTAAGGGATTGGTTGTTTTGGTTAGGAACATCATTATTAGCGTTGTTGTTGTCAGCCATCTACAAGATTTTACAAAGTCCATTTTAGTAATCGTTGATATAATTGTATATTTCATTTATTAATACCCTTTATGTCTCATAGACTATTAATAAATAAATTTTAGAATCCAACGTTATATTTAAATATTGGTTAGGTGACCTTTATCCCATTATTTAAATAAACAAGGTAGTCATAAATGACAATTGCAACCCATTGCAACTTCTAGTGGTATGGGATCGTTTGAACATCTTATGTTTATAACGGCATGTTTATCCCATCAACACCTTTTATAAAACACATTTTAGGTGATCCATTCAATATATTTTATAAATCAAGTCATCCTACTTACACACACGTATGAGTTTACTACATAAGTGGTTAGGTGACCTTTACCCACAAACATGGTATTCTCACCTCAAGTTACAAGTTCCCTCAAAGTGGTTAGGTGACCTTTATCCCACTAAGAGTTTGCAAGTAACCTAAGTGTTGTGTAAAAGGATGGTGTTAACTTGTTTTCAAAAGGGATTTATAATTTCACAATTCTTGTTTTAGAAAAGACCATGTACCATATGATTGTATGCATTCAACCATATGGTACCCATTTGGTTCTTTTAAATAAAACCCATTTTATTTTGCAAACATTAACTCATTTTATAGAACCATTCTATTTTGCTTAATGATTTGTGAACCAATTCTTGTTATAGCTTGTTCTAGTTGATGGTTTGTTAATCACATCCAAATATTCAAAACAAACAACATCATAAGCATTCAACCAAGCTAACCAAACAATTCATATATGCATAACAAAGCATACTAAGTTTAGCACACTTGTTTAGCCAAAACAAGTGTGTCAAAATGTCTTGTCCTAAGGGTTAAGAAATATGACATGGTTGACAAAAGGAACTCCCACTTGAAACCACATCTTCAAGCATTCTCTTTGTCCATCTTTTCTTCAAGTCTTGATCTTGAGCATCCTTACAAAATATGTATCCTAATACATTTTTCTAGTAAAGATAAACTCCTAATCTATTTATTACAAACCATGTGAATGAATAGATTACAAAACAAGACTTGAAACAAAAAATTAAATAATTACATGCCCAATGAATATAACATGACAACCAATCATTCAATCCAAATGGTCTAGGCTTTGTTATGCATAATCAACAACAACATGTTCAAACATACACAAGATAATCGATTTTGGCAGCCCCTATAGCCCATGTTCTTGGCCAACATAAACCAAGAACAAATGGGTTTAGAACATATAAACAAACCTAATAATCTAGAGTTTTAAAGATCCTTATATGCATAAAGTAGAATCGTTAAAACACCGAAAAGGGGGCAAAAACCAGCCCTCTAACTCACGGATTTTTTGGTGTCTAGCACCACAAAACCGTGAACTAGTAAGTGAAAACATGTATGCGTATGTATAAGTGGCTCTGATACCATTGTGGGGGTTTGTTATGTTTATCAAAGCTCATATAATCTTGTTTATATGAAAACGCAGCGGATTTTAATATGAAACATGTTAATAAGATGATTATTAAACCCATTTAATAAGAACCCCAAGCCATGGATCATTATACAAATGCATACAATAAGAACATAAGATACTTAGAAGTATATACAACCTTTGTAGCTTCCTAAAACCCAAAGTTGTAGCTATGAAAGATGACCTTGTGGCTGAGTTTTCAACCAAGAAAACCTCAAGGAGTGATACCCCAAGCTTGTACAAACACCTTCTTTTGCTAGGGCTTGCAACACCAACTTGTAGAGCTCTCCTTTTGTTGAACTTTTCAGCCAAGAACCCTTCTTTGCAAAGCTGAAAATCCTGATTCTTTTGCTAAAAAACCGAGATTTTAGAGTGAGAAAGGAGAGAGCTTCTCTTGTGTGTGTGTGAGAGAAAGAGAGGAATGCAAGAGTGTTCAAGTGGGTTGACTTATTGTATGGCCTTGGAACTAAAAGGGGGGCCATCCAAGACAAAAGGGGCGGCCGATTTTTGGCTCCCTTTGTCTCCCTCTTGTTTCAAATTTTATAATAAAAATATACAATCTTGCACCCTTATTATGTAGAATTAAACCTTTTTAATTTTATATCACTAACGCACACACTATTATTTGTCATTGTCTAACTAATTTAAAAATGAACAATTATCCCATTTGAACAAATATATATATATATATTATATATATATATATATATATAATATATATAAACTTGTTCATTTGCAAAAGCAATGATTTAGAAAACCCGGTTTCTAAATTGGTGTTTATATTTATTTGTTTGATCTAATCAACAAATAAATATTTGTCGGTGTTTGTTTGGCTTGTTATTGGGTATGACCTGACTTGGATCATATCACACTAGCCACATCAATTTAATATGTATCTTGGGCAGATCAATTCTTTCAACTATAACTAAGACCATTCTCCAAAAGGACCATCTAAACCATAATAACTTTATAGATTGGTTTCGAAACTTGAGAATTGTTCTCAAGCAAGAAAAACTATCGTATATTTTAGACGATTTAATTTCCGATCAACCTAATGAGGAGGATGAGGAGGCCTATAATAATAGGGTGAAATACACTAAGACTTGATCCAAGTGTCTTGCCTCATGTTGGCAAGTATGACTCCGGATCTCCAAAAGGAGTATGAACATCATGGAGCATACGACATGATTATCCGGTAGAAGGAAACGTTCCAACAACAAGCAAGGGTAGAGCTCTTTGAAACGGTTCGATCACTCCATGCATGTTGTATGGATGATTCCCAATTTGTTTCATCTTATGTACTTAAGATGAAAAGCCACATTGACCCCCTCGAAAGGCTAAATTTTCTTATCTTGAAAGAGTTGGCTACGGATTTGATCATCAACTCTTTGTTAAAAAGGTTTGACAACTTTGTCCTAAGTTATAAGATGAATGGGTGGAACAAGAACATAAGTGAGCGCCACTCTATACTCAAAACTACCGAGGCGGCCATGGGTAAAAATGTTTTACCCGTTCTCACCATCAATGAAGGTGGGAACAAGAAGAGGCCTCACCCCGCACCCAAGGAAAATGTTGCCAAGGGCAAAGGGTACGTTAGGGGAAAATGGAAAGGAGTGGTAACAGCGCCACCACAAAAACAAGCAGAGAAGAAGCAAAAGGTTGCTTTAAATGACCCATGCTTCAAATGTGGGGAGATTGGACATCGCGCAAGAAATTGTCCAGTCCATCTGAAAGAGTTGCAAGCTAAGAGGGATGTTGGGCAAACCTCAAGTACAATTTTCATGATTCATATTGTACTAAATTTAATATCGTCTAACACATGGGTATTGGATACCGGATGTGGAACTCATATTTGCAACTTATTTTAGGGCTTCAAAAGAAGTAAGGACTTGAAGAAAGGGGTTGTTAGCCTCTACATGATGAATGTGGCAAAAGTTCAAGTTGATGACCAAGGGGACTACATCTTGAAGCTTCCAAATTGTTTGGAAGCAATTTTAAACAATGTTTCGTATGCTCCTAGTTTCTCTAGGAACATTATTTATGTTGCCCAATTAATACAATATGGTTATGTTTTAACATTTATTGAAAATCAAATTCATGTTTCTTTAAATGGCATGTTTTATTTTAAAGCGATTCCTGTTAATAGTATTTATCAATTGGTTCCTCAAAACACATTATATGATAGCTCATTGTACCAAACCACCACCGAGAAACTCAAATTGGATTTGAGTGGTACCTATGTTTTGCATTGGCGCCTGGGTCATATAAACAAGAAGCACATACAAACACTTCAAAAGAACGGTCATTTAAAAGCAAGTGAATATGATTCATTTGATGTATGTGAATCTTGTTTACAAGGTAAAATGACTAAGGCACCTTTTAGTGGCAAAACCAAAAGAGAAAAAGATTTGTTAGGAATCATATATTCGGATGTATTTGGTCCTTTTAAACCAATGACTAGCAGCAATAAAAGATACTTCATTACCTTTACCAACGACTACAGTCGATATGGTTATGTGTACTTGTTAAGACACAAATTGAAGCTTTTGACATGTTCAAAATCTTCCAAAATGAAGTAGAAAATCAACTCAACAAGAAAATAAAAATTCTCTGCACCGATAGAGGAGGTGAATACCTAAGTGATTCTTTTAGAGATCATCATAGAAGTTGTGGTATTATCTCACAACTATCTCCCCCTAGAACACCACAATACAATGGTCTGTTCGAGAGGAGAAATCAAACTCTATTGGATATGGTAAGATCTATCATGGCTAGAAGCTCATTGCCTCTATCATTTTGGGGTGGCTTTGCTCTCTTCGGCCTGTATCTTGAATATGGCCCCAACCAAGAAAGTGGAAAGACACCTTTTGCAATATGGTGTGGAATGGTTCCATCACTATTATATTTAAAGGTATGGGGTTGTGAGGCTTATGTTAAGACTCCCACCTCAAACAAGTTAGAAAGTCATGAGGCTTATGTTAAGACTCCCACCTCAAACAAGTTAGAAAGTCGTTCCACTAAGTGTATATTCATTGGATATCCTATAGATTCTATGGGATATTATTTCTATGATCCATTGGAACAAAAGGAGTTTGTTACCTAGAAGGCTGAGTTCTTAGAAGCTAAGTTCCTTATGCAAGGAACTAGCAGTAGAACAATGGATCTTGAGGAGGATAAAGAACCACAAAACGATACGTATTTGGTTGACACTAGCAGTCAACATGAGGATGTTGAGGGTGATCAAGTAGTTGTTCAATACACACAAAACGTTCACAGATCTGGTAGAACTAGTAATCCACTTGAAAGATATGGATTTTTCGTTAATGGACACTATGTGGTGGATTTTGATAAACCAACCACTTATCGTGATGTAATGTACAATTTGGATTGTGACAAATGGCTTGAATCTATGAACGTTGAGATGCAATCCATGCATGACAACAAAGTGTGGGACTTGGTTGAAGCACCTCTTAACTCCGAAATAGTTGGAAGTAATTACGTTTTCAAGAAGAAAACCGATATGCATGGAAACATGGATACTGATAATGCTAGACTAGTAGCCAAAGGGTACACTCAAACTCAAGGGGTTGATTATGATGAGACCTTCTCACCGGTTGCAATGCCAAAGTCTATTAGAATATTATTTGTCATAGCTGCTCATTATGATTGTGAGATTTGGGACATGGATGTCAAGACCACTTTTGTAAATGGATATCTTGAGGGAGATGTCAATGTTGTTTAGCCTGAAGGTTTTGTCGATAAAAAACAACCTAACAGAGTATGCAAGTTTAAAAAACCAATCAATGGATTGAAGCAAGCATCAAGAAGTTGGAATCACCTTTTTGAGGAAGAGATAATCAAATTTGGGTTCATCAAAAATGATAATGAAGCATGTGGATATAAGAAAGCTAGTGGGAGCATAATCACTTTCCTAGTATTGTATGTCGATGACATCCTACAATTTGATAATGGCATTCCAATCATGGAAGGTGTTAAAACTTGGCTTGGAAGTTATTTTTCCATTAAGGATCTTGGTGAAGCCACCAATATTTTTTGGAATAAAGATCTATAGGGATAGATCAAGGCGGTTGATAGATTTAAATCAAAGTGCTTACATTGCTAAGATCTTGAAAAGGTTCAAGATGGAAAACTCTAAGAAAGGTATGGTACGTATCCAAAGAGGAATGATATTGAGTAAGACTCAATGTCCAAGCTCAAAGGATGAGCATGACAAAATGAAGGAAATCCCGTATGCGTCTGCTATAGGGTCCATCATGTATGCAATGATTTGAACTAGGCTAGACGTGTCATGCACTTTGAGCAGGACAAACTGATACTAACAAAATCCTCAAAACAGTCATTGGATGGTTGTTAAGAACATACTTAAGTACCTAAGGAGGACAAAAGATATGTTCCTAATCTATGGATCTGGTGAGGAGGAACTCATAGTAAGGGT
Organism: Flaveria trinervia; assembly: GCA_025506515.1. Classification (NCBI taxonomy): domain Eukaryota; kingdom Viridiplantae; phylum Streptophyta; class Magnoliopsida; order Asterales; family Asteraceae; genus Flaveria; species Flaveria trinervia. The sequence continues at coordinate 38,482,702 of CM046452.1, read as the reverse complement.
TACACCAATGTGAGTTCCAAACTGATCAGGATGATTCACGGCACAATCAGGGTACTTTTCATCTTGAATGGAGGAGTAATCTCTTGGAAGAGCTCTAAGCAAGATGTGGTGGCATTATCAACTACAGAGTCAAAATACATCACTCGTTCATTAGCAACTCAAGAAGCTGCATGGTTAAAGAATTCATTTTGATCTAGGGGTGTTCCTTCCATTCAGGACCCCCTAGAAATTCTTTGTGACAACGAGGGTGCAATTGCTCAAATCAAGGAACCTCGTACATATCAAAAGACTACGCATATTGAACGGAGATTCAACTACATATGGGATGAAGTTGAAAAGGGAAAGATATGTATTCGCAAATTTCACACGGATCAAAACATTATGGATCCACTCACGGAGATTCTTGAAAAGGCAAAGCATGAAAGTCATACTTGTGCCATGGGACTTCAATATTCTAATGACTGGATTTGATCTTTATTTTTTTTATTTAGATATTGTAACCCTTTATTACTTGAGTGAATTATTTGGTTATAATGATTCAACTAATATTCTTGTTTTGCATGTTTAAAGTTCATGAGTAAATCATTACTCAAAAATATTTGTAGTCGTTCATACTTGTGGGTACAAGTATGAAGGTAAGAGTATTATGATCTTGGATTGGTAGATATTCATATGGACGAATATAGGGCCAAGGTTTGCTGCCAAAGTTCATAGATATTTGTGGGATACAAATATTGGATTGACCTACATCTCAAATATTACTACATGGAATCTTCCTGATTGAGCATAAGTAATTTTGAGCAAAGCGAATATCATTTGGTATCTTATGACCTAAGATACATATTGGGTCTTGATATTTACCGACTATTATACTTTAAGTTAGTTCTTTGCTATTCTAAAACATGGCAGTACATAAGTCTGAGTTCAGGTATAATACAAGGTAATTGTGAGAGACATATGTAGTCAAGATGGGATTTGTCCTTCTTATTCGTCGAGAGTAAGATTCCTAAGGCATGATAAATTTAAATCAATGGAAAATGATCAATCTATGTCTTTGGGATTTAACATGACATCTGTGACAAAAGGATAGATGACTAATTCACCTAAAACATTTCGAGTATGGTACTTGAAGGGGATGATGTTATTGAATGGCACTTAGTCAAATGTATTAAGGGCAGTACACTGTCGTTAGGCGGTATTTACTGCTTGCATCAATCTTCTATGAATCTTGTGCAAGTGGGAGAGTGTTGGGTTAAGAGTGTAAGTTCTTTTATAAAAGTTAAAATCAGGGGAACCCATTTTTGAAGGGATTTCAGCCTCCCAAGGGAGGTCCTCTCCTTGGGATTTCATGTCTTGGTTACAACAAGAGTTTAACCGTCTCTATCACTTAACCTTTACCAACACTCTCTCTCACACACACTAAGCAACAACTCTCTCCCTACAAGCTAAAAAATTTGGATTCAAGGCAAAAGTTGCTCAAAAATTTCGGTTTTTGAAGGAGCATAAGAAGAGGGTTTTGGTGTTACACTCCCTAACAAGCTAGGTGTGTGGAAGAGCTAGTGGGTATACAAGCTTGAGGTCTTATCTTTTGGAGGCTAGACATTCAAGAAGCATCATAATCTTCTTCTTATCCTTACTACAACATCTTGTTCTTGAATGGTAGTTTCAAGAACACCCTATGGTTGTTCTTTTCATTTTGATAGCATTTTATTTCACATACACATGATCCTTTGTTCTTGGGTTTTGTTTTGGGTTAATATGGTTCAAATTTTCAGATTGATAAATACCTTTTAACCACTTATATCTGCTATGTTTTTGAAGTTTAAATGGTTGAACATGCTTTGATAAACATGTAACAAAATGTAACACATCTCAATGTCCAAGCTCAAAGGATGAGCAAGATCAAATGAGGGACATCCCATATGCATCTGCTATAGGATCCATCATGTATGCTATGATATGCACTAAACCGGATGTGTCATGCACGTTAAGCATGACAAGCAGATATCAGCAGAATCCAGGAATAGCCATTGGAGGGCTATTAAAAGTATATTGAATACCTTAGGAGGGCAATGGATATGTTCTAATATACGACTCTGATGAAGAGGAACTCGTTGTAAAGGGTTACACAGATGTGAGTTTCCAAACTGATCGAGATGATTCTCGATCACAATAGGGGTATGTCTTCATTATGAATGGAGGAGTACTGTCGTGGAAGAGTTCCAAACAAGACGTGGTAGGATTGTCCACTACAAAATCCGAATACCTAGCCACCTCATTAGCAGCTCAGGAAGCTACATGGATAATGAAATTTATCATCGATCTATGGGTGGTCTCTACTATTGAAGACCCTGTACAAATCTTTTGTGATAACAAGGTGCGATTGCACACATCAAGGAACCCCGTGCACATCTCTTATGTAGTTAAATCACTGCTAAATGTGCCTAGTCTTTTGATATGCACAGGGTTCCTTGATTTCAACAATCGCATCCTCGTTATCACAAAGAATTTCTAGGGGGTCTTGAATGGAAGGTACCACCCCTAGATCGGCAATGAATTTCTTTAACCATGTAGTTTCTTGAGTTGTTAATGAACCGACGAGATATTCCGACTCTGTAGATGATAATGCCACCACATCTTGCTTAGTGCTCTTCTAAGAGACTGCTCATCCATTCAAGATGAAAAAGTATCCCAATTGTGATAGTGAATCATCCCGATCAGTTTGGAAACTCCCATCCGTGTAACGTTTTAACATGAGTTCCTCCTCACCAGATCCATAGATTAGGAACATATCTTTAGTCCTCCTTAGGTACTTAGGTATGTTCTTAATAACCATCTAATGACTATTTCTAGGATTTTGCTGGTATCGGCTTGTCATACTTAAAGCGCATGACACATCCTGCCTAGTGAATATAATTGCATACATAATGGACCCTATAGTAGACGCATACAAGATTCCCTTCATTTTGTCTTGCTCATCCTTTGAGCTTGGACACTGAGTCGTACTCCATATCGTTCTTCTTTGAATAGGTATAGTTCCTTTCTTAGAGTTTTCCACCTTGAACCTTTCCAACATGTTGTCAATGTATGTAATTTGATTTAAACCTATCAACCGCCTTGATCTATCCCTATAGATCTTTATTCCCAAAATATAGGCGGCTTCACCAATATCATTAATGAACAAACAGTTTCCAAGCCAGGGTTTTACACCTTCCAAGGTTTGAATGTCATTTTCAAATAGCAGGATGTCATCAACATACAATACTAAGAAAGTGACGATGCTCCCACTAGCTTTCTTATACATACATGCTTCATTAGCGTTTATGATGACCCCAAATTTGATTACCTCTTCATCAAAATGGTGATTCCAACATTCTCACGCTTCCTTCAATCCATAGATTAATTTCTTTAACTTGCATACTTTGTTAGGATGTTTCGGCATGGCAAAACCTTCAGGTTGAACCATATAGACATCTTCCTTAAGAAATCCATTCAGAAAAGTGGTTTTGAGAATCCATTTGTCAAATCTCCTAATCATAATGAGCAACTCTGACAAGTAATATCCTAATAGACTTTAGCATTCCAACCGGCGAGAAGGTTTCATCACAATCAACCACTTGAGTTTGAGTGAAACCTATTGCTACAAGTATAGCTTTATAAGTATCCAAGTTTCCATGCATATCAAGTTTCTTCTTGAAAACCCACTTACTTCCAACTACCTCGGAGGTAAGAGGTGGTACAACCAAGTCCCACACTGGTTGTCATACATGGATTGCATCTCAACGTTCATGGCCTCAAGCCATTTGTCACAATCCAAATTGGACATTGCATCATTATATGTGGTTGGTTCATCAGAATCTACCACATAGTATCCATCCATGAAAAATCCATATCTTTTGGTGGATAACTAGTTTTATCGGATTTGTGAAGTTTTGTATCTATTGATCAACCATTTGATCGTCTCAACATCCTAATGTTGAGTGCTAGTGTCAACCAAACATGTATCGGGTTGTGGTTCTTGATCCTCCTCAATATCCACTGTTCTACTATTAGTTCCTTCCATAAGGAACTTAGCTTCTAAGAACTCAACCTTCTTGGCAAGAAACTCCTTTTGTTCCAATTGATCATAGAAATAATATAGCATAGAATCTCTAGGATATCCAATAAAGACACACTTAGTTAAGTGGCTTTCTAACTTGTTTAAGGTGGGAGTCTTAACATAAGCCTCACATCTTCACACCTTTAAATATGATAGAGATGAAACCATTCCATGCCATATTTCAAAATGTATCTTTTCAACTTTCTTGCTTGGGGCCATATTCAAAATACGGGCCGTAGAGTTTGATGGGGTGCGGATAGTATATATATTTTGATAAATATTTTACACAAAGATTCAGTTTTAAGTGGTTATTACAAGTACTAAACCACACACACAAAAGGCAAGTGTACCTATGGTGTGCTAATATAGTATTAGTAAGAACCGAGTATCAATCTATGGACACACCATGATAAGTTGCATTGGAAAGATTTTTAGAGTTTAAAAAATGACAAAAATAAAGTAAACTAAGATTTGAAGCGTTTGGATTTAAAACCAGGGAATAAAAGTTATTATTCTAATTAGACTCCACTTATGTAATCATGATGAATTGGTGGTGTGATTTAAAGATATCAATTAATGTAATTATGTTAATGTTTATAAAGATGAGCTGGCGCGATTTCTCATCTATCCCGCTGCCATAGTGACTAGGATCATGTGAGGTTGAGTTTTACTGCTTAGATCAAAGCCCTAGTAATGTAGGTAAATCTTTTGTGACCTATTTTACATATGATTTCTGAAAAATAACTTAATGTTAAAAAAAGAGTTGATCAAGTTCCTTCCTAACATACCATTAATTTTAGAAAACCATAAAAATTATTGAACATTTCTCAAACTAATAAAAGGGAACCCGCAAATGATCAGAAAGTTAAGGTGATATGATTTCTAATAATCATTTCTAGTTCATTAGACATGGATTTATTACGAAGACAGGTTTCGTGAATGAAAGTTAATCATACAGTTTTCAACCTTGTATGACAATCACAATCACAAACCATAAATTTATAACTTCCTGTTCAAATGTAGATGTTACCCATCAATAGTTTTCCCAAGACCACCGTAACATTAACATAATATTTATCACACCATTACTTCATCACAAATTACATAAGTTTCATCTGATTAGGATGATAGAAAGAGTTTAGCTCATAATGAGCTTGAACATAACAACATATAACAAAGAAGATAGATATGTAATCATCGGTGAAATGGAACAATCAAACCGATAATCCACAATGGATGATGTTTAGACCATCCCGAGCGTCTTCCAAGTGTTGTATGCACCTCCCGAGCCTCCAAATGACCTTGAAGTCTTGATTCTCGAGAGTGTTCTGTAGAGTAACTCTCCCACCAAAGCTTACAAAAAATGGTGAACTTAGGCTTCTATTTATAGGGTTTCTGGAATGTTTAAGCACAACCCCGTGCTAGTACAATGCTTGCAAAAGTTGGTCGGCTCGTACATGCAGGTTGTGTCGGGCACGACCCTGTGCTAAATGGGCAAGACCCCATGTTGGAGGTGGGGCACGGCCCCGTTTCTACTTTTTGGAAACAGTACTTTTTGTCCTGTCAGATGTCCAAACACGGGGGTGTGTTAATTTAGTACGGGGGTGTGTTTCTCGCAAAGCATGGGGGCGTGCTTAATAAGGCACGACCCCATGCTTGGACTCCAAAGCTCAAATTACTTCAATTTCTTGCTAAATATGCTTCCTTTGTCCATCTTGCCCTTTTAAACACCTGAAAACACATTTAATATTTAAGTACATTTTCATCATTTTAAGGAAGGTATTAAGGAATAACTGATGTACTTTTGATAGGATTTTTATGTATAATTTGGAGCACATCTAACATCCCCACACTTGAACTTTGCTTGTCCTCAAGCAAAAATCACTTAACGACGAATCCACCAAAAACCAAATAAATCAAATTATAAACATGTCTTTCAAGAAAGATGCAAGTAAACATTATTTCATCCAAAATATAAATATTCCAAGTATATGTAAAATGGTATCCTAGCAAGCAATAGTTTGGTTAGTAAAGATTATTATCATGTAAAAATCCACGCTTCTCATAAGATGCACTCACACTCAGCTAATTTATTGAGTCATAATAAAGATTAAGTGTGACTAATACATTCAATTTCTAGTATGAATACGTGTGAAATCATTTGCCTGTTAAGGATCAAATCTCCACCTACTTAGATATTTGTTTGCATATATCATTAGGTCTTTGATGGGTTGTAACTAGGCTCGGGCTCGGGTAATGAATATTTGGAAAAAGTGGCTAATTGTTAAAGACGACGGTCTTGGCTAATTTTTTCTAACATAAACTACAAGGAAAACAATAAAAGGTTCCCCGTACAATACTTCAAGCTAGAAGGGATATGCTAACTTGAGGACTCGTTTAAGATCAGATTGTCAAGACCGTATTTGCTTTGAGGAATCGCACTTATCTTTTACCCGAAGATACACAAAACTTTCCTTTCTCAAGGATCGTTTGGCTTCAAGCCTAATAGCACCCAATCGGATTAGTTCTGTGTATTCATATTGAAATTCACTTTGATTCTTTTTGCATTTTCCATTATGAGACCAATTTCCACAGTTCGGGCATCTTTCATATCTTTTTGCTCGTCTCTTTATAGCACTTTTTGAAATCCCACAAAATAGCAGAACTTGTTCCTTTTTTTGCCATTTCTTTCTTGCGTCGAACGTGAGATTGAATATTTCTTCGCGGATTTTCGGGGGAAGTCCCGGTTTTGCTTAATGAAGGCAACAAAGCAAATTGAAATCAAAAGAATGCATTCCAGTTCTTTATGGTCTACTGGTAAAAGAACAATTTTTATTTTTAATTTTTTTTGTTTATAAGCCAAAAACGTGCTTTAACGAAAACGGGTTTTTTAAAGGCTTTTTGGTTAAGACTTGGTGGTTTGGGTGTTTGAAAGATAAAACGTTTGTTGCACCCTGAAAGGATCATACATGCCAATTCAATGGGTGATTTGATGATTGCTTTGCTGGAATCGCACAAGTCCAAGAATAAAATGCGGATGAAGATCCTGCTCAGAAAAACCAGGTGTGGTCTTCCGCATTTGTCAATGCGGAAGACAAAGAAGAAATATCGACAACTATTTGCTCTTTCGCATTGAGAAATGCGGAAGACCAAGAAACAATGCGGACAAGACTTTGCTTATCCTCATTTGACAAATGCGGATGACCAAACAAATGCGCATAAGTATTTTTTCATTCGCATAAACCAATGCGGATGACCAACATACTAATGCAGATGATCAAGTGAAGAAATGCTTATCAAGTTAACTCATCCGCATTTGTCAATGTGGATGAACAGGCAAAGATGCGGATGAAGACTTAGACTAGTTCTGATGTAATAGGTCAGGGGTAGTTTAGTCATTTTGTAAAAGGCATTTTGTCTGCCTATAAATAGAATAGAAAACCTCGTACACGAGGTGACGGCTGATAGATAGAGAATTTTTGTTGTCATTTATTCTTTGTAACCAATCAACTTTCATATATAATACATAAGCATTTATGAGTATTTTTCTTGCATTGAATGTTCTTTGATTATTTGTTTCCGCCACTCAATCATTGACTTGATTACCATAGTCGATTCTCAGTAAGAATCTCAATCTTACTTACCCAGTCAATTTGTATCAGAGCTTTGGCTCTCGGTTCTCTTTCAGATTTGCGCAAGAACTGAATAGAATTCGATTGATCTAGTAATCAAGTTGCTAGTAGAGTATATCATTATCTCTACTTAGTAAATAGCAAAAAATACTCCCGTCAACACATTCTCACCAAAATATTCCCAACAGCAAGAAACTCAATACAATCACAATCTGGTTCTGAAATCCGTTTAAACTGTTTGGACAAGTTGGACTAGTCATTCCTAAATATAATCTTAATCTATATTTATACTAGTTAAACACTTAGTTAAAATGGATTCTAACAGCTACCAGAACTTGGTCATACACCTAAACCTCGTATGCCTAAACATAAATATGAGTTTAATCAGTGGAAAATCAGGTTTAGGAATTACATAATTGGTGTAGATCCTGATTTCTGGATCTCAATATGCAGGGGGCCACACATCCCTGTCACTCTGTGTGCAGATCAAGCTAGAATTTACAGAACTGCAAGTATACCCATTGAAGATCTAACTCTAGATGATGAAGACTACAAGAAAATCAAGATTGACCTTAAAGCCTACTACATTCTAACTCAAGCACTAAAGATTGATGTGCGAAAAAGATTAGAGAAGTATGGTACTGAAAAAGCTGTGTGGGACGCATTGAGGATCATGTGTGAAGGAAGCAGTGAGGTAGCTAAAATTAACAAAGATAAGCTTGTTAATCAGTATAAAATTCCACCACACCAAGGAGAGTCCATATCCAAACAACTGCATAGATTTGTACAGTTGGTAAATGATTTGGAAATCATGGGAGTTACCTACAAGATCAAAGAATTAAACAAAAAGATGCTTCACAGCCTCCCTGAAAGATGGAAACAGAAGCATTAGAACTTGATGAAAGAAGCAGAAATATTGGTGGACCAAGACTGATTGAGGCTTACAAATTTCCATGAGAATCTCATTTTGTGGAAAATGCCTTCATCACTAAGGAAGATGATTTCATGTCATCAAGAGATCAACTGAACAACACTGGATTCATTGCAACTCCACCAATCAATCATCCATCAACATCATCTCAAACATCCAGATTACTACTGCTCCTCAAACTTCCAGAGTCACTGCTGCTCGTCAAACCACTCCTGAAAACACAAGATCAGATGAACAAAAGGCAACTTACAATGCCTTTGTTGCAAGTTTTGAAGCATACTTAGGAGGATGACTCACTTCTGCTCATCTAATTCAAGAATATCCGGAGGAAATAGATCCAATAATGTCGAAGAAATGGATCTACAATGGAAAATGGCCATTATTGCCATGAGAGCCAAGAAATTCTTTAGAAAAGGGAGAAAGCTGAGCCTAAATGAAAATACAAAACCTAGATATGATAAATCCAAGGTGAAATGCTTTAATTGTGGCATGGCTGGTCACTTCTCTAGAGAGTGCAATGCCC